>JAMRMS010000007.1:0-1200000 GCA_030463185.1 Cladosporium sp. BF-F | reverse complement strand
ATCTTTGCGAGAGTTTGCCAGTGCTTACGGTTCCGTAGCCGGCGCGGAAGCCAGCAATGCGGTTGCCGGTGTGCTCCCAGGCGTTCTCAGGCACGATGGCCTTGAGGATGTCGCGGACGACGTCCCAGAACTTGTCGTGCTCGTCCTTGAGAAGGAGGACGAGACGAGCAGACTGCGAGTTGAAGGAGGAAGGAACGTCCTTGACAAGCTGGGAGACGATCTCCTCAATGCGGTCGTCGGAGATGGGAGAGGTCTTGTTGAGAGCGTAGATGCTGCGGCGGTTGGCGACGGCCTCGAGGAAAGAGGTGGAGGAGGCCATTGTGGATATGGTGTTGTTCTCCGTGGTTGAAGTGGTCGAGGTGAATGTGCGGTGGGTAAGAGAGCTTGTAAGAAGTGGGAGTCTTGCAGTGTTTCTTGTGAGAGGGGAGGAGAACGGCTTATGTAGACGAGTACGGATGCTCCTCGTGAGTGTGGGCAGTAGTGGGGCAGCCATTGCGGTATGGGGAAGCTAATCAGGTGTGGTGGTGTTCAAGTGGCACGCGGCCAGTGTCCGTGGTGAGTCGACAGCAGTGTCAGGCGATGGCGCAATGCGACTAGAATATCACTTACGTGTCCCCGAATAACGCACTATTGATAATGCAGCGATGACAAAGTTCTGTTACAATCGCGTCCATTATTGCACAATCGCTCGGCTTGTCGGTGTTCTGGGAGGGTTGTTTAGAAATGCAGCGCGGAATTGACGCCATCTTTAATGACCCAAATTAGGCGAGCGCGTGTCGGTGCTCTGTCAGCAACGCGGAAGATCTGGATGCTTGTTTCAACCTGCTTTTCTGTGCGGCATCGTCGAGCATCCGAGACTCGTACGGTCTCCCGATCTTCCGGTTCACAGTCGATGCAACGAAATAAAACGCCATGTGTATCTCACTGATACTGCCACTGAGACGACGACTGCTTTGAGATCACAAAACGCCTCGATACACAATTGGGAGTACTGTAACATTGGAATGCTGTGTCGTTTGGTGCCTCTCCATGGCCCAACCACAAAACAAAAATCGAAGCACGCAAAAGTTCGCATAAGCTTCCCACAAGATGCTCACGAATTTCCACCATCTCCAGATTTGGTTATCTTTCTCAGCATGAGCATCGCAATGTCCACGATATGGTGAACCTTCCACAGCTCTTCATCTCCCGTCGCCGCTAGATCTGCGCTCACCTGCGCCAACTTTCTCTCATAGAACCTGGCCTGCTGTCCTGGTCCGGCGTCCAACATGTTTTTCAGCTGTGGCGAAATGGTTGCGTTCTTTCCCGCCCAGGCCTCGCCGGTGTACAAGCGATGTCCTTGTTCGCAGGCGGTCTCGTGCAGATCCTCTGCAGGCAACGATTTTCGACGGCGAGGCTGGCCTTTGATCTTGCCGTTCCTGTGACGCTTAGGCTCCTGCGTTATGATGGGCGCTGGTGGTGTCTGACTGTTCCGTCTCGGGGTGGTGGACGGAGACTTGAGTATTGAACGGCGTTTGGCGGCCAGGATGGCGGCTCGGCGGCGAGTTGTGACTGGCATGTTTGTGCTTTGTGATGCGATGGCGAGCCTACTATACTTCAACGAGATGCGTATCTCTCAAGTGCGAGGAATAAATACATCGCGGAATGTGCGCTGGTGAGTCTGGCTGAGCCATGTTGCACACAAAGAGCCAGCGACATCATTTGCCGGACCTAGCGACGACAATGAAAGGAAGACAAATCGGACGCGATCGAACAAAGAAACAGCAAGACTGTGTGACCCAAGGTCTCGAAGCTGTAATGCGACGCCAATTATGACTGTCGGATCTCTATCTCAATTGCGATTGCGTCCAGCCAGTCTTTTGGCACGGCATTTATTACGTTGAGATGTTGTTCATATTTTGTGCTCGGAAAGCCGATGGACCTTTGTGTATGTCTTCCATCCCGGCGAATTGCTTGAGGTACTTTCACCATACAAGAGAATGGACGAATCACTACAACCAGGCAAACACCACTCGTTTCGTGGTCTGTGCAAGTCTCGTGAATTGCGGAGTACATGTGGGAGGTACATGTACCTCAAGGCGATCTCTCGGCTATAACGACGTCAGGATCACTTGGGTGGAAGTAAAGCGGATCCATCCGGCGTGCCGGGTCTTCCGACTAACTGATCCGCACCACCACCGTTGGTCGTTCTTCAAAACATACCTGGACCGAAATACCTCCATACAAATCTTGAGCTCCGATTGTAGGAGGTCATAGTGCACAGGAGTTTCTGTGGCCTTAGTGATGCAAAGCCAAGGTATTGCGTGTCGGTATAAAATGTACTTGAATATGCCAACGACATTTTTTGAGATCGAATATACAATTCAAACAACCTTGTTCCAACTATCAAATCTGTCACTATGACTTTCTACAACATTAACGATGAGTCCTCTCGCATCCTCCGCGATGTGCTTGTTGCAGACTCAGCCCTCAACCTGCTGCCTTCAATCAAGGAAGCTGCGAAGAAGGTGCATTTCACCGGTGGTGATGGCAGACCTTTCCTGCCTACACCCATGAAGATGACCGAATCTTCCGCAGCCTTGACCGGATTGGTATCAGCAGCAGCAAGTGCTGTTGCTGCTGACCGTTATGAAATCGATCACCAGGACGTCGAAGTCAACACGGATATCGCCACTTTGTACACCGAATCCGTGGCCTTGCCAACCATCAACGGAAAACATTTCAACGCAGATTCGCAAATGAAGAGTGAACTTGCCAAGATGGACCTGCACGACCAAGTGAGTCCGATTCGTCGCTGCGCCACCGGTATCTATCAGACGAAAGACGGACGCTGGTATCAATTGCATGGCTCGATGAACGCGACGCCCACGATGGATATGCTGGGTGTCGCACAACAAGACGTGACCCGGGAAGAAGCCATCAAGATCTATACCGACAAAGTGGCTGAGTGGGATTCTGCCGAGATCGAAAAGGTCGCAAATGAGAAGTATCGCCAAGCCGGCGCTGTTTGCAACACGCCCGAAGAGTTCTTTGCAAGCGAGCAGGTTCGTGAATGCGGCATCACCGCTCACCAAGATCCGTACTGACTCTTCACAGGGTAAGATCATGGGCCAAGAACCTCTCTGGACCACCCGTCCAGTTGCAGGCGGCGGCAAACCTTGGCCTGAGCAGCCAAGCAATTCGACCGGTTACAAGCCTTTGGCCGGTGTGAAGGTCGTCGACTTCTCTCGCGTGATAGCCGCGCCAGCTATTTCGAAGATCCTAGCTGCACTCGGAGCCGATGTGATCAGAATCTCTCACAGCAAGAACCCAGACTACGCTGCCACTATGATCGATCTGCAGACAGGCAAAAGAGATGCCGATCTCAATGTGAAGACGCCCGAAGGAAAGCAAGCTTTCATCGAGCTTGTCAAAGACGCAGATGTGCTTGTGGATGGGTTCCGTCCTGGAGCTTTTGAGAGGATGGGCTTCACTTCGGAGTCTTTGCGTAAGATCAATCCCAGTCTGATCTATTTGAGGGAGAACTGCTATGGGTTCAAGGGACCTCTTTCCTACCGATCTGGTTGGCAGCAGGTCAGCGACTCTTTGGTCGGTATCTCTTACTTGCAGGGCAAGTTCTTGGGTTTGGAGGAGGCGGTCCTCCCTCTGTTCCGTAAGCCTCACAAGCAGGAGAGAGAAAATGTTATTATTCTTGCTGACAAACTTCCTCAACAGCGAACTCCGACTACCAGACCGGCTTGGTCGGCGCAGCAGCAGTAATCCAGGCCCTCTTGGCGCGAACCAAAGAAGACAACACCTACGACATCGACGTGAGCCTGACCCAGTACAACATTTGGTTCTACCGTCTCGGCCTACAATCTGAGGCCGTGCAGCAGAGTCTCCGTGAGATGCACAAAGGACTCGTCCTTAGACACTGCGACGATGTGCTGGACGGTCTTGCAAAGACACATGAGTCAATTATGAAGATCCGCCCAGATCTCGTCAGGCCGGAGTATTTCTGGGACATGGATGGAAGTGAATGGGGTATCGACAGCTCGATCAAGATTGTCGCTCCAGCGTTCAAGATGAGCCGCTCGAAGATGGAGTACACGGTTCCGTCTGGAAGGAGGGGTCGTTCAAGCCCTTCTTGGGCATAGTCGACTGATCCCGTATAACACGTGAGCACTTTACTTGTACGATGAGACCATCATGTTTTCGTTGCCAGCTCGGCTATTAGGTTCGAAGTGCAACAGGCACCTAGCCTCTAGTGCCGCCAGGGGGATGGTGGTATTTTCCGGAAATGGCAAATCCGGGATTTGACGTGAGGTATATAATTTTGTTGTTCGTGTCATTCATATATGTTCATCAACCAATTTGTCATGATATGGCATGAATGCTGGAACTTGCGATCGATGCATGTGAGGCGCTCATACTTACAGGCCAGATGGAACATCTCGATGGCTCGTCGTGTGGCCGTGCTTCTAAACGTCGTGCGTGTCTCTATTGAAGACATGAAAGATATGAGGGTCTGGCTATCTCAGTGGCCGATTGCAGTGCATTTCGAAGTTGCCTGCAGCATGTAGGTCATATGCAAGAACGAGATCTTCAGAGCATTGGAATGTTGGAACAAAGGAACAGTTCGTCGTTGAATAATCTACGTCAGGGAGCCTGTGCGCTGTGAGTTGATCCTTCGGCTTTTAACTCAAAAGTCTAACAGTCCTTGCGACGACGGGCCGAAAGAAAATGAAGCCACTGGAGCTTAACTCATCGCCAGGTTTTGTCCCTGCTGGCGACCGGGGAACTGCGATGTGTATGCCTGGTACCTTGATGTTCGTCCTCACACGCACACATCAACACCGCCCGGCTTTATCGCCACGCGGTGCTCGCCTAAGTGTTACACATGCGACTGATCGATAATTGTCTTGGTTATGTGGCTGCGCCGCTTTCTAACCGCTGGATATCCCGTGAAGTACCGGCATTAGATTCCTCCGTCGATCTGGAAGCCCATGCTACCATGATAGTGCAACGTCTATTCGCAGGCCATCGCTTGGCATGTGTGACGCGTAGCCGCCTGGCACGGTGCACAATTACAGGGCATGCCTGCTAGATCATGGAACTCCGCACGCAGACGAACAATAGCACGTCGCCCAACCTCGTGGACATCATGCGTCCCTGCATGCAGTACGTGATCCAATGTTCATACTCGGACCGTTTTATACGTCCAAGAATGCGGCGACGCTGTTGGGATGCTTGGCTTCGGGTCTAAGGCTATCTCATCTCAGACGCGGCGACTGATCCTGTTTCTAAAACACTTGAAGCAACAGCCGTTTTCAGGAGAGTGATAGGCACGTGGTCGTCCGCATTGGTGCAAAAATCGACACGACAGGCTTCCAAGAACGCTTCGAGATGCTTGCCCTGGTCTCGTGTCCCTGGCTGCAGACATGGTATGACCACTTGGCGTGATAAGTATGCAGAGTCTCGGTGGGGTGATGGTCATCAGCGGCTCGGCGGTTGGCTCCACATTGCCTGTGCTGACCTCGCTGTTCTTCGAGGTGCGAGCGACCATGCTTTCCAATGGCCAATATTGCCATGCCTTCGCTGTCAGAATGCCCAGTGAGGGATGATTAGCGCGAAAGTGGATCCCCATGCTGTTCATGGGCCCATGCCAGCGAGTGTGGATTTAAAGGTAAGCATATTTCGCTGTTGGCTCAGTCCATTAGCAGAGCAATCACTTCCACTTTCGTTGATCATGAAGTTTGCCTCTTTGTCTCTGGCGCTCTGCCCTCTGGCAGCCATCGCTTACCCCGATCTTCATACTCGCGATAACTCGTCCGAGGCCTACCATACCGACTTCTTCGAAGGCACACGCCTTCAGGAGGACGATGCATCGTTGAATGCCTCAGACTTGACCTACACACAAGCGAACGGTCGACCATGGTACCAGCCCTTGGGCGCACAGCGAGCCGGTCCTTCAGGCCCATTGCTCCTGCAAGATTGGCACCTCATTGATACACTCGCAACATTCAACCGGGAACGTATTCCTGAACGAATTGTGCATGCCCGGGGCGCCGGTGCGCATGGATATTTCGAGGTGACTAGCGACTTTGCTTCCAAGTATTCGGTTGCCGATGTCTTCAAGCCTGGTACCAAGACGTCGATCACGATGCGATTCAGTACCGTCGGTGGCGCTCGCGGTTCTGCAGATACCGCTAGAGACCCACGTGGTTTCTCGATCAAGATGAGGACCAAGAAGGGTATTCTTGACTGGTAAGTGCGGCTTTTCCATGACCTAGATGATGGGCCAAGGACTGACAGTCATTCGCAGGGTCTTCAACAGTATGTTCGTCGTCGGTATCACCAGTACTTATCACTAACGCTCGACAGACACACCCGTCTTCTTCATCAGAGACCCTATCAAATTCCCCAGATTCATCCACACACAAAAGACAGACCCAGCTACCAACGCCCGTGATTGGAATACTTTCTGGGCATGGCCTGCTCAGTTCCCTGAATCCATGTTGCAATTCCTGCGTCTTCTTTCTGATCTCGGAACGCCTTATGGCTTCAGACACATGCATGGCTGGTCTGGTCACACTTACAAGTTGGTTCAGGATGATGGTAGCTGGGTGTACACTCGTGTCAAGCTTGAGTCTGAGCAGGGTGTTCGCAATTTCACTGATGCCGAGGCCAAGAAGCATGCAGGTGACAACGATGCCTGGGCAACCATGGACCTGTTCGATGCGATCAAGAAGGGTGATTACCCCGCGTGGAAGGTGTCCATGGCTACCATGACCGAGGACGAGGCTGCCAACTACCGTTACGACATCTTGGATCTGACCAAGGACTGGCTCAACGTGACCTACCACGATGTTGGTCGTATGGTCCTTACTCAGAACCCTGAAAACTACTTCAGCGAGATCGAGCAAGCACACTTCAGCCCTGCCAACATGGTCGAGGGATGGGAGCCCAGCAACGATCCCGTCTTGCAATCCCGTCTCTTCGCCTACAACGACGCCGCCCGCCACCGCATCGGATCGAATTACCAACAGATTCCCGTCAACTGTCCATTCAGCCCTGTTGCCAACTTCGACCGCGATGGCCACTTGGAAGGTCGCGGCAACCAAGGCTCTCGCCAGAACTTCCCTGACGAGTATCGCGACAAGATGAACGTCGTCGAGAAGCCTGGTGCCATCGTCACGCCGAAGGTTGAGGGTAATGTCACATACTACGAAAGCCAGATTGCAGGTGATATCGACTTCGAGCAGCCGAGAGAATTCTACCAGGTCCAGCTTAACGAGCAAGATCGCGCCAACCTTCACAGCAACATTGCCGGCACTCTTGTCAACGTTGACAATGATGATATCCGCGAGGCACTGCTTGAGCAGTTCGCCAAGGTGGACGCTGCCCTTGAACGTGGTGTCAGGGAAGCTTATCAAGAAGCAATGAAGGCTACGAACTAAGTAATGCCTACTGTCATAAATCTGTCATGCAGTCTATGTGTATATACGTTAAAAATGCATTAACTCGTACGTCATGTGTTCAAAAGTGAAGATTTGCATGTGTATGATTACATTGCTTTGTAGCTGCATGTTCCTGAAAGTCTACATCTCTTCCAAGTTTGTACGAAATATCCATATGTATGATCTTCCCTTCTCTTACGCCTTGCCAACCTTGGCCACGAAGAAGTCGTTGATAGACTTATAGGTGAATGGATGAGAGTACTCGAGGTTCAAGCCATGTCCGGCGCCAGGAACGATCGTGGTGGTGATGTTGGTGTTCGCGAAAGTCTTCTGTGCCTGAGCGGGAATGCTGCTGCCGTTGGGTGCGCCGTTCAGGCAGCTACCACCGCAGAAGGGCACATCTCGCTCGCCAGTGATCACGAAGACGGGACCGGCAAAGTGATTGATGCTTGCGGTCTCGCCGCCGATGGTGAGGAGCTCGCCGATCGTCACTGGCTGGCCGGTCATCGCGGCGAAAGCAAGGATCTTCGGGTCAAATGAGCCCGGTGCGAAGAAATTGGTCTGGACGCCAGAAGGGTTGCCGGCAGCCAGATAACCGTGGTCGTAGAGTGGAGCGAGTGCTGCGTTCTCCTTCACATCGATGAAGTTTCCGCCAAGCTGGAAGAATGGAACGAAAGAGCCGTTCTGCGAGAAGCCAGTGAGAGCGATGCCGTCGCTGATATTGGGGTACATGGAAGTCAAAGCATAAGTGTGAGTGCTGCCGAACGAGTGTCCGACGTGGACAATCTTCTCGAACTTGTCGTCAACGCCATCAATGCAGCCGTCACGAAGACCTTGGGTGAGGGCGCGCAAGCCGTCAACCTCGAGCCAGGCTTGGATCTCTTGAACAGGGTCGCCGTGAGAGGAGTTGGCGATGCCTAGGCGGTCCCATGAGAAGGTTGCGTAACCGTATTGGTCGGTCGCGACAGCGCTGTATGAGTAGTTGCCGGAGTTGAAAGGGATGTTCCAGTAGCTGCGGTCAAAGCCAATGCCGTGAGTAAGGACTTGCAAAATCTTTGGGCTCTCAGTTTGGTTTTTGCCGGGAACGCAGTAGGTTGCAGCGAGCTCATAGTGACCGCTGACGGTCTTGTAGTCTTTGAGCAAAGTCTTGGTGTAGTTGGCACCTTGCTGTGTGTTGTCCAAGATGAAGTTCGTGACTTCGATATTGTTCTGCGGCGCTTTGATGTCAAACACACCGTTTCTAGCGGAGAGGTCGACAGGAACGGTGATGTTCTTGCATGTCATAGCATTGGCAAACCCAACGAGAGCCGAGGCGGCTGCAATGAGCGATGATTTTGTCATGATGAGGTTTGAAAATGGATGGGATGAAGATGTATTCTGAGGTGAGATCCGAGAGGGGATATTTATCTACGCGAGCTGAGATGACATGCATTATATATTGCTCGTTGCTGACTGTGGCTCTAATCGTCGCGGCGGCTCTAGCCAGCAAACATTCATGGAGGTGACGTGACGATTTCCATAATTGCCGCTATGCACGGTTAGTAAGTGCATGTCTGGGGCAAGGGTATTGGAAGGATGATTTGGAAGAGTCCGGAGTTGGCAACAATGTTCCAATAATGCGGGGACGGACCATTGAACGAATAAAGGTAAATTGCCAGATCAGACTGCGAAAGAGGAAAGTATGGGAAGTATGATGTCGCCAGCTGCAGTAGACCATCCGCATTTGCCGATCGATGATATTGATCTGCATTATTACCGACATTGCGATTCCACTTCAACTCAAATCATTGCGACCCTAACCCTGTGTATGATACCTGTATGCAGTACGACTCCGTCCATGTACGTATATCATGTACATGCACACATGCATGTATGTATGTGTGTTGGTAAGCTGATGAAATGGTGGTTGCGACAGCACAACACCAATGCAGGTCGAGGGTAGAATCTTCATGGGTACAGCCGAGAGCAATCATCACACTAATGCAGGCCTGAACATTACCGATATTTGAGTATAATACCCCCCTGGCAATAACGTACGATCGTTGAGTATTGACGAGCACTCCGTCCCCACGATAATGCATTACAAGCGTGGCCAAAGACATCACATAGCCACTCGACATACATACCTTACATGGTTGACAAATGTACGTCTCGCACAAATGCGACTATTTCCTCGAGAGTGTCAGAGCCGATGAACTGTTGTGCTACTAAACCTACTAACCCAAGGGAAGCGCATCTGTCCATCCATTTTTCAATTTGTCCCGACCTCTCCACCGTGTGCATCATTCAAGTGGTCTTGCAGCACATGAATCGCGCTTGAAGTGCTGAATCATGCAGGCGGGCACCTGCAAACCTGTCTTGCGCTTGCGGTACGTGTCCAGATCTTTACCTGGACCCGCAGATTAAGTAAGTGAGTCCAACATTAACTGAGGAGGTGTCCCGCGAGATGTTGGGTGTCTTGTGAATTTTCTTTTGTTTCAACGACATTGTTCGCTACATGTTCTCTCATTCGCGAGGTTCAAAGCTACTTTTGTGTCCATGTGCGTGCCATTTTAGAAATGGATCACGGATTTGCGTTTATGATGGCAGGAATCAACGAATGGGACGTGGTGCTTTCATTCACTACGGTCTCCTTATCCGATTTGCACACGCTTTACTTCCTCCACCATATGACAGTACATCAGCGCATCGACAGACTATTGAAAACACACATATTTGACTCTCCGGATGCAGGAATAAGATCAACCGCTCTAGCATCAACCGAGATCACCTCTTCGATGGCCACAAAACCAGCCTTCCAACCAGCTGTGCCGAGACTTGAATGCAAGATGCGCTTCCTCCGTTGCTCGATCTTCCTGAAACTTAAGCCATGTAAGCGAGCGACTCATACAGCGCCGTATAAGTATTGTCGAAGAGCCCGATCAAGCGGATCAAGCCCAAGGTGGGAAGGCTGAAAGTGTCTGCAAGACCAGCCATGGCTCCGGCAGGGTGAGTGAGCATTTTGTAGATGGCGATGAGAATAGCGGCGAGTGCGATGACAAAGTTGATGGGTTTGAGCTGGGTTGTGAAGTCGTAGGGTTCTTCGGGCACGCAGAAGCTAGTCATGGTTACTGGTCTTTTGTGATGTGATGTGACCTATTGATGTCGATGTCGATGACGGTTTATAGTAGTGATTAACAAGCTGTTGTTGGACGATGATTGTCCTATCGAGCAATCAGTTTGCCTTATATACAATCAGGCACTTTGCGGCATCCTGTTGAAGCTGAATGTCTTAAAACGAACACTCAGACAGTACTGCGCACATCAGACGTGCGTTGCATCGCCATATGTTTGCAAGTGGCTCGCAAAGACATGCTGTATCTTCTAACAAAGAAAGAGCAAGAGACACGGAGTGTCCAGGATCAAAGTTCTTGAGACATTGTCAACTGCAGCTGATCGGGATTGGGGAATTTTGTCAAATGCAATTTTCGCTGTTTCGCGTTCTATGGAGTCAGAACCATGCTATCCCAATACCTACTGATACAATCTCGCCTTTTCGTCCAGTGCTCAATTCAAGTCAATAAAACAAGATCTCTCGAAGAAAAGTCCTCAACTTTCCTTGCTCAGCCCTCATATCTTTTTTTTCTTTTCGTGGAATATTGCATCAGCAAAACCGATGCTTACCGACCATTGGGCTGGGGCGCTCTCCTTACGCCACCAGCACCATGGTTCGCGCACAGGGTCTTGAAGCCGTTCCTCAAAGCCTGCATGTTGGGGTACTTGTTACCCTGAAGCTCGAAGCCTGAAGGAATTACCTTGGCAGGCCATGTCACACAAGGAGTGTTATGGTTAGCCTTGAACATAAGGTAGAAGTAGCCAGGGTGGGTGGGGTCAATGGCGAAGTTGTACGAGCCATGCCTAGGGTTGGCTTCGGTGTAGGTGGTGAGCCATGCCTCTGTGAGTTGCACGTTAGTAAATGTCATCAGAAGATATGGTTGCAGATCTCGCGTACCTAGGGCCTCCTTGGAAAGGTTCTGATATTTCTCGTCACCACACATCTCGTCGACCTTCTTTGCCATAGCCTTGACGTGCAGGACGATCAACTCGTCCAAATCACTGTAGCTGAACTTGCCTACACGCAAAGTACGGCCAACGCTGTACTCGTTTTCTTTGTCAAGCTCCAACACGTCGATGTGTTGGTAGACGTTATCATGAACCTTCCAAGTGACTGCAAGATGGTCTGCACCCTTCGAGGAAGGACGGATGATGCAGTCGCCACGTTGGACGTGCGGTTGCGAGAGCTCGGCCTCGGCTTGATGTGAGTTGTAAGGGCGGAAGAGCGAGTGCTTGACCACGCGTTGGATGCGTCCAGCTTGCTTTTGTGTAGCGCGCTTCGCCTCACGCTGGTCGCGGGCTTCTTGGTCTTCATCCCACTCGTCTTTTCTATGTTAGCACATGCATGCGGTGCATATAAAATCAGGTTCATGAAGAGACTTACCGTAGTCGTGATCCATCTGCCGGCGGAAAGGAATCTTCATCTCGTTGTCACGCATCGTCAGCTGAGCATGGAGCTTCTTGCGGTCAATGTGAGTAATCTTCGCGCGAATAGTCTGGTGTAATGACCAGACTTGTCTGGGCTCCAGCTGGTTATTGGTGACCTCATCTGGGAACTCCGAACTAGAGATGTTGCCATCGACGCCACAGTCCAGCTTGACTTCAATGTGATCACCTGATGTGCGCTTGACGGAAACAGGAATGATCATGCCCTCTTGCAATGAGGTCGAAGTCTCACCAGTCATCATGGTGAATGTCTCGTTAGAGGACAGATACTCAAAGTTGCGTCTCAATTCCTCGAAAGGATTCTGGAGTTCAGCGCGAATGAGCTCAAGCGTGGCCCGCTTCTTCTGACCGAATTTGGTTTCGAGCTGCTCGGCGTACTCTTCCAACAGGAGATCGTTCACCTTGTCCTGAGCATCATCCGCAACGAGCCTTCGGACAACTGCAGCAGGGCCATTCTGGTCGACCTCAGTCTTGATGTCTTCTTCGTCGAACTCAAGTGCATCGGCCGCAATCTTGCGCGCAATTTCGTAGTCCTCGGGGTGGATTCTTGTGTTGTCAAGATAATCAGTGTCGTTCTCCGTGTTGTCGTAAACAACGTAGAGGAAGCTTGCGCAATTGAGCCAACATTTCGGTGTCACGGCCTGCTTAAAGCCACGATCAAGATCGCCAACCAATTGATCTCTGGTGTTAACCTCTCCGCCCCAAGAATTGATGATCTTGAGCATGTGGTTAGCCTTGCGAGGTCCGAGACCACTGACGTATGGCAGAAGGGCGGCAGTTGCACCATCGTTGACAGCATCATTAATGTCGATACCGACAAGATTGACCATGTCGACCATGGCTGAGTCTAAAGCCTTGACGAGCTTGTCCTCGGGAATCAGGTGTTGGCTAGGGTCGAATGTGATGGAGATAATGTCGCGGCCAAGGGAGGCATACTCCTTCATGGGATTCTGCATGTACATTGCCAACGCAATGCAATATCTGGTGAGTGGAGGCACGCTGGGGTGATCTGTGCTGGCACGGTGAGATGTATGATAAAGGCGCGCGACCTCGTCGTTGACCATGAAAATTTCGAGAGGGTCTGATACCTCGCGGTCATCTTCGGGGTCCTCGTAAGGTGTCCCATGCAGACTGTGTCTCTCGACGATGTCCTGTAGATCCTTGTAGAGTCGGCGAGTCTCAACGGACCAACCTGAAACAGCGACAACATCTGGCTGTCTGCGTTCGACTAGCTCGACAAAAGGAGCGACGTCTTTACCATCTGCGGTGTACTTCTCGGGGTTGCCAAGTCGCATGTCAGTGAACTTTCCGTTTTCCAGAACTCTGCCGTTCTCATCGACATAGGCCCAGCAGATGGCATCGGCGCGGTCGCCTGCACCGTTCGAAAGTGCTAACACACGAGGAGTCGTACCCAGAACCATGCCCTTTGGCTTGTAAGGAGCTTGATCGAGCTTCGCACTGTATGCCTCGCGACATTCGTTGGCAATCTTTCCTTCGCACATATTCCTCATGTGGTCCTTCCAGCCCTTTGCGATGACACGATGAAGCTTGCCGAAAGCTTGAACGACGATCTCACGACGGAGCGTGTTCCATGCATCTGCGACTTCGGAGAAGTTGTCGGACTCAATGCTCTTGGTCAATTCGTCCAGGATGCGGCGTTCATTCTGCAGCCGCACCTTGATCTCGATCAGACCGTCCTGCTCTGCCTTTAGCATGCGCAGGAAAAGATCTGGTCGGGAGAAGAAGTTGCGGATTCCCTGTGATCGGAGATATTTGAACTCGTAGTATGGGTGCTCGGCGTCGATCTGTTTGAGACCCTTGTCCGTTCGGACGGCATCAAAGACCATGTACTCGACATACATTTTTCTGAGATGTTTTCTGAGGCGTGGGTTGGTCGCGATCTCCTCCACAAACATTGCTCGGGCAGATGCTAGGACTTCCTTACCAGTCCTGTACTCCGGCGCCTGCACAAGTGTATCGGCCATGTCATCGGGCCTCACGTCTGGATCTTCGGTGTAGTTCTTCCTTCCGATCTTTGTGGTATTTTGTGCAAATGCATCGGCCGTAATGCCGAACGCGCGGACCAGGTGGTATGCATTGCCAGCACGAACCTTGTCCCAGACACTGCGCGTACCTCTGGCACGCTTTTGCGTGCCGTTTGCTTCCGACTCCACGGTGCTCAAGTCCTTTAACTGCTGCGAATACTGGAAGTTGAGGTAATCTTGAAGATCTTGAAGGTCTTCGATCTCGACAGCGTCCGGCATGAGATCATCGAAGATGGAGTCGTTAAAGTCCGGGAACATCTCCTTCAACATCTCCACGCTCTTGCGAATTCCATCTCTCTTCTCTGCGAACGCGCGATATTTCAAGTCATAGTCCATCAACTCCCAGAGATTAGTTTGGCTCAACAGCTTCTCGGCTTTGATTTGATACCGTGGTGCGTTAGGGTCTGTTGGGTCAGGAGGAAGCGGTATTTGCTCTGAGTGAATCAAGTAATCCTTGCGGTTCTGGAAGATGAAAGCCGGTTCATAGTCCTCCACGTTCATGAAGTGGAGGACCTTGCTCACAGCCTGCTCGAATGGTTCACGAAGCTCGCTGGGAAGCTGCTGTTGAGGGAACATGGTGTTTGAGATCCATTTGGACTCTTCTGTCATGCGTTCGGTTTGCTCCTCTTCCGACAGCTCAGACAGGTCTTTATAGGGCTTGCGCGCAAGCTGCAATCGCTCTGGCACATCTGTAGCACGAATGATATTGTCGTCATCCGTAAGCATCTTCTCCACGAGTTGAGATGGCTCGAACACATCCTTGAGCTCAAGATCGCGGTCTGGGCCCTCTTCTGCTGCCTGCAAGTCCTTCTCGACATCGAGAGCCCACTCAAACTCGTTGCCATCGCCGAATGCGCCGCGCATGTCCTCAAGATCGCCCTCGTCCAGTCCAGATTCCTTGAGATTCTGAATGTCGGCAAAGCCGCCCTTGGAAGGTTGTCTGATCTCCAAGTCTTCGCGCATCCTCTCGCCCTCCTCATCAGGGAACTCATCCTCTTCAATGAAGTCGTCCATTTCGTCGCCGAATGCGCCTCCAAATGCGCCTCGGCCGCGCGCGCCTGCGCCATCTCCTCCCTCTTCGTCGTCGGAGAAGATATCTTCCACACCTCGTGCCTCGCTAGCTGGGCGCTCCTCTCTATGACCGCGCTTCAGGCGTTTGTATTTGGTCTTCTGTGTTTGTTGCCCTTCCCGGTCAGGATGTGTTTCGCCGATCAGGTCCAGATCCTCATCGTCCAGGATATCATCCTCAGCCTCCTCCCTTCTACGCTTCCTCCGCTCTTCACGCCTTTCGCGCTTGCGCTGTTTTGCATCCTCATCGTCCTCATCTTCGTCCACGATGAAGCCCTCGCGAATTTCCCGCTCAGCTTCCTCGTCATCATCATCTTCCTCTTCGCTAGAGTCGTTCATGTCGACATTGTTGGAACGGCGAGTAGGCTGTCCCTCCTCGTCAAGCTCCTCCTCTTCCTCCTCGCCGCTTGCGACATCTGCGGTATCATCGAAGAAGTCCGCCATGATTGTGGTTGCGGTCCAAGGAAGAAAGGGCTGAAGTCGAAGTGTATTCGGTCACAGGCCCTAGGCTGTCCTGTCAATTGGTCGAGTGGACGACAGCGAACAGCGCCTGCGTAAGGGATTGATGTTGAAAGAGTGTATACGATGGTGCCGTCGCGTGTCTTGTTCGTGTTGCTACTTTCCAACCCTTGGAAGCTGTCGAAGGAAACGGCAGGTGGGCCGAGACTTGTCACGTGATGACGACATTGCCTGGAATGGCGCATTGCAAGCACAGTAACACGATGTAAAGCGATAGACCAGCTGATCAATCTACGTCCCACACGTAACATTAAGCTATCGATTGGTTGGCACATGTTTTTCGATTTATCTAAAGACAAGCCTTCCCAACAACCTCCGTCATGGAGGACTTGTCAGATGTTGGCTTCCGAAGGATGTGAAGATATGCATGTGGCGACGACTGCTATACCGCGGCTGCGACCTGATTATTTTGGTCCAACGAGTTGGCTACTATTGGGCAGTCGCGCGCGTATGGTTGGCTGCAATTGGCAGCGTGTCTACGTCGTGCTCACGCGGTGCTACTTCAAAGCGACCAATAGTGGCAGCTTGGCAGTCTCCTTTTCGGTGCTGAAACAGGGCATGTTTCTGCGTATTGCTATCGTGAATACCGTCTCTGTGAGGTTTGTCCGCATATCCAGCAGTCAATATTGTCAATACATGTACTGCTCAGCGCAAGCAACAAGCCAGGAATCACATCGAAGCTTTGGCGGACACGGGGCCGCTTGGTGTTGCCGGCACAGGCGTGAGCCCGAGAGAGCCTCTAACCAGGGCCAGCCCACTTCCCCTCGAGCAGCAGGGCCATCTCTCCGCGAGCACGCCAGAACCAGCACTGCTGCAGCACAATCTCCTCAATCGCCTTGGGTCTCGTGCGAGCCATCCAATAGTGCCACCCAAAATCAGACACTGAGCTATTGAGTGGCGCCCGTCAATACCTTCAGCACCACAAACCTTACTGGCGCCCAAACGTTGGAAGCGATACTACCGATTGGCCAGGCCTATCCCATACTGTCGCCTACATCTGGTCCCTTGGTCCCACGCCTGGACTCATCCCCATCGCTCCGACGCCAGCGTCTTTGTCCTCGAGCCTGTACACTGCGCCCGGAATTTCTCTCTTAGGACGCAAACCATATAACTCTCGCTCGACGTCCCACCGCACGAAGCGGTCCATACCCCGCAGCCATGTCGGACCCGTTCAAGGCGAAGACGATGAAACGCAAGAATGTCAAAGGCCTGGCACTTGCAGCGCCGCCCAAGCCGGCGACACCTTCAGCAGAAGATTCGCAGGCGCCAGGTGGACTGGGTGGTCTCAACAATGAAAAGCCGGACACCTTGGAGATTGGCGTTGAGTTCAGGTTGGACTTGCGAAGTGAGGACTTGGTCGTGCTAAGAGACTTGGGAGCAGGAAACGGTGGCACAGTCAGCAAGGTCCTACACAAACCGAGAAATCTTGTCATGGCACGCAAAATCATCCATGTCGAGGCGAAGAAGGAGGTACGGAAACGGATCGTTCGGGAGCTGCAGATCATGTTCGAGTGCAGCTCGCCTTATATTGTTGAGTTCTACGGTGCATTCATGAACGATTCTGGAGACGTCACCATGTGCATGGAATACGCGGATGTCGGGTAAGGCTCATCCCTGTTCCAACAGCGGACCAATTTACTGACTGCAGATGATCAGATCTCTTGACAGCATATCGAAGAATTTCGGTCCAGTTCGTGTCGATGTTTTGGGCAAAATCGCAGAGGCCGTGCTAGGCGGACTCACTTACCTATACCAAGCGCATAGGATCATGCACCGCGACATCAAGCCATCAAACGTCTTGATCAACAGCCGGGGAGAAATCAAGCTATGCGACTTTGGTGTCAGCAGTGAGCTGGAGAATAGCGTAGCGGACACCTTTGTTGGTACCGGCACATACATGGCGCCAGAGCGCATTCAGGGCAGTCCATACACGGTCAAGAGTGACGTCTGGAGTGTTGGCTTGACGCTCATGGAGTTGGCGATTGGCAAATTCCCATTCAGCATCGACAGCGAGGACGACGATGAAGCCGCAGGCCCACAGGGTATCCTTGATCTGCTCCAACAGATTGTTCTCGAGCCTTCTCCCAAGCTACCGAAGAGCGACGCTTTCCCGTCTATTCTCGAAGATGTCATCGCAAAGTGTTTGATGAAGGATCCGAAGGAGCGACCAACACCAAGGGAACTTTTCGACACCGACCCATTCTTGCAAGCTGCCAAGCGTACGCCAGTTGACCTTCGGCAGTGGGCTGTTGGCATGATGGAGAAGCAGAACCGCAAGAGCCACCTCGGACCCCCTCTCAGCCCATCGACAGAGGCACTTCTTCGCAGCGAGGACACGTCGGGAAGCGCAGCACCTCCTCCGCGTAGGCCGTCTGCTATAGCGATGCCGTCCTCGAGTGGCTCTAACGGAATCTCCACACCTCCCACAGCCAGACCAAGTTACCCCGCCCGGACGAGCAGCAGTCAGAGTGCGAACAGCTTTAACCAGATGGATCTTCCTATCAGACAAGCGCCGCCTCCTGCCAGACGACACGAGCGGGACGGGTCAGGCGCATCCAGCAGCAATCGTGACAGCTATCGCACAGCTCCAAGGCCTGGGTACCCTGACGGATCGCGGCAATATCAGCATGTGGACTCTTACCAATGAGATGCATCAAGTAAGGTTGTGGCCCAGAGCTGACCTGATGATCGATCGTCAACATCAGCAAAGAAATTTATGCCCGTCAGTGACCCACTTCGGGCCAAGAAGGGCTTTTGCATGAGGCGTCCAACTTGAATCCAATAACCTATGGGTGCCAATGTTGAGTCATGTCAAGGTCGCAGGAGCACTGCAGACGTTGTGACACAGCCTTCATTGTCGATCGACTCACGTGGCCTGATGGTAGTTCCCGACGCAATCCAAGTGTCACCTTGCGTGCACGCTTCCAATCGGGCATTTTCTCCGAGTACGGGCATGAGATCGTGACGTGCTGTCGTGCTCGCGGTCCAGGGGTTTGTGTTCCTTGTCTGCTCGTTTTGTCATTTGGGCTTCCTATCAACCAGCATTAGTATGGCAGATGTAGCGTACAAGCGGCGCATAAGGCGTGTGGTCGTCAATTGCCGAACCATTTCTTTTATCTTAACATTTCATAGCATTGGAGTTGGGACAGTACAAATCTAGCGTCTTGTTGATCACGGTCTTTGAGTACGAATCTTTTCCCCTTTTGGGGAATACGTGTGTAGGAACAGAGATCAACAACCACATGCAACACAAGCCGCATCGCGTCTGAGACTTGTCTTGCAGCCGTCTCCCCGCCATCTCGAGGGATGTCTCGCCCTGCTGCGAATCGACGGCAAGGCAAGTCCAATGTCGTCGTCACGCATAACGCACAACGAACATGTGCTTTTTTGCAACGTGCCCGCCGGTCGAGCTGAGTCGTGCTGGAAGAAATGGAGTGCGTCGTCGGCTGAGGTCAAGGGTCATAGATGCAGATGTAAGACGTGACTACTGCATGAGCCCCGCAAAGGGCATATTGCAAATGCAAGATGCATGCTACTGTGCTAGGACATGTGCATTGCAGCCGAGTGACGAGCCTTGCGCACCTTCGTCGGGCCCACGGCGATCAGGTAGCTTCTGCCCTTAGCGAATCCCATGCTGCCTGCCGCCGTGCACCTGGGCTGCTGCCGACCTCGTGGGCATCTTGTACTACTACTTTGATGTGCCAGGGCGAGCACGCGCACACGATCTTGGGTCGTACGCCGTTGCACTACGGGCTTCTAGCGCTTCTTCGCGCAGTCTACGAGAAGCGCCCATCTCCCAGTGAGAGAGCCTCAACCCGTTTTGCCTCTACTCTCCCACCGTCACCTGCTGCGTAAGGCGTACCTCGCTGGCAGATCGTCGCTGACCGCTGCCGTCGCTGCGTATACACTAACTCCTGCGCATGCACCTGAGGGTATATCGTGACGACTGTCCGACGGCTACTCGGTGTACTTGTATCGAGGTACTCGTACCGGCTCACGGAGACAAAGGTGACGTTCAGGTTTCAGCCGTCAGCGTTGCCCGGCCTGCCGCCGTGGTTGGTTCACCTGGGAAATTGTCCTGTTTGCAGGATGCGTACTGGCAACGTGCGTGGCGCTTGCAATGCCCCTTGCTTCTTTGTTGTACTGGCCATGTATACCGTGTCTACACCTCGGGATTGGCTGGCTGTTAGGTTCCAGGACGGGTCCTACGCTCCTGTCGCTGCCGCCCGGCTACCTAACGTCGACGCTACGCTGTCATCCGGCACTGCAGACTGACCACTTGCGCGATGATGTGCGACCGACCCTCTCCTGCACTGTGTTACAGCCATCGGCACTTGCATCTTGAAATTCTCCTTTGTGAGGAACGCCATCCAGTCGATGGACTTCTAGCCGATGGGTCAGGAGTAGCCTGTAGTTACAGCACCCGGCACTTCATAAAGAATATTCCGATGTTGCCCGCACTGAGACATCTAGAGACCTTTTCGTCGACTGGTCGACCGCTAACGACCGCTCGAGCAGAGACATGTGCTACAGAGCGTGGCCAGTAGCCCGCGCGGTCCCGTTGCGGTCAGCCCCTCTCAGGATTATGTTGTTGGGTCGAAGAGATCGACCGTGCGTGACGAGCAAATGGCTCTTGGAACTGCGTAAATGCGAGACCTCCTCCCGCCTTTGACCTAACGACCAGGTCCCTATGGTGCCTTACTGCATTAGGCGCTGATACATCGTGTCCACCTGCTCAACGGATACGCCAAGGCCAGTAGGTAGTATGGATTGGCGCCAGCACCTCCTCTTCTGTTGTTCAGCCGGCGACGAAACTAATGCGGATAGACGTGACCGAATAGCTCTTCCTAGTCGTAGGAGTGATATGCGCGCCTGCGGCCTCCTGGTCATCTGTGACCATGCAAGGGTGTTGCAAGACACGTGAAGGCGGTGCCCGGCGCGACTTCATAAAGCGACTCAAGAATCGCAGACATTTTTTGTGGACTCACCTGCCCTATCTTTACCGACTTCGTCACCTACTGCAACCGCAGTAACCGTGCGCTGTCTCACTTGTCCACAACGACGACCAATCTGGACACCCATCAATGGTACATATTCAGTACGATACCGCCGCAACCTCTCCCGTCGACCGTACAATCATCGCGGAAGATGTTTTCTCGACCGGCCTTGAGCGCTTTGAGCCTGGCCCTGTGCCTACCCACCTTCACTCTCGCCGCCAGTCCAGCAGAATGGCGAAGCCGCAGCATTTATCAGTTGCTGACCGACCGCTTCGCTCGTCCGGATGGCAGCACGACCGCCACCTGCGACACAGCTGCTGGCAGGTACTGTGGTGGCACGTGGACCGGCATCATTGACAAGCTCGACTACATTCAGGGTATGGGATTTGACGCGGTCTGGATATCGCCGGTCACAAAGAATATTGAGGGAGACACTGCTTACGGAGAGGCTTACCATGGCTACTGGCAACAGGATCTTTATGATGTGAACTCGCACTTTGGTACTAAAGACGACTTGAAGGCACTTTCCCAGGCTTTGCACGGCCGCGGAATGGTGAGTTGGATCGATTCATGGGATTGTAAAGCCGAGGCTGACCTTTGATGCAGTACTTGATGGTTGATATTGTGGTCAACCACAATGGTTGGAACGGTCCTCCTGACACGGTCGACTATTCCAAGTTCAACCCCTTCAACAAGAAAGAGTACTACAACACACCATACTGCGAGATTGACTACAACGATCTAGGTAACACGGTAAGTCACGCGAGTCCATATGATCATTAAATGGACCCGACAGCTAACGAAATGCAGACACAACTAACACAGTGCTGGGTTGGCGGCTCACAAGTTCCTCTTCCCGATCTGAAGACATCCGATCAGAGAGTTCGCGATGGTTACAGCGCCTGGATTGAAAGCCTTACCTCGGACTACTCCATCGACGGCTTGCGATTGGACACAGTACTTCAGGTCGAGAAGGGGTTCTGGAGCGGCTTCCGTGCTGCAGTGAACGACATGTACATGGTCGGTGAAATTTTCCAGTCAGGTGCAGACCTGGTCTGTGACTACCAGAACTACATCACCGGCGTGTTCAACTACCCCGTTTACTTCCCACTAATCAATGCTTTCAAGAGCACCAGCGGCAGCATGTCTAACCTCGCCCAGAAGATCGGCGAGACCAAGAGTGCTTGCAACGACATTTCGTTGCTAGGATCTTTCAGCGAGAACCACGACAACCCTCGCTTCCCTTCCTTGAACGAAGATATTGCTCAAGCTAGCAACGTGATCACTTTCACCATGATCGCTGATGGCATCCCCATCTTATACCAAGGCCAGGAGCAGCACTATGATGCACGCGGTGGTTCCAACGACCCATATAACCGCGAGGCTCTTTGGTTCTCTGGATACAACACCGACGCTCAGCTGTACAAGCTGGTAGCCAACCTCAACAAGGCGCGCAAGAACGCCATTCGCGAGGATCCATCTTTCCTCACCACGCCAGCGAATGTCGTATACACGGACTCCAGCACTATTGCCGTGAAGAAAGGAAAGCTCTTGACTGTCCTTTCCAACAAAGGCTCCTCAGGCAACGACTACACCCAAGCCATTCGTTCATACTACCAGTCAGGTTCAAGCGTCACTGAGCTCTTGTCTTGCCAGACATTGACCTCGGATGAGAACAGCAATATCAACGTTCCTATGAGTGGCGGTATGCCTCGTGTGTACTACCCGACTGCAGACATCGGTACTCTCTGTGGTGGCGCTAGCTCTGGTTCTACGACCTACGAGTCTGGCTCTGACACCGGATCCGGCTCAGGCTCTGATACAGGCTCTGACGTTGGATCTGGATCTGGCTCCGACTCCGGCTCTGGCTCTGACAATGGCTCTGACACTGGATCCAACCTAGGTTCCAGCTCAGGATCTGAATCCGGTTCCGATGCTGGATCAGGCACAGGTTCGAACACAGGCAGCGACGACTCCACGAGCGAGACACCAGTTCTCGAAGCTCCTACATCCGGCTCAAATAGCACTCAACCCACGACCGGATCCGACACCGACACCGACACCGACACCGACGACAACAGCAGCACCTTCTACATCTCCGCCGACGGCACCCTCTCCCGACCTGCCAGACCTGGGCGACCTTCCCGTCCTTCCAGACCTTCGAGACCATCAAGACCCTCACGATTCCGCTCAAGACCCGACAGGGTCAAAGCACGACGCCTCAAAGAGGCGCGCTGGGCTGCTTAGCAAGCTCGAAGCATAGAAGCGAGATGAAGAGGTCCATTGTTTGGAATTCCTACGGCTCACAGTATACGTTAATTTGGAAGGGCGACAAGGAAGGGTTATGCATTGGGTATGGCATTGGCATTGGGAAAGGCGCATTTCGATCGGGATGATCTTGGGTTGTTGCTTTGGACAACATTACGACTTTTACGACACACTTATATATTCTGCCGGAGTGAGATGCTCTTGGCTCATCATTTGGGGGAAATCATTGGCATCGGTAAAGGACTATGGGTCCTTTGGGATTATATTTTTGGATTATTATTACTCGGCGCGCAGTCTGTCGCTTGAGAATGACCGTCGGTTTAGATAGCATACAATCACAATCAAAGGATGCTTTACCGATTCTCCACGTCTTATCTCTGCGCCACTATTCCACATCAGTCCGATAGTAGTTGTTGCTGATTTCTTGTCTGGGTCATTACGCACCATATGCAATCCACATACACCAGAGAAAGAGGACCGGCGACCGCATTTAAGCACAGAAAGAAAGCTAATACTACCATCAACTTCCACAAACACACCTGACAATGTGTCCGCAAGTGCTCATGGCAATCACGTGCTCATCGTGTCTTCCATGTGAGATGGCCCATCGACTTGCGCCTTCCTGCCTTAGTTTTACGCAAGCACCGTTGACATGTGCTTTCCTCAGGTACGCGACCTCGCCTCACTCCAACTTGATCTCTCAAGTCTTCTACACGGTTGCGACCGACACCACATACTCATGCATGTACAATTGCAGCACTCACTCTACGCAGTTTCCACGCAAAACTTTCTGCTCTGCTTAAAGAACATCACCACTCTCGTTCGATACGTTCTGCTGGCAGCATGACAAACCACGTAAGCTCCCAAAGCGACACTTGTGAACACCGATCACTTATTTCTCACTCCCAGCACTCCTCTGTCCCCCTCCGCGAACGCTTCGACACCATCGACCGTGTCATACCAGAATGGGCCTACAACGCCACCATCGCGGTCATTGCCGAATTCCTTGGGACGACCTTCTTCCTCTTCTTCGCTCTCGCCGGCACCCAAGTCGCCAACACTCACCTCTCTCCTGCCGCCACTTTCCTCTCTGGCCCAGCTGGCTCCTCGGCCAAGGCGACCAGCATTGTCTCGATTGCAAGCCTGCTTTATGCGGCGCTCGCTGTTGGATTCTCGCTCGCGGTCAATGCGTGGGTCTTCTTTCGTGTCACGAGCGCGCTGTTCAATCCGGCCATTACGCTGGGAATGGTTATGGAGGGTAGCTTGGGGTGCAAAAGAGGAGTTTGTGTTGCTGTTAGTCAATTCCTGGGCGGAATGACTGCAGCTGGGTTGGTGAGTGGGTTGTTTCCTGGACAATTGAAGGCGGAAACGGTTTTGGGAAGTGGCACCTCCATTGCGAGAGGATTTTGTGAGTGCAGACTCTCTGGTTTGAGCGTGAACATGGCTGGCTGACGTTCTTCGATAGTCATTGAGGCGCTGCTGACTGCGGCGTTCGTCTTCTCGATATTTATGCTGGCCACGGAAAAGCATAAAGGAAGCGTCAGGAGTCCCCTGTGCAACTCTCCGCGGTTCAATGCTGACGATCTTCGCAGTTCACATCACCCATCGGCATTGGCCTTGCGCTCTTCATCGCTCAGCTGGTCGGTGGTCCCTTCACTGGAGCATCATTGAATCCTGCACGCTCTTTTGGCGCTGCTGTCGCCGCCCATCACTTTCCAGGGTATCACTGGATCTACTGGATCGGCCCAATGCTCGGCAGCCTGCTGGCTGTATGCTTCTACAAGGTCGTCAAGGTGCTCGAGGTCGAGACTGCGCTGGCAGTCCACGGTGAGACTTTCCTGGACCACCATCATCGAGGTCACAGCCATACCAGCAATCCACACGTCGATGCAAGACAGAAAGAAGTTCGCGTTCTCGATCCCGTTGCGGAGAACGACCTTGAGAAAGGCTTGAAATCGCCTGCTGCGACGAGTTCTGATGGTCATTCAGCCGAACATCATCACAAGTAAGACATCTCTAAACAAAGACGTCAACAGGAGGGACTGAGACTCGGAGTGGGGCAGGGTTTCAGATGTTGGCAGGAGACACCCACCTCCCAAGAAATTGCATGAGCAGTGCGTCACTCGCGATTGTTTGGCGCTAAGTGCTGCTGCGAAGGAAAGCCGACATATGTTCATGGCAACGACTATGGAGGTATATATAATCATAGCTTTGGTATAAGCAGCATTTAAAGCATCTGACATCGCGTTCCGTAGCAGGGCTCATCAGACAGCATAACAGACTCACCAGCAGCTTTAACGCTGATTGGCCGTCTCCTGAGCTCGTCCGCGCTGACATTTGCCTTCGCGGACGAGTACTCCAAGTCGCTTGGCCTTTGTGTGTTGAATGTCAATAGAAGGACCGTACTCATCTCACGAATCTCATCAATTGACTTTCTTCTTCGACGCACTGCAAAGGTAAAGCTGAATGCATGGTACCATCGACAGTCTAAATAAGGCATTCAAACAGTGGATGACGGGCCGCTAGCGGAAATTTGGCCCAAGGCCCAAATGGAGCCTCGCCACCGGATTCCGCGGAAGAGAGGCCTGCTAGACTTCTGCAGAGCGTTGGCAGTGCGGAGGGCCGCCGTCTTAGCGGCGATCTGACGCGGCGAGGCAACGTGAGACCGACCGGTGCTGTGCAGACTCGCTGGGCAACAGGCGGGCAGGGGCTGATGACGGGGTGGAGGTATAGTATGCGTGCCCTGTCGGTGTGGACGGAGGTAGCAGAGAGCAGAAGGAAAAGATGAGGCCACGAGCGCCGCGTCACATGGCGATTTGTTGACGACACCACGGGCGGGCGAGGCTGGAATGCTGGCCTGCACGAGCGGATCTCTCTCCACGATCTCCACACATTACAAACAGGAACGCGTACGATGCCCTGCCAGTAGTCTGCTCGCTGCAGCGGCGGCGCCAAGCACGACAGCCTCCTGATTTGGTGCACCGCCTCGTTACGCGCGCCATCCGTCTGTCTCCCCTCGTATTCCACACGCCAGATGCAACACGCCCGGCCCATCCCCTTCTCGTCTCCTTCTCGCCCGTCGCCGCTCTTCCTGCTGTCGTTGTCGTTGTTCCATTCACCGCAGTAGCACGCTTGCTACCGGCCATTCATTGCCGTCTCCCGTCCTCGTAGCACCCGTTTCTATACTTGTATTCTCACCCGGCATTGCCTTTGCCGCGACGCCGATCGTGTCCCAGCGACGATTGCGCAGCTTCTCAGCAGGACCCTGTCCTTCCCAGCCAGCCGCCCGACGGTTCAGGTTGGCGCTCTCGCCCTCCCAGTCGTCCCTGCCAACTGCCACCCGCCATCTCCATCATCATCGACACCACCACCGACGCTTCCCACCCTCGCCGCTCGCTCACGGACACCGTTCTGCCTTGACGTCGGCTGCCATCGCCATCGCTGCCGCTCATATCGCCCACATCCCTCTGCCGCCGCCTACCGAGCAGACATACGTGCTCCCTCGCAACACCACGCCACACCAGCCGGCCTCTGCCGACGCCCACTGTCTCACTCTCGGGCGCATTGCTTGATCACGCCCACCACTCGCTCGTCCGGCTCCCACGCCGCCATCAACCACCGACAGTGCGTGCACCGCCTGTCGTGACCTTCTCTCCTGCTTCCATAGCATTGTCACCGCCGCCGACGATTCGGCCCCGTACAACATGCGGTTCGCTTTTACAACATTAATATCCGCCCTTCTCGCGCTCGCCTCCTTCGCCTCTGCCGAGCGCAAGCTGCTTTCGCAGTCTCTGGCCCAGTGTCAGGCGAACAGCAGTTTCAGCGCCAACTTGTTCGATGTCCTGTTCACGCCCGACGATGGTAAACTTCGCTTCAATATCACTGGTGTCAGCACCGTCGAGGGCAACATCACCATCGATGCCAAGGTCTACGCGTACGGCTTCTTGGCCTACGAGAACAGTCTCGACCCTTGCAACAGCGACCTGCTCGGCCTGTGTCCTATGCAGGAAGCACCTATCGATCTCAGGAGTAACTTCGACGTGCCACAGTCGGCGCTGAAGGAAGTACCAGGTATGTCGCGGGGATCTTGATACCGGGGCTTACTTTCGACATTGCTAACACGGACTCACAGGCATCACCTACACCGTTCCCGATCTCGACGCAAAGATTCAGATCTTCTTCAGGAGGAAGGAAACAGGTGAATCAGTTGCTTGCGTCGAAGCTGAGTTGTCAAACGGTAAAACTGTGAATCAAAAAGGTGTAGCATGGACGGTTGCTGTCATATCCGGTCTTGCGCTTGTCGCATCGGCCGTCACTTCTGGCCTCGGACACTCCAATACTGCTGCGCACGTTGCCGCCAACGCAATGGCGCTTTTCGGCTACTTCCAAGGACAGGCTTTCATTGGCATGACTTCTGTCTCGCTGCCTCCCATCGTTGCTGCTTGGACTCAGAACTTCCAATGGAGCATGGGCATCATTCGCATCGGCTTCATCCAGGACATCGCTACATGGTACCAGCGCGCCACCGGTGGTACTCCTTCGACCGTCCTATCTAGCCGCGGAACCCAGTCTGTTCAGGTACAGAAGCGTGCTCTCGACGGTGCCTCTGCCGCCATGGCCTACGCTGTCGAGAACTTCCGTAACAAGGTTCTTATGCCTCGAACCAACGCCGCTGGTTCCAACTACGTCGACTCCTCAAACACGATTGTCGTCAAGGGCATCGACCGTGTTGGCTACCGCGCCGGAATTGAAGAAACCAACATCTTCATGACTGGCTACATCTTCTTCTTGGTTTTCGTCTTCTTTGTCGTTCTCGGTGTGCTCATTTTCAAGGGTATTTGCGAAATTCTCACCAAGATGGGCCGCATGCAAGGCGACAAGTTCAAGGACTTCCGCAACGGATGGAGCACTGTTCTCAAGGGAATCATGTTCCGTGTCATTCTGATCGGTTACCCTCAGATGGTTGTGCTTTGCTTCTGGCAATTTACCCAGAAGGACTCTTCTGCGATTGTTGCTCTGGCCGTTTTCACTGTCTTCACCATGATCGCTATTCTCGCATGGGCATCTGCCAAGGTCATCCGCCTCGCACGCAGGAGTATTGCCATGCACAAGAGCCCTGCTTACATCCTCTACTCGGATCCGGTGTCACTCAACAAGTGGGGTTTCCTCTACGTGCAGTTCAAGGCAACTGCCTACTTCTTCATCGTTCCGGTCCTCATCTACTTCCTCGTCAAGGGCATGTTCGTTGGTCTTGGCCAGGAAGCTGGTGTCGTGCAAGCGATCGGAATTCTCATCATCGAGGCTATGTTCTTGATCGGCGTGTGCGTTATGCGCCCTTATATGGACAAGAAGATGAACGCCTTCAACATCTCGATCGCTGTGATCAACTTCTTGAACTCCATCTTCTTGCTCATCTTCACTGAAGTGTTCAACCAGCCGGTAATACCACAATTAAATTCACGTTTTGAAAACATCGCACTAACAATGTTCAATAGGGTCTCGTCACTGGCGTCATGGGTGTCATTTTCTTCGTCTACAACGCCGTCTTCTCTTTGGTCCTCATCATCATTGTCCTTGTAGCGTCGATCATCTCGGTCTCTGCCAAGAACCCTGATACCCGCTACCAGCCTATGCGCGACGACCGTGGCAGCTTCATCAAGTCTCAGTCGCAGCTCAATACCGAGCTTGACGCACTCGGCGCTACTGCTCGCGGAGAGGGCAAGGGCGGCGTTCGCATCGAGGATGATGATGACTCCTGGTCAGGTGGAAGCAGCGACCGCGTTCCCCAACAACAGCAGCAGACTGCCTATAACCCTCGATCATCATACATGGACCCACCCAGATCGCCGCTGCACTCTACCGCCGCTGGCAATAACGCCGGCGGACGCCACGCACCCCCTTCAGTTCACAACCAGCCCCAACATAACGCCTACGACCAGTCATTTCGTAGACAAGGAGCTAGCCCCAGTCCCTGGCAGCGTGGTGCCGGATATGACTAGACATCCCACAAGAATATCTATTTCGGAGGACCTCGAGAGCCGATTGCCACCCGCGCCGCCGCCCTACAGCAGCATCCCATCGGGTCTGCAAGTGGGACATCCCGTGGCTCTGCAACCCAGAGCCCCGTCAGCCTACAAGCCGGGCGGCAATGATGAGCTCGATCGCGTGGTCTCCATGTACTATGACCGCCGGCCTTCGGATCCAACAGCCGATAAAAATTGGCTGTGATCATAAACAGAAGAGACCTGGTTTCTCCTTGTCTTTTTCCTACATCAAAAAGAGAACTTATACAGTACCCACAGTGGGAACCGCGAAAGGAAAGCGTGCGTGTACATATCCACGTCCACAGCTGAGTGGGTGGGAACAGAGACTCTTCCTTCTTCTCTATGAGTTTTGGAACCAGTCTTGACTCGAAACTCCCTTTTGCTGATTTTTCCTTGTTTTGCTTTGTCGACCACCACCACCTCCGAGGCATGATCCTTGGGAGGAATTCTGTTCTCAGGGCCCGCTCTTCACGGCGGGTCCTTCCTATTTCTTGTTATGACCGGATGGAAATTGGGAAGCGGGGAAAAACTTCCCCTTGGCGTTTAAATTGTTGAGCTGAGCAGCATGGGGTTTTGGGAGACTCTCTCGCTCTTGTTATCGGTTTTTCCCCTGTTTTTTTTTGCTTTGTTTTTCTGTTAAGAGGGGGTTCGAGGAAGGGAAATAGCTATTATTTTTGTGAATGTAATGCTTTGCCCTGATAACCACCTATTCTTCTTCTTCGTTGCTTCTCGCGCAATAGGTGCGATTGTGGTGTGTTCTTGCTGATGTGCTGTCCTGTATATGCTTTGGATGACTATCTCCTACTGCGACGGGCACTTGGCCAGGTCATGGCTACAAAGATGAAGTGTGAGGCTAGTTGATAGGCACTTCGCAGTGGGACAAGTCTTCTGTCAGAGATGGACTGCAGTTGGGCCAAACACTGTGTTCGAACGCTTCATGCTGTTTTGCTTCTGGCTATTCGTCCAAATACGATCTCCATTATGACCAGCAGAAAAGCAGGTCAGGAAGAGATTGATTCTCCACATCGTACATGTAATTGACCCCATGCAACAAGCACATGTGCCGGAAGGATGCATGTGGCATCAATGCGTTCTTCAGGGCCCGATTTGAATTGGCGATCCATGACGTCGCCAGAGCGAGCTTTGGCTTTGGCTCGGAGGGCGAAAGCGCACCGCAGCAGTGTAGCGACTTCTCCATCTCCATCTGTTGGACCTATCTACTCCCTTGATACACCACCATTGTGCTCCATCATACTACCGGACACACTCGCAACCATGTCTGCACCACGCATCGCGCTCCGCTCCAGCCGCCTGGCTGTGCGCAACTTCCGCCAGTTCGCTACCTCCTCTGCCCGATTCAATGACACCAACCACCGTGCCAACGACACGGCTGAGGAATACCGCAAAATCCAGACTGAGAAGCCTCTCAACCCTCACCTGACCAACACCAACTCGACCATCGCCAACGAAATGCCCAGCATCGGCAAGGACAGCGCTCCCCCAGAGCTGCTCACGAGCACCGACCCCAACTTCACTCCCAAGGACTCTGTTCCCGAGAATACCGAGCGCATGACTGGCGGCACGCAGAAGCCTGGCCCTGACAGCGGCGTCAACGCCGAGCTCGATGTAGGTGAAATCGAGGGTGGAACCTTCAAGGTCGAGCCCATCCGTCGCACCGGCGAAGACGCTGCCACCATGCGCGCCCGCCTCACTTGTACGTCTTGGCCACTAGCATCAGAACCCGAGCGCTGACTGATTTCTTCCCTCCTTCACAGATCAAAGCCGAAAGCGCGGGACGCTAGAGAGCGACCTGCTCCTGTCCACCTTCGCCGACACAAACCTCGGCTCCATGACCCCCGCCCAACTGCAGCAGTACGACTCTTTCCTCGACGAGAATGACTGGGACATCTACTACTGGGCCACCCAAGAACCCACTCCAACTTCTGGAGCCTACGCCGAAGGCGCCGGTCCCGACCTCGCAGCGCCCGAAGCCCAAGGCCAAGCTCCCGTCGATGCTCCTGCACCGCACGGCGACGCACAGCCTGCCGGCCAGCAGTCTTTCGACGAGGTCTTCAGGCAGGACAAGGCTTATTCAGGCGAGTGGGCGCAGACGGCTGGCCGCTTCAAGCCTGCGTACAGACCTGTGCCACAGAGGTGGAAGAACAGTGAGATTCTGGCTCGTCTCAGAGCGCATGTCAAGTCTCGCAGCGCGGGTGGGGTACTGGAGGGCGAGGAAGTTGAGGCAAAGGTGGAAGATTCTAATGCCGGAAAGGGAATGGGATTCATGCCGGAGTTGAAGCATTATGACCGTGCTTGAGGCGTTTCAGGAGTGTTTGTAAGTTTAGAGTTACCCTGTGTATATTGAAAAAATTTCCTACCATGAGATGCGGTTTCTCTACTCTTTGACAAGTAGAGATTTGAGGATTATCATGATTTGATGGAGATACGTTGTTCTTTCCACAGAACTTCGACTTGCTCCTTCTGCATGTATCGCAGGGTCGTTGTGTGTAAAAAAGCAGCTTATCGAGAAAGTGCCTCCAGTCTTCTTAGTACCTAGGTAGTCTCGAACCAGCCACGCATCTCAGGTCCTTTTTGCTAAAGCCGATTCAATAAGACTCCCAGGACGAAGGGCAAAGAGCTGTCCACCACGAGGAGGTCGCCCTCCAAATCAGCCGTTCTCAAGTGCCCGGACTGGCCACGCGCCCATCTTGGCCACACATTAATCACACGCTCTCTCCCCTCTTACACAACCAAGGACATCCCAAGCGCCTACAGCACCTCCCAACTTTGTCTCCCAGCCACACGAAGTCCCTTTGCCTCTTCAAAGCTTTCTCCGTCCCTCCCCACTCCACAGTCTGCAACTCTCTCTGCTGCACCTCACTTACCCTCTGCTGCCCTTCACTCAACCTTTCCAATATTCCACTTCCAGTGGCATTCCCACTCCCATTACCATCACCATTCCTGCTACCATTCCCATTACCACTAACCTCCTCTTCTACCCTTGCAATCCAATCCCTCTTAGCCTCTTCCCCCTTCTCGTTCCCTACCCGCCCAACCCCATCTCCATTCTCCTCTCTGCTCCTCTCCCTCTCCAAGGCAAGATGCCTCTCCACCGCCTCCCCGGCCGAGCTAACAACATGCCCCTCCCCGCCCGCACAGTAGCACCAGAGCGCTCTCGCCGGCGCCGCAGCATAAACCGTCTGCCCGCCCGCACCGTCGATATATTTGAAGGAAGATTGAGAAATTGCCTTGCGTAGAGTGTGCGTGGAGCAACAGCAGCGATAGCGAGTTCCGGGCCGGATCGGAGTGTTTCTGTAGTGCGAGAGGTGCGTGAGGGAGGTGTGCACACAGATGCTGAGGGTTAGAGGCGGGCGGGGGTAGATCGGGGAGCGGGAGCCGTTGCTTGCGCTTGTTGATGGTGTTGGTAGGGGGTTTTGCGGACGGGGAGGTCGCCAAGTTGAGGTTGTGGTTGTTGTTGGGAGCTGGCCTCCTGGTGGTCGGAAGCTGTTGCGGCGGGAGAGGGCCGGTGTTGTGGGTTTGCTGCTGGGAGAAGGCGGGAGAGGGCCGCCGGCTGGTCTGAGACTGTTGCGTCGAGAGAGAGTTGGTGTTGTGGGTTTGCTGGTAGATGGTGGTGTGAGGGGTTTGGTTGTAGGCGGCGGTGGTGGTTTGTGGTCGGACATTGAGAGCGTCTCGGTCTAAGGTGTTCGAGCGCTTTCGTGTAGGGTATATGAGGTCGACTCCTGCTTTGTGATTAATAAGGATGAATTTTCGTCCTCTGCTGAAGAAGGTCGAAGAATGAATGAGTGTTGGCTACACTAGTGAGGATGCCAACTAAAACAATCAATGGTGATGGTGATAACAATGAAGTCAGTGAATCATCGTTCGTTGGACGAAGAAAGATTCATTGTGAGCGTTGGAGTTGCTCTTGCTTCCAGATCTCCGATGTAGGAGGACACTCGTTTGTACGGAAGTCACAACCAATCAAGGTATACGCCAAATCAAATAGTATTTGCACCCCTTCTGGTATTAATTCCGGAAGCCGGGGGTCAGCAAGGCGGCACACATAAGGTATGTAGGACGTGGTAATGAGATTCCAGACGAATAGGGCGTTTAACACCATCGTCCGCCAGCTTGCATTACATCGCCAGGCAGGTCAAATTCGAGGCTCAGGAAGTGACGAGTGCTTGACGAGTATCCGTGATCGCGGAATACGTGAACGCGTTGAGATGATGCCGTTTCTGCGGAGTTTTGTGAGAAATCTCATGACTTTTCATAGTGTACATTGACATAGATCCTAGATAAGGTGCTTGGACCTGAAGTACGCCCTGAGGTACACAATCTGCCACGCACCCAGTGCCATCAGCATGCCCATAGTGCCGATGGCGAACCACTTGACACGCTCGTTGGTGCTCTCGTTGGTATCTCTCAGCTTGATCTCACGGCCTCTCAGGTAGTCCAGCTCGGCCACAATCTCAGACGCAACTTCGCTGACCCTCTTGAGCTCTGCTTCCACAGGCTTGAGCTTCTCGCCTGCCTGGATGGCATTCCAGTCCTTTGCGTCGGCGCCAATGTCGATGTCGAGCTCGACGTTACGGTAAGGGTCGGCGATTGCGTGGGTTGCGGTAAGGATGTTCTCGAAGCAGACATCGAAGGCGCTGTCTTCGTGGGCGTGGAAGGCGTGTCGTGACTCGCCGACAACATCGCGTGGGCGGCCGTAGTCGTTTCCTACAGCATCCTTGATCTGACAGAAGAGTGTTAGCTCTTGTTTACACGGAATGTTTGGATGTATGAGCATCGGAAGCCAACAGCTTGAGCACAGCCGCTTCTTGTTGTCCAGTGCCCATTTTACACAGAATCCTTGCGGAGGTTCAACTTACGTGCATGTGCAGTGTCTGGCCATCTCCTCTGCTTCCGCTAACAGTCGCAGTCACAACAACAAGCTGATCCTTTGCGACAAAGTTCCTAATGCAGCGCTCTTTGCTGGCCGACTCGTGACCAGGGTGGGCTTGGATGTCGAATTTCAGGGCCGCGACAAGGGGCAAGAGGAAGGCGAAAAGGAGTTCGAGTGCGAAGAGCATGTTAGCGGTCGTCGCCGATTGGCGGTGGCTTTTGGTCTTGCGGAGGGAATGCTGGCGGTATGCGACAGGAATAGGACACGCTGTTGGTTGCTGCTGGTGGAGGGAAAGGGGCGGAGGCGTTCCGTCATTCAAGCTCAAGCTCGCAAGCTCACAAGCTCACTTCCATTTCACTCTCTATCGACCTATCTCCTCACCTCTTCCTTGTCACTGGAAAGACTCTCAATCGTGAGTAAATGAGCTGCATGCGGTCGAAATCAAAGGAATTCCTCCAGCCCTTGGTCTCTCATATGAACACGCCAAAACCTCGTGCGCCCCTGCACATAATTCACATATGAGCATTTCATGTACATTCGATGTGGACAACCTTCCGCCAGGTTTCGTTTAACATTCTCAAGTCGTTCTGTGTGCCCAGCTTTCTCAAACACAGCATCGATCACCCTTGTTATCTGGCCAAGTATTGACTCCATGAAACCGAACACAAGATGTTTACCGGATGACAAAGACAGCTCGCATTTCCAGCCGCTCTTCAGAGATGGACAGCTTGTCCAGCCCGAGCGTCTCATTGGCGACGATAGACGCACGCTTGGTGAGATCGTCCCTAAATTTCTCCAATTCCCGCAGAATGACAAGGAATTCTTCGTCTTTCGACTTGTCCTTGAACCCATGGAAGGAGAATGTGAAGCGACAGCCGGCGACGATAAGACCAGTGGTATCTGAGTGATCGTAAAATCTGGCACCAAAATATGGCTCTAGCTCCAAACAGTTTCTGAAGTCTCTGCGAGCAAGCTCAATGAAGTGGGTGATCCCCGTGGCGATGTCCAGCAGCGACTTTTCCGTAGATACACCCTTGGAAGTGTTGAATCTCTCGATGCTTGCGAGACCATTTCGAATCGTCATAGGGACGGAGAATGGGTTGATTCTGAAGTGATCGCTGATGGACTTTTTTGCTGTGTTTCCGTTGTCAGACATTGTAGGTGGTGTTCGAATGGACAAAGTCCGGCCGTGTGGCCAAAGCACTATGGCTCAGCTATGTACATATAGCTTGCAAGCGTTCAGTACTATGCACAAGTCAACACAACATGAAGATGGACGAGACATGCTCGCACCTACTGAAACTATCGCTTGACTTACGCATTGCTATACCCGATACATGCGGTTTAGGCATCCGTGAAAGCTGTCTTTAGGTCGAAGTCTCGTCTTTACTTGTCTCGCTGTCTCATGGCTTCATTGTCATGTTCGATACAGTCTTGCATACATGTAAGACCAACTTTAGCGGACGTGAATCATTCGCATGGACCTCAGCCAAAGTACGACTTTGAGGGGTGCCGCTATGGTTTTGCCCTTCACATTAGCAGAACGACATGCTGAGGGGTCTTTAAGCACCGGGAACTGACATCGTGCTCGAACAGGAGCACCTTTCACGCGCGGTCGTGGCAAGGCAAAGATCCTGACGACAGCTTTTTAAAGCGGTAAGAGGATGGCGTTGAACCCATGAAACCGGTTTTCACATATTTACCAGTAGACATACTATTGACTTCAACTGAAAAAAGCTCACGCGTACATTCATGTACATGCATGTGATTGGGATAAGACGTCTGTGTTGGAAGGGTTAGGGTCGTTCAGACCTGCATGTGCTGTGTCTTTTTCCATGACTTCCACGACTCTGTCGTTCTTTACATTGAATGAGATTGATACATGTACATGTATTCATACCATACGAGAGTCGAGACGGATCTGGTCGACTTCGACGTTGGCATCATCTCAACAATACGTGCTGACACAGCTAGGTCTCTTGACGCTGGCTTGCACCCCCCGCCTCGACATCGGCATCCAATCTGCTTAAGACTTGTTGAACGATTGTAGGCTGAAATCTTTTGCTGGTAGCATGAACAAACAGACTGTGGAATCATTCACAGGAACACCAAATATCGAAGTATCAATGAATACTGATCAACCATAGGGGACCATCGCAGGATGGGTGACGGATGCCGTTCGACAAGCTTGTGGAGACCCTGCTGGTGAATTCCTTCCCGATTCGGTCTTAAAACCCGTGGGAATTGCATTGTCGGGAACATCGCCGCGAACGCGTTCGTCTGTCCTGCACCGTACGACGATGCCGTGATTGCTTATGCGTTAGCCGTCGTTGTCTATATCGAGCATATGTCCAATAAGTGCTCCGCACTGCGTAGGTATATATGATGGTCTCATGGTCCGATCGTTCTCGTCCCTTCAACCCATTCGATTCAATCAATCTCAACAACAATCTCAATCACCTCAACTTCACAGAATAACGAGGTGCGTCTGATCGCAGAACCGTCAGTCTGGCAATCATATGACAAGACTAAACCTACTAGATGTCTTCCTCTCTTGTCCCTCTCACCGTCTACAAGGGTGCCGGCCACGAGCACATCCCCTTCAACGCCGGCTCGCCTCACATCACAGCCGACTTCCACTCCATCCGCACAAAGACCGAAGCTCCAGCATATGTCACATCCGGCTTCTACAAGGTCGAGGCCGGACCCACGCTCTCAGCACACTACGCTTTCGAGGAGGCAAAATATGTCCTGAGCGGCCAGATTGACGTTTACGTATGTTGCTATAATAGCCTCTGTGCCTTGGGACTCGTACTGATTGTTCTTCTTGCAGGACGAGGCGACCGGTGTCACCCACCACCTTGTCAACGGTGACTTTGCTTTCTTCCACGTTGGCACTAAGGTCCAGTTCTCGACTAAGTCTTCCGGCTTTGCTTTCTACACTGTCACACGTCCTATCCGTGACCCTCATCCTAACCTTGAGGGCCGTGCCGAGAAGGTCCCTGGCCAGTCGAGGTTGTAGAATAGCAAATACTCCAGTGGATGACATGAGATCAACGACCATCTATACAAGCATATAGAAAAGTAATGCAGCAGCTAGCCAAGGGCTAGCTTGACATACAGAAATATCAAGCATTGTGACAAGGGTGTCCTATACAGGCATCAGATTTCTTGCGATATTATACATATATTGTACAGATACTCGTGGTGTCCCGTAGATCACGATCTTGTGATCTTTTCCATACCGTCAGGCATCCATCGCCTCAACACCTTCGGGATCACAACTGCTTTCTCGTCTTCTCTCCAACCATTCTCCAATACGGCAGCAAGAACTCTGGGGACAGCCAAAGCAGTTCCGTTGACTGTGTGCGGCCAGCGAAGGCTCTGCTCGCCATTGCTCTTGAACCTCGTACCAAGTCGTCGGCTCTGGTAGTCGGTGCAAATAGACGCGCTAGTGACCTCTCCGTAACCATCGTCAATCGCTGTCCTGCTTGGAAAGAATGCCTCGATGTCGATCTTCCTTGTTGCAGAAGCGCCAAGGTCTGTCGAGGGCATTTCCAAGATACGAGCATGCAAGCCAAGAGAGGTGAGAATCTCAGTCTGGATGGACAGCATTTCCTCAAAGGCAGCTTCGCCTTGAGACGGCGAGAAGGCCTCTTCGTCCTCTTCCTCCGTACCGAAACGATCGCTCGTCTCTGCTGTGGGAGGTGGTTTCGTCCAGGCGAACATCTCTACCTTCGTGAACTCGTGCACACGGTAAAGGCCCTTGGTGTCTACTCCACGGGCACCTGCTTCGGCACGGTAGCAGCGCGATGGGCCGATGACTTTCAGAGGAAGTTCAGCTTCGCTCAAGGTCTTGTTCGCTTGCGAACCGGCGAAAGGAATCTCTGCTGTACCAGCTAAAACAAGACTGGGCTTATCGTCGCCCTCGGTCTCTGGTTGTGCAATGTTGTAGATCTGTGTCTCGCCGTTCTGATCACGAGGCATGAATCCGCATGCGCTTGCAATGTGACTGTAGACTAGACTGGGCGGTGTCATGACTTTCCAGCCGCGAGACATGGCGACGCTGAGAGCGTACTGAATAAGAGCCTGCTCGAGCAATGCGCCCTCGTTCTTGAGGAAGTACCAACCCCAGCCGCTGGTTGTCGCACTCGCTTGGAAGTCCAGCAAATCCAGCTCCTTGCCAATGTCTACGTGGCTCTTTCCAGAACCCTCAGCGATGGCCGGTCTGTCCTCTCCATTGATGTAGCCAACCTTCAAAGCTTCAAGTCCAATAGGCGTCTGCAGTGAGCTCAAATTGGGCAATTCCATAGCCAACCTCTCCATCTCCGCCTGTGCGTCCTTTTCTAGCTTCGCAATCGCGGCAAGGCTCTCTTTCAAGCCCTTTGCCTCTTCCCGCGCCTCATCCTTCTCCTGCGCATCCACATCCTTCCCTCCCAGCACTTTGCTCAGCACATTGCCCCGCTGGCGGAACCCGACAGCCTTGCCTTGCTCTTCCAGCAATTTCTGATGCAGCTCCAGTATCCGCCATCCGTTTTGCGCCGAAGCAGCATAGTTGCGATCTATGCAGTTTTGTTCGTATAGGCCAGGATTTTGGCGGATGTGTTTGAGGTCTAGCACTGGTTTGGGCGCAAAGGAAGGTCGGGCAAAGAAGCGCTTGCCTGACGCGACAGCAATTGAGGCATTGGGTCGGTGGCCAATGCGAGCTCGTACTGCGATTCGGCAGCCGAGACAGATATTAGGCGACGGCATTGAAGATGAAAGTGCTGAAGATGTTCTGGCTGTTTATGGCGGTTCGGCTTCATGCTGGGGCGGCTTTCCGCTTTCGGAGACGCCGCAGAATATCAATGACCATGAGATAAAATCATAGCGGCAGACAAGGCATGATCAAATATTTGCACATTGATCGACGCTGAAAGTAGACTGGCAAATGACGTGCTTGTAGGAGCACGCTTGATTAAAGCTTGCATGCTGGCAAGCAAATTGTTTTCACAAGGGATATCACCACTTTTAGACATAATCCTACATGGCCCCGAGACAATCTAATCGTCGAAACCCTCAAATTCCTGCTCCTCGCCGGCCTCTTCTTTCAAACGGTTCCTCTCTCTCACCTTCGCGATCATTTCCTGCAATTCCATCTCCTTGGCCAACTCGGCCTCGGTCATCTTACTCCTCTTCTCTGCAGTGCGTCTTACGTCCTTCCTTTCGCGTCTGTCTTCTCTCAGTAGTTTCGCAGCCTTCTGCCCACTCCATGCATTCTCTAAGCGGCGCTTCTGATCCAACAGCTTGCCACCCTTCTTGTTCTTATTCTTGATCGCCGCTTGCGAGTCCTCTCCGCGAGCACGGGCTTCAATGTCTGCTTGACGTTTTGCTTCGCGGTTCGCGTCCGCATACGCGAGTGTACCAATATCATAGTCTGCCGGCATGTCGAGGTTGAAGGTACGATTAGGCACTGCCTCAGGATAATGGCGTCGGAGCTCAGGCATTTTAGGCCAACGCAAAAGACCCCAGGCTTTGCCAGTCTCTGGCCAGTCGATCTTGCGAATGTCGAATATGTCGTATGGAATTGTTTTGCTGTAAGCTTGCACAGACGAGACGAATGCTTTTGCAGCACGGTCGTGCAATTCGCGTTTCTGCATCGTAAGTGCCCGAATGTCCGATGTCATTTGTGCGGCTTCGGCGTCGGAAATTGAGGGTGTATTAGGATAAGGTTCGAGTTTAGTGCCTTGCACTTCAAGGTAGCGAATGTAGTCTTCCTCATGTCCTTGCGTGATGAATGTGATGGCGAGCCCGCGTTTGCCGGCACGACCGGACCGGCCACATCGATGAATGAAATCTGTAGGTTGACTGGGAAGATCGAGCTGGGCGACCATGTCAACGTCGGAGATATCAATACCGCGTGCCAGCACATCGGTAGTGAGAAGGACCGCGGGTTCAGTCGCGTCGGTGAATCTGTTCAAGTTCTTGGTGCGAACTTCAGCCTTGTGATCGCCATGCATCGGGTACACTAAAACACCAAGCAGAGAAGGAAGGATCCGGTCCCAGTAATCCACGCCAGCGCGGGTCGAGACATACACAATAGTCTTCTGTGCTTTTTGTTGCTCAAGCACGCGCTTGAGCATAGGCAGTTTGTGAGTTGGTTTGACGATAGTATAACATAATCGTAAACTTTCTGGTGTCTTTTTGTCAAGTGCACCATTTTTGCTTCGTACTTTTGCGCTGATCTTGAACGGATAACGCATGCCGACGCGGACGAGTTCATCAACGGCTGCCGACACAGATGCACTGAACAGGCCGGTGCGCCGTTCTTTGGGCAACATGTCCAGGACTTGTGACAGGTCACCCTTGAAATTTGAGTCGAGAAGTCGATCTGCTTCGTCCATCACCAGAAGGTCAAACCAGTGTCGCTTGATGATTACTCGTGAAGAGTTTAGCACCTCGACCAAGCGCCTCGGCGTTGCGATTAGCACATTGGGGTTGATATCAGAGAAAGTGGCCAGGTCTTCAGGAAGCTTCGTGCGTCCACCACACAGCAGCTGTGGGATGATGTACGGTCCTGGTGGTGGCCTAGCTGCTTTCTCTTCTTCCTCGTCGATATCGAACATCATCGTGTCTTTTGAATGCACCTTTTTATATGCAAGGTATGCAGCAGAAGGCTGATGGAATGCCAGTAACGCTTTCATGACTTGGTAGATCTGAGTTGCAAGTTCCTTTGTCGGTGCGACGACTATCGATCGTACAAATCCTTTTTTGTTGGGGTCGTCGCACTTTAGTAACCGTTCTACTATGGGAATGAGAAAGCTGAGTGTTTTGCCACTGCCAGTGACAGCCTTGATTCTCGTCAGCGTACTTTCCGCAAATTGAATCGAGCCATACAAACCTCAACAACAAGATCCTTGTTGCCCATCAGTAAAGGAATAGCCATGGCCTGTACTGGCGTTGTTCGCGCAAAGCCGCTGCTCTGAGCGAAGTCGAGGACCCATGGTGAGAGTTCTGGTGTCAGCGCCTCGAAAGATTTGGGCTTTTTTTCTGTCGCAGGCGCTTGCGCCATGATTGCGATGATAGACCCTTGACTTGGACGGTCAAAGTAGATATATTCGTTTTGATCGCGTTCGAGTGTCAAGATCTCGAAAAAATGTTGGAAGTCTGATGGGGCTAGAGCTGGAGCGCTGGCAAATTAGCCAATCGGATAGCCCCGCCGCTAACGGCTGTCCAGTCTTGTTCACTTCCAGCGCACGTACCTTCCCTTCTCAGATCTCAAAATCAGGACCGCGCCTTCCCAAAATGGCAATATGCCAACTCTTGCTGGTAGGTCTGTCACAATGAGAAGTCACGGTGAGGATTACTTGAAGGTACATGAGGGCAGATAATATGTATCGCTAAAGCTGCATCCGGCTGCAAGGGCACTGCACATTCTTTGGCAACCACATCAAGCGTCATCCTTTACGAGCTGATCTTGTCAGGGAAGCGTCGCAAGAATGACAGAGAAGGGAGAAGTCCTGGCTAGCACAAGTATCCTTGGAGCTATTGCGATGTAAAACGTGACGCCTATGCTTTAATCAAGCATTCAGTGTATCTTAAGATGCACCGGCCAGCATCCTCTCTTTCTTTCCGTCGAGCTCTACTTTACTAAACCATGCCGCCCCGAGCACAGTAACTACCATTCCGAGCGCATTCACTATTCCTACAGGCACGCTGAAGAGCACAATCCCGATAAGGATAGTCAATGCTTGCTTCACATTTCCACACACTGTCACAGCCAGTGCGCCCACCAGCTTGTTCGTTTGGAACGAGATGATGTTCAATGCAAAAGCCATGCATGCGTTCACCAGAACTGCAAATGTCAGAGACCAAGTGAAACCTCCTTCCAGCTGGTTGAATTTGCGCAACGAATGCAGTTCGCCTGTCAGATAGGCGTATGCCATGCATTGCATCGCCGCGAGTGGTGAAAGGCGGAGCAGAATTTCCAAAGGTGAAAGCGAGAGCGGTCCAGTCATGAGGCGGTTGGTGGCAATGGTTTTGATGCAAGCTAGGAGAACGCCAAGTAGAGTTAGAAGAACACCGAGGGGAGAAGCTTGGTAGTCGCCCGCAGTCGCCAGTCCCGCGCCTAATACCAGGGGAACCATGGAAAGGTAGGTTGCGTTGCTGTAAGAGCGCGCGAAGATCGTACGGTAGATGAGAATCGTGACGACTGGACAGGTCGAGCGCATTACTTGATGAAACGGCACAGAGACCATGGCAAGGGAGACATTGGAGATCGCGATGTTGAGGGTGAAGAGGAGGGAGAAGGCGAGGAGGGTCAGATGCGAGCGGAAGGTCAATGGTGTGAGAACTAAATGCCCTGTTCCCATCAGGATGAAACTGCCTATTGACGTGGCTGTAGCGTGTGATGTCGTGAGGAGCCAAGGCAGGCTTAGCTGAGGAGGCTTTAGCGGATGCCTAGGGATTGGAGACATGTATGGGATAGACTTACTCGGCTCAGAACTGATTTGTTGGACAGCGTCAGTGACAGATTGAGAAAGAAGTAGAAGGCCACGAATACAATTTTGGTCCTTCGAGGTACCAAGTCTTCGGGCGCAGCAGCGTTTGATCGTGTCTGTTCTTCCAATTCTCGAGCTTCGTGCAAGATTCTACTCGCAGATTCATCAGACGATGAACGTTCGCTGCTGCGCTTCTCGTCTATATCGCTGTGTAGTCCACTCGAAGCTGAATCGTATGGTCGAATTGCTTCTTTCTCACAGACGGCAGGCGGCATAGAGACGCTTGACGAGGTAGAACCATTTTGCTTGCCTTCGTCCATAGTGGCGGTTGTGCAAATGTAATAATAAGCTCACAAGAGATCGGCCCGCGAGACCAGGTCCTCGCTCAATTGTGTAAAGCCTATTGAAGAAGGATATCTCGCAGGAGGTATGACACTGTCCGCTCAGTCGGCAGCTGCAGCTAAGTGCATGCAATTGCTAACACGAGTTGCTTAACCCAGGAGCACCTTCCAACATACACAAAGCGGCGTAAGATTAGCAGGGGACTGACTGTATCAACAACGAGAGTCTGTTGTGATTATGCAGAAGACAACTCAAGCTCAGGAGCAACCGGAATAAGGGTCCCATGGCCTGGTATAAGGCTATCGCATGTTACCGAACCCGACATAATGCCATGCTTGGCGCCTATCTCGTCTCGAGAGCCCAGTTGAAGGTGGCTCAGACATGTCACAATTCCAAGCATCCTCCGGGCAACTGCAACTTTCATCCGATAGCATGTGTGTATGCTGCATGCGAAGATCCAACAGCTGACACGTAACGTGAGAAGCCGCAGCGAGAGGCCATCGATGGGCTCAACGACATCCAATAATGCAATCTGACTGCACAACAACGCATCCGAGAATTGAGCCTTGGCTGGTGAGGCTGGTCACAGGATGTTCCTTCCGCTCCTTCGCCGAGCCGTGACAGCTCCACTCTCCGTCCAGTGCGAAACAGACGATGCTCGCAATGCGGCTGGCGACTTGAGTGATTGACTGCACGGATGCGCTGTTGTCTGCGTCAGGGCCGCGCACGCTCGCGCAGGGAGATGCAAACGTAAGGGTGTCTGACCATCGTCCGCTACGAGGTACCTATTTTAGATAGGATCCTTAACTGCATTTTGGGCTCACCGAAAGGGTTGCAAGACTAATTGGCATTACGACAGTATGGCGATGCCTACATGGCCATTGGACAAATCACAAGGTGTTGTTCGTTTGCGTCTCCGCGTGGTAGGGGGTTGTTTGGGGCTATCTATGGAGCCCTGCGCCGCAACCGTGAATGCCGACTTGGCAGGGCTATGTTGTGCAGCCCGAGCTCTAGCTGTCCTGATGAGCCGAAGCATAAGATATCATGTGCTTGCTACGTGTTTGCAGTGATTGAACAAATGAGCCATGTACGGAAGTACAATCGTGGTGTCGTTGTCTAGTGGGCCGTTTTGACCTATCAATGCCGATATGATTCCTTGGAAAGTGAAACACTATGCCTGGGCGTAAGCATGTGCCTTGAAGAGTTCGTCGATGTTTGGTAGACAAGATGTAACTCCAAGGCCGGCAAAATGTAGCTGTAATACTGAGTAGCTCGATCTTGTGGTGTTTGATCGCGCCGTCTAACGAACAGATACGACATGTGAAGGTGGGAGGACCTGCTTACCTGATGTGGTTATTTCGGGAATATGGCGGACAGCTCTTTTCTCGAAACATATGATAATCTTACAGTCGAGCCATGATTATTAAAAGTACACGACTGACGAATGAATCGGTCGATAATCACATGGAAAATCGACCATACCAGATATATAACTTACTAAGCTGGTCGTCGCCCTCTCAGTTCCTTCCAAAACCACTTTTGGCCACAAGGTGCAATGACTGAAGCAGCAAACTGTTATCTCTAGTTCTGGGACTAGCTCTAGCTCACTATCTCAGATAGCAGATCGCGTCATCGTCAACTGATCATCCGAGCACGTTACCCGTCAGCGGTACACTCTTAGTTCCTCGAGATCCTCAGTATGCTAATAATTCTTTCTATCTCGCTAGAAGGAGCTCTTAGGGATGGTGACGGGTAGAGAAGGCCAGGTCGCGCAAGCTGGCGCCAACGATGCGACTTACCGAAGCTACGATCAAGATCACGAGTACGATTCCGACAATGATATGTCGCGCGCTATCAGTCAAGAGCCTGTGGGACAGGAGCCAGATTCAGATTTTTTAGCAAGGCGCTCAGAACAACCACAATTTACTCTCCGTGCGCTGCTGCTGGGTCTTACCATTGGCGTCCTCATAGCTTTCAGCAATACCTACTTCGGTCTTCAAACAGGGTGGATTTCTGGAATGGCCATGCCATCGGCGCTTGTCGGCTTTGCATACTTCAAAGGCCTACGCGTGCTGATGAGTAGATTGGGCGACGGATTCACAAGATACGGGTTCGGCGAGGGCTTTAGCGAGGTCGAGAATGTGCTGGTACAAACTGTGGCTGGAAGTGTAGGTACAATGCCGCTCGGCTGTGGTTTTGTCGGAGTTGTACCTGCGCTGGAATTCTTGCTGAGGCCCAGCGAGACGCCGCAGTCCGACTCGGGCGATCCAGAGATCATTTCGGCTCTGGCCATGGCCGAGAAGACTGGAGGGCTGAAGCTACCACTGGGCAAGCTTGTGCTGTGGGCATTGGGCATCTGCTTTTTCGGTGTCGTCTTCGCAGTGCCCTTGCGGAAGGAGGTGATTGTAAGAGAGAAGCTGAAATTCCCTTCTGGCACGGCCACAGCACTTATGATTGGCGTGCTCCATGGAGGCGAGAAGCAAAAAGGCACGAAAAGCGAAGAGCACGAAGATGAAGAAGAGGGTAGAGCTTTGATGGAAGGAACACGCAGGGTCAGCCAAGATGGAGCTCGTGATGAAGTACAAGAGGACGCTGCAAAGCGTGATTGGAAGAGGCAAATACGACTTCTGACCTACTCTTTCAGCATCAGTGGCATATACGTATGTCGCTGTCATAAGCCATCGCTTCTACAAGTAACGATTCACTAACAGGGGCTTTTAGACTCTCGCATCGTACTTTGTCCCCCAGCTCCACAGCATTCCCTTCCTGGGATCCTACCTCGCACACAACTGGCTATGGTCTCTCAACCCTTCTCCAGCGTACGTCGGCCAAGGTATCATAATGGGCCCAGCCACTACCATCCACATGCTACTTGGTGCTCTTCTTGGCTGGGCTGTCCTATCACCTCTAGCCAAACATCAGGGTTGGGCTAGCGGGGACGTCAGCGATTGGAACACAGGCTCAAAAGGCTGGATCGTCTGGGTCAGCCTGGCAATCATGCTTGCTGATGCAATTGTAAGCCTAGGATGGCTCATCTTGCGACCCTTAATCTTCTATGGACGACTGTATGGCCCTAGCCTCGTGCATAATATCAAACAGAAAGGATTACAACGACACCTTGCCGACCTTGCAAGGACCAATACTCATGGCTATGATCGAGTGAACCTCTCGGAGGACGTCTCTGAGTCTGATCATCCAAAGCCTGCGCTCTCTGACACGGAAGAAGAGTATGATGCTCCACCTCAGCATCTGGTTGGCGTCAAGACGACACTTTTTGGACTGGCATTATCTCTTGGTTTCTGCGTCTTTGCTGTGCAATACTCATTCCGCGGCATGATATCGATCTCTCTCACGATTTTCGCACTCGTGCTCGCCCTCCTGTTAAGTATCATGGGTGTTCGCGCGCTCGGAGAAACTGATTTGAACCCCGTCTCTGGCATTTCAAAGCTCACCCAGCTGCTGTTCGCCCTAGTCACTCCCAAGGACCATCCAAACTCTGTGGTGATCAATCTACTCGCGGGTGCCATCTCGGAATCTGGCGCTTTACAAGCTGGTGACTTACTTCAAGACCTCAAGACTGGCCATCTGCTTGGTGCTTCTCCAAAGGCACAATTCTACGGCCAATTGATCGGTTCGGCTGTCGGTGCCGTTGTAAGCGCTCTTGTCTACAAACTCTACACAAGCGTGTACGAGATCCCTTCTGATCTTTTCCAAACACCTACTGCATACGTTTGGATCTTCACAGCTCGATTGGTCACGGGACAAGGTCTACCACCTAAAGTTCCCGTCTTCGCTGCTGCCGCCGCAGCTCTGTGGGCTGGTCTGACAGCGTTGCGAATCTATGGCAATGCTAAGAAAGCACCGTGGGTGCCGTACATTCCCGGCGGCATCGCTGTGGCAGTAGGAATGTATAACACGCCTTCCTTCACGCTAGCACGAACGGCGGGTGGACTGATTGCGTTCTACTGGACTGGTTGGCGCCAGAAGCCTGAGACGCCAATCATTGTGCTTGCCAGTGGCTTGATCCTGGGAGAGGGATTGGTAAGCATTGTCAACTTGGGGCTGGCTAGTGGGCAAGTGCCACATCTATGATGACGTGTACTTCATACCAACTACGGTCGTCATCAGTTCCAGTATTCTGTGGGACTAGTTTCCATCAAAATCAATTATCTGTTCGCTATCGTCTTGCACTATCTTTACAGACGACGTGGATGCGAATCTGATATCAAGAAACTTTGTGGTGCAGGCAATGTGGAGAAGCTTACGACAGCGGCTCGCGCTATCTCAATACTATCTATGGTAATGACAGGTGGGTGATTCAAGCCCGAAGCAGAAATGACTTTGCGTGCACAACAAGATAATCAAGAAACCTCACGGTCGGAGGATCTTTCATACCTCGACTCAGCAGCCGACATTATTCCTCATCGATCGCTCAGCTAACGACATTTTAACCAGTGGTGTTGCAAACGTAGTCCGTGTTTCCACTGATGCCCAGATTCTGATCGATGCATCTCTTGATGCTGTCGCCGGAGCAGCCGAGACCGACGTTGACACCGCCATGAACGAAACCTGGTGCATCAGCGCCGCAGTTGACTGTTGAATGCCTGTCAGCCAAGTCATCGTGGTGTCGAGCACACGATTTGAGTTACTTACATCCACCACTGCTTGGAGCGCACGCCTCTTGCTTGAGGCATTTCTTGATGCCGCCGAAGGGGTCACCATTGCAGACCTTGGAAGTATCGACGCCACGAATGCGCCAATTGAACTTCCTCAAAGTGCCACTGTTGATCTTCTCACCTTTTGGGTATGTCAGCCTCAATTTACTGGCAAGGATAACTTTGCAAGAATCGTACCTAGGCACCAACGGTACTCATCGCGGACAAACAAGTGTTCTCCAGCGGACGAATCGATGGGATTAGCACAAGCCATAGCGATGAAGGCGGGAAAGACGAAGACACTAAAGCGCATGGTGGAAAGATGTTCGGTCGTTGATTGAGGATTGGCAGTGTTGTTAAAAGGTTCGATCGATGAAGAGATATGGTTTGGGTTAACCCAGGACCGCCATCTCTTATATAATGCCATCTCACCAGAGCTGCGTCTCATGTTCAGCTTCTGTCTCTGTGCTCGGTCTCGGTGACGTATGAAGTGCGGTGAATTGACTTCACGGAAGACCACACCAAGACAAGTGCATGAGCAAGACCCGGCCCAACATTCCTTCCCGAATCACCTCGACCAGTGGGAACCGCGTGAACTCGATCACATCCTCACTGTGGAACAATACGTAACATCAACCTCCACCCCGTTGCGAGTAGTGCGATCGCGCTGATCAGGCCGCCTGTGATCGAAGGCAGTCGGATCAACATCATAGTTCCATGATTATAGGCACTGGCCAATTGATGCATGGCACAAAGTTGAACGACCTGACGAATTGGTGGCCTGTGTAACTGCAGACCGGACACGAAATCCTCCTTTTGACTGTGGAACAAGCTGCAGGTTGATTTCAAAGCTGGCACATCTGTCCCAAGCGTGAGCTTTACCGTATCAAGGAAATGACATACAGTGCGTTGGGCTGTTTTACAATTTGGCAGGCAGCCGTAATATCGAGGGGAATGTGACACTACGTACACCTGGTGCCGGCAGACCACTCCCTGAGTCGCTTCACTTCACTCTTCGACCCTGCAGATGAGCACGAGCATATGGGAACTATGCATACGATTCTATTGCCGCTATGAGGTGACGATGTTTCGGCCTGTTACACTGGCTCCTATAGCTGAATGGTGGTCGCCTAATGTGATGGGGTTCCACCGGATCCTACGGTATCGGGAACCGTCAAGATGGCTTGCAAGCTTTCTGCGCATCCGTACACATTCTATTCTACCCAACCCTGCGCTCAATTTCATCATGGTTCGTTCTGAACACTGGAGTGTAGTCGTGTAACCTGAGGCGAAGAGTGTTTCCTGGCACTGGCCCTCAGATCGTCTTCAGCATCGCTGTATACTTGGCTGTAACTCCCGCCGCCACCAGAACCTGGCGCGAGTGCTAATGGAATGTCATTCGCTGCCTTCACACATCCTATGCAATGCTCGAGATTCGGCAACCTTCTTCCCAACCACCATGTTGCCACCCAAGTAAAGACTTTCCAGTACGTGTCTAAGAAAACGAGGTCTGCTAACACAACAGCGAAAACAATCTTGGAGGTGCTCTTTGGTCGCGGCATAGAACAGATATACCGCGAAGATAGAGTCGTATACTGTGCATTGTCCAATAGCTGGGTGTAATTCGTGGTTGCTGGATCGAATTTACTGCTTATCGTTCCGTCTCCTTTGTCCTGGAATCTCGCCTTGGCTTCTGTAAGGTCGGTGTCATCTACGCCCTGCAAATATTCCAGTCCGTCTCGAGTCAAAAGAGCATTGGTCGACTTGATCTCACTAGTGGAGTTGAAATCGGACAACAGAAGAGAGTAGTAGGATTTGCCGAAAACATCTACAGCGATACTGATGTTAGGCAGCTTCCCCATGGCACCCTTGCCTTTATTTTCTGATGCCCATTGGTTTTTCCAGTCCCGGACTGTGTGCGAAGAATTCATGTCGTACGGGAGTGGATCATTGTGCTGGAAGCTTACTTCACAATGGAAGAATTCCAGGCTTGTATAGTCCATCACGTTGCCGTTTCGTGTCAGTGTGATGTGCCCAGAACCCCACGAATCAGAAGAGCTATCCGATTCCTCAGATACAGGAATTGAGTAACTCATTGCAGTGCTCAACTGGATGTATCGGGCGGCCAGAAACTGTGCACCAATGTACCTTCCCGGATGATCCATACCGACGAAGGATTCAATGCCGTTTGCTCTCAGCCGCACTTAAGCACCGGATCAGCGTATTGTCCCTTCTCAGCTCATGCAAGCGTGATCCTTCTGGCTGCATCGTGGCTGGGTCGGATATTGTGGTGTCATGCGAGTTTAGAAAAGGAGAATGACCAAACGGGTACCTACAACTCAGTAGCCTTTGTGCACATATACAATCAGTGTGCGAAAGATAATGTCTGGGCCAAAGACAACAACAAGCTTCGTACCGACCGTCCAAGGCATATCCTGGGGATGTGACAGCTTTATTGTAGTAACCAGCCAAAACCATTTCAATACGGCTCGGCGTGGCCGGTGCCGCTCTCCCATCATCGCGCGGGTGGCTGCATATGTTGTTACAGTACCACGAGCACACCATACAAGTCGCACCAGGTCCGATCCCTATCCAGCCGAGGGCACGGCTCGCTCATCGGTGCATATTTGCACTGCCTTGACTGTCCGGGATGTCGCGCAAATAATAAACCGTGCGGCTGATGTACTTCCTGCGCAAACCAAGCAATTGCGGCTGTAGCTTATGTTTCACGGGTGAAAAGGATCGATGCATTGCGCTTGACTTGATAAATGTTGATCTTTGCGGGATACAGTCACTGCTCATGAATCGGCGCAGATCATCTCTGGGCCGGCTTTGATTGTCTGTCAATCCATTCCGGACAGTATGGGCACAGCGTCCATAGCCACACCGTTTCAGCCTCGTTACATCTCAAAGGGAGACCCTTCGAGCCTCAAGACCCACAGAAGGCGATACAAGCATCAAGTCTATGCAGTAACATCTGCAGACTCTTCAGCTAGAATTGTATCGGAAGTCCACTATCGTTGGGCCCGCACTCTTACAAGATATAGCGAAAGCCCACGTCTCCATCTTGACGGTCGAGTTTCTCGTTCTCCTTCTCTAAGCAGAAGCGAAGAGTAAGCGATGCACACGCACAAGTGACAAGGGCGACTGTCAAGACGATACAGCCAGTGCGATAGAGCCTTTTCGACAACGACCAGTCAGTAGCACTCATGACTCGATATGCGAAGGATCAAATCACTTACGGTGCGTCCGATGAGGGATACAGATATGCTGAGCTGATGTTCGTTGCATTTGCGACAGCTGTACAGATCGCTACGGCTACGCCACGCTTTGCTTTAGGTCTGGGAATAGTGGATGAGATCCATGCCAGGATCAGTTGGAATATAGAGAAGGAACCCATGGCCTGGAGGAACATAGCCTGCACGTATCCCACGTCAGTCTCTGTCTCGATACCACCCTGCATTGAAACTTACGAAGTACCGTGCGCCCAAATTGTGCGTAGTCGTCGACAGAATTTGACCCACCACAGAGATGGCGGCGCCAATACAAATGTGGTAGCAACGTTCCTGGGTCTTGCCACTGTGCCACGAGTTGAGTAGCGAAAATATGCAAGCAAGAAAGTATGGCGGCGAAGTGAGCAGCAAAGTCTGGACTCTCGGATATCCTAATGTCTGAACGATGGAAGGGAAGAAGTCTATCACAGTGACATGTAAGTTCCAAGCCGATATCTTTGACTGACAGCTTCACACTTACAGGTGAAACTCATGCTGACAACAGCGCTCGTCAAGATCAGTACAAGCAGCCATGTCTTTGGATCAGACGCAGCTTGCTTGAGGCCGACGAAGACCGACTCCTCGACCTCATCCGTATCGCCATCAACTTCACGCGATAGACGGTGTTGTGCAAGGGCTCTCTCAGATTCGCTCAGCCACTTTGTATTCCGTGGGTAGTTCGGAAGTAGAGGGTAAGCAAAGAAGCCCAGAACAACGGTGATGGCGCCTTCGACGATGAACATCCATCGCTGTTGTATAATTAACATGTCAGCTCATCCGCATCCTCTTGCGAGACTGAGGGACGACCCTTACCCATGACTGGTATCCGCCAAGCCCGTCCATGCCATCGAGAATGCCGGCCGCGATCAATCCACCGAATGCTGATGCGAGCGTATAGCCAAGGTAAAAGATGGCGATTCTGAAAGGTAGCTCAGTCTTGGTGTACCAAGACGAGAGAAAAAAGATGGCACCGACGAAGTAGGGCGCTTCGGTCACACCGCACAAGAAACGCAGAGCAACGAGACCAGCATAATTTTGAACGAATCCAGTAGCTCCAGAGACCTGGAGGCATCATCAGCGATCCAACTACGTGTAAGGTAATTCGGCGAAAGCATACCACACCCCACACGATGACCACTGTGGGAAGATACAGGTTGGGCCGAAGAAGCGACAGCATCATGTTGGATGGAATCATCATTGAGATGTAGCCCGCTATCCGCACCGCTCTGTCAGCTTTGAAATGTTCGATTTTGGAGAACGTTGAACGTACCCCATAGCACCATCAACGCGGTCTGATATTGGGTATCAGACATGCCAAGCTCTACTTCCAGGCCTCCGAGCCTTGCATTTGCGATAGTGTTCCTATCAAGAATATTCATAATGAAAAGTATAACAAGTATAGGAAGCGTGCGAATGTCAAGTTTGCGGACGATCGACTTTTCCATTGCTGCCAGTTCGGAGGTTGTGTATTGCTGTAGGATCTCTGGTAGTGCGTCATCACGTATCATCGGCTTGTCATTGATGACTTCGACAAGTTCAAGATTGGTAGTGGAAGCCTTTATCTCTCCACTAGATCTCAGTGTATCCATGCTATGAGGAAAGAGTGGCTGGTAGTGATAAGATTCAAGCACGGAAATCAATGTGATCGGAGCCGGTACTTGGGGATAAGGGCGGCGGGCGAGGTCTTATGTGATGTAGCAGCCGGGAGTATACTACCCTACACCGAGGTTGAGACCTCAAAACAGATTTACTATCATCACAAGCTGCGGCATCGCCTTAGAATATTGAGATAGCATTCTTTGCTGCATGGTACTCCGCATGACCTTGGACACTCCGCAGTTTTCTCCGCATGCCAAGTTCTTTCAAAAACCAAGACGGGGTGACATGTGTCCGAAGGGCATTGTGCGATGTTGGAGAGCAAAAAGGGTATATTGTGCAGTGAGAAAATAATGATGCTGTCTATTTAGCGTATCTCGATATGCGATTCGTACGCGTGTTGCTTGTTACCTGGTATCAAACCAGATCGATCGCGTCTTGGCCTCAGAACATGGTTGCGATGCTGAGAGTTGTAGCCGCCAGGGCGATGGTAAAGTCTTGAGCAGTCCGGCTGGACGCAGAAGTGGCTGTAGGCTCCGGAGTGGTCTCTTTTAGGGTTTCATCCTTCTTATCGGCTTGAGCAGGGACCCTTTTGGTGGGGGGCGGCGCTGGCTTCCAACCATCGGGCCTCCATCCAACGGGGACATCGACATTGAACAATGCAGCGCGACCCTCCTTGCCACTAAAGACATCCTCCGCATCGTGGCCAGCATCCTCGACGACTGTCAGGCGCAAGCTGATCTGGTTGTTGGAGACATCTGACCAATCGACCATGTCGTCGAACTCAGCCGGGAAACCACTTACGTCCTCGTTGGTCCTGGCCAGTGTGTTGACATATTGCCACCAGACGAGGTTGCGATCGCGACGCTTGGTACCACCTTGCATACGTGCTGCACAAAGCTGGTCTCCACCTTTCTCAGTGTCGTCGTAGCCAACAATAGAGATGACGTCGCGGGAGATGTACTGTTGGAAGTACTCTTTTGCGGTCTTCAGTCCATCTGCTGTGCCGTAGAATTCATCGAAGCCGTAACGCCAGGTGTTGTAGTACTCGCATTCGTCCCGGCTAGGAAGGTGCTCTCCACTAGAAATCTTTTGCGCACGGTTCCTGGTGAAGTAGGCCGCGGAAGATGGGTCGCCATGAATGTAACGGATGTGTGCACTGCCTTTGGTTGGCGTCTTGGCCACCATTGCATATCGTACGTTCAGCTGACCACCACCACCGTGTCCGACAACAGTGATATTTGTCATGCTCGGGTATTTGTCTTCGTCCAAGAATTCATCGACGAGTGCGTCCAGCGCGTCGAATGAAGTCAGCTTGGTGCCCTTAGGGTGGCTGGCAGGGTCTCCGGCTTGCCAGGCGTTGACATCCTCCCAAGCCATCATGTCAGAAGTGTACTGGCCATCGTTCAGCTTCTCGGAAAAGAACTGGGGTGCTACGACGATTGCTGCGTCGTCAGCTCCCGGGTAACCAGCATCAACAGCTTTCTGGAGGATGTTGTTCATGGTGGTCCAATAATCATCGCCGTCCCTCAATTTACCATGGATCATGATGAAAGCATGCTTCACTTCGTCGTTCTTCGCATCATCGCTCCAGTAGGCGGCTATCTCCTCACCATCGCTTCCAACTGGGATGCTTGTGAACTTGGAACCCTTTGGAGCGTCGATGTCACCGTGAGCCTCGCCCTCGTTGTTTTCTTTGTCGTCGTCGTGGTGCTGCCTGATGTCACGCGTTCCCACGTGAGCGTGGTGTGAATGTTGCGCAGACCCGTGCCTGTCGACCTGCGAACGTGCTGCAACGGGATTGCTGAAAGCTGTAATGACACTAAGGAGTGTAAGCACGCCGGCTGAAGCTGCGCTTTGTAGCTTCATGGTGGCGCTGTAAAAGGGAAATCAAATATACCAAATCGCAAAGGATTGTTGTGGAAATACGAGGAATGGAAGTTTGAATTGTATCCGGAAACTCAAACAACTTCAAGGAGAGTCGTCAACAGGTTGTGATGGAGCGATCGTCCCGCATCGGAAGCAAATGAGCTAGTAGATCTGCACCTAGTATAGCGTCAAACAAACGTCTTCCTTCTGTGTGATAGGGTACTACTCTTGCCAATCTACAACAGTGCGGTGGCTGAGCCAGTCTCAGCGAAACCGATGTATGCCCATGCGGCTCTGCGTCTTGGGGCCGTTGAGCTCTTGGGCTCTGCAGTGACATACCGGAGGTACCTCCTACCGTGCAGACAATGAAGACATCCTTCGACCGTTAAGCCACCCCCAAGTTGCATGCGTCTGAATACAAGTGAAATGGCACAAAATGGCAGCGCGAATCGTAGCATACAGTTGCTCAAACGGGCTGAGCTTCGAGTTAAGGGACAATGGGCATCCAACATGGAGGTCTTGGCTATGTCAGACCATTGAGAAGCGCAGACATTTTTATTGCGTGTTCCGTCCTGAGTCAGTCAGAAAGATGTTGGGGTCGCTGTCGCAGGCCGCCCCCACAGCAGACTCAAATGAAGCGCGTCTCCTGCCAAGGCGTTTGACGTAGATCACCTAGGGCATTGGTATCATTCATCTGCGCAGTGGCCTGCGCATCCTCATCCTGTCACGTTATACATGCACGAGACGGCTCGTTCGCGTTCATGATGGACTGCATACAGCGCTATATTATTGACACGTGCAGCCAGCGTCAAGGGCGCACGTAGTCGCTTTTGTTGAATTTGCGACACTCGAGCACACAGTTCATCGGCATGTCTCAGCCACCCAGATCTAGCATCCTTAGACGGGATATAAGACAGTCGCATTGTCCAAGCCAGCCTTTCGGAAACGGTTCTGTGACTTCCTCTTAAAGAACCGCATGTTGGCGCGGGATGGATCGTGTCTGCTTCCGACTTTGTTTGAGAGACCGCCTATGGCTAAAGTATGCCACTTTTCGACTCACAATCTCGAGGTGCATTGTACCAATTTTGCACGCATGACACCTGAGCTCAGCCCGAGTATATGGCTCTTGTTTGAGTAGAACATTGTACAATCAACTCCTTAGCTGCAGAAGGACTGCAAGGTTGATACCCTGGATGCAAGGACCGCGTAGCGAAATTAACGATCATCAATACAAGAGCGCTGCCTGGCAGCATACATTGGCATGCAAACTTTGTCTTCCGATGAGCGAGCATTCGGTGAAGCTGGTCTTGCTATATCGCCATGCGGGACCTACAAGTTTGTACTGGCTTGTGTCAGGAATTGCTCAAGCACGTCTCCTCGGTTGAAGGCACGCTTGCGCTTTCTGCACACAGAAGACATTTCCCTTGACTTCCTCTGATGTGTAACTCTGCACCAGACTTTACGATGCCACAGTCGCCAGATCATCATTTCTCCCCTCATGATCATCGCGGACATGCTGATAATTTTTTGTAGACTTGCAGACACCCGACCACGTATCAGCCTTGACCCAGTTGTGTCGTTACCCTGATGTATCAAGCCATAGTCGCGCATCTTCCCTTGACAAACATAACTTGGCCATCTGGGCAAATAGGGAGTTAATTGCACCAAAGTACAAAAATTAGCGCACTGATTGGATGTACCTCTGGGATCGTGACCTTTACAAGCCACCGACTAGCACCTGGTCTTCTGCTGCTCTCGGCGCATTCAGGAATTCGCGATATGGAATTCCCAGACACGTGATTCTCTATGAGGACATTTGGACAAGATTTGGGTCGCGCATCATGAGGACATCCAAACACTGTCCTCAATTGTCCTGAGATGTCCTCAACTGTCCTGAGATGTCCTCAACTGTCCTGAGATGTCCTCAGCTGTCCTCAGTTGTCCTGAAATGTCCTCCTCCTCATTTTGCAATTACGAACATATAAAAGAGACTGCCCCCTGCTGCAAAAAAGCGATATACCATCCAAACCAGAACATACTGAAAGTGTCAAGCCATTACCACCAAGCCAGCCAATACTCACCACGCTGCCACCCAACCACAAAACCGCCTTACTAAGCTTACCACAGCACCATCTCTATGGCAACTGTCAGCACATCTCACAACGACATGGCAGCCAGCTTCAACTTCTCGCCGCACGCGGCTTGGCTTTTCGCAGCGCCGTTTGAGCAGAGCCAATGCATATCAAAGCTGTCGCCGCATGCTACTATCTTTATCTCGACATCATCAAAGCGGATTTCACGCAGATCGACCTTTTCGCCGCATGCTGCTGTCTTCGTCGCTACATCATCGGACCGTAATGTCTGCACATCAGAGATGGCCTACCTCAAAAGCATGGACCCTGCCCTGCGCAACATCTTCAATGATGGAATCAAGTGCTTGCAAAGTCTTGCTGCTTTGAAAGAAAGCTTCGCCGCTGCTGAGCTGGGCCTCGCTGCTTTCAGTATCCAATACGATATCACGATGCAGCAGGATGCGGACTGCTCTCACCATTACAACACACTTCTAAACTGGCGAGATTATGGACGATATGGCGAGGAAGTCCCAGAAGAGGATTTCGAGTGCGCATCGCCATCTGCCGATGTTCGCAGGTCCCGATGCTCCAAGTGTCGTGATTACTTGCTTGACATGGAGCAAAGTTACCAGGATACCTGGATTGAATACCTACGACTTGCTGCCGAATACGTCGCAGCCATTGACGAGTTTAACGAAAATTCTGGACGCTACAATGAGTCTCTCGCCAAGTACTGCGCTCCTCTCGTCACCAAAGCCGCATTGCTCACCGAAGGAGCCAATGCAAGGCAGCTTCTTTCCATGGCACGCTCGCTCATGCTGAGCGGCCTCAATTGACGGACATGAGCGTCGTACAAGATGGCCGTACTCTCAAAGTACTTGAAGATTTCGAAGTTAGACATGGTTCCCTTAACACACGCAGGTAAATAGCACTGCAATATGATTCAAGCTTAAATGGATGTTTGATCGATTGTGATTGTACAATGTATCAATTTTCGGATGTGTATAAACTGCGTCGCTTCTTGCACTCGTGTCTAAACGTGCGAGTCAAGGTTCCTGTAGCCCGACATACCATCCCTACCTCTGCTTGCTACGTTGGCTGCCCTCGATCACAACAAATAAGACTCAGGCTGACATCGTTCGCGAAAAACGAGATCCATAAATGTCACAGGTATAGGCTGACGACACGGATGCAGATCTCACCGGCCCGAACGCGGAGAAGACTGGAAGTGACGACACGACAGTCCAAGGATCGAGAGCTCACCTCTCACGAACTACCGAAGTCGCGACTTCAGAAAGTTTCTCTTGCTTTGTTAGCAAAGGTCCGATGAACGCTGTGCACAAATAACTCCGGACTGATATTGCTCAGATGGCAATCGCGGACCGCTCGGCGCGCCCGGCAAAGGCTTGAAGGATCGACCACCTCACTACTGCACGACGCTGCCGGATCAAGGCTTGACATGCTTGATTCGACCTTCAATCGAAAGTATCCTTGGACCGCGGTCATGCTAGATGATTAGCATGCTGCTCTGTCAGCCTTATTTGGAGTCTAAAGCACGCCATCATGAACCTACCTCCGGAGATACGCCCTACAGTTGCAACGCTTTGGGAGCCTTCCGTCATGCTTTGTATAGGTGCAGTGGCTCATTTCGATTGGTGGTTCCAACATGGACCGCCACAGATTGGCCCTATCCAAGAATCGGTCTGGCACGGTAGCCGTGCTGCACGACTAGCCTTGCCAGCGATAATCAGCCCACTTGGGGTGAACACTATCCTCACACTCGTATTGACATTACCATGATAACAACAAACCCGCGGCTTCCGAAGGGCCGCCACGCAGGATGAGGATCATTCCGCTCTCTAGCCAGTACGCGTCACATTCAATATAATGCTGGTTGATGGTCCAGATGTATGACCATACGCTGGCACGGACTTCATCAGCGGCCTATAAATTGTTCATCGCTACCATCGTATCTTGCCTGCCCAACTCTTCTCTTTCATCCCACTCTTACACGGACAAGTGACAATGTTGCCAAAAGCTCTCACCGCAGCAGTGCTGCTAGCACAGGCTCTCGCAGCCCCAGCGGCAATCAAGAAGAGAGACACAACTCCGACTGAGGCGGCGATTGGTCCACCAGGAGCATCTGGCTCGCCTCTAGGCAGTAAATCGCTAGCCGGCTACAATTCTGCGTATCCATCTCCATCCGGGTCCACTGAGATTCCCAAAGACGATTTCGACATTGGTGCCAACCAAGAAGCCAACCCGGACTTTGGACTCCCCATAGACATAGAGAACGTCAAGAACCCGCAGCCATTTGCTGGTAGTGGAGAGAAACCCACGGACCCTGGACCTCGCAATCAACAGCTTGAGAAACAGAACCCTTCCCTCTACATTCCACCCGAGACGGACAAAGGCGGCGTTCCGAATGGCAAATGGCCACTTGGGCTGTCGCATAACCGCCATGGTCTCGCAGGATCTGGCTTTGCTCGTCAACAGAATACCGAGCAGCTCCCCATCGCCAAGGCTATGGCAGGTGTTGACATGCGCTTGGAACCAAACGCGTATCGTGAACTGCATTGGCACAAAGCCAACGAGTGGTCAATAATCCTCAATGGATCTGTCCGTCTCAATGCCGTCAACGAAGCTGGTGAGACATTCCAGGATGATCTTCAGGCAGGTGATGTATGGTTTTTCCCGTCCGGCGTACCTCATTCTATCCAAGCTTCGCAAGCTGGTGTCGAGTTCCTACTTGTCTTTGACGACGGTTCATTCAGTGAGGACGGCACTGCGCTCGTCTCAGAACTGTTCGAACGAAACCCCAAGTCCGTTTTAGCGAAGGACCTCCGCACCGACACTTCAGCCTTTGACAAGATTCCGGATGGCGAGCTGTACATCTTCAACGGCACGCCTTATCCTACCAACGCTTCGGAGTCCAACGTCACGGGTCCGGCCGGCGCAATTCCACAGAGTGGTACGTACAGCTACCACCTCAGTCAGCAGGACCCTTACGAGGTCCCCGGTGGTAGTCTCAAGATCATTGACCCTCAGTCCTTCCCGGTTGCCAGCAATTTCGCCGCAGCGCTTTTCACTATCAAGCCCGGCGCGATGCGCGAACTGCATTGGCACACCACTAGCGACGAGTGGAACTACATCATCGGCGGCCAGGGCCGGCTGACCGTTTATGTTGCGCCTGAATCGAGTCAGACATATGATTTCAGAGCTGGCGATGTTGGCTATATTCCTGCCACTAGTGCACATTATCTCGAAAATACGGGAGACGAGGATCTGGTTTATGTCGGTATGTCCTTCGAATCGTCCCCCTTTTGGTGACTCCATTGTAAGTGAACAGCAAGCTGACGAAACTAACTTACAGAAGTCCTCCAAGCACCTGTTTACAACGACATCTCCGTCGCTCAATGGCTGGGCTTGGCTCCGAAACAGGTTGTCAAGGATCATCTTGGCTTGAGCGAACAGACGCTCGAGCGATTGCCGCAGGTCAAGCCGTATATCATGCCAGGTGACCCGGACTTGTCAAAGACTAACTTTACCGAGACAAGCCTGTGAGTCTCTGCTACAACGTAGAGATGGCATGATGCAATGCAGCGCGGAATTTGGGGGCGAGTTTCAGGCTTTGTATCAATAAGCTTGGAGAAACAGCTGGTGTCGAGCGATTTTGAAAGGAAATATGTATTGTGCTCTAATTTTATGTGTCAAGTACATCAGCATTACTATCAATTCTCTCGAACCCTACTCATCCCCTCTCCTAAGCAAAACCTCGCCACCACCAACATTACTCCTCCCAGCCTTACTCTCCTTCAAGATTCCCGCTCCAACCAAATCTCTCACGAGGTCGAAAATCAACCCATCACAGCCCCTCGCAGCCATAATATCAACAGTCACAGGCAGTTGCTCCTCGTGTTGCGTAACATTCGAAAAATACGTCGCCTCCCCAATCGGCACAACGAAATCCGGCCCGCCCCAGAAGGTCGACATCATAGCATCAGACCAGCCAGTAGGAGGGTTGGGAGACCCGCGGTAGACGTTGCGATATTTGATGTCGGCTTGCGAACCTACGTAGAACATGAAGCCTTCGCTGCAAGTTTCTTCATTGGCTGGGAGGATTTCGGTCTCGAACCAGGAGGAGAAGATGGCACGTTTGCGGTTTTCTTCGGCGAGTTGGGTGGGCGGGAAGGACTCGCCGAAAGCCCAGCGGGCGAGCGGGGAAGGGTTGACGAAAGGGCGACGACCGTCGTGGGCGGCGGCATAGTCTGCGTAGAAAGGGTCGCGGACGTGTTTGATTTGCTGTTGGGCGATTATGATGGGGTAGGTGATGTTGAGGTAGCTGTCTAGTGTGACGTTGACGTTTGAAGTGGCTTCCCAGGAGGAGTGGATGTCGATGGTTGTTGTGTTGGCTTGGATGAAGGCGGCGACTTGGTCGAGGAAGTTGATGAGGAGCTGATCGCCTGGCTTGGTTGCATTGGTTGGGAAGCCAGACGCGAGGATGCGAGTTGGGCGGGCTGATGGTGAAGTGATATTAGGAGCGTACATGACTTTGCTGGCTTCTGCCCACAGAAGAGGATCACGGGTCAGGAAACCAGGGGTATCAAGCTCGGGTGCCAGCGGCATTGCTCCTTTCAGCTCGACCATGTCGTGAGTTGGACGGTTGCCGTAGATACCTTGAACGTTTGATGGAGCACGAATCGAGTCTCCAGTATCACTTCCCAAAGTCAGGTCGAGCCAGTCGTAAGCAGCTGCGCCAGCTCCGGGGCCAGAAGACGATGAGCTCGGGTCCTGATATCCATCGCCCCTGGGGTTGAAAGGGCTGTGGTAGTCAACCCAGTCTGCCGTCGGAGCTTCTCCGTTGGCGAATTGCGAAGTCTTCATCTTACCGACGATGATAGCGCCCGCATCGATCAATCTTTGAACGATGAGAGCTGACTCCTCTGCCGCTGGGTAAAGACGGTACCAGGCTCTGTTGCCATTCGAGGTCCTGACACCAGCAATGTCGAAGATGTCTTTGACACCGAGACGAATACCAGCGAGAGGCTTCTCCACAGTCTTGGTGTAGTAGAGTCTAGATGGGACGGCCACTGCCAGGGCCTGACCGGGAAGATTTGCAGGAAGGGTGAGGAAGGTACCATCCGCAGCAGGAAACAAGGTCTCAGAGAAAGTGTCCGCGAAATCGCTGTACATCCTCCAAGCCTGATGAACGGCTCCCGAGGAGGTCAGGAAGTAAGGGCCATTGGGAATGCTGGCGTTCTGGGAGACGGTGCTGCTCCAAACTGCGTCGGTGACATTCTGAACATTGTTCATCTTCAGAGAGGAGCCGTATGACCCCTGCCTAGTGTATTGCACATACACCGACTCCAGGAATCCCGCGGAAAAGACATCATCGGTCGATGTGAAGTTCGAGATAGCAGCCTCAAATGCTTGCGCATCGTATGAGGAGCTATCAGTCGTGATGACGGTCAAGGGTGTCAAGTCTGCATCCTTGCATCTGGAAGGCAGCGATGACTGCTCGAGTGTAGCGACTGACTCCTCCGGGACGTAGTACGAAACCCCATCGAGGACGACTGTCCGACCAGTCGTCAACAGAACAGAAGCAAAAGCAGGAACCAGAGCGGTCGGAGCCAACAACGCAATCGGAAAGAAAGAAGGCATGATGGCCATGATATGGACCTGCTCTGAGAAGGATGAGAACGATTCATCGACAGCGAAAACCGTCCAACTTATGTCCATTCCATGTCATTGTAGGACCATGCCCTGAGGGCATTGTGAAAAAGTCAAATGCTTAAAGGCGTGGACCACGAATATGCACGTCGGAGAGCCATTGACTTTCAGTCTCCACGCGGTGCTCCGTCCGGATGCATCTCTTGGTGAAACGGCGGCTAAGCCTCAACACGTAGCTTTTTGATGATGAAGTTTTCGATGCGATCGGCATGACAAGGCTCTTGGTCGTGGTTGTAGCGTGCTGAGTAGTCGTACGCCAATACGCGCTGGCACCAAGTTCGACTTCACCCCACGGTGAGGACAATCGTCACACAGCCTCCGAGACAGCATTGGGATCCAACTTTGAGCAGATCGGTACGTCGCCATCGACATATCTTGCATAGCAGAAACACTCACAACACCACACTACCCAGATCTCTGGACCCAAGAACCGCGACAAGACCTCCAGCCAAGCGAGCAAAGCCGCCCGCCAAGAGCGACAGCGGCGAAGATCATCGAGCCTACCCAGTGGTTTTACGCAATGACAACCTCGAAATCAGTCACGACAAAGTTCCTAAATGCCCATTCTCTGACAGTGAGCAAGTCTAAAAGATGCACGTGTGATGTCTGACACCGTGATGATCATGCGCGATATAGTGAATCCCAGTTCTCGTGCCAATGTTACGATTACCCCATATTTACTTGAGCAGAATCGCCAGACTCCATAGCAGACCAAGCGATTGTTCCGGCTTTCGATCGTGCAGTTGAGGGCACGACATGTATGGTCTGGGCGGCAGAACATGCGGTCGGGCAACGGTTCCGAGAATCAACATGATCATGCGATGGGTTGGAACAAAGGTTGGTGGCAATGGGAACTTCATGGCTAGCATTGTAATAAGACATTCTTTTTCGTAACGGCTAGCTTGATACCAATACAATCGTAGTTTCAAAACACAATACAACAGAGGCTTCCAGTCCGCTCACGACGAAGGCGCAAGCTATGAGGAGAAGCACTGAAAAAAGAATCCAAGCTTTCTTTCCAACCGCACGGGTGGCTTGTACTGGAATTCTTCTCACTCGGTATTCGAACAATCGCTTCTGATAGTTTCCAACATGAATTGGGCGCCAGGCCCATCTCCAATTTTAGGTTTGCTTCATGAAAAGAATCTACCTCCTTGCGAAGCAGCAAAGCAAGCCAGTCTTACCCAAGAACCACAGGCAGCCGAGGAAACGAATGAAAGACAGAGCGGCGGTCGCGTAAAGGAGGGCGCGGAAGAAGTTGGCAGTACGCTGCGAAGCACCGGAAGTGAAACCGAACTTGTCGGCACTGTCGTTCGTGATGACGACAGCGAGCAAAGCGTTCGAGAAGATCCAGAAAGTGACCAGACGAGTACGGAAAGACTTGTACGAATCCTCCAGAGTCTTCTTGTTGTCTTCCTTTGGCGCAACGTGAGGCGTAAGAGCCCTCTTCACCGTCTGCTCGAATTGAGAATCGATATCTGCTTGTGACAGATCGGCTTCTTCAATAACTGCTGCTTTGCCATCGCCAGTCTTCTTAGTCTGGGCTGAAGGCAGTGCGTCGGCTTTGTCGGATCCCTTGGTTCCCCAAGAAACATCGTGCCAATTGCTGTAGGCGTACACGTTGAGAATGTTGATGTAGCTGCTGGCAATGAGCATGTACTGAGGGAACGAGGTGAACATGTGCCAAGGATCCAAGTAGAGGAAGGACGCGATGAAGTAGAGACCAAATGTCGCTGCAACGGCGACGAGAATGACTCCGGCTCCAGAGGGCGAGAAGAAGTCAGATAAGAATTCCTCGGTGCCGCCGTCCGTGTTGATAAAGTCCGGTTGCGAGAAGGCTCTAACAACGAGGTAGATCGAGAGAATGATGATGTAGAGTTGAATGATGCCGAACACAACGAAAGAGGTGATGTAAGACCAGCGTGAACCCTTCGGTCTGTTACCAAGCGCAAGAATGAATTGCAATAACAGGAAGCCGAGGTAGATGTATTTCAGGACGGTGTTGACGATGGGTGTTGCATCATTTCCGAAGGGGAAGGCCTTATTGCCGTTTTGCGAGCTTGGTTGACCGACAAGATCCATGATAACCATGGTGGTGAGCCAGTAAGAAGCTATAGAAAGTCAGCATTGCATTAATTGGTAGGTTTCGGCTTACTCACCAAGAGCGAACCAAGTCATGATAACGTTAGCCAAATTGTAAATGAGCTGAACGTGGAGGAAGATCATGCGGATGATGTTGTGACCCGAGCGGTACATGCGTCCGAAGTGCATCAGAGAATAGATTGTGGCAGCGAAAGAGCCGTTCAGCCAACGACGACGCTGACCAATGAATTCTGCAGCACCTTCCGGCACGTCAGTCTCACCCTTTGATGACTTGACGTATGTCAAGTGCCACTTGCTGCCCGCCTTGGCGACGAGCTCGAAACAAAGAATACGATCCTCGGCCAAGAACATGTTCTTCTTGAAGATGTTCATGCCTTCGATACCCTTGGGGCCTAGCTGCTTCGCCAACGTGTGGTCACCGTGGAAGTACTGCTCCAGAGGACGTCCCATGATTGCGCGGAAACGGTATGCAGAGAAAGCACCGGGCAACACGGACACGTAGCCAAAGGAAGATTCGAGGGGTTTGTCGAGGATATTCGAGATCTTGTACTCAAAGTTTTGTGCCGCTACGAGCGGGTTGACCAAGTTCTTCCAGCCCTTTCCAAGGAGAGCGTGAATTTCACCACAAGAACCACCAAGGTCCTTGTCATTGTAGAAGGCTTCCCAAAGAGCGAGCAAAGCCTTGTGGCCTGGCTTGGTACCAGCGTCGAGAAGAATGCAGACCTCAGGGTTGAGGATGCGACCGAAAGCGGTGAACAGCCATCTGTGAGAGTTGATCTTCTTTGAGTTCTTCTGCTTCAAGCAGAACATCATCTGCACCGGTGGGAGGGTCGATGGGCCGTCGTCCATGGGACGGATGAGCTGCTGATTGGGTGTAACAGACAGCTGGGTGGTGTACTCGAAGATGTGCGCAACGGTCTCCTTGCCGTCGATGTCCTTCTTCATGATACCATCCTGGTACACACCGATCGTGGCCAGCACGTCAAGTGTGCCCTTGTCGCAAGGGTCGATACCATCAAAGACCAAGCACACGACAATTTTTTGCCAAGCGGGACCTCCTTTGTTCCAGAACTCCGACTTTTTGATGTTAACGATGTCGCGAATGTTCTGCATGACACCATGCAGGGTGCGCGAAGTCAGCGTCTTGTCTTCGTTGTAGTATGTGATGGCAATGAGCAGCTCGGTGTGTCTGTTGTACATGGCTGGTCTGAGATTATAGCCGTTCTTCAGGGTGAAGTCGTTGGGGTCGCAAGTGGCAGCGGTGTAACGCATGTGCGTGAACTCTTCGCTGCCACTCTCGAGGTCGTTCCTGTACTTCGCCTGTACAGCATTCTGGATTGCAGAGGGGACAGGGTAGTCTGCACTCAAGACGGCACCTTGCACAAGCTTGACCTTACGGGTAGCTCCACGCTTGAGGGCGCCTGCGGCAGGAGCTTGACGCTGAGCCCAAGCTTCTGTGCTGCCAGTCTCGCTCCTCTCGTAGGGACTTGGTGTGCGGCCTGGCACATCAGCACCATAGCCTGGGTCGTGGAGTGTGGTGCCAGCATAGCTGGTCTCTGAGTAGCCAGTGTTGTAAGGAGGGGCGTGAGAACCCATGTAGGACTCCTCTAGGTTGTAGCCTCGGGTGTCTGGGCCGCCAGGAGTACCGGTGCGGCTGTGAGGATCGTCGAATGGTCCACTGAAGGGTCCGGTAGGATTAAGAAGCGAGCGCTCAACCTCGTCGTCGCTGTCGTGCCGCGGTGGAGGTGCGTGGTAGGGTTGCTATGATGGGCGGATTAGCTGTTTTGTTTGATGTTACAGGCTTCCGACTGCTTGAAACATACACCGGAAGGCGAGCCATCGCGCTGCGAGTGGCCATAGCCGTCGTGGCCTCCCTGATATGCCATGTTGACCGCTGGAATGCAGGCAAAACGGGTGCTAGGGCGTCAATGGATGGGGAGGATGGGTTTGCTGCGGGGAGGAGGTCGCAGTGATGATGGTGAATGACAAAGAATGTGGTGTAGCGGATGAAGCGATAGGGACGAGGGAGAGGGCGAAAGAGAGCCCTGTCAGGCGATAGTGCAGACAAAGGGCAGGGTGTCTGGACGGATGCGAGAGTTGTGTGGCAGCTCTCTCGCTGGCTCGCTGCTTTTGCGGAGGTCACAGGCTAGCGGAACAGGGACTGGGGTCTGTCGTCAGCTGCTTGCTTGCCTGGCTGGTAGCTCGCCGTGCCCGCCAGTGCCGCCTCCTTTACCGCGCGTGTTTCAGAATTAGCAGCCTGCGATGAAACCAGAAACACTGGCCGCCGTCACTTTCGCGTGGTGCCGCAGAGGGATGTTTGGACGGGGCCGTTGATGCTGCTGCTTCTGGAACGAAAGAAGGCGATTTGGCCGTCCTTGTCATTACGATATTCACCCTCTGCCATACCGCTCCTCACGTACTCTCTATTTTTTTTGGCCTCGTGTCGCGCTGCCCACTTCCCCAGACAGCGCAGCAACGGCTTTTCTATATTTGCACATGCGCGGTGGCCGACTAGCGTTCAAGCTCCGCTGCGCCTTCGGTGGCCTCGTGTTCAGCCCAGCAACACAGCAGCATGCGCCTAACGCTGTGGTGTTGCATCTGTCGCCACTCTTCACTACTTGCGCTCGGCGGCTACGAAAAGAATACGGCCCACTCTGTCTGGACACCGTCAGGGACTTGCCAATCTGCGGATCCCTGAGCGTATCTGTAGTGCCAGATCGGCGACAGCGTTCCTTGACTCGCTCACGCCAGCCCTGTCCTCCAATCTGACTAAAAGCGTAGGCCTGCTTGTCGCACAAGTACATGTAAAGTGCCACGGTGCATGGTGATATTCTCGCATTGACCATTGCCAGCCGTGCTCTGGCTTGCATTCGACATGCCATCACAGCCTCTCACCCGCCTCATCCTCGTGTGCTGCCATGCTACCTACCGCGGCGGTGATCCGGACGATGAGAGTTCGTGGATCCTGCAAGACTTCCAGAGGTCGGGTGCAGCGACTGGCAAAGTCGGCGAACACCTCACGTTCATAGAACATATTGCAGCAGGGGTCTCAATCCTTGCAAGAGATCCTAATGCTCTACTGCTGTTCTCCGGAGGCAAAACACAAACACAGGTAGATATCACAGAGGCTGAGAGCTATCTGCGTGTCTGCTCTATTGTGAACAATTGGCAAGGCTGTGAACATGGCAGCTTCATTGCAGCTCGATGTGGCGTTGAAACATACGCAACAGACAGCCTGCAAAATCTGCTCTTCTCCATCCTCCGCTTCAAAAAGCTCACAGGATCATATCCTAAACAAGTGACAGTCATCACACATGCCTTCAAGGAGCTTCGCTTCCTGGAACTCCATGGACCTGCCATAAAGTACCCATCCAACAATCTCAGAGTCTTCGGCATCAATCCGCCCATGACTCTGGCAGAGCTCAAAGATGTGCAAAACGGAGAATCGAAAAGAGGCTATGGGGTATTCTCCAATGATCTCTACGGCACGGGAGAAATCCTGAATAAAAAGCGTACTACTCGCGGTTGGGACACTAGTGCTATTTCAAAGCTGGCAGATGGTCTCGATGATGAGGTAAAGAGGTTGCTTGAATGGAAGGGAGGTGCCGGTGGGAACGAGGTGTTCAATCAAAAGCTACCTTGGGAATGAGAACAGTGATTCCAATACTGTATCACCAATGGAACGTTGGGTGAGTCACATTGAAGATGTTGTGCCTCGCACAAGATCAATACTGTGGACGGAGCGATATAAGAAATAATTGGGTACTGTGGATGTCTTGCAAGGCATCACACGCTTGGTTTCTGAATCGTTTGGCTCTGTATGGAAGTCCATCCACGAAACCTTGAGTGAAAAGCGATTCGTACAATTCCTGCGAGCGATGCATGCTTTGAGGACCTTGATGTCATATACGGCATTCGCACCTTACGCATATAGGTACAATGCTCTAATAATACTAGACAATAATTGCACTTCGAATGTTGATGTCAATGAGGGCACATTCGTGTGATATTTAAAGGCGCTGATAAGATCTTACCCCACGTCATGTTATGTTCGTCGCGCTTGAAATTTAGTTTCGGATTGGAGCCTCTGCTGGTAAGCACTTCACCGTGCTCTTCAAGAACACCACAATCACCCAAACCTGCAGCACAAACCTCCACAAGGCTGCAGCTGCACCAAATCACAATAATGGCAATCACAATCCTCCCTCCAGCGCCCGCCGGCCCACCACCCAACCTCACAAAACCCCACGGCGCCTCAGTCACCCAGACCAACGACAGCGACGACGAGGACTCCTCAGATGAAATGGACATCGACAACCTCCCCTCAACCAAACAGCGCAACACAACAATAATTACCCCAGGCCAAATCGTCACCGAAGACCCCCAATGGATGCGCGGCCACGGCACCTTCGCTGCCACCGAAAGCAGCGCAATCCGCTCCACCCTTGCAGGCACCCTGCAGAAAACCAACAAACTCCTCTCCGTGGTACCCCTACGCGCCCGCTACACGCCCGAAATCGGCGACCTGGTCATCGGAAGGATCGTAGAAGTGCAGAGTAGGCGGTGGAAAGTGGATGTCGCGGCGCCGTTGTTGGCGAATCTGCTGCTGAGCTCTATCAACTTGCCCGGAGGAATTTTGAGAAGGAGGACGAGTGTGGACGAGCTGAACATTAGGAGTTTCTTTGGGGAGGGGGAGCTGCTTGTTGCGGAGGTGCAGGGCTTGTTTCAGGATGGGAGCGCGTCGTTGCATACTCGCAGTTTGAAATATGGAAAGCTGAAGAATGGGCATTTCATGGCTGTCTCGGGCGTGGGAGGCGGTGCGGGCGTTGTCAGGGCGAGGAGACAGATCTTTACGCTGCAGACGAAGGGAGGCGAGGTGGATGTTATTTTGGGAGTTAATGGTTATGTGTGGATTGAGAAGCACGCGGACGAGCAGGCTGCGAAGGCTGATGCGGAAGTGGGCATCAATAGGTTGGAGCAGAGCACGAGCGAGGCTATCTACTCGAGCCAGAATGATGAGATCTCGGAGGCGACGAGAAGGGATATTGCGAGGGTCTCAAGTGTGGTGAGGGTGCTGGTTGAGGGTGGAATCAAGGTTGATGAGGAGAATGTGAGGAGAGGGTATGAGGCCAGTTTGGAGCTGGACGATGAGGAAGGTGTTAAGGACTTCCTCGATGGAGAGAGGGGAGGCAGGATTTGCGAAATGGTTCTCGGTGGTGTGTGAGGCCGCATGCTCATCAAAGTTGGTGAAACCTTGAAGGGCCTCGAGTAGCTACCGCTAGCTACTTTGCCACGGCCAGAGCCTCCAATGGCTATGCCAAACGCTCGCACGCAAAGCCTCGACGCTCTGGACCGAATGAAGCTACATGTGTCGAGCTTCTCGACGCGCACTGATCAGATGCAATGTTGCTAGGATCCGTCCTCAAAAGGCGCGTGTCACTAAGAAGTGACTTGCGACCTTCCGGCAAGGAATCTTGCGGCTGAGGACGTCTCGGAGCCAGCGACACGATGATCTGTGCCTTGCATGGCCTGAAGAATCAGAAATGCCAGTAACTGTAGCAGTGACTGCACGCGGCCCTGGCTAAATATGGAGCACAGACCAAGTGCTCGGTCTTATAGATAGACAAAAGAGATATCCCACCGCATCTTCTATCTCTCTCATTCTACCCATAAGTGTGAGCAAGATCAACATATTCCTCTCTTTTCCCTTCCAACACATTTCAACATAGGATCCATACTACTACAACTTCCTCTTGTCGTACGTTGTCTTTGACACGACTGGTCCGGTCTGGTGGGGAAGCTTCCCTTTGCCTACAAACCACCTCCAAGCAACAACTTCAAATCACACCAATACTGCAACCCCTGGAGACGCGGCTGGAGCTTGACCCTACCAAGTGTTGCACAGAATTGGAGATTTGCAATCATGTCATGGCAGACTACCAATGATGGCTTCCACATGGACGGCGAAATGGACGTACAAGAGCTTCGTCGCGATCTTGCACGCAAACACCGCAATGTCGGCAGCAAGGTGGAGACCATCTGGCGCAACTTCACCCCGAAGCAACGTGAGAAAGCGATGAGAGAATCTGTGGGCGACGGCCAGGTCCTCAAGCACAGTCGCGATCGCAGCCTGGGTGATCTCTGCGACTACATCCCGGAGTACAATTTGCGTGACATTGCTTCGAATCCGGATCACTTTTTGAACATCTGGAAGTTCCGTGCGGAGAAAGACTTGGCCACTCAGCTTTATGAGGGCCCCAGTGGGTTGTCTGGCGATCGCGAGATGATCGAGAAGACCGGCAATCGCCATGCGCAAGCCTCCGACCAAGCTAGGATGGTCTTTCTTGAGGGTGAACACTACGGCGTAAGCTTCGAGCCTGGGCCAAATGCTGAGGGTGGGATGTTCCCCAATAATCCGCTCGCCAAGTGGTTGGTCATTCCAAGCTCAATCGGAGAACTCATCTTCGCCAGGCAGCAGATACTCTTCCAGTTCCTCAATCATATTATTGAAGAGATCCTGGACCTCGATGCTGAGACCAAGGCCGAGAAGAAAGTGGAGAAGAATGCCAACTCAGCCCTGGTCAGTGCCGTCTCCAATCTCAATATTCAGCCTAAGCCCTTGAAGAGTTCCTTGCCGGAAGTGTGCACGCAGGCAATGGAATCGAAGGCTGCTCTTGAAGACTTTCTACTCCTTCTTCGGACCGAGCCACTTGTGCTCAATCAGGCGGTCAACACTGCCTTCTGGAGTCGTGCAGAGCTCGTGCCTGATGATCGAGGCCGTATACTTCCTCTTATCACAGACCGCCACCTGAGCGCAGCTTTCTTCGACACTGTGACGACCTCAGTCAAAGCCATCGCGATCTGGGACTACATCCTTCGTCTCCTTCAGCAACTTCCAGAACTTATAGACAAGGTTAGAAAGGGCCTCGTCCTACAGGAACTTTCTAATACGTGTCATCTGGAGTACCGCCGGACACAAGAGATTTTCAGACGCATGATCGCTGCACACGTGGCAAGCAAGCGTTTCAAACGCATGACAGATAAGGCAACCGGAATTTCCAAAATCGTCATGAAGGGTCAGCCCGCGGAATGCACTGTCTCGGATCCTCAACTTCACTACATCCTTCGGCTCTGCCATCCAGACACCAATCCTGTGGCTGCCGTGCAGTGGGTACAAAAGCTAGACGATCACAACGCTCGTCACGACGATGATCGAAAGAGGCTCGGCGAGGCAGATATGACTGCTTTGGGCGACTTGGTCATTATCGTCAGCTTCATGCATATGATGGCGACAGCCATTCCCATGGCACCTCTATCGCGAAAGTCAGGACTCTTGTTCACCGCCCGTTCCAATGACCTTGAGCGAGAACTGGAAATCTTGAAGCCAAAGGCTGACTTTGGCGACTACGTGGTCCCAGCGGATAACCTCCTTGAAGACAATGTGGCTACTCGTGCCCTTGCTGCGCTCGACGACTTCGTCGTAGAAGGAGCAGGGATGAGGCTAGGCTTACTCTACGAGGATACTGTGCAGGACTCCTTGCAAGATCTAGAAACAATGTACACCGACGCGAAAGCCAGACTGGAGAGGGCCGACAAGACCACATACGTGCCGCTCCCAACGGATCCCAAGCCAGCGAACGACGCACGACTAGCTTTTCGCCGAGAGAAGGAGAAGACCCGTCCTACCGGATCATCTGTCTACACCATCACTGCTCCTCCCGAGACTCCACAGATCGTTATCACCAAAGCCAAGCAGGAGTTCAAAGTCAAAGCATCTACGGCATCAGTCTTCACTGCCCTGTTCGACAAATCTGAGGCCCGAAGCTCTGTGGCATGGACAGACTTTGAGGCAGCGATGGCAGATCTAGGATTCTCCGTGGCCCCAAAGGGAGGCTCAGTTTACACCTTCAACCCTCCGACTTCGCTAGACACCCGGCCGATCACGTTGCATCGTCCGCACGTGTCTGACATTGAGGGTCACAAAGTGCTCATTTTTGCACGCAGGCTGTACAGGGCTTACGGGTGGGATGCTAAATCGTTTGTCGCTGCTTGATCTCTGTGGCCGAACGTTAGCTGGATGAAATCAAATCTTGTTGGCGGCTGCACGCTCCTACTCAGTCATCAAAGATAGACTGTACGTCAAGCTGGTTAGTCGAATGTGCGGCCTCTGGTTATGCAAGCGTCAGGGATTGACATCGGATATCGATGAAGGAAGACTTGCAGAACTTATGGCAGCTGACAGGATCTGCTTGGTTGTTTCTTTCAGACGATCGAAGATCACTTCGCAGTATGGTAGATAGCATGGCTGACACGGCTTCCCGTCCAATCGATAGTTGAAGAGGTACAATTCCAACGTGGTGCCACCCGACTTGAACACTCCTTAGAAATCCTCGCTCAACAACTGATACGTACGACTAGTACAGTGATCTCGCGCCCCTCATCTCCTAACATATGAGGGATTAAAGCAAACAGCCTCACGTAAGCATATAGTTAGACGGTTTCAGATAGGCTGCGGCAAACGTCGCGCTAGCGGCTGCGTGCATGTCGGAGGAAGCTGCGATGGAAGTGTGCTCCGAACTTATCAGACGGTACTCCTACTTGCCTCGAACGATGTCTGTTTTTCGTGCGATGCTCTTGGGTCGATGCGTGGGGTTTGCCAGAGCAATTGTCACGGGATAGGATGTCATGATTGATCATAGAAACCAATCGCGACGTTGAAGTTGTTCTCATTTATCGCTGAGCTACAGCACATGTGACGCCAAAGCTGAAGCTTCGGGGGACTCGACACCATAAACGACCACAAAGGCCGAAAAGAATTCCTGGGAGCCATTTCATCAATACCAGCGCTATCTGGCTGCAGTAGAATTGCTTTTGTGTCACAACACAACGCCAGGATAGTACATGTAAGCTACCAATATTTGAACACATCCGTCGATGGTAACGCGATGCGATTTGACCCAACCCTAACCCGCATAGCATCGTGGTGGATGCCAGGTGCTGAACAACATTGAGCATTATATCTCTATGCCTCAGACGCTCTTGGGAGAAGTGTAAGCAGTATTTCAGTGGCAGCTACCCTACGAGTATCCTGCAGACGTTGCTTACGTGATATCCTATCACCCCTGGGAGCCACGCTCGATCTGCTATACAATTGGCTAAAATTCGTCTTACGGGCACCAGCGATGTAGTGCGTGGCCCCAGAGAGTCTGAGTTCACTGAGATGAGAACAACAAACGGCACCGCATACATACATGTTCAATGTCACTGTATTTGTTGTACAGCCAGATGCGTGTCATCTCAGCAGCGATCCGGATTCCCTCTTCTGGGCCTCTGCCGCCACTTAGTGCTGTTGGATCGAGTAACCCAGCTGCAGCATGGTTTGGAGTGCGGCTGAACAAGCCAATCATCCTTTCGGATTGGTTTGGCCAATGAGCTGTGCAACCGTTGGGAGCGGACGACGGTAGTTGTACAGCTTCCATGGGCAACCGCAGTCAGCTGACAGGTTTGCAGATGGGTCTATAACAATCACGATGTGCTCCCAGCTGACGCTGCTGCATTGCACGACAACTGATCGGCGTTTATTCTCTTGACCGCGAGAGCATTATCGGGCTTCGAGTCATCGATTTCAAGTTCAAACAGCATGGGAGGACCGATACCTACTAAAGACCATGTCTTCGATCCTGGGGACATGGCCTCACTGCCATACCAGACCAACATAGACCGTCGCCACTGCACTCGAACCGTACCTTTGCGGGTCATCTGCTTAGGATTCTCTCGCACAGGAACCGTTTCACTCCGACAAGCGCTCGTGCAACTAGGTTACAAGGACTGCTACCACTTTGCCAGCACAATGCAAGAGAATCCCCGAGATACAGAGCTGTGGATCGAAGCGATCGACGCCAAGTTCAATGGAGTCGGAGAGCCCTACACCAAGGACAAATGGGACGCTCTGCTCGGCCACTGTCAGGCAGTTACAGACACGCCTTGCGTCCTTTTCTACAAAGAGCTTCTGGCCGCTTACCCGGATGCAAAAGTCATTCTGACAGAGCGAGACGATGCGGACCAGTGGTTCCGCTCTCAGATGTCCACAGTCGTACCTTTCTCGGCCCAGATGATGCCTCAGACGTGGTTTGACAAATTCAAGGCCATTTTCTCTCCTGCAGATCCTAAGCAGTTGCGGTTGCTAGACCTGATCGTGCATGATACGCCCATATACGCGGCTCTGTTCCGCGACTATTACGAAAGCACCGAGACTGCCAAGCAGCTGTATCAGGACTACAATGCTGAGATCAAGAGACTGGTGCCGAAGGAGAGACTGCTGCAGTTCAATGTCAGAGAGGGCTGGGGGCCATTGTGCAAGTTCCTCGATGAGGAAGTCCCAGATGCAGCTTTTCCGTGTCGAAATAGTAAAGCTGAGTTCCAGCGGAACAATTCGCAGGTAGGAGCGGTGATGGCAGCGGCAGGCCGGAAGAACATGGCTCTGTTTGGTGCGGGTGCAGCTGCTTGTGTTGCTATGGTGGCTTTCGCCATTGTGAAGATACAGTAGGAGGTCGCTTGTCGCTTGATCTGGCCGATGGGGTTTCTCATACCAGCTTTGGTCCATATTCTATGAGATTGCGAATGTCACGAGGTTATGATAATGCCATCACGCTCAATCACATTTTTCGATCAGGCGTGATGTATCGGTGATCCCGTGAATTGTTGTATTTGTCAAAAGATCGTTGATGTCACGGAGCAAGGAGAGTTGTGCCTTGAACGAGTTTCCGGCTTGCCGGAAACGGGTAGAATTCTGGTTGCTGGTTTGACGCCACTGACGCCCAAAAGTGAGACCCTGTTCCCACTCTCTCGATCCGTCTACCTGTAAACAATGCTGTATAATGCACATCAGGCACCCTATCCGTTCTTGGCTGCATGAGCTGATCCTATGAACTGCCTCGAGGTGCCTGTCCGAGCACTCTCAAGTCCAGGCCAAGCGCCGACCCACTCACTAGCTGCTTCTTAGTACAACTTCTTCTGTCCATAGCGAGCACGTGGGCGAGAACCTGCCGCCAGAGCGACTCAACAGCAGATCTGATGTGCGACGCTAAACGGACATCATGGTCGTTACTCATGGTGTAAAAGAGCACATGCTGCCCACTGCTGGAGTCGATGGAAAAAGTGTGTGCCACTTCAATCGTCGTTCTGAAAATACCTTCTTAACATCACGGCGATCATGTTGAACAACCTTCTGACCATCGTTGCGACCTTGTCAGTATGTGCCACGGCGAGCACTTCTGATCAGATAGATCTCATCAGAAATCCGACTCACGATGCTGTCTACTCGCCAGCATACTCGCCATCACTCTCAAGCGACCCAGCTCGCCTCATGGTCATCGGTGATGTCCATGGCATGCTCGACCAGCTGAAGAAGCTCCTCGAGAAAGCAGACTTCACACCCTCTCGCGGTGACCGCGTCATCTTCGCCGGCGACTTGGTCAACAAGGGCCCCGAAAGTGCCGGCGTCGTGCAATATGCCATGGACATCAACGCGTCGAGCGTGCGCGGCAACCACGAAGATAAAGTCTTGCGTGTCTGGGCCGGTGCCGAAGAGGCTCGTCTGAATGCCGAAGCTGAAGGCAAGGATGGTGACAAGGCTTACAAGGCTTTTAAGAAGAGCCTGGGGTCTGGCAAGGGAGATGCTCTTGAGGTTGCGGAGACGATGACTTCGGAGCAGATTGATTGGCTCGCAGCTGTACCTGTCGCTCTGAGGTTGGGAGAACTTCCGGGGTTGGGAGATGTGGCTGTTGTTCATGCTGGGTATGACTGACATCCTGTACAAGGAAATCGAGCTGAAGTCATGCTAACATTTGTGTAGTACGTATTGCATTACACCTGTCGTTACATCCTCGCTGCATGACGAAGCAGCTGATGATTTACGATAATCGTTGGGAGCACACGAATGCTAACCTTTCAATCGCAGGAATGGTGCCAGGCATAGATTTGGCTGACCAAGAGGACTGGTCTATGTACAACATGCGTGCCCTGATCGATTTCGATGGCGAGGATGACAAAGTCACCGAGAGTGATGAGTTCCTTAACACGATCGAAGAGCGACTGGGAGACAACACCCCTGGCGAGGATCCATCAAAGAGCGAAATCAAAGCTGCCCGAAAGAGTCTCATTGATCAATACCAGGGCGTTGGCTACTTGCCCACGGATGAATTTGATGATGGAAAGTGGTGGGTGGAGACATGGAACGAGCAGCAGAACGCCAAAGCCGAAAGTGATAGGCTCACTCTGGTGTATGGGCACGACTCGAACCGTGGACTGCAGATGAAGGACTACTCTTTCGGCCTTGACACTGGTTGTGTTGGTGGAGACAAGCTTACTGCTCTTGTTCTGCAGCCGAAGGCGGGTGCGGATGGAAAGGTGACACTTGAGCAACAGCTTGTTGATGTCTCGTGCCCTGATGACAACTGAATGCCGCAGCAGATTCGAAATGAGATCTAGTAGGCTAGATATGGACTACATGTGTAGCCGGATTGAATGCTGCAAGATTACGTGTACTTAGTAATGTTGTTTGCGAGCACCGTTTCATGGCTTGAAGGCTGTTGCGCGTGCTTCATGTGCAGGGCCAAGAGTATGTGAGCGGGGCCCGATTACGGCTCATGCTCATATGAGTGAGACCATGCATATGTGTGGATGCATGCATATACACGTCGCGCGTGCATCTCCAGTCGTATCTACAGCTGATCCGATCTCGCATTGCATGTGCGTTCAGCCTCAGCCTCTGGCGGCGCAGGCACCAACAGCTGGGTCCCGCTGTCGATCACATGCCCTCCCAAAGCGCCACTATGGCAAGCTGCAACTGCCACCGTCCTTGCACGCTCGCATTTCACTTGCTCACTTGACCTCCACCTTTCACCGCTCACCTTGCCGCTTACATCTCGTCTTTCGAGACCCGCTCCCAGACTGGCTCCCTCGGGTTTACGCTCTTCCCTCCTCCGCCGTCCCTTCCTCCTCTCCCTCCTCTCTCTCTTCGCAATCGTGGCGCTCTTCCAGCTTCTCGCTCCACGCTTGCGTACTTTCGCACCCAAGCCATCCTTTTCCATTGGAAGCTACAGACCTCTTACGACAAGCACAATGGCCGGCGCCAAGTTCCAGAAGCCGCCTCAGGCGCCGCCTCTCTTCACCCACACGCCCGAGACCTTGGGCAAGAACACCGACCGCCTGTTGAAGGACAGCAAGACGTTGATGGACAAGATTGTTGCCGACAACAAGGTCGATAAGGCCACTTTCGAAAGTGTGCTCTTGCCAATGGCTAGAGACGACGACGAGATGAGTCTCGAAACGCACATCATTGGTTTCTACCAGGCTGTGTCAACGGACGCGAAGCTGAGGGATGCTTCCACCGAGGCTGAGAAGAAGATGGATGATTATTCGATCGAGGCATCGATGAGGGAGGACATCTTCTCGCTGGTCGACGCTGTGTACAAAAGGCAGAAGGATGACGACAAGCTCGACCCCGAGAGCAGGCGACTTCTGGAGAAGAACCACAAGGGCTACATCAAGATGGGTCTTGGTGTCCCTGCTGGCCCCAAGAGAGATCGCTTCAAGGAGATCAAGAAGCGTCTGTCCGAGTTGAGCATCACGTTCCAGAAGAACCTGAACGAGGAGCAGGGTGGACTCTGGTTGACGCCGCAAGAGCTGGAAGGTGTGCCAGAGGATGTCACAGGCGAATTGAAGAAGGGCGAGGCAGGCACTGAGAACGAGGGCAAGCTCTGGCTGACTTTCAAGTACCCTGATCTGTTCCCGACGCAGAAGTACTGTAAGAATGTGGAGACCAGGCACAAGGTGTTCATTGGAAACGAGAACAAGTGCAACGACAACATCGCACTCTTCAAGGAGGCAATCGTCCTACGCGACGAGGCAGCACGCATTCTTGGCTACCCCAACCACGCTACATTCAGAATCGAGGACAAGATGGCAAAGACCCCCAAGACCGTTGATGACTTCCTCGGAGACTTGAGGACCCGTCTTGCGCCAGGTGGTGTCAAGGAGATCGAGAAGCTCAAGGAGCTGAAGAAGGCTGAGACCGGAAAGGCAGACAACTACTTCCTGTGGGATCACCGCTTCTACGACACTCTCATGCTTGAGAAGGACTTCCAGCTTGATCAGAAGCTCATTGCGGAGTACTTCCCGCTGGAGTCATCTATCGAGGGCATGCTCAAGATCTTCGAGGAACTCTTCGGTCTTGAATTCGTCAAGATCGAGGGTGAAGATCGCAAGGCCATTTCAGAGACCGGCAAGGGCGAGGACATCACATGGCACCCAGACGTCCAGATGTTCTCCGTCTGGAACGACGAGGGCGAAGGCAGCGGATTTGTCGGCTACCTCTACCTTGATCTCTTCCCTCGTGACGGAAAGTACGGCCACGCCGCAAACTTCAACATCCAGCCAGGTTTCATTACCAAAGACGGCTCACGTCGCTACCCTGCCACTGCTCTTGTCTGCAACTTCAGCAAGCCTTCGCCCAAGAAGCCCTCTCTTCTCAAGCACGACGAAGTCGTTACCCTCTTCCACGAGCTCGGCCACGGCATCCACGATCTCGTCTCGAAGACCATCTACTCCCGCTTCCACGGCACCTCCACCGTCCGCGACTTCGTCGAAGCGCCCTCACAAATGCTCGAGAACTGGTGCTGGACACCCTCACAGATCAAGAGCCTCTCAAAGCACTGGTCATACCTCTCCCCCGAGTACGCAGAAGCCTACAAAACCAGCTCCGGCTCCACCGAACGCCCTTCGGAATCCATGCCCGACGACCTTATCAAGAACATCGTCGCCACCCGCCACGTCAACGACGCCCTCTTCAATCTGCGCCAGCTGCACTTCGGCATCTTCGACATGGCCGTGCACGAAGCCTCTTCTCACGAGGAGGTCAAGAACCTCGACGCCAGCGAAACTTACAACCGTCTGCGCAAAGAGATCAGCAAAATCGATGGCCCCGAGGCTCTAGGCGAGGGATACGCCTGGGGTCACGGACAGGCGACTTTCGGCCACTTGATCGGTGGCTACGATGCTGGATACTACGGTTATTTGAGCAGTCAGGTCTACTCTGCCGACATGTTCTACAGCGTATTCAAGAAGGACCCGATGAACGGCAAGGAGGGCAGGAGGTACAGGTACACTGTCCTTGAGAAGGGCGGTAGCCGCGATGAGATGGAGAGCCTGAAGGAGTTCTTGGGCCGCGAGCCGAGCACGGAGGCTTTCTACAAGGAGCTCGGGCTCGAGTGAATGGATCGCATTGTGATGAGATATGATATGGTCCGATATTGACCTGTGAGCTTGTTTGTTATGGTAGAATTAGTCTCATCTCACGACAAAAACAGCTGAATGGTCATTGACAAATTCTACATAACTAAACGATACTCTTGGTTTGAGATCAGCACGACTGATGATCATGCAGGCATCGGATACTTTTTGTTCTCGAGCTCGATTAGCTCAAATTACAATCAGACACGGCACTGCTTGACAGTAGAGAATCATGATCGATACATAGGAGACGCGAAATTGGGTATGCCTTGTTCTGCGCTGATGACTTAGTCCATCGACCATAAACTGCCAGCTACGGCACCGCGAGCTCTCCCCTGTCCCTTGTCCCTTGTCCCTATTTCATCAATCTTGCATCAATGCACATGTATCTTACACTTTCTTCGTCAACCGGCTCAAGCCACAGTCTCGTACGGTCTCAGTCCATCAAATTGACTCCACCTGAGCTTTCGCTCGAGCGCATCTGCGCACGTCTTCCCCTGCCATTGTCGCTCAGACGGAGAGGAATGATGGCATGTGCGATCTCTTCATCGTCGTCGATGTCGACTAGGAGGGATGGAGTCGCGAGCTGCGTTTGCACAGCCGTTGGTGCACTTGAACCAGAGGAGGTAGAGGATGGTCCAGCGGCAGCGTGGACCGTCACTGGCGCGTGTGAGCCAGTCGCAGTAGAGGGTGGTCCGACAGAATCGTGGGTCAACACTGGCGCGAGTGAAGCAGAGCGAGATGGAGCTGATCCGGCGGCGGCGTAGCGTGTCGGCTCTTCTTCAGCATATGACTGCCATGACTGCGATGATCCGGAGGAGCTCTGCGGTGGCGGACTGGCTGTCTTTGGCGGTTCGGTGACCTTCCGGCACACGCTGCAGACGCATGGCTCTCCGCAAAGGGCAATGCAACGATGTCCACATTTAAGTTTGGTGTCGCATTGCTTCTCGCATCTTACAATGTCATGGCTGAAAGGATGACAGGTGCGTGGACATGGGTGTCCGCATGACAAAGTGTTATTGCAATTCTGTCTGCAGCCGCCATTGATGTCCTGCCAGTCGCTTGGCTCGATGATCTCTGTGAGAGTGAGGTGATTTTCGCAACGTACTGGCAGCTTGTCGTCAAGCCGATTTGGCTGTATCGCTGGACGCTCTCTCCTGGATCCGCGACCACCGAGGATGCGAAGTACCTTATACCAAGTGTTGTACTTATACAGATTATGTCCATTACCGAACATGTAGAAGCCACACTGAGCACGCGACAGCGCAACACAAACACGGTTATCGATACCGAGGAAGCCGATCTGATTCTTTTTGTTGCTGCGCACCAGGGAGAGAATGACGACTTTATTCTCTTCACCTTGGTAGGAATCGACTGTGACTACGTTGAAAAATCTGTCGCAAAGGGTTCGAGTAGCACGTAAGGATCGGAGGAGGTGCTTGCGTTGTCCGTTGTAGAAGGTCAATATGGTGATGTCCTCAGTCTCCAGTCCGTTGTAGACGAGATACTCGACGAAACCAACTATCATTTCTGCTTCGTCGGTGTTGATGCAAGACATTTGTTCGTCACGTGTCTCGAGCCACTGATGTGAGAAGAAGAAAGAGTTTACGCCGCCCATGCCAGGTACATCTGGGCGGTTCGCTGGATCGAGGACGCTGTTATGATCTTGGATCTTGTCGTCGTAAATTGGGCGGAGCAAGCGTCGAATTTCTGGGATCATTCTGCGCTGCTTTCTGAGGGTGTCATACTCGATGTTATTGTTGACCATGCGCTCGAACAAGGATATGTTGAGGTGGAATGGAGAACCCTCGTGCGCGGACACGTTGCAGTGGGGGCGTAACTGCTGATGATCACCGACAAGGACCAATTGCTGGAGCGTAGGTACACATGCGGCAAGGACGGGCGCCTCTAGAGTTTCGGCCGCTTCTTCAATGAGGATCATTCTTGGCTGAAGCGCGGCTATCAGGCCACGATACTTGCTGAGGCCGGTCGTGGTCATGCCGATGACCTTCTGCTCGCGAAGTATGGTCTCATCTCGCTCCCAGTTACCGACGCGACGGAGACGTGCTTGAGCGTCATATGCTTTGACTTTTTCACGGAGTCTGTCTCGGAGGCACTTCTTTGCCGCTTCCTGCAAGTGGCAGTACGCAGCACCTCGCAGATTCTCCTGTATTTTCCACATGTCTTGCTGTTCGAAGCAGTTTTTCAGCTTCTCAAAAGTCATTCCTGGGCGCTTTCGCCCAGTGTAATGGTCGGCAATTGCATAGATGTTGCCAACAAGTCCGTCGAACTCTTCATCATCTTTTACAAGATTCTCAGCCTCGATCTCCAGCAACTGTTCGTATTCAAGATCTGCTTCTTCAAGGTCGAAGCCGAAATCCTGGGACTCTCCAGGACGCGGAACAACCTCACGTGAGCGATCTAGCCATGATTGAAGTGGTGAACGAGCGGCCTGATTGGGGTTGCCGAGAGTCTTCTGAACCCACTTTGACGCGCCACTCTCCAGTGAATCAGCTTGCTTCGATGTGAGCAGACCCAGTTGTTCCAGAAGACGATGGCCGAGCATAGAGTCCTGATCTGCCCTGAGTGGCCCGAGGAGCTCTGATATCTCTTTTTCGATATCCTTCATCTTTTTTCTCGCCCCGGGCCCAACGCTGCCAGGGAGTGCGTTGTTGGATGTTGAGGTGCGTATTTCAAATAGTGTACGTTTCTTGATAACGTCTTTATCCTTGGATCGACCTCCCATGCGGATGAAGTCCTTCTCAAAAGTCGCGATGTGACGAAGCAGCTGGTCAAGAGCGTGATTTGTCTGACAGACCACAATAATTGGTGGATCTCCACGCTTCAAGTTAGCGGATATGATCCTGAGAGCCTGAACAGACACAAAAGTCTTGCCAGTGCCTGGCGGGCCCTGCACAATCGCCAGCTTCTTCGTCAGGATACGGTGCATGGCTGCTGTTTGAGACTGATCAAGATCGCTTTGCGGTTGGGCCGGCCAGCCTGCCAAGACATCGATGTGTTCGTAGGTCTCATTCCTATTGTTGTTGAGGACGCTGGTTAAGTCCATGTACGGATTGTCTTTCAAATGTTGTGGCGCCAATACGCGCGGCTGAACACCAACTAGATGCTCCGAAAGAGGGAAACGTTCTCCTGCCATCTTCTGAAGGGCCAGGAGTGTGTGTCTGTGAGCCTCAAAGTATGCGGAGCGCTCCTCGACCATAACAAACTTCATTGCTGGGTCAATCTCCAGCTCTTCTGCGCGTGCGATGAAGAGATCGATCTCTGGTGGATCTTCATTGAGTGTAGCAAGTTGGCGTGCAGCAACAGTGGCGACGATAGCCTTGCTTTTGAACATGTCTGTGGCGGGAGTGAGGACGACCAGACCGCCGCTGATCAAGCGCTTGCTTTGTTCCCAGAGTATCTTCTTCTGCGCACGGAACGTGCTGAATGTGACGCGTAGCGCAATGCCGCGAGTAGAGCACACAACACCACGGATGTAAACCTGCCGAATTTCGAGTCAGAAATGACCTTGTACTGCTCGGGAAGTGGCTTGACTCACATCTTGGTAGATGCCGATGGTGTTATTGAACATGTCCTCGTTCTGTTGTGGCTTATCCCGAATCTGGCAGATAGCCTCACGGATAGGACGGACTGCATCCTCGCGCAGCAGTTCGTACTGAGCCGATAGATAGGCGTCTGCAATGGCGTGAGTTGGGGTCGTAAGCCATTTTCACGTGTCTTGGAAGCTCACCTTTCGACTCCCAGCCACCAGTCTCCCGATTAGGTTCAAGCTCAACGACGCCTGGACCTGAAGAGCTGTCGCCAGTCAAGTCCAAGACTTCAGCTGATGACGGTACTTCGGAGTAATCGAACCAGCCGCCAGCGTCCGAGGGATTTCTTGTCGCCTCGTAGTACTCGCGAACCTTACCGTTGAGCTTCTGCGGAAGCATCAAGATCTGGAGCTGGTCTTTCTGGCGTTTGTTGCCAGCCTTGCCGCGCTTGAAGCGCTCAAGGAGGGTTTCATTCATTGCGGAACGCGCAATGAATGATGCGACGCGGAGTCGCGAACGGAGGATGAGAGAAAGGAGGGGTACGGAGAGATAAGAAAAGAAAAGAAGAAAGGATAGGAAGATATGAACAAGAGAGGTCAGGGCGAGCGTAGCCTCCCAAAGGTGTGTGTGATGTTGACAATGATGATGCTGTCGTCGGCGGCACCGTAGACAATGCAAATGTCAATGTCACGGAGATGAAGGTGATGATGAGTGGTGGACGCGGGAGTTGAAGTGGGAGCGTCGCGTTTGCATGTTTACGTTGGGGTGTTTGGCTCGGTCGTGCAGACAAACGAAGGCAAGAGCGACCTGCAGGCTGCATCCGCATCTCGTATCTCGTAGGGAAGGTGCAGGCCCGCTCGCAGCGCGAGAGGCTAGCAGCGGCACATACATATCAGAGTTGTTCTTGATGATGCCATACGAACAAATGACTGTTAGGAGAGTGAAGTGTGCTTGCGGCGTATTCGAGGAGATCCATGCAATCGAAAGAATCAACTCCGTTCGTTCGAACCGGTTCCCAAGGCTAATGCCAACGCGCCAGTAGTTTGCTGTTGCCGATTACGCGAGAGAATGCCCATCGTCGATGTCCTAGCTTGCTTAATCATGCTGGTGCCGTCGTCATCCTATGGCTTCGCGATCACTGCTCGAAGAGATCGCTTGACAGTAATTGCGGATGATTGTGCCCACATTCGATTCTGGTCGGATGAGATGCTCGCACGCAGCTTGACGTATCTCTGCTAACACAACTTCTACGTGTTGAAGCTACAGTACCCATGATCTGTCATGGACACAGCATGCCCGGAAGATCATCCGTGACGTAGTATGTCCGTAGGCCAAATCGATTGACAGTCGGAGAAAGCATTGCTCATTAGTGGAGGCAAATCTAGCTGGGACTCAATAACAATTCTCCTTCGACTGGCGATCAGCACGATTATAATATGACCAGTTTGTATTGAGACGATTGGAGACAATGTGGAAGACAATAGGCGGAAATAGCAGCACCGAAGCTTTGAACTGAGTGAGGCTCGGCGGCCCGCTCATGCAGGTGGTGGGGAGCAGCGGAGACCGACACCGCGCCGACATGCTTTGAAGGTCGAGCTCGATGCGCGTGCGCATGACAATACTAGCGCCCTCACGACACAATACAGACGGAGAGAGTGGGCGAGCACGCGCGCCACTGTAAAGCTACATTGCTACGCGCATCTGCTTTCGTTCGCGACAGGTCGCATCTGACAATACGCCTGGCGCATCAGGCCATACCTCGAAACCTTCGGATCTGCCACGGACTACATAAGGAACAATTGCATATTTACTCGGTAATAACATATCGCAAACATGGTAGCTTTTGACGACGACATGGATCCCACTGCTGGCTCAGGGGAGGAAGACGAGGACGAGGAGATGGAGGATGTTAATGACCCGAACGACGACCAAGATCAAGATCAAGAGCAGGACGACGATGGCAATGGCGACGAGGATGACGAAGACGACAATGATGACAATGACAACGACGAGGACGACGACGGCGATCAGGATGAGCCAGACACACCTTCGCGACGAACAAGTCAACCTCAGAGACCTTCAAGTAGTGAGGACCGGCCTCCCAATCCAGCCGTCGTCCTCACGTCGCCCTCACCACGAGGCACAAGATCACCTGCTGGCGCCATCGCAATGCCATTCGTACCGCCAGTACGGCCCGAGGCTCTATCTGCGCAAGCATACGACATCGTTCCAACAATGGCCGCTCCTCAAAGCACCTCGATCAATGCTGTCGCAGTAACACCGGACATGCATTGGGTCTTCAGTGGCGGTACAGACGGCTATGTGCGCATGTATAATTGGATGGACACCGTCAATGGCAAAGTACCGCTTACAGTTGCTCAAAAACATCCCTTCGTCGACAGCGTTATGAAGGCTGGATCTCTAGTGACATATTGGGAGAATGAAGAGCCAACTGTGCGCACACCACCATCTGCAGACGAGGGCAAGTGGACGTCACCGGTCTATTCGCTAGCCGTACAACATCAAGCTACATGGCTGCTATCAGGACTGGAGAGTGGAGGCATCAACTTGCAGACCTGCAGACATCAAGCGGGCACAAGAATAACCACACTCAAAGAGCACACAAGCGCCGTTTCCGTCTTGACACTCTCTCAGGACGAGAAGAGCCTGCTCTCCGGTAGTTGGGACAAAACCATCCACGACTGGGATCTCGATACTGGCAAAGTCAGGCGGTCGTTCCGAGGTGCTGGTGGACAGATTAGTGCCATCGAAGTTAGACCGATGAGCGATCTACCTGTGCCCGAAGTTGTCGAAAGCTTACCCGAACCAGTCAATGGAACGTTCTCAAGTAACAACGATGCGCCATTTACCAATGGTAGTATGCTGAATGGCATCGACAACAAAGATGGCGAGGAAGATGCCATGGGCTCACCGACCGGTAGTCTCTTTGGTGAGGACCATGGGTCGCTTTTCGGAGAAGAGACAGGCAATGGTGGAGGTGGAGCATCAGACAACGTCTTCGGCGACGATGATGACGAACTCACTCGAGCGCTTGCGAGCGAGATGCAAGAGGACGATGCTCCTGGAGAGGACGACACCGAGATGACTGGAATGGGAAGCGGCGGTCCCGTGCAGCCTCCTCAAGAAGCTGTCGAGTCACAAAATACAGACACCGATGGAGCAGCAGCAGCGTCATCACCGAAAGATGCCAACAATCAAGTAAACGGACAACCCTCACAAGATGGATCAAAGCCCGCAAGTCCACTCACAAACGGCCTCCCACACTCCGACGAACCCCTAACCGCGCCCCCCACCAACGAGGAAGAAAAGTCAACCTCCGACCTCCCACCCCAAAGCGAGTCCACCTTCCTCGACGCCTCACAAGACGGCACCCTCCGCATCTGGGACCGCCGCATGCCCGCACCCGTCGCCACCATAGTCCCTCAAAACGGCACGCCGCCCTGGTGCACCGGCGCCTGCTGGAGTCCAGATGGCAACTTCATCTACGCCGGCCGTCGCAACTGCTCTGTGGACGAGTACTCCATCCACCACCTCGGCAGCAAACGCAGCGAAGCAAACCGCAACTTCAAATTCCAAGCAGGCAGTGGGCCCGTCTACGCCGTTCGCGCAATGCCGAACAAACGACATCTCGTCTGGTGAGTCTGATCCTTTTACGATTGTGCCCTAACAAACACTTCATACTGACCTCCTCCTCCCCCCTCCAGCGCTTCAAATGACATCCTCCGCATCTACGACGTCGCACAAACGGAGTCGGCTCGTCACCGCACCGTTCCTTTCACCATCGTCCCGGGCCACCGCGGCGGCGTCATCTCTTCCATCTACATCGACCCGACCTGCCGCTTCATGCTTTCCAGCGCCGGAAATCGAGGCTGGGAAGGCGGTGGAACGGAAGTTCTGCTTGGCTATGAAATCGGCGTGCAAGATGAGAACGGAGCTTGGCATAAATAGTGTTGCCGCTGCTGTTTGGATTTATTGCGGGCTTGAAATGGTTTTCGAACGGATGCAAAGCCGTTGTCGTTATTGCGAGGAAGGGAGGGAGCATTGGAGGAAAATGTCACGTTGCGCGTTTCGCTTACTGATACCCAGGGATCATTCATCTCGGCGTGGTTGCTTATAACAAATTTGCTTGGACGGTCGCTTCCTATTTACCGTATCTATGCTGCACAGTCGCATATGGGAAAGAAAAAAAACCATTTTTGAGCTAGTTATCTTCTTGAATACTGACCGCAGTCGATTTGCCGCAAGTGTGCGTTTAGCACATTCTCAGTGGCCAGTGTTGGGTCTTAAGCTTCGTGTCTTCTGGTGTTAGCAGATTGGGCAGTGGGAAGTCGATACGCTGTTGCTGGAAGCATCTCAGCAGTGGATGATACCCTTCTGATCAAAGCTGCTTATACGAGCATTGTAAGACAGGCAAAGTATGCGCAGAGTTAGGAGCAAGAATTGTGTAAACTCTTCTCTTGCTTCCACAGTATGGAATTCGAGTACTTGCCTTGGATCTGAAATGTGTTATGTTGGACGACCGCTTCGCTCTTCTTTCAATCACGTGCTTCTCTCAACGCGCTACGATTGACACTTAATTCCACACCATGCCCGGCTGCGTGCGTTCCCAAGCCGTTTGGCTTGCCTTCAAGATGACATGACGTGACATTGACATATGCGACGCCTCATGTTCGTTTTGGGTTCACGCACGAATGATTTTTACAGAGATTGACCGCAGGTAGAGGTATCTATCTCAGCAGACCGGGTACGTAGCACGGCTCATGCAGCTTGCGTTCCCCGACGCAAAGCAATTTACAGTAGCGACTTTGGGCCAGACAGTAGGACGATCTAGATGAAGAAGATCCCAGCCGCATCGAGATGGCGATGCGATCTAAATCTCTCTCTCGCCCTACCTGTTTGTCTTGGCAGATGCCTTGTCTTTGCGGGTACGTTCTCCGGACCCTGCAAGGTGAGGTGGGAGGTAGTGGAAATGGACATGTATCGGAGTTTCGCGACCTCGACCGATCGGAGACGGGACGTATGATACATTTCTGCATTGCAGTTCGGCTCTTCGTACGGAGAAGCGGGAGAGGATCACTTTGGAGTTGCTTCATGTCTCCTCACCCGCATGATTCGTCCGCAAGCCAAATCCGGATGGTGCTGCCAACGCGCTCGGCCTGTGTTACCCGTCAGCTTGATTGCCTGTTTGGTGTCAAGTGTCGCAATATGGCTTGACATGGGGGATGAGCAATCAATGTGGCGGCGTCTGAGGGGCGTCTGAAGCGTCTTCGAATGATCTGCAGGACTGCCGTGCTGGGTGAGTGAGGCTGTACAATCAAAACCCTTGAATTTGGGCGTCCGCCAGAGCTGTCAGGCAAGAACCAGGTTTGGCATCGTAATGCAGACGTTGGATCGGATCGCAGACACATCGAGCTGCAATGCACCTTCCATCTGTCTACTAGCCCAACGGCTTTCAGATTGTCGCATGTCGTCCTGCCGTGTGTGCATGCAAGCGAGGAAGTTCCATGTGGTGGCAGCGTGGACGAGGCGCGGCGTTCCTTTACCAGGTGCGCGGCTCTTCCGATGCTACGGCTGCGCTGTTGATTGGCATGACGACGCATACACGATCCGATATGGTTTACCCAACGACTCGGGCCCGGGAAGCGAAGAATTCTGGTACATGGCGCAGGAAAAGGAGCCCGATCGGCTTGTAGCACTTACAATGTACAGTACACAGCCAGCACGCAGCCTCGTCCCGAAAGCCTCAGAGTGCTCGTTCTTGGTACCTGCATACAGACATGCGGGCACAGCGTTCGATCCAAGCCTGTCAGTGGCTCTTTCCGGCCGCGCTGTGCGACAGCGCGGCAGCATCATGCTGTTGAATTAGGGCAACTGCGATCCTTGTTCATGCGAGATGCTAGCTGGCCGAGGCGATGGTGTATCTCGATAACTTCTAGGCGCTCGATCCGCCAAAACGCCCTGGGTGACGCAGATGGCCCAGCTGCAAGCGCCACGGCTGCGATCTGGTCAAAGGGCACGCGCGGCCGCAGTCGCCGGGGGTGCGCGGGCCTGGGCGTGGGATGGTCTGCAGAGGGCGTTCGGATGGGCGCCGGGCGGGATGCGTGAAGCCCTGATTGCGCAATGACAATCGACGTCGAAAGTGACAGGTCCCTTGTGGTGGTTGTTGGATGGAGGCCCAGTGCTACAAGGGAGATGCCAGCTTAGCGGTCGGGCCGGGGGCGGGCGCAAGGGCGGGCCACGGCATCGACAGTCCCCGTGGTGAAGGCTCGCGGTGCCGCGCAGGAGAGCTGGCTGTGAGCGTGATGGATTGGCTACAAGGCCTGTTTCGAGTGATGCATTGGCTGCATTAGGACAGACAGCCAGGGATTGCTGCGCCGCTGTCGCGGGTGCACACTAGGCTCGCAGCCGACACGCTGCGTCGTGTGCTCCCTGAGACACGCTCAGATTGGGCGTGTGAGAGCTGGCGCTCTTGACCTCCAATCGACGCCGTCCTGCCACCCTGGCCATGTCTGAGGCGAAGAGGCGATAGCCGCGGTGCGGCATGATTCGTCTGCGCCTTTCATGCAATACCGACATTTGGAATAGGGTTGCCGGGCCCATCCCAGGAGCCGTGCCTCTGGTACATCGCTGCGGAGATCTTCGGGTTGCCTCTGGCGGGTCATGGCGGGCCGGTGGTATATCCCTGCTACTCACGTACGACGCGATGCACGCCCACGCCCTCAGTAGATGAGATCGTGGGGGTCTGGCCTTGTCGAGAGCGCACGCAAGATGGAGACAGGTGTGTCAAAGAAAGGTGCTGCTGCGGGTCTGGAGTGTGATGGATGCGGTACTGACAACTGTAGAGCGACATACAGTACATCCCCTCATGTCGCTCTCGGTACCACATGTTCCCTAGCAGCAACTACACCACCGCGCAACAGCCCAGCCTCGATCCAGGTGACACGCTAAATCGACCCCGAGCTAGCGGTTCGGCTGTGCGCAAGCGAACGCCAGCAGATCCCCTTAGATCTTGCTGAGCCCGACGCAATGGGCCGTTTCCGGATTCCGAACGCGACACCCTTCCACTCCAACAGTCAATTCCCTCCTGCAAATGGCCAATGGATCTGCCCCATGACGAGCGCGATCGAACGTGGCCCTCAGCGGGCGCGCGTGCTCTTCCTGCACTTCGCTACTTCAGCACCACTTCTCGCCACGGGACAGGGGTTCGCTCCCCTTTGTGGTCCATCACCACCCTTGTATAGACCATCAGGTAGAACATCTCTACTATCGTGGCGCGAATTCCGTCTCCCCGGATGCGCTAAGCATTAGTTCCAGGTTGGGTATGCCTTCACGTCCTGACAATATCATATCCACATCCACTGCCTGCAAGCGGACGGCATTGACTCAGGCAGTAGATACTTAAGTCGACTGCCGGCGCTCCCCATAGGCCGTCCGAACCACCAGTCCACCCAGTCCTTCAAGCAGTCCACAAAACCCCACTCCGTCCATTTACTGTTTGAGTAAGCAGAACCCAGCCTCTTGGTCAACGATCCAACTTGTGAGCCCACACTTACTGTCGTGCCTCGTGGCAGCGGCCGTTGACGCAGCATGAAACACCAACTAACGTGTGTACCAGGAAAGCTCTGTATCAAGTCTGAATCGTCCACCAATCATCAACCTACGTCGACCAACTCAAGCCTGGCATCATCCCAGTACCATCATATCGTCCTTCAAAAGCCCACCACTAGTAAGCACAATGGTCACAGACGGCAGCCAGCGGACCTATCTACACGACAACCACGGCCCACGGGTCGTTGACGCAGGCCAATTGCGTGGTGCATCTAGGAGGCACCAGAAGGACAACGCTGCAGATGACCGAGACGCCAAACGCACGAAGAAGACCTCAAGCCACAAATCGCCATCCAAGTCCGAGTCCGGATCCAGACGCAAGTCGTCCACCTCTCAAGCTAACATGAAGTCTTCGGTCCGTCCCAAATGGGAGCTCGACGTGATTGGCCAACCTCACAAAGTCGTCCCATTCGGCATGGAAGTCGAAACTTCCGTCATGGCCAGTCTACGCTTCCCATCTGCAGAGCTAGCCATCGACGGTTCCAATGTCGACATCACCCGGCTGTTCGCCGTTGCCTCGTTGGTCACAGATACACGAAGTGGCGAGCGCGTCCCAGTGGAATCGGGCATGCTTACCGGACAGAAACTGTTCGACTCTGTCCACGAGATTCCCGCACAGCACGTCGAAACTATGGCGCGTGCCCAGCCGTGTCGCGTGGCGCTGGGATACTTCACATTCTCCAATCTGCTGATCCGACAGCCTGGATCCTTCCGCGTGCGTACGAGCCTGATCCAGATGCCTGTTTCTGGAACTTCGCAGCAAGGTGCCACCACAATCCTTTCGGTCGACAGCGATGTCATCAAAGTTGAGCGTCGTCCCAGCAATCCACAAAGAGCGCACTTCTAAGCTGGCTTTCCTGTCTCTCTCTTTCTCTATTTTCAGCTTACACGGCATCTTTTCGGTTTAGCATATTGTCATGGTAGCGGTCTATGCATGGGTTAGGCGTTCGGACATAAGATACCAGGTCTGTTTTTTTTTTTTGGGTTCGCTTTGCAGGGAACGGTTCTTAGAGCGTGGCGAAGCAGGCATACTCTCGTGCATCAACACAGCGTTCATTGGAGGTTCATCGAAAGGGGATTGGATTATTGTAAGATTAGCACTGCATCTCCGAAGCATCAAATTGAATCTGTGCATGTCGCAAAAATTCCCTTCTGCGCAGGTAAGGTGAGGGCGGGCCATTGGAACGTGCCTCAGTCTAGCACTTTGCGTGGTTGCAGCCTGTCTTGAAGATATCACATTTCATGAATTCAAGTGTGTCTTCCATGGTCTGATTTTTTCCAATACTCGAAACCTTTGACAACAGCTTATGTGAGGTAGATAGAGATGATCTTGGACGGACGGACAGGGCAAGGGCACGTGCACGGCTCTGCCGTCACGTGAAAACTTGCCCGCCACACTTCTTGACCACAGCGAAAGCGCGGGCTCGCACGTCTCAAAAGCAAGGAGAATCACTCCATACATCTACCACCTCATTAAGCATTGCTACATCTGAGCTACAATCGACGACACGGCGTCATAAGCATTCTCTCATCCCGGTTTCGACCTTTGTCAAGCTTCTGTGGAGGAGAGCGGTACAGTATTGTCGCGTCTAACTGCTAGATTGCAACTATATCATACCACGCGAGCAGTCCATTCGTCGTCTAAAGCCTATCCTCAGTTCATCTGTGGGCGTATTGACGCGTCATAACACAGTCAATCTGCATTCGAGCTCGCGCGAGCTCCTGGTACATACGCGATGCCTACCGCCCTACCGGATGCCGTAATGGCACAGATCCACAACCATCTCTTCGTGCTTGAATCCGATGTTCCAACTATATCCAAAGAGTTCAATGTGAGCGAGCGCGCAGTGCGAAAATGGCGGCAGAACTGGCAGTTGTTTGGATTACCACGACCTCCGCAGACCGGTGCTAAGAAAGGACGGCCTCGAATCTTCACTGAAGAGGAAGAGCAGTCGCTCCTCGACTACCTCAAAGAAAATCCTGACGCCCACCTTGATGCGATGGCCAAATATCTGCATGATAAATACGAAAAGAAAGCCGCCATCAGCACGATCTGGGACATCCTCAATCGACACGGCTGGTCTCGCACCGAAGCAACTGACTACCTGACACCCCATCGAACTATATTCTTCTGGGAGTGGGATAAGCCAGACGGCATCAAGCCACTTCGCGCATTCGTCCAGGCGCACAAGGACGAAGAATGGTGCCCTGCACAGGCTCAGGCTTACCGCTGGATCCAGCAACGAAACGACGCACTCAAGCAGGGAAGGCAATCACCTACGAGGGCACCAGGGCCTCAGAAGCCTGTTGGAAGGCCTAAGAAAGACATGAGTGTAATGCTGGACGATCTCACAGGTGGTCCTAGAGCTCTTGGGAAAGCAGACCGCAAACGCCTTTTGGCTGAGGCTGGAATTTCGCCTGCTACCTATTATCGACGTCTCAAAGAGCAGCAGAAGCTTCACCCGCAGCAACAGCCGGAAGAAGTGCCTACTCAAGCTGAGCAGCCGGTGGAGCCTCAGATCGAACCACTGTTCACAACCGACCCATCGCTCGTTATGGATGACTTTCACACAATGCCCAACGTCCCACCCGGGCCCCCAGACATGCTCAGCAATATCGAAATACGAGATGCCACTGTCGATGACGCGCCTGCGATCACAGAGATCTATACTCACTATGTGAACACTTCAACCACAACACTGGCCGAGAGTGCTCCATCACCTGCGCAGACAGTCGCTGAGATCCAGCAAACTCGCTCTCCAGCCGTCGATTTACCATACGTCGTCGCAACAGTGACGGCGTCGGGGCCGATTTGCGGATATGCCTATGCTTCTCCCTGGAGCGATCGCGCGGGTTATCGTCCTGCTGTCGCGGACAGCATATACATACATCCAGACGCTCAAGGCCGAGGAATCGGCCGACGATTGTTAGATGCTTTAGTACAGCGTTTGGTCGTGGGGACGTCGAAGACGCAGCTACTGGCCGTTATGTCGGTGCCCCCTGGACAGCCAGCGGAGACTCTGCCGTGTGGCCGGTTGCATGCGAGCATGGGCTTTAGGTGTGTGGGCAGGATGGAGCGGGTTGGCTTCAAGTTTGGAGAAGTCTTGGACGTGGCGACGTTTCAACTTGACATTGAGGCGATACGACTGGCACAGCAGCAAGTCTGAGGGAAGTAAATCGATTCGTCCTTCGTTGCTTGCCTTTGATACAGCACAACGCAACAGCATTTGGCGTGTTTCGTCGGAGACAAGTCCGTACCATCGCTTCAAAGGGAAAGCGAATTGGAGGCTTCCAAGCCACGTTATTTCGAAGAGCAGGCAGAGATTGGAATGGCAACGGCAAATGAGATGCACCGCATGTACAGCCTCAAGAGCCGCCCATGAGACGACATGCCTATATCCACTTGCCGTAACACCATCACGGGATCCCACATGGCGAACCACGCCTGTAACCTACACATACAAGGTAGGCGCAATATTGTCCGTAGTGAAAACCTTCCAAGAATACATTTCTGCAGCCCAGCCATTTTGTGGCTTCAACATAATATTTGAAAATCTGATATGAGCACTGCTCGCATGGAGACAGCCGCAGCCACAATTGATGTGGCTTGCGCTCTGCTTGTGACAGGGCTGAGGGCGCTGGATAAGGTTTCCGATCTCGATACGGGGATGGATGGCTGGCTGGAGCATGGTCTTGTGTTAGTTAGTTAGTTGCTGATAAGGAACAGCAAAGACTACATAGGGTGGCTGTTGAGTAAATCGAAATCAATTCTATGAACTACACAATAAGGTAGACACAACACAGCTTCTGAGAAAGACAACATCAAAGTGTATATCAAGTGTCAAGGCTACCTCTTCTTCCCCCACCTGCCTCCTGTACGGCCGTTGCAACACTACCCAATAGCTTCTCGCCAATCGCATGTCCCATAGTGCCAGCTATTAAGGATCTCGATCCTGTCACTCTACTCGACGTTCTCGAACAAACAAAATAGATTGAATGGCTTTTCCGGATCCCCAATGTTCAAAAGCCGTCATATCAAGCACTACCACTGGCAAACAAACAAAGCTACGTACCTCGTATCACCTACGAGCGAATCCCAGCGATGTACCTGACTATCAAAAGCCAAGTGAGCAAGTGACCAAGTATTCTGCGAGCAAACGAACCGTACAGACTTTCACGACCACCAGATGAGCAGTAGCGCGGACCAGGACCTGGCTCCGTCAGCCGAGGCTTGTTTGCCTGCGTCTGTCGAACTGCCGTGTCTGCCTCACTTCCACCTTAACCTTAATTTGCACTCGTCAAAACCGTATTTGTGCCACGGGCTGCCAAAACTCTCCCATCTCCCAGCCCGCGGGGCGCCAGAACAAACACCGAACGGACTGCGCGCAGACTCCGGAAAGCATGGCTGCATCATGGGGTCGTAACTACATGTAGGGGTACATAACTACTACGTATTCCTCGCATTCTACACCTTCATGCTCCCCGCGTGCATGATCTGAAACCTGCCGCGATGCCGCCTTGGGGGTTAGTGCTGATGTTTTAGGCCTTTCCTGCCTGTTGCTTTGCTTGCTCGCTGTCGCTGCTCGCTGTGGGCAAACCGCAGTTGCACTACAGCGTGCTGCATGCAGTCAGCATCCTAAATCGTTTCCCTGGAGCGAGCAAGCATGGAGAAGGGGGAGGAGGAGGAGGAGGAGGGGAGACGTGCATGCATGCATGCATGCAAGCACTGCTACCTAGCTAGCTAGCTTTGTTTGCTTCGGAGAGCGAGAAAGCAAGGCAAGAAATTGTGAAACGCGCGATTCCGTTGATTACGAGCGGGCCATGATCCTTCACGATAAGATTTCCATTTGGAAGGATTCTGGCTTTTGGTTTTTGCGAGGACGGACCGTCGGGCCCAGATGGAACGATCTGCAGTGAAGAAACGCGGGATAGGCTAGGCAAGAGACTCGACTCGACTTGCCCCGACCTGAGGATTTGGATTTTTGTGGTCTTTGCCGCTGGGCGCCCGAAGGGAACCACTGATCGGTCGCGGTGTTTTATCTGACTGCTGCGATCGCGGGAAGAATTAACGAGTCGAGATGGAGGAGGTTCGTGCGGGGCTTGTGTTTTGGGGAGATGGGCGGCTCAATGGCAGTTGGCAGCGCGTGGAGGTCCTGAGAGGCTTCTAGTCCTTTTGTCTTGGGGGACGCAGGCGGAGGTGCAGGTGTGATGGTGGTTGCACAGCATCGCCGCCGTTGCTGCTGTGAAACTCGCGGCATCTGCTCGTGCATGGCCGCCTCGTTGCTACCCTGGTGCTGCGTCTTTGTTGCCGGGTTGTGTGCTTCGGGGAGCGTGCGACCGGTCGATTAAGGCGTGCTGTCCGGAGCGTGGGCCCGGTTCTACGGGCGAGAACACATATCAGACGCAGGTAGATACGAATGGGAAGGAGTAAGGATTTGCAGGTGCTCTGAGACACAAGTCTCTCCGTGGTACTACTGTATCGGAAATTTTATCGAAGTGTTCTTACATGCTGTGACTCTGTGAAAAGGATGCTCTGGTTCTATGCAAAAATGCCTGCTGCTCCGGCGTCGACTGATAGCGACTGTGTGCCAAGGGTATCATTCCTATCCCGTACCCGTAGCGCCTCCATGCAATTTTTTTGAGAGCTCTGCACTTTTGCTTGAGAAAGGAAATGAAAAGGAAACTGCGACAGAGGCATTGCCCAGCGCTTTGTGGTTAGACTGAGACTGATCGCAACTAAGTGCTGATCATCTATGATGCTCAATCTCGCCTCTACAGTGTCGACCGACTCAGCCGTCGTCTCTCGAGATGCATATGCGACCACAGGTCGCGGCGTGAGTCCTGGAAGGCGGATTGGTGTTCAGGAATGCGTTTCGATGCTCTGAAGAAGATTGGAATCTCCCGGCAATTTGGCAGTCTGAACTTGTGGTGTATCAGGAAGACCAGCTGAGGCGTAAAGCTGTCTGCCTGGGTGAAAATGGCCTAGTTTTCGGGCATCGCTCAGATCGGCAGTCCTCTCTCGATTTTGTAGAGCTCGAGTGCGAGCGTAGGCGTGTTTTTGATGACCTCGTAGACATCCTGTGTGGTGGCAAGCGCAGGGTGAGCGCGGAAAGCCTGTAGAACAATGTCTCTCAGACCACGGTCGCTGTCGATTGTCGAGCAGTAGACCTCCTCAATAGCGTCTGCGAATTCGCTGGAGTCGTAGTAGCAAGCCATTGCCATTTCGAATTTGCTCTGAGCCAGCTCCTTGAGCGATGGAATGTCGTACTTTTCGGCAATTGCGTAGACTCGGGTGTGTGTGATGAGGTGAGACTCCTCCTCGCCGACCTCTTGCTCTTCGTCGTCGTAGGACTCGTAGTCGCTGGCATCTGAATCATGTGGTGATCCGTTCGCGGGAGACCGTGGGGTCCTTGGGCTCTTGACCTTGATCTTTGTGTTGGGCATATCGGTGTTGACAGAGATGACAGACTCTGGTGGGCTCATGGGAGCCTCAGGTGCACAGTAGCCAGCTTGAGAAAGTAAAGGATCCATGACCATGCTGAGGTCGACCTTCTTGGGTAATCTGCGACGAGCATCGGAAAGTAGACGGTGACGGAACACAGCGGAAGCCTCGTGATCAGTCTTGTCGTTCAGGTAGTCGAGGTGGTAAAAGTCTGCCAAATGTCAGTGGATGCTTACTGTGACGCGCAACATGAGTGCAGCATTCGTGCAGAGCACACCGCAACAATGCAAGATGACTTACAGTGGATCATGTGCTCGATGGCTTCCTCGTCATCGTCGCTCAGGTCGATGACGCCGGTGTCAGCTTCACGAAAACGATTGCTGCATGCACCGTCGAAGAAGCCGCTGCGGGAGCACAGAATGACTTTGTGGACGAACCATTGGCGTTCGTTGCAGGTGATGGTCAGATCAGAGTATTTTCCACCGAGGTGCAGCCTGTTGCGCATGTAAGTACGGCCCATGATGCAATTCGTTGATACCGTTGTCTGATATGTATCGACAAGTGAGAAGGGCGGGAAGGTACTGACGTCGACAAAGCACTCATCAGCTCATTATGAGGGTTGTTGCGTGCAGTGGAGGCCATTGCGCCGACGGAGTCTCGTGTGCGCAGTGGGCAGTGGAGAGCCGAAGGTGCAGGTGCGGACGGCAGGAGTAACCGGTTGGACGGAGCCCGGCGATCGTCAGACGTATAACGGCGCGGAGGGAGAGCCGCAGCAGGGGTGGGGGGGCGGCGAGGTCGAAGGTCGATGTTGTTGTTGACGATGTTGCCTGTATTGATAGTAGTCGGCGGGTGGGAGAGAGGGTGTGGTATAGCGGCGCGCACGAACAAAAGCTCTGCGAGCAACGGCACCGGGCGCCAGAGATATAGGATCAGCAGGCCCTGGTGGGAGCGTGACGAAGAAAGCAACCGAGCGCCGGGCGGGCCAGCGACTACCACGACAGGCTAGGCCTGCAGGTCGAGCTGTGCCCTTGAAACCCAGCAGCAGAAGACAGACGGCGTCGACCGCGGCGGCCACCGAGCTCGCAGCCGCGTCAGTGCGCTTGGCGCTAGAAGGCGCAGTGGCGCAAACAGCACGTGGATCCGGCCCGCCTGGCGAGATGCTTGACGGCAGAGTGGGTGGGCGGGCGTGAGAGGGTGGCACAGATGGCGCAGATGGCGATCGAGAGATTGCCGACGCCCTGCGCTGAAGAGAGTCTAGAGGCTGCCACGCGCGCCCGGGGTAGCGAGCTGGGCGGACGCCTCGCAACACACCAGGCGACGATGTGCTCTCGCACGAAAGCGTGCTGCGCGTGTCTGTGGCTTGCCGCAGGACGCAGTCGGGTCTCGCGGTGTCTGGCCTGCACGCATGCGGCCAGCCGACGCCAGCGGTACAGCAGCAGCAGGCAGTTAGGGAGGGAGCTGCACTGCAATTTGCGAGGCTCTCGGGGAAGGGATGATGAGCAATAATGCGATGGCTTCACGATGGGCGCACGTCGGATGCTGATCCGGACCAGCGTCTGCGAGTCAAGCCTCGAAAAGAAATTGGTGCTGCGTGCAGGACTCCGCTCTGACGTCGGAAACGAGTCGCTTCTCTTATACCTTATCGATGGCCAACGGAGAGCAGGCTGGGCTCGCAGCAATCCACGCGGCGCCGTGCCATGTCCCTGTAGACGTAGACGTAGTCGTCGCAGTCGTAAGATGGCCAGCTATGCATTCAGCGCCACGCAGCACTGTGGCCGCCTCACCGTTCCTCTTGCCTCCCACGCAGCCTACCACAGCGCCGGCGCACGTCAGTATACAGCGACACGCGGAAGGCGAGAAACATGCCGAAACTTACAGAGAGTCCCCTCGACGAACAGCGACCCCGAAGGCCCGGCTGACACGCTGAGGTCGCGGCGTCAAGGCGGTTGCTCTGAGACACCACACATGTCTTTGTTTGCTGTGGCAGAGCCTTTCGTAGCGGCCATTGGGTAGCGCCCGGCTGCGCCTCAGGGACAGTGCAGACTAGACTCCAGGATCTTGGGAAGCCGTCGCTGGTATGGCGGCTCCCCGGACGCATGTGGTGACAAGACCGGACCATGGTTGCCATTCCACACCCGCATCGCGCACCTCCTCTCGCATGCCATGCTGTTGCTGTGACGGGCTGCGCGCTGCAAGTCTCCAAGCGTCTTTAACACCTCGTGCTATCATCACTAGCCTGCGCAGAGCGCGGGGCTGATGCTGGACAACAAGCAGCTAGCAGCCGTGTGTCGCGGCCTTATTCCATCATCACACAGCAGTTGCAGCCTTACCTCCTCCCACGTCCCCAGGAAGACCCTGGCCGCGCATGAACAGCGTTGGATCCTGATTTCCAAGTGACACAAGCGCCGGAGGAAGCCTTCCAAAACACGGCGAGTGTCGGCGCCCGATGCCCGACTCTCCGTCTTAAGTGAAACCAACAATACGTCTATCGACGAACAAAATTACGTAGAAGCTGTCGTCCTGGGCATCGATTCCCTGGAAGATGGATATTGCCATCTGCAAACGCGCGAGAGTCGGTAAGGCATGCAACGCAAACCTACAGCACGGCTGCACATCCTGCACCGCCTCTTGGCCTTGCGCCGGAAGTCCCCTTAATGTGAGCCACGCGAGCAGTGCCGCTGCCAATAGATCTAAACTTCGATCATTGCCGCAAAATAGTTCGCACAAGCGGCGTAGAGACTGCATAGCCAAGCCAATTGCAATAGTGTGTAGAGTCCATGCGCATGCGCTCAATTGTGACAAGATTGGGCGTTTTTGGCGTTCATTCTCGTCCTGATCGAGGCCACGCGAGACGCACGCAGAACGTGACAACCATATCCCAGTTTGGCAAATTCTTGGTGTTCCTTCGCGATCTGCTAGACCGCGCTCAGGCTTCCAGCCGTAACGCCCATCATTTCAGCTGCAGATTTGCTGCTGCTGCTGCTTGCCAAAGCACAACCTGCCATTCGCCCACCTCCCACGGCCCGCGGGTGGGAGATGCAGGATCTTTGTTCTGCGATGGCAAGTACCACCACTGGTATGCTGACATCCGAGCCGTTAAAGCGGTGCGCCTGTCAGGAAACAGAAACACCACTTGGTGCGGCGCGAGGTTGGTCCTGTCAAGCAGAACAGGCTACATGCCTGTCGCGCTTGTTGTTGTGGTCAGCACCTACTTTCCGTAGATCTGGACTCCGTGGCGTATCATCCCTGCTGCAATCTCCCGCCGCCAATCTTTCGGCTTGGATTTGCACATGGACCGAGAGCTTGATAGCCCAGCCCAACTTTGCTCTTTGTTCCTGCGGCCGGTCTCGTGTTCGGGGCGCATGCAGTTAGATCTTTCGAAGGTGGGTTTGCTTGTCTTCAGCCAGCCCTAACGCAAGCGCTTCACCTACGAGTCATTGGTTAGACTTATCGTTCTAGCGGGAAGTTTGCGAGCAATTCCTTGAAGTGGACGTCGCTGGCCAGTTGTGCCAAGGTACAATGCGGTTGCGGACGAGTGGTTCGAGACCGTAGCCTTACAATTTTTAGAATGTACACATATCACGCCTGAAGTCTGGTATCTCCTGCATTTTGCATATGCTTCATCTGAAGTCTGCATCAGGGCCGTATGCACCTCAGGATGGGCAGCAGCATGGTGAAACGAACGTGGATGCATCGGAACCGGTTGAGAAAAGCCATCGGTTGCTTCTACCGGACTGCGAACATGTTTGATGCAGGGACTCGCAGGGACAATTGCTGCACGGCGCATGGAAATCCTCGGACGTCCTCAACGATATTCATTGGAAAGATGTCAAGTGATGTTCGAGACTCTCGCTGAGTGCATGTGCTGTGCTGGAGATGATCGGGTCGAATGTAATTCGGTACGAAGCGTAGGGTTCGGGTCGATACTGGAGCCTTGCGAAACGCAAGTTCGCTTGCCGGTCTCGCTCTTGCATCCCGATGGTCGCACAGTTGGCCGTCTGGACCGACGTCTTGTTTGTACCCGATCTACAGTATGTATCATCTGCAGTGATTGTCTGGTCGCTGTCCAGACCGATACCCGGATTTCGATTTTACCTTACTCTGTTGCTATCTCCTAGAGCTACATGCAGTGAATGGTGATTGCGATGCGCACATGGAACCGCTATGAAGAGCGCATACCAATACAGTCTTCAGTATCGGGGACCATATTCGAAGGCCATGTCAAGCTTAAAAGATGATAGAACATTCAAGGTGTTGCTCACTAGCCTGAGGCCGCAATGGTTTATGTAAGCTACAAACGTGGGGCATGCAGGCGAGTGACGTGACGTGGTGAAGTCCACTGGATGCGCTGCACTTCACCAACCAAACAGACATCGACAGACATCATTTGCCTGTTTGAAACATACCACACTCTTACACCCTGTCTGCATACGGGTGTCACCTTCTTTCCACAGGCACCCGCTCAACGTAGTTCCTGTCATTACAGATCTTGTCATGGCTAGCGAGTTGAAGCTCTCGGCGACGTTGCGTGGCCACGAGGAAGATGTAAGTTTCCCTGTCATGTGACTGCTTGCCACCCGTCTGGCTCGATCGTCGAGGCTTTGCCATAGTGCGTGAGGATTTCTGCTGACCACCTCGCTCAGGTTCGTGCTGTTGCATTTCCTTCAAAGCAAACCATCCTCTCGGCATCGCGAGACAGCACAGTGCGGCAATGGGCCTTGACTTCGCCGCAACCACCTTCATACGACGACACGATTTCGGTACAAGCTTCAGACTGGTTCAATGCTCTCGCTTTTGCTCAGCCATCTGAGAAGCACCCCAACGGCCTGATTGCTGCTGGTGGCAAAGAGACTATTGTCTATGTCAAGGAACCTGGGACTACCTCAGACTCCGATCCGTATCGGATTCTACCCAGACACGCTCACACGATCAGCTGTCTTGCTTTCAGTGAGGATGGCAGCAAACTCATTTCGGGAGGCTGGGACAGCCAGGTCTTCGTGTGGGATGTCGAAGCAGGCGAAGTGATTGCCGAGCTCGCTGGACACACCATGACTGTTTGGGGAATTTTGATCTACGACAAGAAGTTTGTGTTCACAGCTTGCGCAGACAAGAACATTCGGATGTTTGATATCAACGGCAAGTTCTTGCGTACCATCGAAGGCCACACTGATGTTCCTCGATGCTTCTGCAAGATCCCAGAAGGTCACTGGTCTGGCGCTGCGTTTGCCTCAGCTGGCAACGATGAGACAATCCGTCTCTGGTCGCTTGACGGTGCCCCTATGGGCGAGCTGCATGGACATGAAGCTTACATCTACAGCATTGCGATCTCGCCAAACGGAGATATCGTCAGTGCAGGCGAGGATAGGACTGTCCGCGTCTTCCGTGACGGGCAATGCATTCAAACCATCACACATCCTGCTGTCAGCATTTGGAGCGTTGCAGTGTGCGAGGAAACAGGCGACATCGTCAGTGGAGCTTCGGACAAGACCATCAGAGTATTCAGCCGCGACCCGGAGAGGCAAGCCGATGCAGAGACCATCAAGTCGTTCGAGGAGAGCATTAGAATGTATGCTATTCCAGCAGAAACAGCTAGTCAAAACATGCCTTTCAAAAAAGAGGATCTACCTGGACCTGAGGCTTTGCAAACAAAGACCGGTGACCGCGACGGACAGCAGTTGTTCATTCGCGAAAACGATAACAGCGTGACTGCCCACTTGTGGTCGAGCTCAAGAGGGCAGTGGGACCTGATCGGCACTGTCGTGTCAGGCGAAGGCTCAGGCTCGGCCAAGAAGGAACTCGATGGCAAGCAGTACGACTATGTGTTCGATATCGACATCGAAGAAGGAAAGCCGCCTCTCAAACTCCCCTACAATCTTACGGAGTCTCCATGGGATGCTGCCCGCAAGTTCCTGGAGGCTAACAAGCTTCCAATGTCGTATTACGAGCAAGTTGCAAACTGGATCTCCGACAACACCAAGGGAGCCAGTCTCGGACAAGGCTCCGCTCCCAGTCAATCGACACAGGCCTCGGACCCATGGGGCATGGACCGCAGGTACCGCCCTGGTGATGTTTCCTCTGGAGCTGGAGGCCGCAAGCTACCACAGCGCAGTTTCGTTAGCATTGTTGAGGGAAACCCAGCGAACGCCATCAAGATCATCGTCGATAAAGCACAAGGATCTGGCGACCTTACACCCGACGAGATCTCCGCGCTGGAAAAGATGCCAGACCAGCTCCAGAACAAGAACGACCCGCATCCCACAACCGAACAGACCAATGCTTTGCTCAAAGTAGCTACTACATGGCCTCAGAAGGCTCGCGTGCCTGCTATTGGTGTGCTTGCTGTACTCGCTGTATCTCCTGCTTTCATTACCACCACATGCTCTGACGGAAAAGACATCACGGCTACGGTTTCTGCAGCAGGAATCCTATCTCCAAAACAAGAGTCCGCAAACAACGTCGTTCACGGCATTCGTCTACTCGTAAATTTCTTCAAGACTGAATCGGGCCGTCTGATCGTCGATGGCACCTTTGACCAGATCTTGAAGCTTGTTCGACCATTCGCCTCTGAGCCCGAGTCTCCAGCTCAAGCGAAAGCACTCGCAACTCTTTACCTCAACTATGCCGTGCAGCTCACTTCCCAAGCACCTTCTAGCGAGTCGAAAACCCGCGAGGCTCGTGCAGAGGTCTTGATGACAGACATCGCTTTCATGCTCGAGTCTGACAGTCCTCATGCTGGAGATGGAGACGCTATTCATCGCACCTTGGCGGCCCTCGGCACGCTGATCACGCTCGGCGACGACTTCAGGCGGAAGATGAAGATGGGAATTTCAGGAACATTGCATCTCGCTGGTGCTAAACCGGAGGCTCAGAGACAGGATACCAAGGAGCTCGTTGCGGAGATTCGCGATGAGTTGCGCTGAAAAAAAGGGTCTTTGCTAGCTGGACTGCAGATTTAAAGTCTTTGCATAGAGAGCTTCAGAGAATCATAGATGAAACAGCATTGCTATATGCTTTCGATATAGTTGTTTCCAAAAGTGCTTCTGTCTCGCGCCGTCTGAATTGTCGAGACCTCCTATCATGACACAATTTCTCGTTGACGTGGAACCGCATGCATGCTCCCTTCCATGGTTTGCGGGTGCCCAACACTTCTTCAAATCATTTGCGGGTCCTGCTAATGCTATGCCAAATTTCGAATATCAACTTTCGCAAACTGACTGTAATACTACCTCCTGGGATATTCGACAATCAGATGTCACTGAAATACGAGGCACTGGTCATGTCACTCTTTCTTTGCGATGTCTTGTAAAGGTACTCGCCCAAGAACGGCACTGCTATCGCCCACGTGCAGCGCTGCTACCTCATCCGTACACTTTCCTACAACAGCTCGCCACACGTCCCTGCCATCTTCTACGCGTTGCCAGTGACGACCTCATCGACTCCTGCCGACAATGGCCACCAGCATCCACAACACCACACTCTTCTTCTGCTTCTCCGTCTTGTCTCTTCTCTCTTCATCTTCTCATCCACCAGTTGGAACGCATCTCAGCACTGCATCTGATCATCACTCTTCATCTGTTTACCAGCCCATCCATCTACAACAGCACCACTCAATACCACTAGCAGCCGCGAAAATGCACGTGCAACACATCTTCACCACGGCCGCTTTGGCTGGCTCTGCGTTGGCCGGAGTGCTGGCCAGCATCTCCAGCACATCCACTGTCACCATGTACTCGTCTGAGCCCACGCAGTCACTCACAATTGCAGCACCTGCCTCGTCCTGCACCAGCTGTGCTCAACCCAAGGACTACGACCGCAACTGGGAGAAGGACCGTGTGATCAACGATACTCGCAAGCACCACCAGAGTTTCAAACTCTTCGCCTACTCCAATGACAGCAGCGATGACACCGCGCGTCTTCCTCTGCACCTCCAATCCCAACGCAAGGACATGTGGACCATGAAGTTCGGCACCACCAATGATCCCGATCGCAACAAGGATCAGCCAAGGTGGAACCTCCACGATGGCAGCTTGCAGACGGACGGCTCTCTCCCGATCAAGGACACGCTCTTCTTCCGACTCTACGATGGCAAATTCCACAAAGACACCGAGTTCTGGACTGGCACCGTCTACCACGACGTCTCGACCCGTCACCCCAACAAGGCGACCTACCAGAAGGAGGGCAACGCCAAACTCGAAGCCAGAAAGGGATGGTCCCTCGTGAGGGACACTCTTGACCCTACTGCGTATGTCTTGACCGGCAGCAAACCCTCTGGAAGCTTCTTCTTGTGCCCGAACCTGACGCACGCTGTCAACACCATCTCGCCGTCTGACCTGAATGAGACCGACGACGATGACGATGACGATGACGAGGGGATCAACGAGAGCCTCATCAGTCGCCTCAATCCTTACCTCGTCTACTCCGCTTCGAATCCCAGGGAGCTCTCGAGGCTTCCGGACAACTTCAACGCCGTGAAGGGTAACTTTGGCTGCACAGCATTGGTCATCAAGGTACGTTGGTGTTCGGTCGCATTGGTTTGGACTCTTCGATCATCAAATCATTGACTTAACATCTTGCAGGCCGAGAATTGGACCAACCCCAAACAGTAGACTGACGTCTCTTGGTACTCTTCTGCTCACACGTGACGTCGTTTCACCGAATGCGATGGCTTGACAACGCTTGCTTTCCCTTGAATTCCTTCCTCTTCCTACGATGGGTTCGTCATTGGTCAGTTGGCTGCATGCCTTGCTGCTCGACTACTTCTGAGTCTTCAGGTGTGATGGGTTCCACCTGGTCTGCGGCGTGGCAGCACTGGGACGTGCTTTTTTGGGACTCTATTGCTTGTTCTGGTTGCTCGAAATTACAATGATTCTGTTCTTCTCGGTCTTGCTATTTGTGTCCTGCTCCATATCCTTGACCTTGTCTAGAGTCGAGTGCTCTGCTTGACTTCTGTGGTCGTTTCGTTCTCAAGCTCTAAGCTTGAAGGACGTCCAGTGATATGCGCCGAGAGGCGCAAGAGTAGTGACCTGGATCACGATCTGTCTTGTCCGACACTCATCCTATACGTGCTTCTCCCTTGCTCATATGATCGTACAATCACCCTTCCAACACCTCACAACTTCTCCTTCCCGCTCTCCCTCAAGGCCTTCTCCCCGTCAACAAGCACACACCACCCCTCTCCACCCCTCGTCCCATCCCCAAATCCTCCCACGGCCGCCCCAGGAAACTCCCTCTCAGCATAAGCCAACTCATCCGCCCCGAAACTCCCCGGCTGCAACCACACAGCTTTCACACCGGCATCCCTGGCCTCTTTCAAAATCTTCTTGGTCACTTCGGGCGGCGTGATGACGCTCAGACTCGTCTTGCCGGGCTCTGGCAACTGCGATACGGAGCCGATGGTCTCAAAATCTTTCCCGCGAATGTTTACGGACGAGGAGGAAGGGTTTATGGGTGTGGGAGTGATTTTATGCGTGAGGTACCAGGCGAAGATTTGGTGGCCGAATTTGGAGGGGTTGGAGGATGCGCCAGCTACCGCTATACGGGGAGAGGACATGAATGTGCGGGCGGCGGTCTGCATTGTGGGGTCTGATGTGGGCATTGCAGTTGTATTTGGTTTCGTTCTTGTGGTGGAGGAAGTCAGAGGTGGACTCTCTTGAAGGCGCGTAGGCTGGGTGAAGACGCGAGCTGGGATGGTGATCCCTTGAGATGGGAGTATGATGTCAGCAGCGTGCCGAGGCAGCCTTGAAGCTCAGTGCTGTCAACGCTCGCAAGCTCCCCGAGAGACGCGAGCGATGTCGGTCAGTTTCCGAGCGAGATCAGTATAACAAGAAGTCGTCGTGCCACGAGGGTGATCAAAAAAGCTCTCAGGAAGGCAAGCGTTGCATCGCAATCATCATGGCAACCTTTGCGTGAGTTCTCCCTACTGCCGTTGCGTATGACAAGCTTGTTCAGGTCTGATCGATTGACTAGCAAATCGACCTTTAATGCTGCGCAGTATGCGACGTTCAGGCCATCCTATCCTGCAAGCTTGTACAATGCTGTCCTTGGTTTTCACCGCGGGCCAAAGAGGCAATGTCTGGATCTAGGCTGCGGCACAGGCATCGTAACTCGCGAGCTAGGAAAGCACTTCGACAAAGTCATCGGCACCGACCCCAGCGCTGTCATGATCAAAAAGGCCCGCGAGGAATTACCAAAAACACAATTTCCAGGCCTCGAGTTTCGTGAAGGCAATGCCGAGTCTGGCTCTCACTTTCTCGAGAACGGATCTCTCGATATGGTAGTCGCTGGCCAATCTTCGCACTGGTTCGACTACCCTAAGCTTTGGCCTGAGATGAAGCGTCTAGTTCGCCCAGGAGGCACGCTTGCATATTGGGGCTACAAAGACCATGTGTTCGTGGACTTCCCGAAAGCGACTGAGATCATGCAGGACTATGCTTACAACACTCACCCGGATCAGCTGGGCTCGTATTGGCCTCAACCAGGTCGATCATATGTTCAGGACAAGTTACGGATTGTCCAACCACCGAAGGAGGATTGGGAAGACGAGCAACGTATCGAGTATGAGCCTGCGACCAAAGGCACTCATACAGGTGAGGGTACGTTGTTCATGGAGATGGAAGTCAATGTTGGTGCTGTGAAGGAGTATGTGCGCACTTGGAGCAGCTATCATGGGTGGCAAGAGACGCATCCTGATCAAGTCGCACGATCGAAGGGTGGCGAGGGCGATATCATGGATGAGATGTTTGATCGTATTGCGAAAGAGGACGAATGGTTCCGCAACGAGGGGAACTTGGTCAAGATCGAGTGGGGATCTGCGTTGATCATGGCAAGGCGGAAGTAATGTTGCTTTTGTTCCATTGTTTGGTGTGTGTTTGAGCGAACGATCGGTTGTATTATAGCGTTTCCTGTGTGCATGCACTTGTCATATCGACTCTAGCGAGCGAATGCACACATCCAATGTGCGTCATTATTGCCATCTTGACAGGACGATCGTCTTCACTCACTCGTGGCAGATAGGGTTGTCGGGCGTAACGTGGGCAACACCCGCTGTGCAGAGCCGCTGGACGAGCCATGCGAACACATCGACGCCCGCGCTGCCCGCCTGCTACTCCTCACAATTTCCCAGGCTAAGGAGGACAACACGCCAGTCTACACCGTCTAAGCATCTGCACTCCACCTCGAAAGCAATACTCACTCTCGACCTCTCAATACCACACATCAGCCGCTTCAAGTCACAAAACAAACACAATGGTACGTACATACCGGCCAAGACCCTGCTGCGGGTCTTTCCCTTGTGCAACCACGAGACCGAATGGTACCGGTCTAAAGCCAAATCGCCCGCGCTTTGTCAACATCAACACCCCTTCTCAACCTCAGCCCTCGGTCTCCGCAGCAAAACCAGCACCAGAACCGCAAGCGCACGAACACCAGGGCTCATAACAAAAAATACGCAAATCACATCCAACCCAGACACTAACTCAACATGTCCGATCAACAGGCGCAAAGCACCAACTTCAAGGAAGCCTTCTCCCTCTTCGACAAGCGCGGTAACGGCCGTGTCGCCCTCCCCGACCTGGGCGACCTTCTCAGAGCATGCGGCCAGAACCCCACCCTCGCAGAGATCAAGGACCTTGAGGGCCAGATTGGCGGAGACTGTAAGAGACCCATACAAGAGATATATTGCGACAAGGTGCAGGAGTGCTGACTTGACCGTACAACAGTCGACTTTGACAGCTTCCAGCGCGTGCTCAACCGCCCCGGTGGTTTCCGCGACCCCGGCGAGCCCGAAGAGTACTGTCGCGGTTTCCAGGTGTTTGACAAGGAGCTCACGGGTTTCATTGGCGTTGGCCAGTTCCGCTACATCCTCACAAACCTCGGCGAGAAGATGAGCGACGACGAGGTTGACGAGCTTCTTAAGGCTGTGGATACCAGCTCAGGCGAGATCAACTACATGGGTAAGTTGCGCAGAATAATATTCGGTGTGACCAAGACTCGAGACGAGGCTGACCCTTTCTACAGACATGGTCAAGACGATCCTCGCAAACTAAGGACTTCCCTTTTCTCTTCGATCACGGCATGAATGAACTTTGCACGGTTATGGCGTTTTTCTTATTTCGACGATTGGGTCAACAGGGACTGGAGAAGGATTTCAGAGGGTTGGAAGCCAGCGAGCGGCGCACCCGGTGGACAGGCTGATTGCGCTCTGGCCGAAGATTTCTAGTATGCACCAGAGCATCGTGTTTCTAATTGTATACAACCAATACTTCCAAGACAGAAGCTTAGTTTCTCCATGCCACGTCATGCTGAGTGCTTGTGACAATCGCCTCGAGGACTGGACGTATTTCGCCGAGACTCAAGATCTTGGAGAATGCAGGAGTCTCGCTTTGCTCCAGCAGCATGTAATCTGTACTATTGACACTTTCTATGCACATGCGCAAAGCACATTGACCCTGTCATCGCCATCACAACTTCCCCTCTTGCTCCTCTTTCGCATCCCTCTCCATTTCTTCTTCCAACCACCTCGCCTCAGCCTCCATCTCCTCCTTCCCCCTAGGCTTCCTGTCCTCATCCTTCGCCCACTCAGCCGGCTTCCTCTCCCTCTCCTCACCCTCCCTTTGATGCTTCCCCACATTCCCCTCCTCCCCCTCCAACCACTCGTGCACCTTATCATCTCCTCCAGGGTCTCCCCTCGTTCTCGGGATGATATGCACATGCACGTGCGGCACGCTCTGGCCGGCCGCCTCGCCATCCTGAACCGCTACATTGAATGCATCGGCTTTGTAGACGCGTTTGAGGGTTCGCTGTACGCGGGTCACGGTTTGGAAGAGGTCGGCTATTTCGGCTGGGGAGAGGTCGGAAAGGTGTGGGCGCACGTTGAGAGGGGAGACGAGGACGTGGCCGGGGAGGAGGGGTTTGAGGTTGACGAGCGCGAAGGAGTGGGGGGTCGTGTGGAAGACCTACGTTGGAGATTGGGTACTTAGCTTTTGCGCGCTGGGAATGCGATGGGTTGGAGGTATGCTACGGTACCTGCGACGTCACTGTGAATGGGCCAAATTTGATTAGGCGGCCGGGGAAGGGAGGCATTGTGAAGGTGTTTCACTGGTTTCCTGTGTTTTGGTTCAATGACTGTCAAAGTATTATGTTTGTGGTGAACCAGAAGTGCTGGACTGCACGTGTGAGCGAGCTTGGTCTGAATTGTACGTGCGACGTCATTCGAAACACCTACCACCACCACGATGGATTTATTAACCAAATGCGCTGGACACAGAACGTCAGAACTTCTGTATGCGCGGCTGTGCTCCTCGTTTCGCATCAGATACAAATAGCGAGACTGGCAAGTAGTTTGGCTCTTGGTAAGGGAGTTATGATTCCTCGTTCTTTCATGGTCAGAGCGGCATCGGTGCTGTTGTACTTCATTTCATGTAATGATTGACGTTGGACGATCAAATATCTCACATACGGCGTCATTCTAATACAAGGATCATTGTCCCAGAGATGTTGCAATTATTTGTGATCACGAGTGGAGGATTATATAGCAAATGCATAGCATGGTCGTGTTTAGTGAATATCCTTCGCCGCGATTTACCTTACGTTTATCGATCGAAATACCTTTCAGGTACCTTTGACACTGCAGGAGAGAGCCAGATAGGACTCCAACCAATGATCATGGTGAACTGTGAGAGGCTGAGATGCCCGCACCGTTGATGCCTCAGGCCTCCCATAGCAGCAGCCAGCCCGTGATGTGGGCTCCAGATTTTCGGTGCTTGGCGCACTTCCGCCGAACTTTCGCGTCCTAGCAAGAGGCCCACGACGAAGCTGATCACCACCGACTTCACGCCAATACCACCAGCTCACCTCCTCAACTAACCCAACAGCCAAAAATCTGTCAAAATGGGTCGCGTCAGGACTAAGACTGTCAAGAAGTCGGCCAAGGTCGTCATCGAGCGCTACTACCCGCGTCTCACTCTTGACTTCGAGACCAACAAGCGCATTTGCGATGAGATCGCTGTCATCTCCTCCAAGCGCCTGCGCAACAAGGTATGCAGTATTGCATAGGCCGGAGCACTTGGGACAATCCCGCTAACGAAGTCTTCTCCAGATTGCCGGCTACACCACTCACCTCATGAAGCGCATTCAGCGTGGCCCCGTCCGTGGTATCTCCTTCAAGCTTCAGGAGGAGGAGCGTGAGCGCAAGGACCAGTACGTCCCCGAGGTCTCTGCTCTCGACTTCACCCAGAACAGCGAGAGCGGCATGCTCGACGTTGACCAGGAGACCAAGGACCTTCTCAAGTCCATGGGCGTATGTTTTACCCATTCAAAAGATCAGGACGTACATGTACTGACGACACATCCAGTTCGACAGCATCCCCGTCAACGTTGTTGCCGTCCAGCAGCAGCAGACCGTCGAGCGCCCCCGCCGCTTCGGCGATGGTCTCCCCCGTGGTGGCCGCAACTAAGCGCCCATTCCAGCTTTTTGCATGGCCTTACGGCGAGCTTCAACTTGCCATGGAGGGTCGGCTATGGTTGAGTAGGAATACGAATACATTGCCTTCTCCCCACCTAGGTGTCGCCGATTCTTTCGCTCTTGGGCGGAAGATGACGCTTGATCGCCATTTTCCCCTTCCCCAAACCTTACCTGCACCATATGTGACCATGTCATTTTTGACGCAGGTCTTTCGATGCACCTCAGCTATCAACGGTCACAGAACATGTAAGCCTGGCTGCTGCCTTGACAAATTTTTCTGTACCTTTGAGACTGGGGTTCGCGAGACTGACCTATTGCGGCACCGCGACCTGTACGAGACTGTGGACGACAAAAGCACCCACTGCGGTCCTCAGTTTGCTACGAAGTCTGCATCCAAAGCACTTCTAGGCGATTTCAGACCCGATGTCGCTCTGGGTGTTTTTGCCGTCTCGACTGCGACTGCTAGCCACAACTCGTTGTAACGTGATTGTGACTCTATCCAGCAACGATAGAACTATGTATGTGCCTAAGTGACGTTAAATGCTGCCTCAACATGTACCATATAATCATTACTGACTCCATTCTATACGGGTCATGATGGTAGCTCCGGTCCAGATGGTTGACTGCTATGGCCAGCCGCTGGTTGGATTGATTTGCTCGCCTAATCTGCAGATCAATCATTGTATTTTGCCCGCCCGGGATAGCATGTCGATCTCGTCTGGACACTTGCAATCAAACTCACGACTTTATATTTTGTCCCTGAGCTCGCAAGCAATAGACCCTCACAGTGCCTGACCGCCTCGACCGACCTCAGGAAGAGTGCTAATAAAAACTATATGGTGTCTTGAGTACCATGTACCTGGGTTTAACCGGAGTCCTGCACTTGCGACAGGGACAAGACGCGAAGGATCGCAGCCGCTCGCTTCTCGTGCATTCATTGGATATCGCAAGGGACTATCTAGACGCCACCACCACTTAGCATAGCCCGACGAACGGCTGGAAGATGTTGTGTTCACCGGCGCATTTGACTCTCAGCATGTTCCTCTTTTCGACAAGGTACACAGAGCATGGTGTCGGACACCGCCGACCCTGCCCAGTCCCAGGGCCTTTTGGCATCTTCAACAACACATGGATTCCAGGAAGATGACGGATTGCAAGCTGTACACCACCATGCTGGGGATGGACCGGAAGTACATGACCCCGCGCGCGAGGGCTTGCAATCGGTAGACTACGATGGTAGGAATGGATTGCAAGCTGTAGCTCCTCCGCCTCTGGAGCCTGATACGGCATATGCGCATTATGGAGCAGGCAATTCGGAGAAAGCTGGGCCTGATGTACTTGCGGACGACGTGACGACTCCGCGCCGATCGGGAAGACGCAAATGGATCTGGATTCTTGTCGCCGTCCTGATCGCCATTGCGATAGCAGTTGGTGTTGGCGCAGGTGTAGGGCTCAGCCAAAAGTCAAGTAGTAGCGACACTAGTAACAACGGCAAAGGAACCGCTGACGAGTAAGGCTCTCTTTGACAAGTAGATTGTATGCAGTAAGTACATAGATATGCTGACAAGCGACGCAGAGCCAACTCCGCCACATCTTCATCACCATCCACAACCGATCCGACCGCCTCGCCAACCGACTCCGCACCCGTCACAAAGGGCACCACCGGCCTAGCTGCTCTCAACTGCAACAACGCCTCCTTTGCCATCTCCTCCGAAGGCATAGCATATGTCCAGGACTGCGGGGTCTACTACCGCGCAAACGAAAACATGCTCGCGCCAGACAACACCTCCTGGACCCGCAACCTGCCCCTAGGTGCCAACGGCAAGTCCATGGATCCGACCACCAAATACACTTTCCGAGATTGTATCGATCACTGCGACGAGTACAATTCGGACCGCAGCACGACGGATCAGCCTTGCTATGGCGTTTCGTACTACGCCAATCTGACGTGGGCTTTCAAGAGGTGGCCGGGCAATTGTTTTTTGAAGAATGGAAGGGGCAAGGGGACGAGTACAGGTGATGGTACAGAGGATTGGGCGCATACTGCGAGTGCTTATAAGAATTGTTTGGATGGTGGGAAGGGGTGTGCTGGGGACGCTTGAGGTGGTGGTGGCGTAATGAGTAAGGTAGAGTAGAGAAATATTGATCCACTATTTTTCCAACTTGGGCCCGGCTTCTATACAATTTCAGCTGATTGTACGAATTCCGCGGCTCACCTTGACTTACCACCGACTGGTTGGCAAGGTAAAGACAGAGGCAGGTCCTGGATTTGTCGAAAGATGGAAGTGTATAATGAGAGATCAAGTACTTGTAGAGAACAGCGCCTACTGAACACCAGATTTGGAATTGACCCGGTTGACTCTAATCACGCTTTCCCAGCGTCTGAGCATAACATAATTTACATGCATGTGCCGGCGACTATTGATTTCCGCCCATCGTAAGACTTATTTTCGAGGCCCGGTTGTGATAGTTCGAATATACCGTTCTGATCACGAGAGCACGCGTGTTGGCGGAAGCAGCGATGACACGACATTTGACCCTGGCCTGCGGCCGGGGAACTTTTGTAGGCCGCCAAGCCATATGGAAACGTTTGGAGACCAGCACATCTTGCTGCCGCCGGTGACCCCTCATTGAGATCGTGGTATACAAGAAATTATTTGGATCTACTGGAACGACGGATCTGGACCTGAAGCTTCCGTCGCACTACCTTCATTCTACAAGCGCCCAAGCGCTTAATACACGCCAAAATGCAGGCCCCAGTGATGTTTGTCAGTAAGTTATTTACTGCTATTTGGAACTGGCGACAGAAAATGGCATGAATGCTAATATTTTATACAGACACTGGCAACGGTGAGCGCCAGACTGGCCGCCAGGCCCAGATGTCTAACATCACCGCCGCAAAGACCGTCGCAGATATCATCCGATCATGCCTGGGCCCCAAAGCCATGTTGAAGATGCTTCTGGATCCCATGGGTGGAATTGTTCTTACCAACGATGGCCACGCTATTCTGAGAGAAATCGAGGTCGCACACCCTGCTGCAAAGAGCATGATCGAGCTTGCGAGGACACAGGACGAGGAGGTGGGAGACGGCACAACCACTGTTATTATTCTTGCTGGAGAGATGCTTGCGCTTTCCTTACCACAACTCGACCGTCACATCCACCCCGTTGTGATCATCCAGGCATACAAGAGGGCGCTCGCCGATGCGCTTTCGGTTATCGAGGAGGTTTCCATTCCCGTGGACGTTGACAACACCGAACAAATGAGACAGCTCATTGGATCTTCCCTCGGCACCAAGTTCACCTCAAGGTGGAGTGACCTGATGTGCGACCTCGCACTTAAGGCTGTGCGCACAGTGAGCTTCACAGCAGGCGGCGGAAAGCAGGAGGTGGACATTAAGCGCTATGCACGTGTGGAGAAGGTGCCCGGTGGTGAGATTGAGGACTCTTGCGTGCTGGACGGCGTTATGCTCAACAAGGACATCACACACCCCAAGATGAGGAGAAGGATAGAGAACCCGCGCATTGTGCTGTTGGACTGCACATTGGAGTACAAGAAGGGAGAGTCGCAGACGAACATTGAGATCACCAAGGAGGAGGACTGGAACCGCGTGCTGCAGATTGAGGAGGAGCAGATCAAGGCCATGTGCGATGCTATCGTCGCCGTCAAGCCCGATCTCGTCATTACCGAGAAGGGTGTTTCCGACCTTGCACAGCACTTCCTCCTCAAGCACAACATCACCGCTCTGCGCCGCGTAAGAAAGACCGACAACAACCGCATTGCTCGCGCTACTGGTGCCACCGTTGTCAACTCTGTTTACGATCTTTCTGAGAGCGACGTCGGTACCCAGTGCGGTCTCTTCGAGATCTCCAAGATCGGCGACGAATACTTCACCTTCCTTACCAAGTGTCAGGATCCCAAGGCATGCACCATTCTTCTCCGTGGCCCCTCAAAAGACATCTTGAACGAGATTGACCGTAACTTGGCCGATGCCATGGCCGTTGCAAGAAACGTCATCTTCCACCCCTACCTCAGCCCTGGTGGTGGTGCCACTGAGATGGCCGTTTCCGTCCGTCTCGCACAAAAAGCCAAGGCTGTTGAGGGTGTTGCACAGTGGCCTTACAAGGCCATCGCCGAGGCCATGGAAGTCATCCCCCGCACACTCATCCAGAACTCCGGTTCTTCACCCATTCGTGTCCTGACGCAGCTCCGTGCAAAGCACGCCGAAGACGCCAACAAGACCGGCGCACAAGGTGGCGGTGCATGGGGTATCGACGGCGACGCGGGCAAGGTCGTCGACATGAAGGAGTTTGGTGTCTGGGAGCCTCAGGCCGTGAAGCTGCAGAGCATCAAGACGGCTGTTGAGAGTGCATGCTTGCTGCTGCGCGTCGACGACATCGTCGGTGCCAAGGCCGCAAAGCAGGCTGGCATGGGCACTGGCGGAGCCGGTGAGGAGGACTAGATCTGCCTTGACGACGTATAGAATATCAAAACGAAAAGGCTGTATGAACGCGAATGAAGTGATACAATCTCACCCCAGCCAGTTGCTTTGTGCATATGTCTGTCACTCTGGTGATTTATTGTATGGTTCTGACAGGGCTGATCAAACATTGGTGCCAGTGGTGATGCCCTACCTGTATCATCTGCACCTCCGTTGTGCGTTGTCGGGGTGGTTGTCTCCAACCGCCCGAACCACTGCGTGCGCGTGCGTGCTTTGCTCCACTGTCGGACGGGATGGAGGGGGTGGATTCCGATGCTGGATGAAGCTCGATGTTCATCACATTCCCAGCACCACGAATTATCATGCATAGTCACTCCATATTATCGATAGAATGATAATCCACTGAACATGCAGCCACAATCGAAGCAGCTTATCTGATGGCTTTCTGGCACTGCCTGCATAGGCAGAGAGACACATCTCCAGCCTGAAGTTGATATCAGGTCCCTGCCACGAGGAGAACAGACAGGGACTCGACCAATGCAACGAAGATCATCGCTTGAATCGCAGCCTCCCGAGACCCGCACCCAGACGTGCACGCGACAAAGACGACCTACCAGCCGAGTATGCTGCGCTTTGTCGTGCTTGACCGCCTATAGAAGCCAGCACGTATAGGCCTGTATGGGGTAAGGCTCGAGATGTAACCGCCATGTCTCAGACGCGCGAACAACCTCTGGCCCTGCAACTCGTCCCCTCCACCGAATGGCTGGGCTTCACGACAATGCAAGACGCTTCCCGTGCTCCGCTACAACGCGTTGGAGCCCGCGAGCGGTGTGAACGGCCCGCCGTGGTGTGGATGGCTGAGAATGGCTGGTATATGCCCGCAGTTGCCCTGCTCTGAAGGTAAAACGGGCACGCACGGAGAGCGCAAGGAGCGCGCCATCGTAGACATATAAGCGTTGTCCTGCTTCCAAGACCCCTGGCAAATGGCGTCCCCCATCGACTTTGACATACACTCCAAGCGTGCTTACTACGAGACCAGCAACAACTCCCTACAAGACTCGATCAAGGCCTACTTTGATCAGATCAAACGCCAGCTCACCGACCTTTACAACTCCGCCCGTTCTCACGCCCAGTTCACCAACGCAATGCACGCTACTCTCATTCTCGGCACCGTCCTCGCTGCGGCGACTGCAGTCATCGCCTACCCTCGTGCCTCACAACGCCCTCTCGCCGTCACAGACAGCCCCAGGGACACCTGGGACTCGTCCTTCGAGGACACATGCACAAAGGAGGGCTTCTTCCGCTCGCCGAACTCTTGCCAGCACTTCCATCGCTGTGCCCGCACTGTCTCTGGCAGCTCTGAGCTCGTCCGTTACCAATTCGAATGCCCTGCCGATCAAATCTACTGCCCCAGCCAGATTGCTTGCGTGCATCCTTGGGCATGCTCAGAGCCCTGCCGTGACTCTGACTTGGTCACGAGGGGAGGCTCAAGGCCTGCATCTGGCATCAGTGGAAGCAAGAAGGGCAAGGCTTGCAAGCCTTTTGTCTGTGAGAGGCCTGGTACTTTCGTCGACCCTCTGAACTGCGGAAGGTGAGTTACAGTCATGTTTCATCTCCAATTCATTTCAAATCGATAGCTAACAAATACATTCCAGATTCCAAGAATGTGAGAGCATCTTCGTCGACGGCGACATCAAGCTCCTTCAAACACACGGCGACTGCCCCAAGGGTGAAATCTTCTGCTCCATCCTCGGTGCTTGCGGCAAAGAAGAAGCTTGCCCTCAGAAGTGCGACAGGTCTTGCACTGTCGTTTGAGCTGGTGATAGCACCGCATAGCATGACTGCCAACCTTTTCGGCACGTCATGACCAATTTCAGATGGACGGCTTAACAACACATATGAACATGATTCGCTAGACGCAACGGAACAACATATCGACAAGCCCAGGCGCTCTAGCAGCGCGGCCGCAGGGAGGCCCTTGTCGTAGACTGGTATATATGGTTTGGGGACATGAAGAGAGTGCCTTTTACATCCACGCCTGGCTAGCGGGTGTGAGGTAACTTTATGATTGAATGTATGAATTGTACGGCAATATCAATAACAAATGCTTCCAATATGTCTCCCTGTGATATCCATGACACCGTCGTACTCATGCAAGTGTCGACGAAGCAATCCGATGGACTTAGATGCGTCTGCATTTAATTCACATGGAATGGACGTATCAACGTGTCCAGGGTGGCTCAACTCTCCTCTTTGCATGTATGCTCACATGTATTCTGGTGGAGCTTATTTTGTGGATTTCCAGACCTTCTTGAGTCCGATGCAGTCTCGGGCGTTCATAGGTTGTTCTGCACACTTCGGTGATCAATGATGAGAACAAGATGCCTAGATCTTTTCATACAGTAGCTGCCATGACCTACCGACGACGTCTCGGAGTGTCTTGTTGAATCGTCTAGACGGAACAGAGGATCAGCTCTAACCCTACTTACTCCCACGGGCGTTGAGTGTGATGTCAGGTACACAACTTTTGACACTGCATGCGTGCAGCGCGTTGTGTGCCAAAAGTACTGACATGGTCCGCTGCCTCGCGCCGTGCCCTGAAGACCATTGAAGCCAATTGCCACGGACAAGTTGACGAACGGTTTGTTGCCTACCACAATCAATCACAGCACATCGCAATGTGGTCACGCGCAGCTAGCGCCACACTGCGCAGTGTCCGGTCGCGGCCCAATCGACCGCAACTCTTCTCGAGGAGCTACAATGGCGTCAATCAAGGACCTCCAAAGACGTATTTCCAAGCACCACAACAGCCTCCTCCCAAGCCTCCAAGGCGGATATTGAGAGGTGTATTGCTGGGAACAACTTTCTTCGCTCTGGGATTCTATGGCCACGCCTACCTCCAAGCTAAAGCAATTTCACTGGGCATGCAATTTGGCACCGAAGAGGATTTGCCTGTGCTTGAGGACGCTCTCAAAGCAGGCGCTGCTGAGGCGCAAGCGAAGATTGTGCATCCTCTGACTCATGAAATGGCTACCGATATCTTGGAGAGCCGGTCTGGATTTTCCGTCACAGCCAACGCTGTCTCTCACCAGTGTCAAAGTGCTTCCAACCTTCCTTGCGAGGACACATGGTCAAGCGGCACTTACGCTTACTTCAACGACGTGCATCGCGATTGGAGCGAGTGGGCTATCTTCGATGGCCATGCTGGACCCAGGACCTCCCAAGCGCTCAAGGATTTCCTGCCTGGCCTTGTTGGAGATAAATTGCACGAAAGCGGAAGCATGACGCGCGCTTATGTCCCGAATGATGTGCACATCCACCGAATCATCCAGAATGCGTTCCGCTATCTTGATGAAAATGTGTTTGGCGAAGCAGTCACACTGATGCGTGCTGGCAAGCTCAGGCGTGCAGAAATTGTGAGCTTGATCTCAAACTCGTTGAGCGGAAGCTGTGCGCTTATGGCTATCTTCGATCCGGCTAGAGGTGTGCTTAGAATTGCCAACACGGGTGATTCGAGAGCTGTCCTGGGTAGGTGGCAAAATGGCAAGTATGTGGCAGAGGCGATGAGCTCAGACCACACGGGCTTCAACCAAGACGAAGTCGAGAGGCTACGTCGTGAACACCCTGGTGAGGATGTCATTGACGAGAAGACTGGTCGCATCTTTGGCCTCGCTGTTACCCGCGCATTTGGAGATTCTCGCTGGAAGTGGACCGAAGAACTCACCCGCAAAGTGCACGAAACATTTTTCGGACCTGCTCCCCGGCCCAACGGCGTCATCAAGACTCCGCCATACCTCACTGCAGAGCCTGAAATCAAAGAAACAAAAGTACAGACTGGCGACCACCCCGACTTCCTCATCATGGCCAGTGACGGCCTTTGGGATCTCATGAGCAACGAGGACGCCGTGACATGCGTTCAGATGTGGCTCGAGAAGAACAATCCCACAGACTTCATCGAGAAACTCTCAGGCCCTGACAAAATGGCTTCACACGAAGCGCTGTCCGAGGCCCGACAGAAATACCTCACTCCTCAAGACACAGCACCCGATAAGGACGAAGATACATACTACGATGCCGACGAGAAGTGCATGAAGTGGCGAGTCAGCCCCAAGCACTTCATCGTCGAGGATGAGAACGTCAGCGTGCACCTTGTCAAGAACGCGCTTGGCGGTAACCGCCGCCGACTCTTCGAGGCGGTCATGTCTATCCAGCCTCCTTTGAGCAGGAATGTGCGCGACGATATCACGGTGCAGGTCATCTTCTTTGGTGTTGATGCTGGCGAGGCTACGAAGGATCTGATGGAGGAGAGCAACAAACAGCATGCAGCAGCAATGGGTGGAAGACAGTAGATATGCGCTGGGTTGTGTCGTGTAGGATATTGGTATAGTGTAAATTTTGAGGTTAAGCATGATCATTTCATATAGATTCATTGCACCCAGGTATTGCATAGCGAGCCTTTTCTTTCAGAACCTCATGCTTGATCCCACATTGTAATTCATTTTCCAACAGCCATGGCATTGGCAACACGTCTGGAGTGAGCTGCCACACATTCACGCATGTCATCTCTGTGGATCAACCTAAACGTCTTTTTTTCGGTGGGACACGGTAACACCATTCGACTAATTGAAGCTAATCTGAGTGCAATGCACATCTCAGCGGCTAGCTAGCTAGCAGCAGCAGCAGCACCTGCGATTTTTGCGACAGTCCATACCAACCGCAGTCGCCGTCTGCCCAGGGCTTGGGCTCGATGATGCTTGAGGCGAGTTCTTGTGTACACGTATGCTGTCTCCGTGGATCAGTGTTGTTTTCTAAGCCCCTCAAATATGATAACATCGCATGAAAATGGGAGCTGATCAATGTTAGATGTACCATTTCATTGACCAGCTAATTGATATAAGTCAATTCAGAGCTCCAAAATCCGTCTATATAAGGAGCGTATCGCAGACAAGACTGCAAAAGGGTAAAAGGAAGGCATAAAGCAATCTGAGAAGCTATAGGCGAGCCTGTTGTTGCCGACAGTTGCGCTGGGCTCCCGTTCACCTGGAATTGCGCCCTTCAAACAAGCCTCAAGGGCAAGGATAATCCTTGTGCTCGGTCTAGTGTCCTAGCATCGATAGTAAAGTTGAAAGTACGACGATGTTGATAGTACAGCACGTATCGCTGAGATGCTGAATACTTTGACTTTACATTCGGGGGATCGTTTTGTCAGATTGTCGCTCTCAATGGTGTGCATAAGGTATCTATTGTATGTACACACCCGATGGCATTAGCACACATACTGCAGAGATACATTTGTATTTACTTGTAGCTTTAGTTATACAGGATCGCCGGCAGTACCACTGATACTGCTGAGATATATATATATCTGCTTATAGCTTTAGTCCTACAGTTTCGCTAGTAATACCATATACATACTATATAGACCTTACTAAGCCCGCTATACCTCCTTCTGTAACAAATTGCGATACTCGCATACACTCGGTTACATGTGGATGGATTTTAGCCGTCCCCATACAATCCTTGCTTCATTTCTTTTCTCAGCCTCACCTTACTTTCATCCCTTACGCCCCACACTACCACCTCACTTCTGCTTACTCATAGTCTACCAACCATGAAGCTTATTTTTCAATAGTGGATCTATCTAACGTGCCTCGTCTTTCCACTATTTCACCATCGTCATTAGCGATGGCTTCGTTCTTACACGCATCGCAAGTCGTCCCTGCCAGCCCACTACGCCCACATGAGAACTCATTTCCTCATTCGGATTCGGATTCTGGTTCAGATGGATCTTAGGCAGGTCCTTTCCCGACACCAGGCAATTCAAGAAGGCACGTCGAAGTTAATCTACCTGTTGCTACCACTGGCTTCACGTCGAGCGGCACGAGGAGCCTCAAACCGACTAGGGTCCCAGTCCCTACAAATACCAGTACTCTCACTCAGCGTGTCACTGTGGCTGGCTACCCGAAGTACGGCAAGCACGAAACCACAGCTCACATCATACCAAACTGCGAGCCCGCCGCACCCGCCGCACGTTTCGACCGTGGCATTGAGAAGCCGTCACCGTGGCGCGATGTCGACATGCTCGGGTTTCCCGACGACAACGACGACTTTGCGACATGCAAACTGAAATGCAGAGGTATATCCGCGTCCGCTTCTACCCTTACTGCCAAAGCACTCGTCCCTGCTGCCAACGATGTGATTGTCATCACCTCGGGTCCATCTATGAAGCTAGAGCCCGAGCCCGAGCCCGGGCCCGAGTCCTCTCCTACCAAAGCAAGGATCAAAGCCAACATACAAGCCGACGGGAATGGTATGCAAGGAGCGACTGTCTCTAAGCGTTGCAAGCTACGACAGACGACGACCCCTTGCCCTCGCACTCGTCCAGGGAGTCAATCCGCCGCACTCATTGACGTACCTCCGCCAGCACCGTCAGCCCTCAGACGATGCCGATGACGACGACTTCATTGACGATGGCGAAATCTCTGACTTTAGACCCGCACCGGATTCGTCACCCTCGCGCCGCTGCACGACCACGCCACGGCCAATTCGCCAACCGCGTCATCGCAAGCCTTCAGCACCATCATCACCAAAGCCCAACGAAACTGACGATACAGAGTCTTCGTCAGCTCTGAGCAGTCTCTTGCCAAGCTCACCTATTCCTTCCTCGAGTTCGCCCGGCCCGATCCCAAGTAAGAGCACGAAGAGGACGAAGGGTACAAAGAAGACGAGGAAGGCAAAGCAGATTCCTCACAAACACAAGAATGCAACAAAGAAGACAGTCTTCAAGTACGCCAGTCGTCATGGCAAGGATTTCACTACTGTGCAGAGCTTAGGCAAGAAATGTGCAGCCTACATGCTGAACAACCCAGTGGCAAATTACCAGACACAAAACTTTGCCTGGCAGTATCTGCACTTCCTCCGCCACTTCTACCACCGACAGGGCGATTACATCGAGCCTTGGGCCGACAACGACTTTCGCACTGTCAACGATAGTTTCAAGCAAGGTGAAGTAAGAGACGCCTTCGCCAATCTAGGCTGTCTCCCTGCTTTCTCCGAAGAAAAAAAAAGATCGCGGCTGGCCATGCCCACACCACTAAGAGCAATAATCACAGTCGCGCCGCCTAATTCGCTAAATGTGCTCACACGAACGCCATTTTTTGGTCTTGGTGTCTCGTGCAAGTGTGGTAACGTCCGTGAGGATACTCTTGAGTGGCACGTCGTCTTGATGCGTGGCACTGGTTTTCTCCCGGATCTCAAGGCCCCAATCAAGACTGCATTCACACACGCGTGTGGTCACTCTTGGTGCACCACCCCTACCATATCATTCTCGAACCTCTAGCTGGCAGCTGCACTCGCGACATGTGCTTCGATGCTTTCAAGAGCCACGATAATGATAAACATGAATGCCTACATGACACAGCTTGCCTGAACGTCACTGGACCTCACCGAGGCAGCGGTCAAGAAGCTCGCGGCCTGCATTAAGAAATTTGTATCAATCACCTGAGCACCACTATGAGGATTGAGACAAATGAAAACTTCAAGAATTCAAAATGATCAATGTGCTTCGAAAATTTGTGGTTCAAGACTTCTGTAACTTTCTCGCGCGTGCCAAATTGGAAAACCCGTCCCATCCCTCTCAATCCGAATTATGCATACCTGTCTGGTGTTTCCGAAACCAGAGCTGATTTTCTGACCTGATCTGCCGCAACGGCAATGCTATTATGACCGTCCTTCTTCGTTGACCTTTGTAGTTTGGGCTCATGCCCGGGTCCCTGTGTGCCTTGATAATCAGATTCTGTAGAATTCATAAGCCCAACGACAGTCGAGTTGCGACCCGCGCCATCATCTTCAGGCGTTCTGACGGAAGCAGCCACGGTCCGCTTGGAAGGCTTGAGATTAACCACGAGGGACTTGCTAGGGATCCGAGCTACTTCTTCGTCTTCCTCGATGGTTTCAGTTTCCTCGACAATTTCTGTAGAGGCGAGAGCGGTGTACGGTATGTAGAAACATCGGTATGCGGTACGTCTAGGGTGAGAGCGGTATGCGGTACGTCTAAGGCCCTGGGAGCCGAAACCGGTGGATGTGCTAAAGTCGAACTTCCTCTTGCGCGTATGCGATACTGACGCGCTCGAACACCCTGAACGCGACAACGTAATCACTAATATAGTCAGAATTATCCTCATCATTTCACCACCCCCCGAGACAGATGTCCAACTGTGCGAATCCGGTGAAGTCTTGTTGCCATAGATTTGCTTCGTATGTGTTGAAGACGTAGTCGGATCCATGATAATACGGCAGGTGGAATCGAAGCGCTTTAGGTGACGATTGTAGGCGACGAATCGAGAGAGGGCAATAGTTGAGATAGAAGCATGTCTTATCAAGGGTGATTGACAGTGATGTGAAGTTGTGAAGTATATGGAGGATAGTCTATCTGGTTTTCTCGAAGAAGAGTGGACTGTACGGGTCCTTGATCTTCCCACTGTCAGGCGAGAGCAGGATCGTCATTACGCACGTCATCTCCGTGATACTATTCTTCGTTGAAGTCTCATGGTGCGTGTTACTCCCACGAAAATTGGAAGACTGATTAATATTCGAGACCCTTTCTCAGTGGTTAGCATCAGTGGAATCAAGACCCGTGGACGCCGCTAAGACCTGGCGAATGATGCAAGGGAATGGAAAATCAAACTCCCTCTCCACGGCTGGTGTGAGTAATCTTGAGCGCGTATCTGATAGTACGGACACAAAACTACACCGATAACCACAAATCCTCGAGTATCTCGATTATGTTTAGGCCAGATCCGAGGTCCGTAGCTGCTCATATGGGCACCAAAATTATGGATGTATATGAGAAGCTTTTCTGTATCTCCCCGGAGGCATGTTTCTCTGCTTGGTACTGCATGCCGGCTCAATGTCATGTTGAATTACTTCCTGAGTACATGTACAAAAGCTATCCCCCATCCTACACTCACCAATACACCGCGCCCGGAATACCTTGAAACCCTGGCGCCAGCCCTCTGTAAAACGATTGGGAGGTGTAATTGAAAGTAAGGATCAGGCCATTGGTGATGATTGCTTGATTGTAAGAGTACTGTCGGTACGCCGCAGCTATGCATATTGATGAGTATCGCGATTACGAAATCTTCGGTTTTGTTTTTGTGGACTTACTTCCTGTCTTGAGGTTGGACGCGATGCCCACGGTGGCGCTGATACCAGCGTCTGTCATGTTGAGATAGCTTCCGGATGTTAGCATTCATTTCCTCGAGGAGCATCGTGCAAGACGGTCTGCATACTCGAACGTCACCCAGCTAGGTAAAGCTTCGTAGAAAGTCACCAAGAAATGGGCATAGTTGATCGTGTTGTTGTACTTCGTAGTGTACCACTCAAATGTCACGCTACGATTTCCCGTCGTGCCTTCAGTCTGATAGAAGATACCTTGAGGAAGGCCTTTGGCGATGAGTAGATCGTCCCAGAAGGGAAATGCAGCGTTGACGGCGGCGTTGGTTTGTGCTGCTGCGCCCATCTGTGCGTTGTTATAAGAATTGCCATACACGGGGGCCATTCCAACGATGCCGTTGATAGCGAGCACGCAGCCTGTACTGCTTCTGCCGTTGAAACCAATCGCCCATGGAGATGTGTAAGTGTAGTTGAAATCATCGTATTCGGCGGGAGACGAAATTGCATCACCAACAATCGGGATGGGACTCCGCAATGCGATTTGTGGGCGAGCCATCGACGCTGAAGTTGTGGTAGTCGTAGTTGTGGTCTGCGAGCACGTTAGATAAGCTGCGTAGATCGAGAACAGAAAGGTCATACAGATGTCGTAGTTGTCGGTCTTGGCGTTGTTGTCGTCGTGGTGGTAGTAGAGAAGGGTAAGCTGCTTGACGAAGAAGCCGCTGTGCTCGTCTGCAAATTTGTCAGGTATTGGCACATTCCCAATGGTATCTTTGAACCTCACGATTGGGACAGAGCCAGCAGTGGCTGTAGCAGCCTGAGAGCTTGCTGCTATCGTGGAAGTGGTGATCTATGAGGACTCAGCAAGATTCAAGATCGCTAAAGCATACAGCGGGTGTACTCACAACTGCTGCAGCTGTAGGCGACGGAGAACTGGTTGTCTGTCACTTACATGAGCCTCCGCATGCAGCATCCCATACCTCTATCATCCTTCAACTCACCGGGCCCGCAGTGGACGTTGATGGGGTGAATGTGATTGTCATTGTCTGGATCTGGCCTTGAACACTGTCAACTAGTCAGCAAGATATCCTGCAATAAACCATGCGGCTTGCTAAATCCAGCGAAGAGGCAACGGTCCGCCTTAGCAGAAAGCTAGGATAGGACCAGATAGCTTGGTAGCAGCGCTACACATGGCGCTGTCCGACTCAGGGCATATACGAGAAAGGCTTATGCTTACGTCGTGGTATAAGTTACGAAGATCGAGCTTGCGATGGTATTTGTCTGGGTCAGAACATTTGTCGTTTGAACTGTGGTCTGTATCGTTGAGATGATCAAACTGGTGACTGTGCTTGCTGGGATGGTCGTGTACAAAGTCTGAACGATCGTGGACGCGGGCTCGGTCGATAGAATTGTGGAAACAACTGTGCTTGCAGGTTGGAGAGATGTCTGGGTGATCGTTTGAGCTGGCAAAGTCTGCGTGGCTGTAATAAAGGAGGTGGAAGCACCCTGAATGCTTGTGTAGCTAGATTCATTGTTAGCAAAAGCATTGAGATGGCAGAACAAATTTTTGATAGCCAAATGTCAACTGCATAAGCCCAAGGAAGCTGAGATCATTGCAGAGCCTTGCCATATGTCTGAGAGGCAAATAGAGCAAGGGTACTCACGTCACTACAGCAGTGCTGGCTGGAATAGTCGAATATTGCGTCAGAGTCTGCTGTGGAAGCGTGCTGGTGGCTGTGAAATAAGCAGTCGAGCCTTGCACACTGGTAAAAGTAATCATGGCAGTACTCGCAGGCTGCGTTGAGATTGAGAGCTGCGTGGTTGTGATCTGCTGAGTTTGGATCGCTGTGGTTATCAAAACACTTGTAGCGGTATCTGTTGCTCGTGGAAGAGTCTGGGTCTGCTGTGGCAAGGTACTAGTAACTATTTGCGTGCTTGTACCTCCGGGCAACGTGGAAGTGAAAATCAAGACGGTTGTGGCGGTTTCTGTTGCCCTTGGCAGCGTCTGAGTCTCCCTCGGCAAGGTGGAAGTGAGGGAGAGCGTGAGCGAGTAAGTTGAAACCACTGTACTTGCTGGCAACGTAATTTCTCTGGTAGATATCTCGACGCGGGTCGAAGTACCGGCCGGAAGGGACGTCGTGACCGTGTATGGATACGAAGTGGTGATGGTCGACGCAGGAATCAACGAAGTGGTAGCTATCTGAAGCACAGTCGTTTGAGTTTCCGCCGGCAAAGTCGATGTAATCTGCGGCAGCGTGATCGATTGCGTTTGAGCCGGGAGAGTGGAGATCAAAGAAATGGTAAGTGAATAGGTGGAGATCACCGTACTTGCTGGAAGTGTGATTTCTCTCGTTGACGTCTGGACAAGAGTAGAAGTTCCGGCAGGAAGCGACGTGATCACAGTGAATGGATACGATGTCGTAACTGTTGCAGCTGGCAAAATTGAGGTTGTTGTCCGCTGGAGAGCCGTGGTCTCTGTTTCCCTGGGCAATGTGACCGGGTATGAACTCAGTACTGTGGAAGCTGGCTGAATCGATGTCTCGAATCGTGTCAGCGTCTCCTGGGCCAAAGTTGAGACGATCGTGCTATAAATGATCGAGGTGCCTGCAGGTAAGGACGTCGTAATCGAAACGATCTGGGTGAAGACCTCGGCTGGGCGAATCGAGGTCTCAGTCCGAAATATGGTACTCGCAGGCTGGTAGGATGTTTCAGTAATCGAGAGTACCGTCGTGCCAGTTGCAATAGCTCCTGGAAGGGTCGAAGTGATTAGGATAGTGCTTGCTGGTTGGACGGAAGTGAGAGTCAGAAATTCGGTCCTTGCTGGCAAACTTGTGGTCAAATAAAGCGTCTCAGGCGGAAGAATGCTAGTTCTTATGATAAAATTGTCGGAGACGGTAGTCATAGTCACAGCTGGCTGCGTCGAAATGAAAATGGTTGTTGGGCCATCTCGGATACTGGTGATGATCAAGGTCTCGGTCGATGCTGGGAAAAATGAAGTCTGAATTTGAACGGTTGTCTCTGTGCCTGTATTTGTGATGTAAAGCGTATTTGTGGCAGTTGAAGGCGCGAGCTGAGTAGTCTCTGTCCGGAAGAAGCTCGATATCTGCGTCTGGGTAATGGTTGAAGCGGGAATGAGAGATGTCTCAACCAAAGTGCTGAATATTCTCGTGGTATCTTGAGGGAGCGTTGAAATCAGAGTCCTCTCCACCAAACTGGTCTCGGTTGCAGCGTCGAGTGATATTGTACGGATTTCGATGGTCAGAAAGGTGGCGGTCAACTCGAGAAGAGATGTCAGCGTTATGTAGAAAGTATTCGTCTGTGTTGAAGCTGGAATGACGCTGGTTATGTACGCTGTACTGTACAAAAAGGAAGTTCCTGCTGGCAGTGTGAGCGTGGGCTGATTCAAAGTCGTGGTCTGGATTTCCAGCGTTGTAAATCCGTCCAAAGATGTGGTAAAAGTCTCTCGGTAGCTGCTTATTTCTGTTTCAGTAATATTGAACGTCAGGGCTGGCTGCTGGGCGGTCCTGGTCTCGGTCAGAACAAAAGTTGTTGGAATCTCGGTTGTCAAGATGACGGTGCTGGCTTGTGGCGTAAAAGTGACGATAGAAGCATCAAGGAATGTGGTTTCTGGTGGAGGAATCGACACAGTAGTGAAAACAAGTGTGGAGTAGCCGGTGAAATATGCGGTCGACACGATCTCCGAAAACATGGTCGCGGTGGCTGTGTAGTATTCTGTGAAGTTCTGACCACTGAGGCTGATGTATGAAGCTAGAAGCGCAGATCAGTATCAAATATGGCACGGAAAGACTACTCCCAGGCTTATTTTCAGATCCCAACGCAGGATATACTCACTCGGCTCGGTACTGATATGCGTGACTGTCAAGAACTGCGTCGAGACCTCTGGACTGGCCGTGATCGTGATATATATCGTCGAGGGATCGAGTGTCCTTGTAATGTTCAACACCGAAGTTTCTGCAGACAGAGTCACCACATCTGAGCTCACGAGAGTAGTAGTAATGTACTCCGATGTGACGAAAGTGGACGCAGGAAGTGTAATTGTCTCGACCCGGGTGTCGTCTATGGTATAAGTCAGGGTTTCTGGCGGACTGGACGTCGTGTATGTCAACAGCACATTTGAGGTAGCCGTGACTGTCTGGTAGGCCGTCATGTAGAGCGAAGTTGTGACCGTTTGCTGCAAAAGAGTGGTAGTCGTAGCAGTAGCTGCACAACAGATTAGTCCAGAGTCTTTCATTGGTTTCCGATCGGTCATGAATCAAGAACTGGTGTTGATGATGAAAGCAACCGCGAGCGTGGGCATTGATCCGAATCCGTGGCATTTATTTGCTCTCAGCGGTACATGAAGCACAAGATGCAGCCAAGGCTGGTGAGAAAAGTACATCAGCTAGAAATACTTACTTGTCAAGGTCTGCACATCGGACACTGTCAAATTCTGCAAGCTTGTGGCGGTCTCCAGCTGCGTTGTAAAAACTGTTGTCGGCTCGATATGCCGAGTCGTCAATGTGCCCAAGATCTCAGTGCTTTCCGTCTGCGTTAACGTTTGAATTGCATATGCGGTGGTGGTGAGAATGCTATAAATTGATGTTGTCACAGTTCGAACGCTGGCTCGAACGAACGAAGACGATGTTCGTACTCCCGATGGAGCTCCGGGAGTAGCGGCGGCATCAGAGCTCGTGAGCCCTACTGCAGAGGTGGGAGAATTAGGAGAAGGAGAAGGTTGCGGTACGAAGAATGGATCAACCCGAACGTTGTCAAGGCCAACATACGCCTGGCCTGCACACTGGATGCTGAATATAACTGCCTGGCTATTCACGGTTGTTGGCGAGCTGTAGGTGTAGGTATATGCCGTGAAGGTGGTGGACAACTGGTATGAGGGGCTACATGATGCGCCCACGCATATACTAAGAACGCAATTCGGAGGTGTATCGCCGTTCTGGGCCATTGCGGCGGACGCACTCAAATTGTAGATGCCTCCTGCCACAGATGAGAAGTATGTAGTCGCATTATATGTAAGAGGTTGTTGAGAAGCCTGTCTCTTGCTTAAACCGCCCGTGCTACTGGCAGCTGTTGCTGAAGAGGCATTTGTCGACCCGAAAGTCACCAGTAGGAAGGAAGAGTTGCTGGCTGGCGGGGCTATTGGCGGCTGGTCTTCAGGGCTCACGACTTGCGCAACAACATAAGGATCTGAAGCAGTTCCTTGTTGAGCGAGATCCGTAGCATTCGCTACGACAGGCGTAGGCGATACTTGAGGCTGTGCAGATGACGCAGCTGATTCTCCAACCGAAGATGCCTGTGTAGCATTGTTACTTGTGCTTGCATCTGTCCCAGTCGGCTCATCTTCTGGGAAATCTTCTTCATCCGAAGGATTTTCATCTGTATCGGGGATTGGCTCGCTATCTTGGGTTTGCGATGCGTTGCTCGGCGCCGTAGCGGTTGTGATGACTGTCGAATATGCGACTATCGTCCGGGTTCGCGATGCATATACAGTCACAGTCGATCCTCGACGGGTTACGGTGATCTCTGGCGCATCCCTAGTAGTATATTGATAATCGCAACTGGAAGGGAGCACGATTGAAGTGACTGTTTGCACGGGAATCGTATCAGTGGAGTTGATCGAGCAATTTCCGAAGCTGGTCTCCGTTACGTAGAAAGTGGTCGACGCCAGTGTCAGATCATCAGAATTACCAGAAGTCATACTCTGGCCATAGATGAATGAAGTGACTGTTTGCGTAGCGAGTGCCGACCCGCCATAGAGCGTATCTTGAGGAGCCGTGACGGTACGCTCTACGAACGAAGTCCTGTAGACGGTGCTGCCGTCTTGTACCTCGGTGAATGTGATCGTCATGAGATCCGAGGAGATAGCTGCTGCTCTCAAAGAAGACGATGTCTCTAGACTGTAGATGAACGAAGTCACGGTGCTAGTATCGAGGCTCGCTGAACATTCGGAGATGTTCAATGTCTCGTACATCGTAGACGTCACCGTCTGTACAGATGCATTTGCTGGTCCTGATGTGTCTTCGGAGCCCGGAATGCATGAATATATGGTAGATGCAGGCATGTAGGAGGCTGAAGCTGGCGTTGGATCCGCCCCTGTTAGTGAGTCCGCTGTGCTTTCGACAAGAGAAGTGGAATATGGTGTCTGATCGCTTTCCGCAGAAGTATCTGTTACTATCTCGGAATCGAATATCTGGTCAACATAAGATGTGCTGTACACAACCGAACCGCCTTCGAAGGTAGTGTAAGTTATGGTGAGCGGCTCCGGAGTGCTCTCCACCACAGAAAAGCTGTATACGGTGCTAGTCGGCTGTAGCTCAGTATAAGTGATTTTCATCACTTCCGGCGACATCTGGACGACCGAAGGACGGTAGACGGTGCTTCCTTCAAGCACAGATGTGAAAGTGATGATTATGGGCTCCGGCGTAGTGGTAGCAATGGAAATGCTGTATACTGTGCTGCCCTCAAGCACTTCGCTGTATGTTGTCGTGATGACAATCGGTGTCTGCTGAACTGTGGAAGTGCTGTATGAAGTACTGGCCTCTTGGAACTCTGTAAAGGTCCGGGTGATGGCCTGTGCAGTACGCTCGATCACAGATGTACGATACATGATGCTTCTTTCTTGTAGGCTCGTGTACGTCACGGTCATTTGGCTCGGGGTTGCCGGAATGACAGAAGTTCTGTATATCGTGGAGCCTCCTTCTTGTGTGGTGAGAATGACAGCACTTCGGCGGGCAGTTTCTTGACTAGTCGAAGCACGTTTTACCGTGCTTCGACTTTCTCCTCGAGTCACAGTGGGCATAGCTGCAGATTGAGAGGCTGGAACTGTACGCTCGACAGTCCGTTCAATGGTTATTGTACGCTCTGAAACGGAAGCGCAGTAATCCGAGACGTTCTCATCTGGCGTCGCAAAGATTGACTGTGTTACAGTTCGCTCTGGAAGAGAGCTATGGTACACTGGGGTGCCGTCCAAGATCGTTGTATAAACCACGAAATCCTGACTTGATGAGGGTCCAATGGTCAGTCCCTGCAGCGATGTCCTGAACACGGTCGTACCACTTTCTATGGTTGTGTAGGTTACAAGGATGGGTCGCGTTCTTTGTCTCGTTTTGGTAATGTATGCTGTGCGGCCACTCTGGAAGATAGTCTGGGTAATCTCCAGAGGTTCACCTGGCAGAGGACAACTTGCCATGATGTAGGAGGTGACCGTCGTTCCAGCCATGGTGCTGCAAGCGCCACTGGGAAGCACGGCAGATACTGTGACGGTGGAGGGTAGAGGACATGTCGAGCCTGCTGCTGTCAGAGCGCTTGAGCTACTAGCCTGTGTGCCTGACCTTGGACCACTGCCGGCGCTGAAGCCGGCTCCTTGGTCGCCCCTCGTTGCTGTCGCAGAAAAGGTAGGGTACGAAGGATCATATTGGCCATTCGTCATAGTCGCTACACTGGATGAAGGCCCAGGTGAGGTGCTCGGTATGGTGCTAGGCGTCATAAGATCATCGCCATCAGAGATTGTGCTATAGAAGCTAAAATTACTGGTAGCCTCACTCGAGAGGTGGACTGAGCTCCCCGAGCCTGTGGGCGCTTCACCACCCTCCGGACCTTGGGCAAAGGTATTGGAAGGGTCGGCATCGAGAAATGATGTGCTTTTGTCCAATGGTGTGATAGCGCTACTGGGCCCAGGTTGAGGGAGCAAGAACGTCGTCGAGTTTGACGTGTAAACGAAGACAGTCGACGGCCGTGCTGTGCAGGAGCGGGTAGAAGTGTAGGTGATCCATGGTATGTTTGAGCTTGTCGAAGCAGAAGTTGATTCTGGAGAGCCTTGTTGTGCTTTGGCAAAGGATATGATGACGCACCAGAACGATAAAGGAAGATGCATTGCATGACGAAACAAGAGCCGTCTAACAGCTAGTAGTGTTTTGCGGCTCAGATATGAGGTGAATAGTATTGAAGAGGTGTTGAAGACCGGTATAAACCGAAACTTGATTTAAAAATGTCGCGAGAGGGCAAAGCGGCACGAGCAGTCAACAAATCGTAACACTCCTTTATTGCGCCAGGTAGCACATTCCAGGCGGCTTGTGAAGTGGTGACTTACTTTACTGGGACTGAACCGACATTAGTCTGACAGCGACCTGAAGGAGTCAGCCATGCGAAGAAGACTGTAATACAAATCATGCAGAAGATGATTCATTTGGCAATCTTCCCCAATTGGTGTTCAAGTGCAGAGTATTTGCGAGAGAAGTCTGCAATGGCGACGTCACGCAAGGGACTCGCAATGATCGCACGGGCTGCAAGAGCGTGCCATGAGGCTGGATATCGAAAGGATCAACCTATAGCAGTAAAGAGCTGCGTTTTTCTCACTGACAAGGCCTTGCTAAGAGAGCGGCATGCGAGAGGAATGCTTATGCTCGATTTCGACAGCCGTAAGGGGCAAGAGTGCGGATGCCTTCCATGATTGCAGTAGCATTGTCTATAGAACATGGAAAGTCTTGCGGTGTCTGTTGTCAGCATGAAGCAGAAGAGTCTGTTCCTACGAAGAGGCCTGCATGCAGATGTCGTTCTTATAAGTCTCGCGCCCGATGGAATTAGCATAGTATCTCCGTAGCTTTAAGGTATTCAGACCCACATAAGGGCCTGACAATGACATTTGAGCCATTCAGATGACGCTGCTTGCGGTCCCCAGCGGCAAGACGTCAAGGAAACGCACGCGAGCTTGTGTGTATGAGCTGTAAGGCAAGGATCTGAAGAACGAAAACAAAAAGGCATGAAGCTCATCAAGTGATACCAAGTTTCAATATCACGCAAGAAAGCTATTGCGACTATCGTGCATTTGAAGTCCAGATCAAGGAGTGACGTTAGAATAGAGTCCAGCTCCGGGGGAATGCGTATATTCTTAGGCATGTTCAGGGTGGCGCCGCCGCTTCGGCTGAAATGTTCCGATGGCACTGGCGAAGCGGGCCGACGACACGGCATTCCTTCAAAGCAAACAATGGATTATCGGCGACCTCACCGCATGAGAAACTCTCAAGACCAACTACATCTATTGTCGCGATGCTGTCTGAAGACCCAGCTAGCTAGATGCCGAGGGACGCTGGTATTCACGATGCTGTCTCCTTGGAAGCTTCCCGCCTTCGGGTGCTGAACGTTCGAGGCAGCAGCAGCTTGGAGAGCATGACCGAATTTAGTCAGCTTTGCAATGTCCAATCTGAGAGGTCAATATAGCACAGCGTGGCGTACCACAATGGCCGAGTCAAGTCAAATGCAAGTTTGAGTTCAAGGTACAATTGAGTAAAAAGTGATATGAAATTCCTAGTGCGGTCTATAGTGGTATCTAGTTTTTGATCCAGCGGAAAACACAACGAAAGCAGATTGAAACGCCGATGCGGATCAGCGATGTACTGTCACCAAAGTCCAGAAATTTTGCGAGCCCAGCTCGCTCCCTCGCACTGTACAGCGATAGATCGTTCCCATGAATGCAAGTGATGTGGTCCGGCCTTCATAGGCCCAAGATGAACGCCGAGAATAATGCACAGCTAAGAAGCAACAAGATAAGCTCAACTCTCCGTGGCATTGTTCTGCGGTGCGTTGTTCCGATCCCATCTGCCGAACCAGTCCAGTACAACAGAGGTAAAGTCCAAGCCTCTGAAGCTGCAGCCGTTCTCTCTGGCGCCAGCGTCGGAGTTGTTGCCATCGGCACTAGGCCAGCAGTGGTTCAAATCGGGGATGTAGTAGCCTTGGACAACATTCTCATAGCCGTTACATGAGTACGATGTGATGTTGTAGCCATCGTGGTCGTTGTCGACAACGGGGTCATCGCGCTTTTTGCAGCCATCACGACGTGCCCACCAGCCAAGCCAGTCTTGGATGTCAGGCGATGTGCCGCCAGTGCCCTTCTTGGATCCTTCATAGGGGACTGTGCTGTCTTTGCCACCGTGAGACTCTAGGATCGCGCGGCTCTTGGGGCAGCCATCGATAGCCTTGTCTTTGTAGGAGTTGTCGCTGTAGAGAGCAGCTGCTGCCATGGCAAAAGCAGCGAAAGAATCTCCTATGTCGGAGCACGCCAGCATATCAACGAAGCCACCTCCGTTGGATTTACCGCTGGCATAAACGCGGTCTGAGTTGATGCAGTAGGTCTGGTCGAGATGGTCCAAAAGGTCTTCGACGAAGGTCAAGTCATCAGCGTCCTTCTCAGCATAGCCGGCACTCTCCCATTTGCCCTGCATGCCTTCAGGGTACACGACAATGTACTCATCACCTCGAGGTTCGGCGAAGTACTGTGAGTTGTTGTATTGGTTGGCGGCATCACGGCTGGCTCCGTGGAAGTCGAGGATCAGTGGCCAGGGCGAGGTTCTGTTGCTGTTGTAATTTGAGGGCACGTCGATGGTGTAGTAGCGGGTGGTGCCACCGGACTCTATCTGATGGTTGCCCTGACCAGAGCTGTAGCCTTCAGAATGAGGTGTTCCACAGCCGGCCTTCATAGTCGGTCGATGTGGTGTTGCAGATGATGTGGAAGAAGGTTTGTCTGAACCCGAGCCGGATGAACCTGAACCTGAAGAATTGCCAGACCCAGAATCGTTATCGTTGCCTGACAACGCAACAGGCAATGCTATGGCCAACACAATGGCTATTATTATGGAAGCAATGACCGCCAAGGTGGTTAGGGGTCTGTTACGCATCCTTGTCAAAAGGGATGGTTTGCTTGAGACCTCTGCGGCAGCCCCGCCGGGTTTGAGATCTTCGTCTGACAACATCTGAAAGTTGGCCGTTCTGAGAGTGGAATTAGTTCGGGTCCTGAGGAGGACTGAATAGCAGACGTTTTGACGAACTTTGGCCCTGGCGTGCTTCCGACCATGGTGTTGCCGAATGTGATAGCGTGATGTGGTCGGAGTAGACTGGCAGACGGGCCGATACAAGTGGCCTGACGGGGTGAAAAGGAGCGAATAAAGTAGAAGCGAGAGTGGCGATCGACAGGACCGACGGTCGATCAAGTATATAGACGGATGGAAGTGCTGTGGTCAGTGGCAGCGGCAGCGCCAGGCTTGGAGAAGGAGACTGGAGATTGCAAAAGGCTGAGATGATGATGCATACAACGGGGAGTGCAGCGGGCGTTTGCGCGTTGCAGGAGGTCGCGCGGCGCAAAACGTTGAACCAACTCGGGCGCAGATCCGCCAGACACAGCCCACGCATCCCTTGGCACGCTGCCGTTTGCAAGCCTGAGCACCTCTGCACGCCTGCAATTGGACTGGTGTCAGCACCGACGCGCTCCGCTGTGAAACTGCTCGCTGCAGAGTCCACAGCCGTTTGCGACGCTCTGGCTTGCGCCTGGTAGGGTGAGACTGCGGACTGTCATCTGGCTGGCTCGTGCTCGGCAATGTTTACGTCCATGGCACGCATATCCACGGCCGACAACGCGAATCTGATCGACATTGTCTTCATCATCCGCATGACCAGCCGGCTGTCGGTAGCCGGATCACTCCAACAATGATTCCCCTAATGTCCTGTCCGACAGATGCCCGTCAGCCGCCGAACAAAGCTACAGATTTCAGTATCTCTGCCGATCTCAAACCAGAAAACTCCCACTGCCGGATCCTCTGACAGGTACCCGTCCGGCCCGCTCCTAGCCTGCACTACCTTTGTTTCACCTCCCTGCTCTCCGCCTCTTCGCGGCCTGATAACACGATCTCAGACATATAACACCTCCTGTGCCTTTGTATCCTGGTAAACCCACTTGCCCAGATCTTAGCTGCCCCTGTGGTCGTATATTTCTGGTGGGAGCCGCTCTATCTCCCGCACCCTATTACCACAAACGCGTCCTCGTGCAACGGTGCGATCAGAAGTTCGCGTTATCTCGTTGGCGCCCGCGGAGCACGAAAACTAAGCCGCAGTGCAATTCGACTCGTGTAAAGAACGTCCACTTGCACGACGGCGCATCCTCAAACCCATACATGGCAAAGTGGGTTCCGTCGATCTGCACGCTTTGTTCTAACCTCAACTCTATCTTCGCGCCTCAACGATCCTCCTTCCTTCTCGCCGTCGCTCCCCACAACAGCTTTAGCATCCTTCCGTGCGGTCCGCTGTCATCAGAACCTTGATAACGACGCGTGTGTACTGGTCACATCATTATTCCCTCCTGTGAGCAACGCGTTGAGATGGTCTGTTGCTTGACAAATGATTTTGATGAGACCCTCTACAAGGTGCGAATTTCTGCTGCTCGAGCCTGCAGAGATGGTCCTTGACTTTGACCGGATCAACGTTGTGTATGGCATATACTCGCATCATTGCCATAAATCAATTCAGCTTACTATGCTGTGCAGCGGCTTTGTCGTGATCCTCACGTCGTTGGTGATGGCGTGCAGCGATGACGAAGCGGACTGAATCCCGCTTCCCCACTTGAGCTTCGTCCTCATCCATGTCGATCTCATCAGCTTGAGCATGTTTATCGACCACATACCACACACGTAATGTCTTCCTCCGAACGCCTCACAGCGCCAGCATCGGCACGTGCTGTCAAGGAAAAGTCATGGCACGCCTACATAACCATTGACCTGCTTGCACTAGTGCTCGCACGCTCCATATTTCACCCTTACATCGCCTGGCTCATCCCCCTCTGCCTGCGCTCCCTGTCGTACTCCTACTCGCATCCTCATTTCAAGTACACATGCATATATGCAGCATGTGTCACCTTGTTTGCGCTGCTGTGCAAGTTGGATAAGAGATTGGCTTGGGGACCTCCGCGCAAGCTCAACTGGGATGAGGAGGTGGTGATCATAACTGGGGGTGCTGGAGGACTTGGGAAGATTATTGCGGAGACGTATGGCGTGCGCGGCGTCAGTGTTGCTGTTCTGGATATTCGTGTGCCGGAGGAGCTGAATGAAGCACTCGAGAATGTACGCTTCTACAAGTGCGACGTCTCAAGCATTGAAGATGTGCAGAAGGCAAAATTATCAATAGAGAAGGATGTACGTAGCAAATGCCCACATATTCTCAATCCAATTCATACACAACTCTGCGTCTATCGTGGCTAACATACGCTCTCTCAGCTCGGCGCTTGCACAATTCTCATCAACAACGCTGGCACCGTCTCTGGCTTACCACTCCTCTCCCTCACACCAGCACAAATCTCTCTAACCCTCCAAACAAACCTGCACTCTCATTTCCACACCCTTCAAACCTTCCTCCCATCTCTCCTCGCCTCACCCTCAGGCGGCACCATCGTAACCGTCGCCTCAGTCCTCGGCCGTCTCGGCGCCGCAAACCTGACCGACTACGCCGCCGCCAAAGCAGGCCTGATTGCCATGCACGCCTCCTTACGAGCAGAGCTGATCTCACCCAACGCTCTACCCGGCTCGCAAAATGTGCGCACTGTGCTCGTCACGCCTGGCCAACTGGGCACAAATCTCTTCGCTGGAGTTGAGACTCCGAGCTCGTTTTTGGGACCTGTTGTCGAGGCGCCGGAGCTTGCGAGGGAGATTGTGAGGATTGTGGACGAGGGTGTGAGTGGTGAGATCAGCTTGCCGCTTTATGCTAAGTGGGTTGGTGTGCTGCAGGTGCTGCCTTTTAGTTTGCAGAGGTTGGCGAGGTGGGCTAGTGGGGTCGATAGGGCGATGGAGGGGTTTAGGGGAAGAGTGAGGGCTAGTGAGGAGGGCAGGAAGGAGAAGTGAGATGTCAAATGCTCACTTTGGTATACTACGGACGCCATATACCGCGGTCAGGAGTGAAGAGCTAATGGACGCCGTTTGCTTGTCTGCCGCTTTCACCTTGACTCGCACTTTCACTTTAAATCGCTGGCTGATATCACCTTTGTACTTCAGACCTTGTTTTGCACGATACCACTACTACTGATATCCTGTATTGTCCGTATCACGCGAGCATTGCATCTCGACGCTGCTAGCAAGAAGCGACGAACACCGCATCGACGTAGCAGCTTCGCCGCCATGTCGGACGATGCGAACCTGATGTTAGCAGGAGACAGTGTTCTCGCACGTCTAGCAACATTTGCGACCAATGAAAGTCATCCCGAAGCATCGCAACCTGTCGTCGCAGAAGACGAGGACCACATCCCTAGTACAGGCCGTGGAAAGCGGCTTAAGCGCAGGAGCTCATACATTAGTCAGTCGTCTTTCCGGATTCGTTCTGATCGAACCAAACAAGCAGAAGCGACCCAGACAATCGAGCTGCCAGACGACCTAGCAGTCGAGGATGCTTATGTGATCATTGAGACGGACAAGCCTGCGACCAAGAAGCCCAAAACCGCAGTCATAACGCAGAAGGCAAAAGAGCCTGCCCCAGCGTCCAAGGCCATCCGCGCTCGCAGACTTGGCCAACTGACTGGTCTCACAAAACAAAACCCTGAGCATATGCTTTCCAGCTATTACGTATGCCAGTATAGCGAGCAACGGGGGAGGACCGGCCAAGAGTACGTCTTTGGTACGGAGATTGACCAGTGCTTCAACTGCATGGTTTGCCAGTGTGTTTTCGGGAGTGTGTTTGAGACGATACAAGGACTTGAAGTTCAGAGCAGGGCTCAAGTCTGAGATGCGCGAGTGGAGCCTTTCAAATGTGGTTCAGTATCAGGATTATCTTGATTTGGCCTATCTGAGTGTCTTGCAGAAATCTGAAGAAGAGAGAGCGGCTGCTCTCGAGGCCACTAAGCAGCCGACGGGTAAGATCGAGGCGGCAGCTCAGAGGAAGAGGGATGTGGTCAACGAAGAGATACGCCGCCTTGAGTCTGAGAGACAATGATTGGATGATTGCTCGAGGTTGTCTTTCGGTGATTTTCATGGACTAGCAACCAAGTCATCGAGGCAGGTTCTAGGGCGCAAGACATGCATGATGATGAATTGGGTCGTTTTGCAAGTGGAGACAAGAATTCGCTCAAAGACGTCACAAGCGAACAGACATCCCTATATCGAGCTTTTGAAAGAGTATTTTTCCGTCCCTCATCTATAATCCATCATATCAGCTGTACACGTCCATGCCGATCTCCAGTCATGTCGATCGCCCACTACACAGTCCCAATCCCAGACTCTGCAACAATCTGCACAGACTGGCTATCTCTGTGCGAGGAGGTCCGCATCCATTGGGGCCACACATATTTGGAGAAGGATCACGGCGGCTACATTATCAGAGACCAAGGTCAAATCGTCCTCGTATGCGCCGATGAGCTGTGCAAAATTCTGGAGCAGAAAGACAAAGAAGCCCAAGATATCATTTTCCACAAACCTGGCAGCGGCGTACCAATCTCAAACTACACCATGGAACTTCCGTCGTCTGCAAAGGTCTGCTCAACGTGGCCTAGCTTGCGGGCAGCAGTTTTGCAACGGCCTGGGGCCAAGGTGTTGCAGAAATATGGTGGCTTTGTCATTGAGGAAGACGGCGTTATTGTGATAGCATGCGATGAGGAAATGTCTGCTGCAGCTGCAGCGCACCCGGAGGAGCTTCAGTATATTTATGACGATGTGGCTGAACAGGCGAGGTCCCAATAGTGGGGACTGGGCGAGCCCTTCTCGATATGCATCGTATTCGAGAATGGTCTGGCCGGCATCTCGCTGTGAAACAATAGGTTCTCAATGAGCAGGAAGAACCAGGTGTACATGTAGCGTTGCATCGGAATGTGATGCACCCTAAATGGCAACAAAGAGCGTATCGACAGTGCGTGTCCGGCGGTCTTGCCGTATATCAGCCGTGGTAGTGGTATGGAACTGATTCTTTTTCTCGCGGTGAGACACACGTAGACGGTATTGCTGATAACATGAGCGTTCCCGTGTCATCTTGTTTACTGTTCGTTCATGCTGCATATAGTAGATAGACTTGAGTTGACCCAAGGACAAGGGTGCAAAACACGTGCGCATAGGCAACTTCCACGAGATGATATACCCGATACACGCGTGTTCGACACGCACGGTGTCATGTGGAAGAGAGTGATATACATATACATGTATGTAGGTGGAAGGAGGGTCAGAACGATCTGCAGGGTGCACTGGGTGGGTGCCGGAGTGCTGGCGGGCGTAGCGTTAGGGCAGTACAACAGGGCAGGGCAGGGTAAGGCGAGGCGGACTTGAGATAGAGTTGGAAGCGAGCAGCAGCAGCTGTGCACGCAGCACCTCGTCAGCACAACCGTTGCACTACGCCGCCTGTCAGTCTGGGTATAGACTCGTCGCTGCACTGCACGCCCCACGCCATTGCATTGCATTGCAGCCGAATTTCACATACCACGCCGACGGGCCACCTCCCCCCCTGACCGCGCCGCCGCCAACAGCTCCGCCGCCGCCATTGTGTTCCGCCGCCGACTTCCGAGCACCTCCTCCTCCCACCCTCGCTATACAGCCGCTGCCTGCGACCACCCCATGCGCCGCCATACCCTTCGCTCGTTCCGCACTCCGCCCGCCGCACCCTTCGCCATATCGCTGGCTACCGGCATTGGCTTCGGCCACGCAACATGTCCGGCGACTTGAGTCTCACGCAGTCGCTAGGCGGTCTGCGCATCGCCAACCCGGACGATGAAGATGCCGTCGGCTCGCCCACCTCCCCTCCGCCGAACCGATCAGCGCCACCTTCGTCACACTCCTCTAATAGCACGGTGACCGACAATAATCGAAGACCTGATCTCTTGCCCACCCTGTCACATCAGAGCTCAGATTATGGACAAGGTCTAGGCTTCCACCCGGACGAATACCACCTGCAGACCACGCAAATATCTCCCACAATCAATCAACACCCACAACCGATGCCCATACAACGGTTACAGCAGGACTCTACTGGAAGAACACAATTAAGTCACAGGAGCAGCATGCAGCTCGATTACCAAGGACAGCAAGCTTCACAATACCCTCCCAATGCTTCTGGCTACAGCCCGCAGATGCGCCAGGGTGGCCCGCAGGCCTTCGACGTTCGACCAGTGTCAGGCATGTATAGTCAACCCAACGCTTCTGCAAGCTCAGGATTCAGTCAGGGGTCATACAGTTATCGATCTGAGATGGGCTCAGCCGATAGTGGAGGTCTGGCTAGACATGGATCCGCTGCAGGAATGAGACAAGGGTCAGGGCCAATACCTATAAGAGACGGAAGTAGGATATATCGACAACCCAGTCAACAAATGAACGGACCACTTCCTCCACGAAGGAATTCACGGAGGACCAGGCCACCACCAGGATCAAATCCCGCTTATGACAACCCGGAGACTTCGTACGCTGGTAATGGACAACGGCCTAGGAATGCCGAGGAATGGCGGGAGAAGGGAGCAGCAGTATCAACAAGACAGGGTGTCGACTCTTCCGGCCAGCCCGTGTCGAGGATGATAAAGAAAGGTGTGAAAGACTTCAACTTTGGACGTACACTGGGCGAAGGAAGTTACAGCACTGTTCTGGCTGCAACGGACAGGCAGAATTTGAAAGAGTACGCAATAAAAGTCCTGGATAAGCGGCACATCATCAAGGAGAAGAAGGTCAAATACGTCAACATTGAACGGGACACATTGAACAGATTGACGGACCATCCTGGTGTCGTGAGGCTATATTACACGTTCCAAGACGAGCGCTCGCTGTACTTTGTACTGGATCTTGCGTCTGGAGGTGAACTGCTCGGAGTTTTGAAGAAGCTTGGAAGCTTCGATGTCGAATGCGCAAGGTTTTACGCCGCAGAGATACTGGACAGTATAGCATACATGCACAGTAAGGGCGTTATCCACCGCGATCTGAAGCCCGAAAACGTGTTACTCGACAGAGATATGCACGTGAAGATCACCGACTTTGGCACCGCAAAAATCCTCAACAACGAACTGAAGCAGAACGGAAGCAACACAACGAGCAACGGCGATGTTCCTGGTGACCCTACGGACGGTATGGATACCGATCGGGCTGTCTCTTTTGTTGGAACTGCAGAATACGTCAGCCCGGAGCTGCTTAGGGACAAGAACGCCTGTAAATCGAGTGACCTGTGGGCTTTTGGATGCATTCTTTTTCAACTTATCGCGGGAAGACCGCCCTTCAAGGCTGCGAATGAATACCTCACTTTCCAGAAAATCCTCGGGCTGGAGTATGCATTCCCGGATGGCTTCCCCGAGATTGCTCGGGATCTCGTGGAGCGACTGCTTGTTCTGGAACCTGCGAACCGATTGTCTGTAGAACACATCAGAAACCACCGTTTCTTCGAGGGCACACAGTGGGGCAAAAGTCTTTGGAGACAAAAGGCTCCACGCCTGAAAGCGTATGTGCCACCACCTGCGGCGCCGATCAAACTTGGAGCAGGAAACGGAGTGCCGTTCGGTCAAATATCATCTGGGCCGCCTCCGGCTTCTTTACAGCAAGCACAAACACAAACACCAGCTTCCCGCCCACAGCTAAGGGGCATCACTGAACTACCGCCTCCCAGCCAATTGGACATTGATTGGTCCCCTGTACTGACGCACAACAACGAGCGCATCCTCAAATTGGGCAATTTGATCGTCAATTCTTCTTCACAAGCTAGCTCACCCGGCGGCAAGAGCGCCGACCCAGTCACTCCATCAGAGAAGCCAAAGTTCTCTCGATTTTTCAGTGGCAGCACGACCAAGAAGAAAGAGAGACTTGTTCTTATCACATCTAACGCGAGGGTGATCTTGGCGCCTGCGGGCGGTAACGAGAAGAAAATCAAGATGGAGATCCCTCTGGTGTCTCCTGGCTGCTCTTGGAAGAGCTATGTGGATGCGAGGGGATTGACGGCGTGGTCCATCGATACAGTAAGCATCTCCGCATGGAAATTGATCCGATATGGTCGCAGATGTACTGACACATCCCAGCGAGACAAGCATTTGACTTTCGAGGATCCTCGCGCCACGACTTCGGACCCTGCCGGCAGCAAGTACAGCACTCAGGAATGGATTGACTCTGTCGAACAAGCTCGTGAAATTGCCCTTTCACAATCTGCTTCGAGCTCATACGCGGGCGAAGGCATTCTCAATGGTCTTAACTCCGGCATCAATAGCCCAGCAGACTCCCTCGGCGGGGATTCCGCCATGCCCATGTCAGGGCCCAGCAGCACCTCCAACACAGGACGCCAAACTTTGCGCAAAGAGAAAGACGATGGCGATGGCAATAAAGGTCGAAAGAGATTCAGCAAGAGGCACAGCAAAAGCGGACTGGCCGCGGTCTTCTAAACGAGGTAACAAACGGAGAGAAAGACGAGTGAATGAATGGAAGGAGAGAAAAGATATAACACTTTATACACCTATCTGGCGGCATGGGGCCTCCAGAACACACACAACACCGAGATCGACAAACTCGCCACCAATACTGCCGACTTACACATAACCACAAGAGAGAGAAAAATACCTAATCTTCATTACTATCATTTGGCTCCGTTCTCAGAAACACGACGTTACGACTTCCTCCCGTTCCTTCCAAAAGTTCCTCTGGAAAAAGCGGGATTCAGCATTGTGGGTTGGTGTTGTTAAGCCTCTCTTCTTTGTTTCCTCATTTCTTGTGTTCTTAGAAGCCTGTACCTCTCTGGCGATGGTGTTTCGTGTTCTTTCTTGACTCTGCCAAATTGCACATTAACCTGGACAGCGCGGGTTTTGGCGGGCGTCTCATGTTTCTCCTGACGCTGCTTGACTTCTATTTCTTTGCGTTTCTGCCAACTGCTCACAATGCACCTTATCTTTCTTGTCCCATGCAAATTTTCAGCGAGATATACAAATTCGAAAGCGGTGATTTCCTTTTATGGGCCTATTGGGTCTTTTCGACTTGCTCGTCTCTTTCAGTATCATGTCCGCCGATGATATGTCTTGGATTGGTGTCAAGACAGTGGTCGCTGATTATACATTTGGTGCAGGCGGTGCTTCCTTGCCTTGATGCAGGTGACCTGATTTGTCTTGAGTGTCACAAAGACCAGAGGCTCTCTAGCTAAACACTATCAAAACATCGGAAAGACGACTCCACTCCCCCCAGATCTCTGGAAGCATAGAAGATGACCATTCCATAACTACTTTTCACAGTTCATTACACGATTTCTTGCAGTCACCAGCACGAGGTATGAAGGCACCATGCCGCCAGCGATGAGACTTGCCAAAAGCTATAGGACACGCCCTTTCCTGCGAAGCTCAGGCGCAAGCGACTGCTTCCCTCGAAACCTTGTTTACCCACGTGTTTCAGACCTGATCTGATCTGACTCTTCCTATCCATTGTGCATACAGTTAACTAATGGACGAGATACTCTGTCAGTCACGCTTCGACGAAGATATGCTCCACTGCAAATCAACCCAGATCCAACTCACGTCCGCCGACATCCACGAAGTGGATGAGCGCATGACCACACGGCAAAGAGCTTCATCGGATATAACGAAAGGCAAAGCAAGGCTAAGCGCGGGACCACGATTGCCAACGATCATAGCTGGAGCGCACGCTGAGGATGGCATCGCTGCGCAGCGTGCGACGACTTCGCCTCTCCACTCACCAAGCCGTCGTTGCGAAGAGACGACGAAGTTTGCACGTTGTGCCATCCCGGCCAGAGACGCGTCTGCATTAGCGCTTCGTCCTCATCTGCAACACACAAGTACTGTCTCTTCTCTGTCCGAGACAGAGCCAGTGAAAGTCGATTCGCCTTGTACACCACTATCTCCGCCTGCAAAACTAAGTCTTTCGAGATTGGAAGTTCCATGGGATACCCGCTCTCGCCATCGCAGAAGACAGACATCGCCTTCACATCCTATCATTGCTACATACGATGGCGCACATGATTCATCCGATGTACAGTCACTAAGACCACAACCTACAGCCGCACACTCGGTGCCTTCGCATGCAGGGCGAGAAGTCTTCCGCGAGCTGCCAGGTGGTGAAGGCGCACTGACACCGTCGCCTAGTAGTCATCGCAGAAATCCAGGCGTACGGGTTCCTCCAACCAAACCACGGAGCCAGGAAGATGTCCCGCAAGTACAAGTCGATTCAATTGTGCTCCCTCTCAATCGAGACATTCTGCAGAGTCCAGGTCGAGTACGACGTCGTCGTGATGTGCCGGAGATACATATTGCCAGGGAGCTAGACCCTGCAGCTGCAATCTTCACACCAAGAGTACGTTTTGGGTCATCGACCATCGTTCCAGAACCAGGTTCAGCTGATGCGGAAGTCCCGGGCATCTCATCCTTGCGACTCCGTACACCTTCTGAGCAAAACGCCAGCCCAAGCAATGAGCGGCGGGAGCAAGCAAATACTCCTTCGCAAGAGACAAGACCTCGCCGAATGCGTGCAAATGCGATCAGCTTGCGGACTCGTCGCTCCAGCGAGAACAGCGCTCTTCCTCTTCCGAATCTTGAACGCTACCCGCTTCTCTTGCCAAGCGCTCGTAGTGCTTTCGAGCGAGACAGGCGTGAACCCACAGTGTCAACTCCCCCCGTTCCAGAGATCCCCTCAGATTCGCTACCCTCGCAAGTTCATGTTGACAACACATCCAGCACACCAGCGACATCTCCCAGCCGCATCCCTAGCATTGTAAGTGCCGCAAGTGGCATCTCAGCTTTAAGTATCTCGAGAGATGCAGCTACAGAGTTCTTGCGCTTTCGCCCATCACCGCTAGATGGTCTGACAGCAGAGCTGAGTAGATTGTCGACAGCTCTTGGTCCGTCTACCAGTCCCCACAAAAGGCGTGTCAGTCTCCTAAGTGGCAATCCGTTTGACGGCAGCAATACAACTACTGTCGAGTCAGACCCAGAGCTGCCATTTATTACTCCTCTTACAAGCAAGGATATGGTCTCACCCCGCTTACTGGCTTCTCCATCTCACTTTACCTTACCGAAGTCTCCAGCGCTGCCGAAGACACCTCCACCACAGGCACAGATGCCTCCTCCGCAGAATAATCATTCACATCGTCACACTCAAACAAGAATCGATGATATCAGCATCCCTACGACGACGCCCGTTCCGCCTAAAGCTACAACTGCAACGCCCAAGTTGCCCGTCTATAACGACGCAACACCTGCTCGCCTCCAGCCTCAAACTCCAGCAGATGTCGCTCGCACATCCCGACGGTCTCGTAATCGCTCAGACTCCAGCGCCCATCGCGAAGCATTCTGCGTTGGACATGTGCTGGTTGCTCCGAGGCCCGCGATTCCTGAGAGGCGGGCTTATCGAAATACTTACCCTACAAACAAGCCTGGTAGCAATGTTCTGCCTGTCACTGGCGATATTGCAACTCACCAGCTCAGTCGCGATGTGTCGGAGCATGAAATGGCGGATCAAGTGCCCGTCATCGCGAGTGAACGTGAGCGTGCGGTTTGGAGACAGAAAAGGCAGGGTAGGAGTTTGGATGTGACGCCGCCTGGTCACGGGCGCTTTGAGCGATTTTTGCTTTGAGATACGGGCAGTTGGATTAGCCAAACGCATGCATGCGTGCATTTTCTGAATGCATTGTATGTTGGATCGTATAGATTTCTTGGATGAACCTTCAATCATGTTCGTGTTGGCATTGGCCGCTGATGGCTGATCGGAGCGTTTGCCGCGCAACGTGGCAAGCCTCGTTCGCTGTCACCATCACTTTACAATGTATTGATTACACCGTACACAACATCAAACACCGTTTACATTTCTCCTTGCTCACTGTTAAACATGCCTTCCATTGATCATGGCAAAGAATTATCGGACGACATCAATCTCACCGCCGCTTTCCTAGCCCACGACCAAATATCGTCGCTCGAAAGCTGCGAGCCAGTAGACTGCATCGTGATCTGCGCTTCGGCAGTCTTACATCAAGCATCTTATCTCTTCAAAGTCTTAGAGTCTCGACCCTCGCTCGCTAAAGTTCTCGTCCTGGTTGGCGGCATTGGCCATTCCACGGAACTCATTTACGATGCCGTAGCTCAACACCCAGATTATGGCAAAATCAAAGAGAAAATCACCGGTCTACCAGAAGCAGACGTCCTACACTGCATCTTGACAGATTTCTTTTCTCTTCCTGGTCTGAAAAATGGAGGTCCCATGGTCTACAGAGAAAACCGATCTACAAATTGTGGTGCCAATGCCGTTGAGACGCGAAAAGTGCTCGACGAGGCTGGCGTTATTGGGATGAAGTCTTGCGTTGTCGTGCAAGATCCCACGATGTCGCTGCGAACTATTGCGAGTTTCGAGAAAGCATATGAAGATTTGCCATTGCAACAACAGCCGCAGTTCGTGGCGTGTCCTTTCTTTGTTCCTAAGATGCGGACTGTCGATGGTGAGCTTGACTATGATTTGGGATCGCAAGATGAGCTCCAAGCCAATGACTTGTGGGAGACACAGCGACTTTGTGAATTGTTGGTGGGAGAGATTACGAGGCTCAAGGATGATGAGAATGGGTACGGGCCTAACGGTAAAGGGTTCATTGGGCATGTTGATGTGCCCGAGGAAGTCGAGCACGCGGCTAAGAGGATCAAAGAAACTCTTGGAGTCAACAGGTGATAGGTCAAAGTCTTTTATCACAATTCTCACAATAGAAATTGGAAGAAGCCCTTGTGAACATCGACTACAGGTCGGCCATTGAATCTATCGAGAACTATCTAACATCCCAAAGAAGCGATTGTATCGGTCAAGATAGGCGGAGTTAACGAAATATAGTTAGAGGCAATCATTTCAAATTTCTCCAATCGATTATATCGAACCAGCCTACCATGATAATCACGCGTGATCTTGAAGTATACTTTTCTATTCACCGTATGCTTATATATCCTTTGCCAATAATCCCGAGGCCCGCATGGCCCGATATCGGCAACCCAAAGCGGCAGGTGGCATATCTTATGTGGAGCAGGCTGTGTGATGATGCTTGTTGCTTGACCCCTCACTACTTTCACGGCTGTTGACGACGAACATATGCCTTGGTCTGTACGTAACAATCTTTTGGAGCCCAGGTAAGAAGACCGCTGATACTACCTCCGATACCAGCACGCCATCCTACCCGCAATACCCGCCGCCCTCTCAAAACGTACTTGCTTGTCCGAGCCATTCTCTATCATACCATACCCATACTATCTTGTTCGTGATAGCCGGTGCTCGTTGATAAGTCTTTCTGTAGTACCTATATACACCTAGCAGTTCCTCTTGCTATTCGGTCTGAGTTTCTATAATATACTCCAATATTAAACACAAGCACTAGTAAATCCGCCGCGCGAGGCACCGCAATAGCAATGCCTCTCCACTCTACCTCAGTCTTTCCTTCCGCCGACCAACAGCAGTACTCGTACTTCCCTTCACGGCGTTCCACAGTTCACTCAGCCAAAGGCATCGTTTCATCGACCCAGCCTCTGGCCAATGCCTGTGGTCTCGAGATTCTGCGAAAGGGCGGCAACTGCGCAGATGCTGCTGTTGCCGTCGCCGCTGGATTGAACATCACTGAGCCTGGTAACACAGGTATCGGTGGGGATATGTTCTGCTTGTTCTATGATGCCAAGACCAAGAAAGTGAGCTCGCTCAACGGATCGGGCAGGGCTGGCACAAAATGCACATTGGAGACAGTGAGAAAGAGCTTGGGACTTAAGGATGGCGAGGTGGGCAAGATCCCTATGACTAGCGTACAGGCTGTCACAGTTCCCGGTGCAGCGGCTGGTTGGGCGGACACAGTGGCCAGGTTTGGCAGCGGCAAGGTTACCTTAGAGGAAGTGCTCGACCCAGCAGCAAGATTGGGAGAAGAGGGTTTCCCTGTCAGTGAGATTTCGGCCGGACTGTGGGCAGGCTCAGAGAATTTGATCCGCCGTGCATCACCCAATGGTGGAGAAATTCTCAAGAAAGATCCCTCAGCGCAAGATGGCTGCAGACCACCCAAGGCCGGCGAGATGATGAAGAACCCGACTCTGGCCAACACTTTCCGCACGCTGGGCAAGCATGGCAAGGAAGGCTTCTACACTGGTCGCATCGCTGAAGAGCTAGTCAAGGTTGTCAATGATTTGGGCGGCCATTTGACATTGGAGGATATGAAGCAGCATGCAGATCTTGGCAGCGAAGACACAGAGCCGATCAGCTTGAAGTTCCGTGGCCAGAATGCGAACAAGCTCCATGGCGAGCACATGCATGATAAGTCTTCTGAAGGTGTTGAGATCTGGGAGCACCCACCCAGCGGACAAGGTATCGTTGCCTTGATGGCTTTGGGCATTCTGCAAGAGCTCGAGGATGCCGGCAAGGTCCCAGTATTCAAGCCTGAAGATCACAACTCAGCTGCCTACCTACACGCCGTCATTGAGGTCCTTCGCATTGCTTTCGCTGACGCCAACTGGTGGGTTGCCGATCCCAAGGTTTCCAAGGTGCCTATCAAAGGCATGCTCGAGTCGTCTTATCTTGCTGAGAGAGCGAAGCTGTTCGATCCTAAGAAGGCAAGCGACCAGATCGACCACGGGTCACCAGCACACCAGCACAGCGACACCGTCTACTTCGCGGTCACCGACAGCGAGGGTAACGGCATCAGCTTCATCAACAGCAACTACGGTGGCTTCGGTACCTGCATCGTGCCCAAGGGCTGCGGTTTCACCTTGCAGAACCGTGGTGCCGGTTTCTCGCTCGGCCCAGAGAACCATCCCAATATTCTTGCACCGAACAAGAGACCGTACCACACTATCATCCCTGCTCTGGTCACCAATGTCAGCGACCAGAGTTTGCACAGTGTTTATGGCGTCATGGGCGGGTTTATGCAGCCACAAGGCCATGTGCAGGTCCTTTTGAACCAGTTGATCTTCAATCTCACCCCTCAAGCATCTCTGGACTCGCCTCGAGTATGCATCGGTGCGGGCATGCCTGACGCTGGCGACGTCTTCGATAAGTCCGTATACCTCGAGGACGGCATCCCCGAAAGCACAGTGGAGGGGCTCAAGCAGCTTGGACACAAGGTGGTGGTCTTGAAGGGTCATGATAGGAAGATGTTCGGACGTGGACAGCTAATCAGGTGGCATGTTGACCCTGTCGACGGCAAGGGCATGTGGAGTGCCGGTAGTGACCAGAGAGGTGATGGCGCCGCTGTGCCCATGCTTTGAGTCCAGTAGATTGTAGTAATGAGTAACAATGAATTTCAAGTACCGTTCCTAACACGAGGGTCGGGGTTCCACTCTTCACTTTCGATGCTGATCATGAGCTGTTCCACAAGCGGTTTGATCTGTTGCATGTATGTCTCTTCGTCGACAATCGCTTTGCTGGGTCGAGCGTCAAGACGGAACGTCTCGGCTTTCTCATCAAATTCCCACACCCACCAAGTCTGCTCGAGATTGGGAGGCTGCACATCGTACCTCTCATAGTGGTCCATCTTGAGAATAATCCCAATGAGCCGGTTGCACCAGGTTTTGAACGCGCCTTTGACATAGGCTTGGTTGCGCACGAAGACAAGACTTCGGACTCCTTGCAAACGCCGAAGCAGCTTGGCGATATCCCCGGTAAAGTCGAACAGGTAGTGGTGGCTAGTCTGATGGAGAACAATGGTCAAATTATCCAGGCGAAGACCAAAAGCGTTGTGGCCCCATGACCTCATATTGCGAAAGTGTCGACTGTCCGCTACCAGGCTGATCGATCGCACAGCATGACGCTGTTTCTGAGAAAGACGCGATAGGCGTTCGGGTATATTGAGGTAGAGGTTCGTTACGAGAAAGTGAGTACGTCGGAAAGCTAGGAGGCCGCCGTCGAGGTAGAGTTGTTTGCAAGAAAGGAGAGGCGCTAATAGAATGCCAGCGCTATAGTCATGATTCACGATGGTAATGTTGCTCCCTGCGATGGACTTGAAGCCAGTATGATCTAAGTTGTGATCAAAGACATATTCGAGAATATGCGATCTGATCTCTGCGGGAAGGGAGAGGAGGTATCCCTTGGACATCGGCTCTGAGATGTTTAATGACATTTTCGCAGCCTGGCTAGTACGACAAAATTTCAAGCATCACAGCGGTCTGACACACTGCGGGTTCGAAAATTGCGACAACCATTAAATATATATCCAGGTGGGTGGAGGAAGAGAATATTAAAAGCAGAAGGGACAAGGAAGGTGATGATGATGGAGCGCGTGCCCCCTTGGCCCCACTTTCATCGCCGCTTCACAAAGTCTGAGAACGCTGTGTCCACGTAAAACCAATATTCTGCATCCAATGTTGTAGTCGTACACAACATAGATTTTCTGCATATTGGGACAAAGTCTCAAGATGGATCCAGCATATGCATTCGACAAGCCGGGCGTCGTCTCGCTGAGCAAGCCGGCGATGTTCCTCACATCGAACGCTTTCAACATTCCCGACGGCCCAGAAGGAAGACTTTGTGGCAACGACTCGAGATGCTCAAACCCCGGAAAGTCACGCTGCATACGATGCAAAGTGGACCGCTATTGCTCGCGAGACTGCCAAAAAGCTGCGTGGTCATCTCACAAAGACAACTGTGCGCCCTTCTCCGGTGAGCCAACCAACGCCATCATCGATCCTCTACAAGTAGAGGAGAAAGACAGAGAGGCTTTCATGATCGAGAACCTTGAGGCAATGTCCAGACCAAACATTCTCATCTTGCAGAAGAATTCCGACTCGCCTGCGAGTGTTGTGCTCCACGTTCTTCAGCAGATGTTCGCTGAGCATCATTTCCGCGTTGGCTACTATGGCCTGTCTCGCTACTCGAAAGCTGTCATTCTGCTCAATAGCCAAGAAGACTGCGAAGCTCTCCTGAAGATCCTACGCACAAGTTTGGGCAAAATGTGGACTGAAGAGACGTCAACCCTTATGCTCGCCGCCCTCCATGATGGCATGACACCTATCGACAAACAGACCCTGAAGGATGGCTGGTTGGCGCCGGAATCCACTACTCGTATTCTTCTTATTGCCTCGAAGGATCACTTGGAATACATTGCGCCTGACACTGAAGTCTGCATAGTCTTGATGCCTAGCACGAATCTGGACGTCATTACGCGGTGGCAACGCATGGCAAGGATGGCAGGACAAAAGGGAAGGCACGTCAGTGTCAAGCCATGGAAGACGGCAGAAAGTTTGAAGTGGAAAGCGGAAGAGGTGGAGGTTGCGAGAAAGAATGGCGAAGATGTGGTCAAGTGGCAGCCACAGTATTGGGCTACCTACGACTTTGAGGGAAAGGAGAGCTGATCAGGTCAACGACACTTTTCGTGGTTGATTATCAGATCTTTCTCAGACAAAGATCTCCTATAAATATAGACATATGCATGTGGGTAGGCCCATTCTTGCAACCAAATAATAGGCTCATCCTCCGATTCCTAAGTGGTGATCAATAGATCTTACTCTACTCAATCCCGTCGGATCCGCTCAGCCACTGTTGGCCACTGTGCCTGGATTCTTCGGTGGACTATCTGATATCGCCTGCCCAAGTACTTAGCATCCACAAGTAGGCCATCAATCCATTCTGTACCCATTTTTCGAGGTCATATCTAGACATCGCTTCAGGTCTTTAATGCGTGTGTAATGCTTCACCATTTGAGACCGTTTCAGCGTCTCGTATGTAGGGCCATAGGCGTGGCAAAAGGATATACCGTTTCGCAGGCGAGGTTTGGCAAGACACAGTAAGGGCAGATATCCTTAAAGGAGGGATTTCATCGTTGCGAGATCGTGATTATACTATTATTGAGAGGTTCGATACTAAGATAAGCGTGTAAACTGGGCTCTGATTCGCGGTGTCTGATTTCAGTAGATGCTAAGAAGAGGAAAAGGGGATTATTGCACTAAAAAAGGAATACTTCATGATCATAGAGCAGATTCTACAGTCGCAGAGCTCAGTGCGAGTGCGACTTCTTCTCGAAAGCCTTCTCTTCATCTTGTCCGCTCCTCCTTCTGCGATGCACTCGCCCAGCTCTCCTTCGCAAAGTGATTGCAAGGATAGCTCCGAATAGAGCAGGCACCAGCGCACCAAAGACGAAGAGTAAGCTCTTGCCATATGCGCCAATAAAGACGATCATCTCCGCATCCCACGAGTGCCAGCTACTCGCGCCGCCGTGCTTGAAGAGCGGCGTGGTGACTTCACCACGCAGCATCTGGCTCTCAAGATCGCCTTGCTCGTCCGCCAGTACGAACACTTTATCCTGCCAGTAGAGGCTCGCGCTGGTCTTGGTGTATTCCATCCACGCATTGGTGATGAACATGCAACCTGTCGTGAGCATGTTCTCAACATACGGCATTGGCCATCGGATGTTGCGAGAGGGGATACGTGCTATTACTTCTTTCAGGAACGGATGATGGGGTTTGGTGAGAATGAATGCGTTGTTGATGCCGGCTGGATGTGCTCCAGGGGTGACAAATGGTAGGTGTAGCAGCGTATCCAGGGGAACGCGGCAGGCGATGTCGACATCAAGGTACACGCCTCCATAGTGGTGAAGTAAGAGGTAGCGTAGAATGTTCGTGCGCTGGATAGTCTGCGCATAGTTTGTGTAGTGAACAACTACATCTGGGTAGTTGGCTCTGACGAATGCAGTGGCGTTTTCGTCTGTCCAAAGCATATACTCCCAGTCCGCGTGAGCAGCAATACAGCTTTGGCGAGCTGGCTCATACTTGGCCAAACTGCTATTGCGTCCTTCTCGCAGTAAGATCTGATGCAAGATCTTGGGAGCTAATTGTGGGGACTGGCTGGCGATTTCAGTCTCTTCTGCTGTAGGCGGATACGTGTAAAGGTCTAGCTCGAGCGATCCGAAGGTAGCATATGTGCCGAAGACCTCGGCAAGGTCTCTTATATGACCTCCAAAACCGAAAAGAGGGAAGCCCAGTCCCAACAGAGCAAGCACAAGCACGAGGCCGATCGTGATTCGATGATATGTCCGCATGCTTGTGTAGCTGCTCGAAGAGAATTTCGTTGATTGTGGCTCAGTATTCAGCGCATATGGGAACGAGACGAGCTCACGGATGCTACCGGATAGATCTGTAATGTTTTGAGTGCATAGCAAAGGATGGCATCACGTGAAAGGGGAATACTTGCATATATACTCGCAAATTAGTACATGAAGCTACCTCTTCAGGAAGCGTACCTAGTCGTTGACTGGACGGTAGATCATTATCACCGGATGCGGGCGGTCACACCTCTGAGTGATTAGTGGTCGACCTCATGTCGCTGATCCGCGGACGTGGGTAGAGTGTACAGTAGCGTGTGTACACATATTGATAATCAGGAAATCATACACCCGTGATTGCAGCCTTACGCCTTATGGCAGTCCCCACAAACGGTTTCATGGAGTTCTGACTCCGCAATGGTGGATCACTGATGAGCGTGCAGACATGATTGGCAGACGTGTGGTAGACTTGATATCAAGTCCGCGGAAGGCGGCGGAAGGACGTCGCGCGAACGTCCAGCACTCGTCGGCCGGGCGCACCGAAGAGTCAATATTACACCAGCACGACTCTGGACTGGCGTTGAGCGAACACAAGCAGATGCCGACTATGCAGCAGGGTTCGTGCTGATAGATGAATTCGAGAGAATCTCTGGTGAAGCCCTTCACAGCAATCAGATGTTCACACAGGCCATGCCAAGACACCAGCATCACATTGTCATCATGGAAAAATTGAGAGAAAGCATACCTCTGCTCGCGGAAAGCAAATTGTATCACGCGGTATTGGAGGTAGGCGAGGAAATGCATGTGAGAATGCGCTGTTCGAAAAGACGCAGACGCATCCAATCATGCCCGGTCGCCCCTCTTACCAAATCACCCAATCACTCAAAGGTCAAAGTTTATGGGAAGATATCACATGGCATCGCCGGGAAAGACGAGACACAAACTTTGCGCCATTGTTTATAGCAGAAACTTGATACTTATAATACAGGTCATCCCCCTTTCGATGTAATCGCTACCTAAGATCTGGCTCCAAGTAAGACAAGAGTCAATGTCGCCAATCAGCAATGAATGATACACAGTATTCCTGTTGGCCACTCGATGTTGACGGGCCAGATCGGCCGATCGCATGTTTATCGGAGCTTCAATTTCTGCCTCGCTCAATCTTACCGCCTCTGCTGACAGCTGCCACGCAAAGAGCAAGCAAAGAGCACACAATACTGAACACTGTACGACTATTAGCACAACACATACGAATGAGCCACCTGATTTGGTTCACTGACCATTTACTGAGTGGAAGGAATTCACGTAAGCTGGTATCAGCAGGCCTTTGATTGCCTGTGTGGCAGTCTGAACGTAGCTGATGTCTGCCAGAGCCTTTCTCAAGATCTGCGAACGATTGTCAGCACAAGTTTGGATTTCACTCGTGAAAGTAGCCCATACTTCCTCGCCGCCGTCGATTCCTTTCAAAGAACTTGTCAGACTGCTTTTTAGCACGTTCTGAAGCACCGCACTGCCACCACTCACGCCAGCAATCATTCCAACATTGAAAGCAAGGAACATTCCAGAAGAGGTGACAGCGATACCTTCTTCCTTCAGACCGGCCGCAAGGCCGACGAACGCAGAGCTGGAAAGAATGCCCATCGCAAAGCCGCCAGGGAATATCAGCAATGACAGCCATGCGCTCGTGTGGCCGTTCCAGGCAAGCCATAGCAATGTCGTACACAGTATTCCCATGACAGGTGACAGTACTGTGAGTGGCTTGTAGCGGCCGCTATTCTTGATCCAGAGTCCGGCGATCAAACCTCCGAGTGTGTTACCTGCGAATGCGGGTATGAGATAGGCGCCGGCTTGAGATGTCGTGGCCGCCGCGGTTGCTTGGAAGTACATCGGCACAGTCACCATGAGAGCCTGCTGTGCAGTAGTCTGGAGAACAATGACCAGGTAGTTGGTCACGACGACATAATGCGTGGCAAGCTCTAGAGGGAATATGGGTTCAGCAGCGTATTTGGCCGATATTACAAAGACGATCGCAAACGCAATGGTCGTAGCGAGGAGGATGAAGATCCAAGGGGAGTTCCATGGTATACGGGTGCCGCCGAGATCCAGTATCAGGCAGAGCGATAGAATGGTCGCTCCGAGAAAGAGTGCACCGGTGAAGTCTATGCGTTTGAGCCTATCCCAGGTTGACTGGGACTTGTCGGCGAATCTAGAAGTTGGCAAGTTGAGCACAATCGCCACCATTGCAAGAGCTGCCAGTGTAGGCGGCACTTGAACCAAAAACGCCCTATAAAGCTTTTAGCTAGCGGACGTGCTGTGGTATCACACTTATCAGACTCACCACCTCCAGCCCAGAGTTTGTGTTAACCAGCCACCAATCACGCCTCCACAAGTCCTGCCGGTGGTCTGCATGATGTTGACATAGCTCCTGACGCTAGCGACATCATGCATTGGCACGATATCTACGATGATGATAGCTACCAAGGAGCCCATTCCTGCTCCTCCAATGCCTTGCACGGCACGCCATGCAATGACTTCACCTAGGGATCTCCCCAGGCCAGCACCAAGATTGCCGATAGCGAAGAATGCATATGCAAAAAGCAGCACCGGCTTGCGTCCGTAGATGTCACTCAGCTTACCATACAACGGTTGAACGGCGCTCATGGCTAAAATGTACGACGACAACAGCCATGAGCCTGAGTCGAGATCGTTGAACTCAGACGCAACTTTTCCGTAAGTCGCGAGGACAAGACTGGCATCGGCATTGGAGATAAAGCAACCTAGTAGCAGGACCGACAGTGTTGCCCAAGGACTTCTTTTGTGGCCGCTTATTGACTCGCGTCGTGAGATCTTTGCATCGCTGTCATCTTGCGGTAGGTAGTCTGCGTCGCTGCGGCGCTGCTTATCGTTAGTCAGATCCTCTGTCAGAGATCGCTTTGCAGTAAGAAACGTACGCTAAGAGTCCGGTAAAGGGAGTCGTGATCCTGTTGGCCTAAAAGTCTCGTATGTTCGAATACCGGCACCTGTTGTCGATCCGGCACTTCTGAGTTCCCACGATCCTGCGAATTGTGAGGCATGAGAACAATTTATAGACTAGACTCGTGCGTAGTCTTCGAAGGTCTTGCTAAAGGAGGAAGGTGGCAATTGCTGAGTCTGGGACAAATGAGAAAATTTTTACCTGGTAGCTCTATGCATGCATATGTATGTTCGCAAGGGCTCGCTATTGGATGCTCCACTTGGTGACCTTCAGTCGGCAAAGGATCGCGGACTCGCGGTTGCTGGATGTCGTGCTTCACATGGGTCGTTTATGACAGGCCGATAACGTCTGAGCATGTACGCTTCAACAGGCAGCCGCATCTTTGATAATGGCCTGACAAGCTCCTATGTCTGTGCTGGTGCATTCTAACAAGCTATACACATCATTCGATGCCACATATACGAATATTGATGATAAGAAACGTTCGTGATCTGGTTGGTAGTTGGAAAGAAGGGAGAAGTGACACCTGCCGAATGTGGGGCTGGCGGCGATCACGTCTTTCGAATTGCAGCTGACGACTTCTCATACCCGCCTACCAAAACCTCTCGAGTACCAAATTAGGGACGCACGACTTCAACCATTTCGTTTTCATTCTATTGTGGTGAATAATCTGTAGCCAAGAACATAAATGACGTGGGTTCAGGACGCCAAAGGGGCCTCCTGTGCGAGCGCCTCTCTCCTCGAAACGCTCTCTGGATCGAGATATGGTCTCTCTCCCAGACTGACAGCTCTCTGTCCGGTACGCGGACCATCATAGTCGTAGGTCGCAGTATGATAGACTGAGCGGTTGTCCCAGATCGCAAGATCGTTAGGGTTTGCCCATCTGTTGCGAACCTGGAGGTCGTGGTCTAAGACTGGTCAGCATCGGTAAGATCGCAATATGGCGGGCTCAGCTCACTCTCGACAATAAGCTGAGTGAACCAGTTCAGAAGATGGTCACTCTCGGCCTTCGTCACTCCATTTATCCGCTTCGCGTGGTGGCCGACGGCGTACACGCTCTTCCAGCCCGTGACGGGGTTGGTTCTGATGACCGGGTGCACAGCCGTCAGATCAGTTCCAACATTCTCCGGTGCGCCTCGCTCAGCACTGTAGAGCTGGAAGTTGTTCTTCTCGGCACTCTCATTGAAGATGGGCTGTGCGTAAGTGGCAGTCAGCCCCTCAAGGAACTTCTGATACGCTGTCGAAATGCGGTCATAGACCTCATAGCCAGACGCCCACAGGGTATCTCCACCGGTCTTGGGAAGCTCAGTCAAGCGGAGGATAGCGTAATCGCTCGGTACAGGCTCGAAAGTGATGTCGCTGTGCCATCCCTCTTTGTTGCTCTGCCGCTTGTCGCTGCCGAAACGCTCGGCGTACAGCTTCTTCGCTTGCTCGGAACTGATCACAGAGATTTCATCATCCTTGCCACCGAGGGTACGGCCGCTGTTAGAGACCGGGTGAATGTGTAGCTTGGAAGTAGCAGGCTTGCCCGAAAGCTCGCCCAAGCGTTGGGCCAGCTTCTTCTGAAGATCATTATCAAGTTCATCTTGCTTGCGGAAGAAGACCACGCCGCGTTGAGAGACTGCTCGATATCAGTCTCTGTCCGCAATCTATCATCACCAAGATCCTCGCCTGGAACGCGGGACACCAGTGAAGAGGGTATCTGCGTTGTGATAGCTGGAGTCACGATGTGAGAAGTGCAAGTACTGACTTGTGATTGCAAGCTCCCGTAGTAGCTCGTCGGAATTGGGTGCCTCGAGCCACTCTTTCAGATTCGCTGTCGGAAACTCTCGGCCGATGATTGGGGTCACGTCAAACGAATCGTACTCATTGAGAATGCCCTGCAGCTGAAGTGGCTCTTTGTGGGTCCAGGCCGGGCTGGCCTTTGGGCTCTCGGTAGATGACCCGGAAGTCTGAATAGTAGTCGTTGCCATTGGGATTCTGGAGATCTTGGCTTCGAGGATTCCACAATATGGATATGACAGCGTCGATGAAAATTTGTTTTGGTAAGTTGGTGAGGCAAACGGATTGTTCTAGATTGTTTTTGGGATGTTCAGCATACAGTGAAGCACTTGCGATCACTTTATATCCGAATTCGTACGGTTCGCCTTAATGTTGACGAGTTGCAAGCTCTCAATTGCGTGCTTACGCAGCAAGCAAGCTAACTTCCACATTGCCCTCCTCGACGACTTGCCGAACATTCGCAATCCGCCACGAAGATTACAACAGGTGCCAAAGTCCTTGCTGCAAAGCTGTGTGTGTTCGTCACCACGGGACGAACAGCCGAGATGTCTTGGTAAGAAGGCTCTCGAGGATGGCATCATGTCTGTCGTGATAGAACTGCTCGCTTCCCGAGCCGTGTCTGGTCGATCCAAACACCCCCAAGCTCGCATAAAGATGTAGACATGCAGATGGCGTGCGATCTAGTCTTCGACTCTGCAAACAGCCACGAGGTTGGCGAGCTCTTATCGCAAGAACCCGACGCCTTAGGGGCTAGCTTTGATTGCACCATCGTTGGGAAGGGCCACAACGTGTGCAGGAAAGCTATGAATACCACGTGTACAAGCACATTTTGGTATCATGATGGCTCATACTCAATCACGCTTCATACAATCTCATGGCATTCCTCAAGGCCTTCTCCGCGGCCAAGCCGTCAACTACAAACACCGTTGCGCAAGCACTGGAGCCGACGGTCACTGCCATCCACCCCAAGGACGAAGTCCACCCAGAAACTTTGAAGAGGGCTCATTCTCATGACTCTGCATCATCTGAGCATAGTCTAGACGAGAACAATCCCTTCTCTGATCCTAAGATTGCCGAGTATTACAGGGAAGTATACGAGAGCTCTCAGTATGAGTGTCGGTCGGCCTTCGATCCAGAGCTAGAATGGACACCCGCCGAAGAGAAACGGATCGTTAGGAAGCTGGACTATCGAGTGTGCGCTTTTGCATGCTTTGCATTCTTCGCACTGCAAGTTGATCGTGGCAACTTAGCCCAAGCCGTGGCGGACAATCTTCTCAACGATCTGAACTTGACGACCAACGACTACAACACTGGTATCTTGAATGTCAAGACTCCTCGTACACAATCTGCCACTGACATTGATCAGGCAACACTATTTTCAAGGTTTCTTTCCTTCTTGCGGAGATCCCATCCCAACTCATCTCCAAGAAACTTGGCCCGGACCGTTGGATTCCAAGTCAGTCTTCTCAGACTACCCGTCCTGACGTCCCACTGACATAACGCAATGTAGTGCAAATGATCGCTTGGTCCATTGTCGCAGCCGCACAGGCCGCCCTCTCTGGGAAGGGCTCGTTCTATGCCTGCAGAGCATTGATTGGCATGCTTGAGGGTGGCTTTATTCCAGATCTCGTGCTATGGTAAGTATTTATCACATCAACGCCAATTCGTCTCAGTACTGCACCAAGAAAGCTCTTGCTGATGCAATCAACATCAGGCTGTCTTACTTCTACACTAGCAAGGAATTGCCGATCCGACTCTCTTTCTTCTGGACTGCTCTGGATGGCACACAGATCATCACTTCCATATTGGCGTTTGGACTTTTGCACATGAGGGGTGTCCAAGGCATGGCTGGTTGGAGATGGTATCTATATTCATCGATTCAGCCTGACTCGTTCTCCGTTGCTGACCCATTCCAGGCTGTTCTTGATCGAGGGTCTCATCACTCTCGCTGTCGGAATTTCTGCCATCTTCCTCATGCCCTCCTCGGCGGTCGCCACCAAGACATGGTTCCGTCCTAAGGGATGGTTTACTGACCGTGAAGTCGGAATTGTCGTCAACAGAGTCCTTCGTGACGATCCCACAAAAGGCGATATGCATAATCGCGAAGGCATCACACCGAAAAATCTTCTCAGGTCTCTCAGCGACTACGACATGTGGCCAGTAAGTATCGCTCTGATGCGGCTTTGCAATGTCCTAACTGACCGGCAATCCAGATATATGCCCTGGGGCTTATTTGCTTCATCCCAATGGCGACCCCACAGTCGTATCTCACATTGTCCCTTCGTCAGCTAGGTTTCAGCACGGTACGTGTTCTTCCGCTTCCTTAGATCGGTATCTCTTTACTGACAGCCTGTTGATCACAGTTCCAAACCAATCTACTGGTCATCCCATCAACAAGCGTTGCAATTTGCAACTTGTTATTCTTGACTTGGCTGAGCGAGCGCTTCGGCACACGACTGCTGATAGGCATGATCCAAAACATCTGGTACGTCGTATTCATCATCACATAATTTCTGCATCGATGGGCACTAATTTCACTCAGGGTACTTCCATGTATCATCGCCCTTCGCGCCTGGTCTGGAGCATCAATCGACTCATGGGGCACATATGCTCTCCTGACAGTCCTGCTCAGCTACCCGTACTGCCACGCAATCCTCGTCGGCCTGTCTTCGCGCAACTCAGGCGGCGTGCGAACGCGCTCCATTTCTGCTGCTTGCTACAACATGACTGTGCAGATGGGCGGCGTGATCGCTGCCAACATCTATCGCGAAGACGACAAGCCTCGCTACTATCGTGGAAACAGCGTGCTGATCGGCATTAACGTTCTTGCTCTGGCATTGTTTGCGTTTGCGAAGACGTATTATGTTTTGCGCAATAAGGCTAGGGAGAGGAAGTGGAGTGCTATGAGCCAAGAGGAGAAGCATGTGTACCTTGAGACTACGACGGATGAGGGAAACAAAAGGTTGGACTTCCGCTTCGCTCACTGAAGGTGCAGTGGCGTGGGAGACCTAGACGATGGAATTATGTCTACTCTTGATGTGAAGTGATTCAGTAAATCGAATATCAAATCCAGAATGAATGTTCTTTCTTATGCTTTTAGATCATTTGCGAGGTAACGTGCGAGCATGCGTGCTTACATGCTTTTGGATAGTCGTGTTTATGCGATAATAAGCTATAGCTCCTCAAAGGTGCCGTTACGCTATGGTGTAGCGGCGGTGACACTGGCAGTGAAGGATCATAGGGGTTTGCTCGGCGACGTCACGAGGCAGAAGCGGAGTGTGGATTGAAGCGAAGTCAAGGAGTGAGTGAGGACGAGACGCGCTTAAATCTAAGCATATTCATGACCTCACTTATGGAAATGGCGGGCATCATTTGATTCGCATGTGCTGTTGTGCCATCTCAAGGAAGCAATTAGTCATTACAACGTACTCAACTGGGATGAAAGTTATACAACGGCCCACAGTGGTCGAGGGAGCTCGCTCTTGAGAGGCTCCAGCCGCCTTGTCAAGGGATCTTCCTTCAAGCCAACGTACGCCTCTCTCCTGCCGTCTGTTGTCACAGACCAAGTCTTGAGTCCGTAATATATGCCAATGGCATGAACCAGGTAGCGACTAAGCATGAGGTTAGCAAAGCTGGTTCGTTGCGTAGAAAGATTAACATCAGGAACATACCCAAAGCTAGCACCATGATCGTCGACGAGGCTCTGGAAGATAAGTTTGTCCTTCGCCAAAGCACCCTCCTGCTTGGCCTGCTTCCTCTCATCGCTCATAGCGCCATTGCGGCCCACAAAGACGATCTCGTCATCCTCGCTGTCGGTCTCCTCAATGAGGCCTTCGCTCTCCAGTTGTCTCTGCTTTGCTTCCCATTGCTGCACAAAACCGCGGACCTCCAGCTCGAGATCCTGCAGCAAGCCCTTCGCACCCTGCGCGCGCTTCAGCTTTGCGCGCAAGTCACGAGTGACCTTTTGTGCAGCTGCCTCTTCCCTGCTGGCAGGCTGTGTCCTCTCAATCTCGGCGGCCTTGCGAGCTGCAGCTTTGCGCGCAAACTCTGTGTCCCACAATGGCGCAAGGAAGTATGGTACGCTGTGTGCATTGTGTGTTGGGCGCACCTGCCAATCACTGGGCAAAGGTGGCTGCGCGTGCGGGTTGCTCAACAGACGATCGTTCTCCCAACGCTGGCGCCTTCTTGATCCTTCTTTTCCCTTGAGCAATGCATTGCGACGGTCCTGGCTATCTCGTCGGATGGGTGCGCGGCGCTTGTAGACGGTGTGGACGGGCTCGGTACGCTGGCGTGGCTGAAGTGGCGAGGAATCTGGATGCTCTTCGTCGTCAAGCGCAATATCCAGTGTGACTGATCGGCCGCGAGCTAGGCGCGGTGTTGAGATAGAGGTGGCCTTGAGCACATCAGCAGCTTGCTCAACTGTCCAGGCCTCGATGCGCTCTTCGTTGTCGATGGGCATGGGAGAGGCGTGGGGGTTCTTGGTGGGGGTTGTAGTGGCGTCCATGCTTGCGACTGATAAGGCTGGCGCGAAACAAAGGAATGCTGGGTGAAGTCGATCTAGCAATTTGTCGAAGAAATGAAGCGATCTGTGTGTGTATAGCAAACAACAAATAGCGATGCAGGAGACGTGCCGGACCAGACCAGACAAGACAGGAGACAGGTAGGCACGGGATGCGATAACGATACCTCCTAGCGGTTGGGTCATGACGGGCTGAAGCCTGCCTTCGCCCGCATCCGCCGAGAAAAGGGTTCAAGGTTCAGTGTCCCGATCATCTTCGCCCAATTAGCAGGCTGTGTTGAGATGCGTGAAGAGACGACGGTTGAGATTCCAAAGTCGAACCCGGTGGCTCATAATGACCACGCTCGTCCAAATGCTATCCAACGTTGAACATGGCAACGCTCCGAGTTGTGTACGATGCACTTATCGTCCGGCAAGGACGCCACAAATCTCGTGAAGTTCGCTGTCGTCGCACGACAGTCTTTGAATGCTTTGGGAACAGTCGCAGGATTACTCTACCCATGAGAAGCTCGTCTTCCAGCAGCGGCTGAAATGGCGAGAAAGAAATCACACGTGTCACTACTAAAGTCTCTTCCATCATGTCAACTAACAGTACAATGATCAGACGGACGTTTAGTGGCGCGACGGCAAGTCAACAAAGAAGAGATCACCGTTCCGCCGCCCATGTGCACACCACATGAACACCAAGGAGTTACACCTTTGCAAATGATGACCTTGGACTATGATCGTCGACAAAGCCGAATGCTGTCAATAATTGGAATAGGCAACTGTTGGATTATGTTGAGGCTAGCCACTTTTGGTATTTTTTGAACAAGTCTTCATTGATGAAGATAAATCAATACTGCCCATCGACCAAATTGCTCGAAGTGTTCGCGTCTCGACTAGCCAAGATATGAGAATAGTTCATGCAGCAAGACGCACCAGCTTCGCGGTACGCCTGAGCGCCTACAGGGCTGGCACGGCACATGCTGCAAAGCACTAAGGCACGAGGTACTGCAGCTCCTCAGCTGACCACACACGTGCTATTTCAGTACAGTGCTGATATTGCCTGTGTGTCATCGGTTCCGATCTCGCTTGCATAACGTACAAGACTAGCAAGCCGCTATTGGCGGTCGTATGCGAGCGGCATCACGCCACTTCGCTTATCACATGCGATGAACTAACTGTGTAACAGTGCTTTTGTTATGCCTAGATCGCCACCATGGGGTAGATCCGAGGGTGGAGCGACAAGCCTAAGCTCGTTGAGGAGAATAGGACCGATGAGGTGTGGAGGGGAGGCCGCAAGGCTAGAGAATGGCATGGCATGGCATGGCATGGCATGTATATTTGTTGCCTGCAGTGGCAAAGGACCGGCTTGATATGTTTCGCTATACCTCTATCATGTTTTAGCAAGAAATGAGAACAATTCGCATCCATCGTCGACGCCAGACATCTACAATCCGTTCACCAACAGCCTTCATGCGTTCGATCGATCGTCATCGTCATCAGTAAAGCAAAAGCGGCAAATCTCTGCAGAAAAGGAGAAGACATAAGAGACGTGGTGGTTCAGTATAACCCAGCCTAGGCTCAACATGAAAGTGGCTGCGTAGCAGTCTCGGAAGTGGGATGCTATGCGAGGAAGCGCCGGATATGCGAGAACGCGGACGTCCATACCTCCCGATGGTATGAGTGTATCAATACGGGCAAGGTGATACAGGCGCTGAACGGTAGACGTGGTCCGATGGAGAAGTTGGACAGAAGCATTGCGAGTTCAATTCGCCGGTGAAAGAAGTGAGAGGAGTCGGCATCAGCGAGTTCGGATCAAGACCTGGTGAAGAGTAATCGCGGTCATATTCTGTCGAGGCCACGGCTGAAGAGGATCCCAGCGACATCCCAGGCGGTCGAACTGGAGTTTGGAAAGTCTGTTGAGCCACACGTCGGCTACCTGTCGATGGGGAGACGCCGTCACGGAGCGAGGTCGTCGCCGAGCTCGCACTTGCACTCGCTGCTCTTGGTCTACGGTTGTTTGGAATCGTCAAGTACCGTCGGGCTGTACCTTTACGCTTGCTCGCTCCCGCGGCGCTGGATTCCGGGTGCGCCGAAGCACGGTGTCGCAGCAAGTTATCCTTGCGCTTGTACTTCTTGTCACAGCCTGGCTCAGAGCAGACAAATTTGAGGACGTTGGTCGTGTTATGGACGGGCTTGTGTCGGCGCACATCTTTAGGATACCGAGAAGCATAGTCGCAACCTCCATGATTACATTTGTAACGGCTGGTCTTCGCAGGATCGTGGACGCCAAGATGGTGTCTGGGGAGACTGTCAGCATCATTTTCAACGTTCGTGAGAGTCGAGTCAATTCACCTGAGGCCCGGTCCGTCTTGGAGTTGCTGCTTGCAAACAGGACAAACAAAAGATCCCATCGGCGCAACCGTGGATTCTTGAATGTCAAGGCCAGATAGCACGGATTCTGGATAAACGGATGCTATGTCCGTGTTATCCAATTCATTGTTGGACTGGGTGTACGCATGCCTCGAGATCTCATTCACGGTGCCCATGGCATCTTGAAGCATGTGGCTTTGCTGCATGGCAGCATTCATTCCAGAGCGGCATAGCGGTGGGCGTGAGTCATCAAAGCCAACTTCCCTTTCACTTGGACGCTGGAGCGGATCTGATCCTGCCCATGTCAAAGTGTCTTGCAACGGCTGATAACGCAATGTCATGTCTGGCTCGATAACTTGTATCTGCCCACGCTCGAACTCGCCTTCGCCCGAATGGTTGAAGTCTTGAAGTGTATCCGATGAGTACGGGATCGGATTTCCGATGTTAGCGGACACGCTGCAAGTCTGGTATGGTGGCTCGGCCTGAGCAGCGTGAAAGTCGCGGTGTACTCCGTGAATGCTACAGAAGGCACCAAAGGCGATCTGGCCCTGCCATCCTGGCAAAGGCTGTTGGAATGCGTCGAGGTGAGCGAAGTGATGGGGATAACGTCGAGCAAGCTGGGTCTGGTAGCCGGAAGGGTTCAAAAGTGCTAGGAGTGCTGGATCAATGTGATGGACAGGCTCTGTTGGTCCAGAATTATGCGGGTGTCTTCCGATGGCGTCCGTGTCTTCGAGGTTGTCGGTTTCATCTTCCGCTACGTCGGCAATGTCCTGTTTGATATCAGCATTGGTATTGCACTCGACCAAGAGTCAAGGCCAACCTGTGGGTACTCGGCAGAACATTCGGTGTTGAACTCGCCAAGTGCGCTTAACAGCAAGTCCTCCTGATCGATTTGCGGCAGATCACCCATCCTCGAATATCGTGCTTCCCCACAGTCTTTCTAGAAGACTCCCTGATGTATGTCTTGAGTGTAGGTCCTTGTATAGTAGTAGATGCGCTCTGCGTTGCCCAGGTTGCGGTATGGTGTGAACTTGGCCTTTCAGATGGCTGTAATCTTGTTTCTGTCGTCACGAAGACGTCCAGAAGAGTAAGACAGACAAGTTATGAATGACCGTGACAGAGATGGCAGGTTTAGTTGTGTCTGAAGGTGCGACCTAGAAGGATGACGGAGCTACACATCGCCGCGCGAGCGTGGTATAGAGCTGCTGCTGCGCTGCGGCCGCCCTTCAAGCCAAGGCCCTCGCCCCGGAGCCGCAACATGGTCGTGGTTGGTTGGATTCATGACGTCGGGTCGGGGTTCGATATGCTGCATAGACCAGCAGTGTTCTTGTATTCATTGTTGTCTTCAATATCTCACAAGCAATGTGCAAGCAAAGGCGGACCCCTCGCCTTATAAGCCGGGCCAGACACGGCAGGACCTCTCAGCTGAGCGTTTGCTCGCATCAGTCCTGCATATGCAGCCTTGACTATGCATTGTGGCTATCCGCACGAGGACATTATCTCCGCCGGCTAGCAATGTCGGCGCTTAATGACAGGTTAGGGCGTTTCTTTTGCTGAAACGGACACTCCGAGAGACTCTCCCGCCATTAGCTAGTCAAGGAAGGTACCAGTATCGCCTAATGTCATATGAGGATGCAATAATCAACAGTACAACTTCTTGGTTTTGGCGTGGTCTATCCGAGGTGCTCGTGCAGAAGCATCCGAAAACGTGTTAAACAGCTTACTGCCGTCAGATGGCCAGTATGGAGTCTGTTGGTCCGATGATCGCTATCCTCGCTATGCTCTCACAATGTCTATTTTGGTGTCAAGACCTCTCTCTGCGGAACCTGAATGAATCAGCACTGGAATGTTGAAGGCATGAGTACTCGAGAACGACATTATTGGCATTATCATGCTGCCAATACAGCCGGCAGTCTTACAACTTTCGAACCGTTGTCTCTCCCGTGATGGGGCGTGCTTCTGCAAATCAAGACTTCCGCTGCTGGAGGCCCACGTACTGGACATCTCATGCAGGCTCACGAGGACAGGCGTAGACACGCCGCAGACAAGCCGGTGACATGCCGCCGGCGATGAGAACATATCTAATGACTTGGCTGTTGATGTTGGGGGCCTTGAACGTGTGGCTCTGGTCTCGATCAAAGCAAGGTTTACGGATCCGGGAGGGCGGGATCGGCGTTTAAAGTGGTATCACGTCAAGATCCATCTTGGCGACTTCGACTATGAAGTGCTGCTGCCGTGATGGAATGATCTGTGGTAGCACTCGACACATGACTGCCCAGTGTCGTGGCGTTGTCCCGGTCTTTGGGCAAGCCAGCAGGGCTGACTGGCGTTGTCTTTAAGACATCGAAGTACTGCAACGGCGACATGGTTGCATCGGCCACAATCAACGAAACTTGCAAAACTCCGTCGAAAATTGGAACCATATTGATGTCAGAGTTAACGAGTAATGCGTTTGCGCTGTAAAGAGTGCTCGCGGAGGAAGCAAAGTGTTGCAGAGTCGATCAAAGTTCACAGAAAGAGCGAAGGAGTCTTATATGACTCGACCAACAAGCTGTGACCAGTCACAACCCCAGAATAATATCACATCATGCCATTGGGCACAGAGCAGCCAGCTCACATCATCAAAGGATCACGACACGCACGCTGCCACGCTTTCGATAAGGCTCGTGAATTCCTGCCTTCACTGTAGCCAGAATTCGAAAGCCCTATACTTGAGGCGCAAAACTTGCCTTACTTTTGTGCGATGTTTCATCCTGGGCGATAATGTTGCAAGCATATTGGAGTACAGTCCGGTTGTCAAGCCAATAAGCACCTCTGGCGGCGTCGGGCTGAGGGGACACCAACCAGATGTGGAATGTTCGACATGGCAGTCACTCACATCTCATCACTCCTCAAGGAGGACGTCCAAGCCATACTTTATACAGCCTGTGATCCATCGACACACTTATAAGTCGCGTCCACTGAGGACAACTTTACACATGCAGGATCAAACATATGATGATTTCTGTCATTAAACCCACGAGACCCGAGGGTAGCCTATATCCTCAACCCCTTCCAAACTTGATACCGTGGCTTTGTTGCATTCCTATCAGAACAATTCGAGGCCTAAATTTCCAGTGGTAACACGATAGATGCCGATCAATGCTTCGCTTTCGACATTTGGCAGGTCTGCACCCTTGTGACACAGTGCCGAAGTTGATTCGCACAATGTTCGAGAACATTTTGGACCAGTTCTAGTATAATCTTATGAGCGCGTACTCAGTTCGACCATCGCATTCTGGTCAGATTTGCAGAGTATGGCTTTGCTCAGGAGGCAGGCTTTCGGCATGGAGTTCGCATAAGATGCTCATTGGACCATTCCGGTGCTTGATTATGCGTTGGTTGCAGAAACAAGTGTGTACGGTCAAGCTTGGTCTTTCGGGGCATTGTATTTGTTCCAGATGGTTTCGTGGTGTTTGACGTGCTATAGGTAAGGTTGCTTACAAGACCAGGCTCCAGATCAAGAGTATGCTCAGCACAGGCTCAGTAAAGGAGCCTCCGATTGCTTCGCTCGAGCCATTGAAGTCGTCGTTGTTCCTTACGTTCGCGATTGCATCTTCAAGCATGGCCTGGTAATCGCTTTCTCCTTATGTCCATTTTTCACTTGTCCTTGCGGTCGATCACGAGGACTTTCGGTAGATCTTCCTTGAGGCGCTTGCGATCCTCGTCCGTCGCGGTCCAACCCAGAAGTTGCTCTGCCTGGTCTGATGCCAGGAGTCCGAAAGCTGCGTAGGCCATCACGCCGCCGCCGATGATCAGACGCGTGCGTGGTGTAAGGTTGCGGTAGGATTGCCAGAGAGACATTGTCACGGTTCTTGGTGCGTATCTGTATGTAGCGGTCGGCAACTGAGTGTGTCGCGATGCGTTCAATGTATACTAAAATTGCATTGGCTGCAGAGTGGTCCTTCGAGAACTCCGGCTGGATTTTAGGGTTTTGAGATCTTAGGGTTTGGGGCTGGTCGACTCGCGGTAACGTGCCGGATAAGCGGGCGGGTCGGACAAGTGAGTGGGTCAAAAATCTGAACTGCTTGCCTTCAACATTTGATCACACAAGCAACAATGAAGTTAGATAGATGAAAGTAAGTGCATTAGGAAGTACAGAACCTAAAAGAATGTCTGCTTGAACCGCATTTATTACATCTGAGTCCTACAATTTTGCGAGCACTTCGTAGCGGCTAAGCTAATATTTCTGGATTTATATCTTTATTATTGTTCTTCGATTGCTCTGAAGCCACAGGCTTCTGGGTCCTACCCTGGCTGTCTTAAACAGCCATGGATCCACCTCGTTAGATATAACCACTTTTACATGCTCTCTTCTGCTTTTGATACTGATTTTCAGCTCGAAGAGCAGCTACCTTAGCTATCAAAAGTGCCTTTTTATACACCATAGTCTCAAACCCTTTTAAAAGCTGTTAGAAAGGTCCTTCAGCAGAAGAAGCTGATAACCTCCTTCGTTTGCGATTCTCTGTTTATACAAGCTAACTTTGCCGCCTAATCTTAGGCAAAGTGTTCGGTGTTTTAGGGTTCTAGGATGTCTAACTACTCTGCGGTAAAGGAGTAGCTTCAAGAATAGGACCAAGCCTCTCCAGCACGACTTGCGGATCAAATAGAGCAATACCAGTTACTCTAAAGCCAGAAGTGATATTTGCAGCTATTATTACCTGTTTATAAGCTATATAGAACGTAGGAAGGAATTCTTCTTTCGTAATGTGGTTAATGCCAAGCCTTATTTTGCTCTCGATTCCAGAGCCATATACCTTCTTTAAGGGGCTAAAACAGCTTACATCTAAGGGCTGAAGAATGTGAGATATATGCGCAGGTATATATAAAGTCAGAATACAGTTCTGAAGGCAGAACTCCCGGAATTCGGCTATTTAGTAGCTACCGTAGCTATTAAAGATTAATAACCTCTATTTGCCTTTATAATACTTAGTGCTTTTGTAGAAATGATGTATCTATTCCAGGCCAAGCTTGTCGTTAGTCCACCCGTTCTCACTTATAGCGATTCTCTAGGTGGCTAGGACGCTACTTTAATACTATCTTATCTGGTGAAGCTTACTATCGAAGATGATAAATAGTAGCACAGCCCACCCTTTAGCATTAACTGCCTCAATCGCTGTGACCCATTTTCGATTGCCTGGCTGCTTTATCCTTAGCCTACCCTTCCTATCCGATGTTATAATCACCCTTAAGGTCGAAATAACACCTATCTGGAAGCCGGTCTCGTCGAAATTGAAAATGTCTTCCTCTGTAATACCGTACTTCGCAATAGTGTCCCTAACTAGTTTGAACCATAAGCTAATCAGCTTTAGGTCCTCAACCTCTACTCTCTGAATATCAAACTTGCGGTTATATACGCTATATAGCTCAGAATAGCGTTTAACAAAGTTGGTAACCCATTTTATACCGACTATTCGAGGGCTAGTCGGATCTTTGGTGCGGAGCATTATATTGGCCATTTCTTCGACGATAATACACTAAGGGGGGAAGCCTTCGGCAGACAGCTGGAATATCTTACGGAGAAGCACTTGCTCTTCATTATTCGTGAATAAGCGTGTACTTGGAGTAGTGTCAGCTCTCGAGGACGTGCCAGAGTGTCGCTGTCGAAGGGTTTCGAATGGAACATCGTATACATTCGCCGCAGCTCGAAGGGATGGAAGTTGGTTACTGTGGTATGCTTGGATGGCTAAAGAAACACGTCCTTCAGTTTGAGAGGACATTGTAACCAAAAAGTGTTGTGTTGTGCGAAGAATAATGTGGAAGACGCGTCGCGCGCGCGTTTTGACCCACTCACTTGTCCGACCCGCCCGCTTATCCGGCACGTTACTGCATCGAAATTATCGTTTACGACAGACATGTCCAGAATTATAGTGACTACTCCGTGTATATGAATTCTAGTCATATTTCATGTATAGTTCTATGGCTGTTTGAACCATTGTTCCGTCAGTAATTGTGTTTACCGCATCGACGGCAATGCGACAGCTGATCACGCAAAGATGACCATATCTGGAGTGTTTCATGTTCCTGTTTTCGACCACGCTGCACGTCGGGTGAACAATTTTGTTGCAAAGACATCAAGATGTGAGACACTACTGGAATACACATATATACACACACATCTAAGCTACCCACATGCAGTGATCACACAAGACTTGCCATCGAGCATAGAAGGGCTTGCCAGCAAGTATCTGTTGTGTAACAAAGATCCGAACAAGGTAGCCCTGCTTTGCTCGAGCCACGGCTCACTTTCCACCGCCACGTGCTACCACGCTGTCGGATCATGCCGTCAGTACCAGAATACATGGTGTTCCAGGTTGAATCGTGCGGTGCAAGAAGTCTGTTATAGATTGATCCACCCCGATTGGACGTCAACAGCTTCCTTCGATCCATGGCTAGGCATGTGACCCTATAGCATTCCGATCAAACATCTCAAGCAAGTTTTGACAACCCTTCCATACCTGTATCAGCAGTGTGCAAGTCAAGTCTCATTGCTAGCATTGCCATCTTATCCTGTAGTTCACCGAACATGCGGATCTCGGCGAGACGCTCTTCATTCTCTCGCAATTGACGTTGGAGGTCGTGATTCCTCTGTTGTAGCGCTCGCTCCCGTTTGAAGGCTTCTGTAGCCACCGAAGCCGCGGTGCCATTGTCTTCGGGAAGCACTATTGCGCTATCGGCGCTAGACACACTACTGGCACGGGTCATGCTGTGCTCTGGTGTAATGCATAGAATCTGCTTCAAGACACATGTGATGGTTTGCTCAGCATCTGGTAGACCCATTGCACCCCAGCCGCTCGTAGCACACTTTGCCTCTGACCAAGCCACGAAGCCATCAGGTCGGACCAGAACGCAGCCGGCTGAGGAAATGTCGTATTTCTCGTAGAATGCCGCGTTTTCCTGTGTGAGCTGATACGTTGCGAGGTCAGGTAGAGTTGGGTCGTTGTTCACGGCTGCTTTTCCGGCGTCCAGCCAAGCTGAACCTTCATGGCCTGCGATGATCACGAATTCAGAACCTAGCAGGTCGGCGACTGGATACGCCTCGCCCTGGCGGTCTTCCGTCTTGATCAGAACATGATGCGCCATGGTTCCGGGTCTCGCTTTCGCTGTCGCGGGATCTGAAGTCACGGAACCTAGGTTGCTTGTCGTCAACGCCCTCGAATGATACTGATACCCGAGCTCGAGATGCGGTTCGGGCACCTCCTCTTCCACCTCCACATCGTCTGCAAACAAATCTGGCGCTGCACGGACGACAAAGCGCTCGAATACTTGGTCGACTGTCTTCTTCGACACTGGGTAACGCTCGTCGTGATATGTCTTCGTTACTAGATCTTCGCCGGCTTTACCCTTGAGAACGAGTGCCAACTTCCATGCTACATTGTGCGCATCGTGAATACCAGTGTTGCCTCCGAAACCGCCTACAGAATGGAGGTAGAAGTTAGCCTGGTATCTCGAACATCGCATTTGGTTATAATTATCAGTATCATACCGTGAGGCGTTACGACATGAGCTGCGTCTCCCGCAAGGATAACCTTTCCATTGTTGAACTGTTCAGCAACATTGCATTCAGCATTCCAGGGCGAGAGATGCGTGATCTTGACCTCGACGTCTGCGCCGATAGCCGCGCAAAGCATTTGCCTTGCCCTCTCGTCGGTAATTCCAATCGAGGGGTGTCTGCTCTCCTCTGTGCCCTTCTTGCCTGCTGTGTTGACGACGAGGAAGCCTTCGCGGCCAGTCTTGTCCAGTCTGAAGAAGCCTCTGATATGCTCGTTGTCGACATATATGACTCCATTGTACCTGTCTTTGACAAATTCTCCCAGGTCCGCATCAAAATAGATTGTCAATGAGTGACTCAACAAGCCATGTCCATGCGATTTGATGCCCAGCTTCTCGCGTACTGGACTTCTGTTGCCATCGCAGGCAACCATGTACTTCGCCCTCACGATCTGCTTCTCGCCGGTCTCGACACTTCTTATCAATGCCGTCACGCCTTCTTGATCATGCTGGAAGTCCACGAGCTCAGTGCTGAACCTCAAGACAGCCCCATTTTCAATAGCGTGCTGCCGGAGCAACGGCTCGAACATTTGCTGCGTCAAGAACAGCCTGTGCGTGGGAGAGATGTCCTCTATCCACTCGTTGATATCCTTCATATATGTTCCTAGATGTCTCCCTGCTAGAGTCTCGACAATATGCAGGCCGGCATGCTTGTCGTAGTGCTTTAAAGATTTGGAATGCATCTCATCATACAAACCTAGCTCGCGGTATATCTGCATTGTCCGAGGATGGAAGAGTGCTGCTCGAGGGTGTATCGCGGTACTCGAATGTCGTTCGATCGTAATGCAGTCCCGAACCCCATGTTTGGCGAGGAGCGAGCTGAGGGTCATTCCAACCATCGATGAGCCAATAATTAGTACTGGGGTCTCGATGATGGGCATGCCGAGCATGCTGGCGATTCTCTCGTGACCTGCCATGGTGACAGAGTCTCTTCCGAAGGGTTGCCGGAGCCTATCGCGCCGCCTGATCGGATACCTGGCTGATTGTAATTGAAGAATGGATAATAGGACCTAAAACATAGGTCAATTACCCGGGTGCGATTTTTCTGAGAACGACGAAGGGATAGGACGATGATCTGGTCGACACTGTCGATAGATAATAAGTCATAAGCGGGGTCCGTACACAGTATGGAAGACACGGCACGGGGACTGCTGCTTTGTATCCGCGTTTGAGATGGTATCTCCGCGGCTGTCAACATGACATGCGTTGCACCGTTGGCGCCGCACCTCGTGGTGACTGTCTGCGGACCAAGAGCTTGCCCCAGCAGACCACAACAGAACAAGCCATCCGAAGTAGCGCAAGATTGTCCAGTAAACACTGGCTATTTGAGAGGAAATTAATGCCGTCTGGGACTATCGGCCATTGATTATTGAGCTTCACAGTGCCTACGCGGGAGTGCGGCAAAGCTGATATCATAGCCAGTTCGTAAGCAGGACTGGTCTTCTCAGAACTAAAGGCCAAATGAAACGATTACCTAGGTATCTGACGATGAATCAGTTTTCATGGGAGACTCTTCGCACGTGGTGTTGTGTGCTAGCCGTCTGCGGACGTTTCCGTCCTCTCGACCAAGGGGCAGACATCCGCCCAATAGTCGCTGCGTTCTCCTGTCTCTTTCGAATATAAACAGCAGATCAAGCTTCGATAGAAAGCTTGATCCCCGAATGGATACACGTATGTGTTCTATGATGCGCTAGAAAGGCAAAGAGCCCCGGGTTCAGGTGCGCAGTACGGTCACACGCTACAAATAACTCCACCTGTCACCGCACCAGCGCCATCAGCCATTACCAAAAGAGCCTTGGGGCTTATACAGCACTCAATATATATTGAGCCCGAGATTCCCGTGTCTCCTTATACTAAAATTATTCTAGCAACCCTAACAAGCATTCGGAAGGCTCCCTCCGCCAGCGGCTCAGAGCTTGACGTACTAGGCGTCTTGCGCTTGCGACGATGGTTTCAAGATTCGTTGTCGTTTACAAGCTTTGAAGCACGATCCGCTCCGTCTAAAGTAATGATGCCCTTTCTCCCTAGACGAGACCTACTTTCGACGTTCAAGGGCTGTATGAGGGCTTTTTTTTGGAGTTTCAATAAAAGACGTCCTGACTTCTTTCTGTAGATTTGAGGAAGCAAGTATACTGTCCAACATCTGTCACTCCTTTCATACAAGCTATCTTCTTATCACACACTTTCGACTACACGGTCTCACCATATCAGCACAATGAAGTTCACATCCGCCGTTCTCGCCAGCACCATGGCCATCCTGGCCGCCGCCTCACCCACCCCGGCGGCCCTCACTCGCCGGGCCGACATGTGCGGCGACTGGGACAACGTCGTCGTCAACGACTACACCCTCTACAACAACCTCTGGGGCAAGGGCGCCGCAACCTCCGGCAGCCAGTGCACAACTCTCGACGGCACCAGTGGCTCGACCATCAAGTGGCACTCTGCCTGGTCCTGGGCTGGCGGCAAGAACAGCATCAAATCTTTCCCCAACGTTGTGGTCAAGACCAACGCTGTGCCGATTTCGAAGATCAAGTCCATTCCTTCCACCTGGAACTGGGCCTACTCCGGCAGCAACCTTGTTGCCGATGTGGCGTACGATCTCTTCACAAGCGATACCGCTGGCGGCGCCGAGAAGTATGAGATGATGATTTGGTTGGCCAACATCAACGCTGGACCGATCTCCAGGTATGCAAGCTCCAATGCTCATTTTTCTCTTCCGAACCATACTAATACTCCCCTCCCACAGCAACTACAATGCCCAAGGCAACGCCGTCCCCATTGGTAGCACCACCATCGCTGGCCAGAAATGGAACGTGTACAAGGGCCCCAACGGCGCCATGACCGTCTTCTCTTTCCTGCCCGCCGACGGCAAGCAGATCAAGAGCTTCAACGGCGACGTAAACCAGTTCTTTGCCTACTTGACCAAGAGCCAGGGTCTGCCTTCTAGCCAGTACTTGAAGAGCGTTGGTGCCGGCACTGAGCCTACGCTCGGTAGCAAGGCTGTGTTCACTACTACTGGATACTCGGTCAAGGTCAACTATGCTTAAATGGAAGTTCAGTAGGGGGTTTGGTGTAGTAAAGAGCAGTATCAATCGGTGTCGAAGGCCGGAGGCAAACCCGATATTAGCCATCTGAGGAATGTCACTTCCAATCACAATGCCGAAAGAATTGCTCTAGATCGATCCAGTGCAAAATCGCTCTGCAGCTCACATGTCTGTATCCAAGAAGCTTCACGTTGTGGCTCGCCTGAATCATCAGTCGTCAAGCCAAGACAACATTGCAATATCGTCCACGTGCGAAGGCCAACGATCTGCCTTCTTCTATTGCTGCAAGCCACCCGCCAACACGTGCGACCAGGTCACCTGTGCGCTGAATTCCGAAAGCGCCATGCTCATCGCTTGCAATTTGTCCGCAAAGTGGAAGATCTCAAGCCACATCATGCAGGTGAGCATGTCTGCCAAGGAACTTTACGCCAAAATGCAATAACGGAAAAGAGGATGGCGCCGCGTATAATCCGCAACATTAGCAGAGCTGAATTTTTTTGCGCACCTCAATGCCGACTGCTGACGCCGGAACCAAAATCTGACGGAAGCTGAAAAGAATGCATGCAGTCATCTCATCGATAAGATGAGAACAATAAAGATGAAATGGCCCTGTGGATCGGCTTTCCCACAATTGATCCGCGGGCCTCGACCTTTTGCACACGTTGTCATGTGGAGAAAGACGACAAGGAAGCAGGCCTGAGCAGTCGAGGCAGATCGCCGTGATCATCTCAACGGTGTGCAGACAAACTTCGAGGTGTTGGGTCAGCGGCGTCTCAGGCCTTCGCCCACTACTGCTATTACGCTACTAGCAAGGTACGCATCAGTACACACGTCGGATACATGCAGCTTGCAGGATCATCACTTTCCCCCCAAGCCGGAGTGCGGCTCGCGATCACTTTTCGTGGCGCTGCTTCGCCAGATTTGCGGCCCTGCAGCCTGCAACAGCTTGCAGGCAAGAAGCTGACGCGTCGGCGAGGAGCTGCTTCACCACCACGACGAGATCTGCGCAGCTCGGCATAGCACAAAACAGCATGGCAAAGCACAGCACAAAGAGAACAAAGACTTTACTGCCCCTCAAGTGCCGAAGAGGGGTGCGAGCGTGAGAGTGAGTCCTGAAAGGTGGAGTCTTGCCGAACAGGTTCAGTTCGCTTCGTTTCAATGCTGAGACCCGGGCGAAGATCCGGTCTCGAACCTGCGGTCCACTTGCGCAAAGAAGATGGGGATGGCAGGGCGTGTGCAAGATTGGTATGTGTAATAAATGAATTGCAGGATTTTTCGGTTGTTGAGCCAGTCGCGAAAAAGAGAAGAGCGGCGAGGAGGGCAAGCTGGACATCCACGACAGTCCCCTTCAAATTAAAGTTGCTACATAGCCCTCGAGCTAGCGGGCGACGGATCGTATCACTATTATTGGGGAAAAGGAGGCTAAGGAGGCTAAGGACGGCGATGGTGGAGCCGTGCAGAGCTGGTCTTACGCTGGCGCCAGGCACGAGAGCGACCCTGGTCGGGCATGGGCGAGCATGTGGCCCGGCCCTGAGTTCACTCTGTGACGGCGAAGCGAGGGACATCGGCGCACGTCCTGTGTAGCACGCTGAAGCCGGGCGCAACGGCCGGACGCACGATGGATGATGGCGATGATGATGGGATATATGAAGGTCTGCTATGTTTGAGCACGGCGGGAGCGACGATACACACGTGCGCGGCGGCGCGTGGGAGGCCGATGTGATGACAGCACAGACACGGACACAGTCACCACTATCACCTATTATTGCGTCGCCTGCCTTGCCTGGCTGTACGGATGAAGAAAGCGGCTGCATGCATGGCGCCGCCTCTCCCTCCGTGCCCGTATTGGATGCGGGTCCCGTATAGTAGTGGCAGCAGCCTTCTCGCGGCTGGATGTAGATTAAGGTGCAAATTGATGGATGCAGGCCTTGCTATTTGCGACCCTGGCCCCGGTCGCCTTTGAATGATGTGGCGTAGTCGCTAGCAGTGCCTCTGTGCAAGGATGCGACGACTATCGACGGCCGCCGCATGAAACAGTCCAATTGCCCGTGATGCCATCCGCCTTGCCCTGCATGCCCGTGAAATTGCACACGCCAGATCTTGCCGTCCATCGTGCTGGCGAGCGCGCGGTGGTGGCCGGCCCCGTGTGCGCAGAGTATTGCACTGCACGACGGTGTGCCTGTCGTCTTCTCTCCCTCGTGTGTCCAGGTATCCACGTACCCTCGGGATTGTGTTCAGTGTTGATGCGTGCGTGCGTGCACCCTGTTCTGCGAATCTGCCTGCCCTGCCCTGCCCTGCCTGCTCTCCACCCGCCGCCCGTTGCTGCTAGCCCGCACCACGACGCCGCATCCTCGACGCCTCAGACGACGGCGCGCTTGCTCCCAGAGTCTCTTTCGCTGTCCTCGCGACGACACAGCCCGCAACATCCACCACCGCCGCCGCCTTCGACCAGTCTCTCCCGGCCGGCCATCGCGACACCTTCACGACACACCCCGTCGTCGACCACCACCACCTCCCCTTCCCTTTCGTCTCTCCGCCCGCCGCGTGCACCCGACAACCACCCCTTTCGCGCGCCCTCGCCCACCGCCTTGCCTGCATTTCCGACCGGTTCGACCAGATCCGCCCACACTCGCTTGTCTACACGTCTCCGACTCCTCAGTCTACAACCTCTCGCGTCCTTTCTCACGGCCTTGTAATATCTGGCATACCAGTGCAGCAGTCGAGCGTAGGAAACGCAACCGCGCATCCAGTCGCTCATTTCCCACGCCCGCTGCCACGGAGCACTCGCCCATTGTCTGGACTCTGTCGCACTGTCTGGCACAATCGGCCTCGCTATTACTCCCTCAAAGCAAAACACTGTCTTGCCATTGGCTGGATCTGGCTTTGCGACCGTCTGAAAGACCAATATACACCACTTTTCGCTCTTTGTTTCCCTCCGGCCGGACCCACGTGCGTTTCTTTGACTGGATCGAAGAACGCCGCCTGTCTCGAAATTGGACAATCTTAGACCGGCCGAGCCTCTGTACCTTCTGCACACCTTTCTGTACTTCGACATTTGCATTCGCCCATCCACGCGATACGCTTCACGCGATACGCCCCACGCTCCTTTAGCAAACACCCGCCCGCCTAGCATGTCATAGGCCCTGCGTGGTCAATATCGTACACCAGCTTTCTCCCGCAAGCAAGCGTTCATTCATTCATTGGCGAATCGTCAAGTACACTCGTTCACTCCCAACTCGAGACGGTAAGCTGGCACATGATTTTCGCCACACCCTTAACGCACGATTCTAATTACAAGCAGGCCACACACCACACCTGTGACTACAATCAGCAATACCACTAATCTTACAATATGAGGACCTCTTCTGCTGCGTGGGCGGCTGCCCTTGCGGTCATGTCTGCTCACGGTCCTTTCACAACAGCCGAGGCTGCGCCCGCTCGTCAATATGGAGATCGACCTGGCTTCCACCCCTTCAGGCAGATGAGACGGCAATATGCCAACACGACAACGTCAATAGTATCATCAACATCTTCGGAAACACCTTCAGAGACTTCGGAAGGTCCCTTCGGTGGTATCTTTGACCCGCTCTCATCAAGCATGGCTGCTGCCTTGTCATCGTGGAGCAATGGCGAAGGTGAATCATTTGGAATTACGGGGACTCAGACTGTGACGAGCACAGGTACCGAAACGATATCCTCGCAGCCTAGCACAACACAAGCCATGACAACAAGCTCATCAACCTCGACCGACGACAACGACGATGGTGCATTCGAAGACGAGTCCACATCATCCTCGTACTATGAGCCATCTCGTGGCTTCCCCGATACCACTGTGCAGCCCACGTTCTCATCAAGCTCATCTCCCGCGACAACTTCGACTACTTCGAGCAGCAACAAGGATGAGACCCAATCTGAACAGGCTGGCATTTTCAACGCGCCTTCCAGTGGCGGCGTGCCTGCGAACCCCGTGCAACCCACGTTCTCGTCAAGCTCATCTCCCGCGACAAGTTCGATTGCTTCAAGCAGCGAGGAGGACAATTCCCAGTCTGAGCAGGCCGGCATTTTCAATGCGCCCTCCAGCAGCGGCGTGCCTGAGAACCCTGTGCAGCCTACTGCCCCTAGTTCAGCACCAACATCGTCGTCAAGCACATACTACGAGCCCAGCGGCAGGACACAGCAAGATGGCGGCTTCCAGCAAGGGCCCTCAAACCGCCCTGCTCCGAGCAACGAAGTGTCACCAACTGCTGCTGCCACCTCGAGTGTCGTCTCGACTTCGCCTGAAGCTGATTCGAGCTCGTCAAGTGCCTCTACTCGTAGGCCAGGACCTGATAGTGATGGCTTCAGACAACCATCGAACTTCACCTCCCGCACCGGCACTGGCGTGTCAAGTTCAACCGTCTCTAGCAGCATGACCGAGTCTGCGACCGTCGCTACCAGCTCGTCTTTCGTTGCTTCGACTGGCGGTGGAGTTCCCACTGATGAGCCTTCGCCTACTTTCGCTGGCGATTCTGTGACTGCTATCACAAGCTCGCGCTTTGTTGCTTCCACTGGCGGCATTCCCACTAGCGATGCGCAACCTACTGCACCATCGAGCGTGGTCTCATCAGCTGCCAACAGCTCGACGAACACGTACGTTGCATCGACTGGCGGTCAGAAGCCTTCCGATGATGCAGAACCCACTGCACCCTCAAGCGCCGCTTCGGTCGCTGCACCCAGCTCGACAAACACCTACGTCGCCTCCACTGGCGGACAGAGGCCTTCCACTGAGCCTGAGCCAACTTTCTCGGGCGCCGCATCCTCTGCTGCAGCCAGCTCTACCTATGTTGCCTCTACTGGTGCTTTGCCTGGATCGGAGGAGGCCTCACCGACCTTTTCTCAGAGCAGTGCTTTGCGCACTACAGGAACCGGCCTCCTTCCAGACTTGGGCGAGATTCTCGGTCCCACCGGGTCGTCCCCAAGCAGCCCTGTTCAGCCTACCGCCGCAAGCTCGACTGGCGCAAGTGGAAATGTCGGATCCACTGGTCAAATGTCCAGTGATCTTGCTCAGCCTACTGTTGCAAGCAGCATTATCGAGTCTAGCACCGCGAAATCCGGCCCATATGCTGACCCATCTGCTGGTCGTGTTCCAGCTAACCAGCCTGCACCAACAGCCGACTCGTCCGCGATGCTTACAACTCGCTCAGTAGACGGTACCGCACCCGCGGGTACAAACGGCGCCTCGCCGTTCGTCGACCCAGCTCCCACTGCACCAAGCTCTGTCGGAAGCAATGGCAGCGAATCCGGTATTTCTAGCTCGTCTTCTCTCGGCGCAATCACTGTTGGCTTGACCAACATCATTGAAGGCACTGCTTCGGCGACCTCTTCCGCGTCTTTAACCGATGCTACCGCCAGCTCCGACAATGCTTCTATCCCACTGGCGTCATCCCAAACGGTGCCAGAGACTGGTGCGAGCAACACCCTGATAACTGGCACGACTGCCGGCACTGGCTCCCCTGGTCTGCTTGGTAGTCTCACCTCTGCGTTGCTTGGTTCGACGACCAACATTGCGGAGACCGCGCCTGCTGTCAACGGCACCGAGTCGCCAACATCGACTGGCATTCTTGGCACAGGTGACCTGCCCATTCCTATCCAGACTGAATCTGGACAGACAGATGCGCCTTCAGCAACTGGCGCTACAGGTGCGCTCTCCTCGGCTGCCTCAGACTTTTCAACTGCTGTTTCATCCGTGCAATCATCCGTGCTCTCCCAAGCCAGTGATAGCTCTGCTGCGACCACCACTGCAGCTGCTACAGAAGCCGCCTCCTCTGCTTTGTCCAGCCTGGCATCTTCATTGAGCTCTGATCTGTCAAGTGTTGCAGCAACCGCCACAGACGCTGCAGTGTCCCAGTCCCTCGCCTCAGGATTCTCGAGCATCCTGTCAAGCGCGGCTTCGTCTTTGAACTCTGGCTTGTCCAGCCAGTCCACCACCAGCACCGCACTGTCAGCTTCAGCTACCGATTCGGCCGGTGTCACCACAGGATCGACCATTGAGCCCGAGAGTAACGCGACTATGTCGTCCCCGAGTGAGACGGCGGCGAGCGCTACTGCTGCATCGATAGGTACCGAGGCGGTCTCGGTCTCTAGCAGCACAATCAGCGGTTCCGACGGCACCACTGTCATTCCAGTCCCAGTGAGCACATCATCAAGCCCTGCTGCGACATCCAGCACCATCATGGGCTCCTCAGGACCCACTGTTGTTCCCGTGCCTGCTTCCACTGATTCGGCAAGCTCGTCGCCTATCTACAGCCTTAGTACATCCACAGGAACCGATGGAACTACTGCTATCCCCGTACCAGTTTCTACTGGTACCGATAGCTCTGTTGGAACCGGAAGCTCTGCCAACCCCACTTCCAGCGGCACGTCAGCGACTGCCAGTGAGTCTGCCACTGCTATTGAGCAGTCCACTGAGTTCCCAACACTCAACCCAAGCACTGTTCCTTCAGGCAATTCTAGTGAGACCGCTACTAGCACTGACAGCAACACCGTCATTCCTGTGCCAATTCCGACTGCATCGGACGAGAGTGCTACTGCTACAGGTGCATCTGGCAAGCCTACATCGGGAGCGGATTCATCGCCCACCACAGGAGCTTCGGCTACTGCTACCGACTCGAGTGTCACAAAGTCTTTGGGAGATGCTACCGCTACGACCAGCTCAGGAGCGTCTGAGACTGGTGCCTCGTCCACTTCTGGTTCGTCAGGATCATCAGCATCTTCGACTTCTGGAGCGGCCGAATCTGAGGTCACCACTTCAGTCGAGAGCGCGTCTTCTACTGAGAGCCTGGCTACGACCTCGGATCAGTCCTCGACCGTTGTGGTGCCTGTGCCTGTTCCCACGGACTCTGAGACTTCAGCCATGACAACCCCTTCCCCAACAAAATCTCAGGCTCCTTACAGCATCATTCCGACTGGTACTGACGATGCTACCGAACTCTCGGTCCCCACCAGTATCACCTTTGCCCCGACCACCACTGCTCCGCCTCAAACTGCATATGGCACGGATGAGCAAAGCAGCACGCTGGCTTCGGATGGCTCGAGCACAACTGCACCTTCCGGCCTGCCAACCAACATGCCCCGTATGATTCAGCCACCAGGTGGCATTCCTGCGCCGCCATCGAACAAGACCCTCGTCCAAGTTGGTTTCAATTATGGATTGAACTATGGCTTCGTTTCGAACAGCTCGACGGCGATTGGTCAGATCTTCGCCTTCTTGCCCCAGGGTATGGCTTACGGCCTCAGCATTGACCCCAAGGATGTCAAGATGAACGCACTGATGCCTTTCGACACGTCCAAGGATCTTGGCTACGTTACCACTCTTGCACAGGCTTACATTCCTTCCGACCTCGTCGACCAGATGCAGCTTGACCTTCACACTCCAGTCAGCAACCTCTATGGCAACCCCAGTGCATCGATCCGCACTATGATGTCCATGATCAATCCCAGCATTTCTGTACTACCTGGAGCCATGTCTGACGGCAATCCCTCTTCGGAGCACAACCCTGCTGCAACCACTTCCGCATCAGCTGGTGATGGTGCTCCTATTGGTGGCGACTCTGGCTCTTCCCAGCCAGTCCGCGGCACCAGCGTCGGCATCGGTGTCGGTGCCTGCGCGGGTGCAGCCCTCTATGCCGCAGCCATGGTCTACGTCGCTCGCCGCTACAAGAAGAAGCGTGCTCGCCACGCACGCACTCCCTCCGTCCCCGCTTCCCAGCCTGAGATGTCCCAACGTGGCTCCAATCTCACAGGTAGCGGCGGCATGGGCGGATACTTCATGTCCGGCGCGAACGGCCATCACAGTGGTATGGGTCGCACCTCCGCCGCTGTGACCGCCTCTTCCGTCGGCCGCAGCAATAACGGTAGCGGCAGCGGTGGCACAAGGGGCAGCCGTAACAGCGACCACAGCTCCAACGGTCGCAGCGTACGAGAGCAGGGCATCTCTGCGCCGGTCATGAGCGAGAACAGCTTGGGCTGGAACTGAGTGGATGGAAATTATTCTTTTCAGATGTTCTCCGTTTTCTTGATCGAAAACCAAACTACGACTTAACGGAGAAAGAGGGAAGTTGAAGCAGCATTTTATTCTTTTTTAAAGCGAGCGATTGATTGGAGGACGCGCAAGAGATGTTGCAATATAGACGATGCATCGGGCATGGACAACACTTTTTTCCTTTTCCCTTTCACGTGCTTTTCTCATTACACCCTCAAAAGAAATCGACAACCCTTTTTCCTTTTACTCTACTTCGATTCGATTCGATGTGTTCAAAGAAACTTTGGCATGCATGCGAGCGAGGCGAATAGCACGCCTGCATTTTATAACTTTTTGAGATGAGACAATTGATACTGAAACACTTTTTTCTGACCTTCCAAGTCTGCAATTCCTTTCTATTCTGATTCCGCCTTTGACGATGTTAACCTTTGATTCCGCTAGGTCGGAAGTCGGGAGAAAGTGATGGCGAGGACTCTCTCTGACTTTCCAAGGAAAGCGGAGCCGAAACCGAAACACGGGACCATCATGTAGGGCGGCCAATGTTTTGCCAGGACGTATGTCGCCATGTCTCCAGAGCACATGGCAAGTCTGCTATCCAATAGCTGATCTCCAACGAGAGCCTGGGCAGCTCGGCTTACGAAATTTGGACAAGGCAGCGTGCAGAACGCCAACCTCCGCTTGTCGCGATTGGGGATGTCTAACTCCTTCGTGCCATTACCAAGAACAAATTCCGATGTCCTCCCTTCTTTGCCACGCTTTCGATCCACAATACTGTTGCGGGGAGACTTGGGGAAGTCTGGAGACATGGGGGTGAGGGAGAAGTCGGGGAATGGGAGGGATGCCCGCTCTGGCATGTCCCAAGGAAAGTATGGACGTGTGATATAATCGACCTTAGGCCTATGGTTTTCCGTCGTTGAGTTGTCACATCCGGGTCTGAGTAGATTCGATCGTCTAAGATCCGAGTCGAGTGTCACTACCACGATCTTGGCCAATTCCAGGCCAACTACAGCAAACATGTCGGACGGTCACACCACCAACGACGCTGTCTTCAGTGAGAAAGGGACAGTGGAACACGCGGACAACGTACAAGACAATGACATGCCAAAGCCTGTTCCGATCGCCGAAGTCCACGACGAAAAACAGACTGAATTCGCAACGGACATTAACCACGTCGCTCAGCTTGGCCTGGCGAACACAGCTCATCTTGAAAAGAGGGTCGTTCGGGCGCTCGACACTTGGATGCTCCCACAACTCTGGATCTTGTACATGTTCAATTATCTGAATCGTACGAACATCGCTCAGGCTCGTCTCAATACCTTCGACGAAGACTTGAACCTCGGTGAGGGTGATTATCAGGTATGCCAACACAAAGTCTCAAGTTGATGTGATTGAAGTCGCCGAACTGACCATTGAACAGACCGCCGTCGCTGTACTCACTGTTGGCTATATGTTAGCGCAGCTTCCGAGCAACATGCTCATCACACGTGTGCCGCCTAGCGTCTATCTGCCCATCGCTGCATTCCTCTGGTCTGGTATCTCAGCTGCCACTTTCGCCTGCACGAGCGCAGGAGGCCTCTGGGCGCTTCAATTCGTGTTGGGCATCGTTGAGGCACCGCTCTTCCCCGGAGCCGTCTTCCTTATGTCTTGCTGGTACACTCGCCGCGAGTTCGCGCTGCGTGTTGCTTTGCTGTACTCTGGTCTCGTCCTCGCTCAGGCTTTCTCTGGCCTGATCGCTGCTGGTGTCTTCAGCGGCCTCGATGGACCCAGGGGTCTCGCCGGTTGGCAGTGGCTATTCATTCTTGAAGGCGCCATGAGTGCTTTCTTTGCCGTAACCGCCTTCTTCATACTGCCCAACTACCCCACTTCGACCACCGGCGGCGCCATGCGATACATGACAGCGGAAATGCGCCTGGTCGCCAACGCCCGCATCCTCGACGATCGCGTCGAGAGCTCCTCCAAGTCTTCCGTCTGGCACGGTCTCTGGCTGGCTCTCAAAGACATCAAGCTTTATGGCTTCCTCTGCCTCAACGTCTTCATCACGAGCTCGTACGGTTTCAACAACTTCTTCCCTACCATCGTCAGGGGCCTGGGCTTTGGCAACGACGTAACTTCACTGCTCATGACAGCTCCGCCATACGTCTTGGGAACGGCATGTACATTCTTTGTGGCCTGGCATTCAGATCGTCGCGCCGAGCGAGGTCTGCACATCGTCATCCCCCTCTCTTGCTCCGTGCTCGGCTTCATCGTCACTGTCGCTACTGGGAACGCACCAGCCCGATATGCGATGACCTTCTTATATGCTGCTGGCTGCTTTTCCGCAAACACTCTGCAGTACAGCTGGGCTGTCTCGACTCTCAGCCAGACACCAGAGAAGCGTGCGGCGAGCGGCGCTCTCGTGAACATTTTCGGCCATCTTGGAAATGTGTGGTCGCCTTACTTCTTTCCCGACAGCAGTGCGCCTCGATACACCATGGCTATGATTCTGCAAATCGTCTTTGCGTGCTTGGGAATCACTGTCGCATCTATCATGAAGTGGCATTTGACGAAGAAGAACAAGAAGATCCGGTCTGAGGCTGACGCGCTGGGCGTGGAGTTTAATCCTTTCACGACTTGATCATGTAAGAGAATATGGATGCGTGTTACGTACTTGCTACACAAGATGCGATTGTAGTTCTGAACGGGCTGCAAAGTAGATAGCGCTTGCAAGTATCAAGTGGGATTATGCACCTGGAATTGTCATCTCAAACTTGTGATGTCAATCGATCGACGATTGGCATGTGGTCGGAGATGTGTAAATTTCTACATGGACTCCAGATTTCCCGTGAGGCTTTGAGAGTTGTTTCTACTACTACGCAGGCGCTGCGCCAGCACTCTCAGCAGGGGCAGACGGTGGAATGGGCATCGGAGGCTGGCCATATGCGGGTTGCTGGGGATACTGGCCCTGACCATAACCAGCCATGGGGTAACCCATGGGAGGCTGTCCATATGGCATGTGCGGAAGACCGGTCTGGGAAGGCTGTATATTTTGTTGTGGATATCCAGGATTGCCGTATGGGTAATACGGCGCTTGTTGCTGCTGTGCCACATTAGGTGGGTAGCCAAAAGGTGCTGGTGCTGGTGCTTGGGGCCAGTTATTGGGCGTATTTGCAGGCATTGACGGCGTGGCTGCTTGGGGATGGGTGGGAGGCGTAGGAAGGCCGGAGTGACTTTGCATAAGGTTTGAAGTGTCCGCGCCGGCGGTTCCGTCTCGTTGACCGAATGGAGTGATATCCTCCAGCTCCGTCCTGAATCGCGACAGCTCTTCCTTGAGATTCTGTTGATTTCTTGAAAAGTGGAAGTTTCCGGTGTGTGGATCGATAGAAGCACGCAGCTTCTCCTGCGAGGCGAGATCGCGCTCAGAAGACCCATGCGTGATTCTGAGATAGCTTTCAAATTTCTCAGATGCGTTGGCGGTGGATTTGAAGTGCTGCCACTTCAACACTGGAACCTTCTCGTCCATCTTGCCTTCGTATTCGGCGAGAGCTACTGCGGTATGGAAAGCGTTCCTGATCTGTCGGCCATTCCAGGCCTGCCTCTTATTGCGATGAAGGCATTGGAAGTGCCTCATGCCGTACTCGACAATCTCGGTACCTCCATTTTCTACTTCGAAGCGTTCCCCGATATTCTTTATCTGTCGATCGAGACGAGCCAAATTTGACTGCCAAATTGCTCTTGATGAAGCTTCGTCGAGGTCATCGTAGAAGAGGGAGGTATGGATCCTAGACCTGAAGGCGTCGTCAAAGTCTCCAGTGCGATTGGTGGTAAGGAAGCTGGGTGATTCATCAGCCACAATGCTTGATCCAAGATGCCAAATAAATGCTTACAGAATTCCATTGTAGTATTCCAGAGTGCGGAGGAAGATTGAGACGAGAGCGTTTCTTTGGAGGTCTTCAGTCCTTCGTCTGGCAAGGAAGACATCTGCTTCGTCCAGTAGGACGATCGCGTCCCACGCCTCAGCCAATTCGAAGTTCTCAGTCAAGGCTCTCTCGACGCCATCAGCATCTACACCGAGATTACCACAGGTTATAGGCAATAGTGGTCTCTTGTATTTGCTCGCAAGGCTCTCGGCCGTCGAAGTCTGACATTGTCAATGCTTGCATCAATGGGGTCGAGGGTTAGATGTGATACCTTTCCTACACCTGGAACGCCATGCAGAAGGACAATCAAGCCGTTGCCTGCCTTGTATCAGTACTGCAGTACTAGACTGTGGATCTCACGATGTAGCGGCTCACCTTTGCCTTCGATGAAATCGAAGTCCCATTTGCCAGGGCGCGGTATCTCGGCTCTCTTTCTGTGGTGGTCGAAGAGCGACATCAAGGTAATCTTGTGTTGCTTGGGAATTTGCAACTCGTCCCACCCCTGAGTGCGATCATCTTCAATTTCCGCGAGATGTTCAATCGAAAAGCAGGCTAGGAGAAGTAAGCCACAGGATCTTCTGTATTTCAAGTATTTGAGTTTGCGTACTCCAAGTGCGGGTCCGCAGGACGAATCCGAAGACCCGATCGGGTAACAACAAAGTCTCCTCATCAAGCGGACTCCTATCTGCTTTGTTGTTGCGGCTGTTCAATGATTGAAGCCAGTCATCCTGCTTTTCGAAGTCGTCCGATTTTATCTTGTCGTAGTAGTCCAAGTATTGTCGCGACATCGCCTTAAAAGCAGGGGTCATGAAGAACTTTTCCTGTACGATATCCCATTGGTAGTATGCGTTTTCTGAGCCGATACCCACCTCACGGCCGTCATACTGCGCATATGAATCCAGTCCGAATTCAGGAGCCCAATCAGGATTATACTTCCTCAAAGTCAGTGCTTGGTGTATTGTTTCGAGAAAGATTATAACATACCTGGAATGTCATCGAAAAGTCCACAACAACTCTTTCCTCGATCTTGGAGGATCTGATATTACGCATATTTGAGCGCGAGAAATGATTGGAATCATTGTTGTTGGCTCTCCAAGTCTGTTGTAGCGGCTCACCGCTCGGCGACTCGCTCAAAGTGCTACTAGCGTAGTAGTATAGCTTTGTTCTGTCCTCGCAGCACCGTACCAGCCGTTTTCCGTCACTGATCCGTCGGGCTCTCATCTCTGCATCGCTCACTGACCTCAAAGGACGGACTGCAAGATCCATCATACTCATTGTTCCGGAAAAGAAATCGATCGAGATTTTCTTGTGCACGGGACCAAATTTGGTTCCGTCGTAGTCGATATAGTAACCATCGATATGGAAGGTGGTCCAGTCGTCCGCCACATCTTTCACTGCTTTCTCTCTAGAAGTAGTCATCCGCTCGGGTACTTCCTTTTTCCTGGCTACTTGTATGCTTCCAGAAGCAGGCCCTTCCGCGCTTATATTCGCTTGTTCCCTATCATTTGGACTGTCACCACTGATGTCCTCACCTTCAAACAGATGTTGAATTGTTGGGCGTCCTCCGGTGATCTTGATGACCTTCCAGCAGCGCTGGGAGCTTCCTGGTTCGAAGACTTCATCTCCTGGTTGAAACAATGATGACAGATCCGCAAATCGAATAGAGTCTACGTGGCTACCACGGAGATATAACCACGACGGTTCGATGTATGCTCTGTAGAAGCTCATCAGGCACTTCAAATCGTCAAGAGTAGCTCTCTTCTGCGCTTCCTCGTCCGGCAACGCAGATTCTCCTGCCTCAGCGAGTTTCGAGACTTCCTGGGCAGTGGTGGGTGAGGATCTGCTCTGAGTTAGCGACGAAGTTGCAATCCTGGTCTGAGACCATCACCTTTCCATTGACTCAGTCAACTGATCAAGCTGGGCTTGAAGAAGTTCAGACCGATAGCAAAGTGACTTGAAAGGCGAGAAGATTAGGGTAGGATTCACAGGCGTTTCAGGCATAGAGTCGCCAAGTTGGTGGAAGACAGCCTGCAGCGAAGCTGAATTGATTTGGATGAACCGAATTTGAGACGTGTCACGAGCTGTGTGGGCAGACTTGAAATCGCCATTCTCTGCGGAGAGTGATGTCAAACCAGGATCTTTAGGTTTGGAGCCGGTGACTATTACGTCCAGGGCATAATGCGATTCTCCAAGCGAGAATTTAGGGTCTGCATTTCGCTTCTCATATTCTTGCAATGTCATGAAATTCGTCTTTGGGATTGGTAGTATGCGCTTGTCAGAGGCAGGCTCGACAGGATCCTTGGCCTTTGAAGCGGTTTCCGAAACGTGGTCATCCGTGCCAGAGAAGCGAACTATCTTCAAGGCGTCAAAAATCTTCTCAAGCTTCTTGAGCCTCTGGTCGACGTCAGATTGTTGGTCCTGTGTCGTCTTGTCGGGTAAGTCGTCGAGAGAAGCCTCAAGTAGTGCCCGCGGGCTTGGGGGATCATCGCTACCACTTTGAGCACTGACGCTTTGCAGTGTGTGATCTATCGGCAGGGTGTTCGTGTCCAGCTCTTTAGCTATCTCTGAATCTGTAGATGATTCGTTTGTCGTTGTTGTTATCTGTTTTTGAGAATCTTGGTCGGCAGATGCGCTGTCTTCATTTGGTGTCAGATCATTTGGTGCTGCCGCATCGACACTCACAGTGCCCGAAGCTTCACTGTTGGGTGTGGCTACAGCACCAGAAACGTGTGCGTCTTCGTTAATCGCATGTTCCATCGGAGTGTCAGCCATGAACAAGAGCTCAAAGTATGTTGTTACCATGACTTACCAGATGTGCGAACGTCTTGATTGGGTGCGGCTTGTTTCGACACATCGTTGTCCTCTGGATGATCTGCCATCTTTCCGTTGCGTTGCATGTCAGGTAATGTTACAGATTGTCAAGAGAAGTAGCAGGGCACCACGGACAGGAGAGCCAGCAGGCTGGTCTGGCACTTATGCAAATGAGTAGCAACCAGAAACGGCCATCCCGTAGGCAGGGCGTGAGACCATCCATCTGTACGCTAAATAAAGAGCACACCTGCAAGGCTCTCTGACGTGGCTAGAAGAGGAACGTGCTGAATGCAGACGAGGAGTGTTACACACATGGCGAATAGTCTGTCATGAAGTTCTGTATGCGGGTCGCTTCGCAAGCGGACAAATCACCGCAGCGACACGGCGTCGACGGCGTCCTTTCAGCCCTCAAACGCAGACAGATGATCAATGACGACGGATTATCAAGCGTTTGCTGTGAAATACTGGGGCTTAAGAAGTAAGGTGTGCGCTTTGGCATCCACGCTCGCCGACTCATCGACTGCTTTGGACTCGTCCGGGTATACGACAAGCAGGTGGGTGACGAGGAGCCTCTGGCAATATTGTCGCGATATCAGCCACCTTGGTGGGCTAGCAAGGATGAGATGACTTGATGCATGGGATCGTGCGCGGTTGGAGGTGAGATGGGAGGTGTGGAGTCGAGCTGACATGCGATGGTCAAATGGCAGCGCGAATCCACAACGCAGCTTTCGGCTGCGGCACGCGCAGGTCGAAAACCTCACCAACACTTCAGCTATCTCCTCTGGCTGCAGCAGCGACCCGCAATTTGACGCCTGATATGCAGACAACAAGTACCAACGCGCGTTACATAAGCATGAACGGCTAATTCCGGTCGAAGCGCCGTGGATGTCCCATAATTGGTCGCCTTGATGCGTCGGCCATGCATTGCGAGCGATGGCCATGACCAGGCTACATCGACCCATCCATCGTAGACTGTAAGGACGCACACATGTATGTCCCATCATCCTCGCCTCTGGCAGGCGTCGAGAACCACAGATAAGCTGCCATGGCGCCATCAGACAGTACACCAAACACACGTGCTTTTCTGGCCATGAACGGCGCAGGCTCCAGCCACCCTGCCCTGGATACGACCGGCCTTGTGTACGACCAAGAAAGACGTGCTTGGATTGACAGGACTCACGCAAAGTAGCCATAGGGACACACCAAGGACCGGGATGATGTAGCTGACCTCCCAAAACGCAGTCCAACAATAAGTACCGCGGCAAGCCGCTTTCGGAAAGCCCTCGAGGCACTGGAACGAGAATGCCCACAGCAAACGACGTCTCAGCTCTCTATTCGATCCGGCCATAGCTGGAAAGATGTGCTCTCTGTAGCCGGGTCTGCTGTCGCGGAGAAGAAAGACAGATCCATCAAGAGCTTCTTCTCGAGCGGCGTTGACAAAGCAGGTGCCCACGCAGCGAGCATCGAGCAAGTATTTAGTGCTCTCAAGCCAGACGGGGAATATACGTCGATCATTTGTGGAGGGTAATGATGCTTCCATCCTCAGGTACCGCCCACAGCATATCAGACTGATTGTTTGGCACCGACAGCTTCAGTCTCATTCTTCGTGCGTTCGCCCGTCTTCCCAAGCTACGCAAAGAAGCGATTGACATCGTCGCATCGGCTCCCCAGCTCCTGGAACGTACGGAGCGTCTCATTGCGCTCGATGCGGACCAAGGCCTCCAAGATAAGGCTGATGCACTCTACGTTGCGCTTCTCTATGTCCTTGAGGAGATCATCTCCTGGTATCCACACATTGGCAGTACGTATGAGATGTTAATAAAAACAGCAACCTACGCAATTGAGGCCATGTCAAGAGTCTAAAAGATCTTCACAGAAAATCTGATCGTGGAGATAGCCCTCCCGGGTCTATCATTTGACAAGAAAGGCAAGATTGCGCATCTGAATAATTGCGTCGCGGAGCTTGAGAAACAGTCGGATCTCTGCAACAAGGAGCGCCTGTACAGTCTCGCCATAACATTGCACAGTTTCATGGCGCAAGCAGAGAAGAACCACGACGAAACTGCCGAAATGCAACGCAAGATCCTGGAAGGCCAGAAGCGACTGGATTTCAATCAGAACGTGATGATGGCCCTCATGGGCAGCATATACGGTGGTCCCGTTCCTCACGTGCAGCCGTTGGTTCCCTTCGAACGATTTCTCGCGAGTACCGAGGAGAAGTATAAGTTGGGCCAGGACGTTCGTATCAACGACATTCGTAAATTAATATATGATGAACAAGGTGAGACCTCGCGCGACACGCCCAACAGGCTTTGTCACCTGTCTGAGCTAAACATTCATCAGCTGTCATACCACATCTGGCTTCCCCACCCCCTCCGAAGACCATGTACAGCACAGAGATCATCTGTCAGCTAGGCGTTGATGCCGCCGACGGCGCTGCAGACGCTGTCCTCGAATTAATCAAAGCTAGGAGAGACAGTCCAAGTCTTCGACTGATCTCACCACTGTTGTCAGATCCAAGGTTCCGCCTATGGCTTACATCCGCAACCTCCGACCTACTGTTCGTATTGCCCGAAGCCGCTCACCCACGGGACTCGGACACTGCCTACATCACGGCGTCCATCTATAGAGCTCTGCAACAGATGCCAACGGCGATAACCCTCATCCACTTTTGCGCACAGCAGAACCGTAGCAAGACTAGGGAGGCCGTGTACGATGTGATGGCACACCTGGTCTCGCAACTTCTCACATGCAGTTGGCTGAGCGCCTTCTCCTGCTCAGCTACCTTCGTGGAACAGTGTGCTTCCGGTGACCTGAAGGCTTTATCGGAATTGCTGGTGCACCTTCTCAGCCCGGCCGCTTTGCCAAATGCGACGGTGTACTTGCTCATCGACGGTTTCGCGACAGTTGAGCGTGATGACGAAGAGGCGGACTACGGCGCTCTTGTGCGATTGGTCGACCAGTTGAAGCGCATCGTGCATACCTCTTCGCCGGGCAGATCACTGTTGGTCAAGATACTCGTCATGGAACCAGACTTTCGTGGCGACATAATCAGCGGTAGTAACCCGGATGAGATCTTGAGGTTGTCACCAGCCAGATATATCAGCCGCGAATCCGACATCGACATAGAGTATGCCCAACTTCTGCCCGGCAACTCTTAGCCTTATAGTCGAAGAGTCATTGAATGTGTTTTCAAGGTGTTCCGCGAATTCTTTCCAATCCATTGAGACTGTCGCTGGCGTGAGGATGGGTCTGGAGGCTGAGCTTCGGAGCAACACGCCTAGCCTTCCTAGTGTCAAACAATAGCGCAAAACAAATGTTCTATAATTCGATGAAACGTACCATCAAGCACATACGACCACAGGTCAGTGAAAACTGGGCATCCCGTCCGCTCTGCCATACATAAGCACTGAACCGGGCGACTAGTACTAGAGTGGGTGACCATCTGGGAATCCCGCCTGTTGTATGTTTTTTGCTTTTTGTCCGACTGCCTCCTCTCTCACTCGTCTCGATACGATATCGCCAGCTATAGCATTCTTATATGGTGTTGACGTCGATCGCGGTCTTGTGTCGCAGCTACACACTTGGAATTTCAATGTCGCTCTATGATCACCACCCTCTTTTTCGCTCAGGCTAGCATCTGGCGTGTTTATCTTTGAGTTCTGCATGGTGGATGCGCGCGGTATGAGCATGCAAAATGCGCGAGTGCCTCATGCCGTGTTTCGTACAAAGCCGTGCTGCCGTTTTAATAGCGCATTTCGCCATGGACAACCAGCTTGATACGCTGCGGTGATACGCCGAGAAACACGGTGGATCGGATCGCATAAGCAGTCTTCGTCGCTGTAGGCGCAGCACGAGATCTTGCCAAAGTGTTGTATTAGTAAGTCATCGTATAGGCTTCCGACGGAGTCTTTGCGGCATGCGCGCTTTATGTTTACTTGCCTACACCTCCTGTCGTCTGATAACGGCCATGAGACGTAGCGTGCGCGCGCGATGTGCTTTGTGTTCTTGGCCGTGCAGAGTTTACAATGTCGCAGACCTTGCGTGGCGCGCATTGAGCAACGGCAATATTACTCATCTTCACCTGCGCGAGTCTCCTGGGCAAGCATGGTCGCGGCTGCCATACGGCATACGCATGAAAGCACGCGAACGCGGGAAGCTGACATAAGGATGGTGCGGCTTGCCACGAGTAAAGATGCGAACAGAGAATCACATCTCAAAGCACACATTCACGAGCTTGACAAGAATGCCCATGAGCGACTGGACCATGTGAGGCATTCTGATCACCACGCGACGGCGCGCGCAGACAGGCCCCGAGAGAGCCACGCGAGGCACGCCGCCACGCGTTCCCAGTGTGCTGTATGCTGTATGCTGCTACGCATTGCCTTGCACGTGATTACTCCAGCGACAAGATTGTGTTTATGCGCGCTCGCCGTAAGCCTGTTTCAATGGGCTCGAAAAAGCATCTCGTCGGACTCCTGCGTGCTGCTAGTCATGGTGACGTGAGTCGGCGCATTGCGTAGGTCGTCGCTTACCATCGCCTTGCACGTGTTGCCCCAGCACGAATGCTGTGATTGTGCGCGAACACGACCTAAGCCTGTTCCAGCGCTGTGAGCTGCCATGTTTCCATGATAATCGATGGCAGCGTTGTTGGGCTCCTGCGCCTTGCTGCTTTTGGTGGGTTGAGCAGTCACGCTGTACCGGCCATGACAATTCTGTTTGGCTTCACTCGCCATTGCGGGACTGACTAAGCCCACGTGCCAAACTCTCAGCCACAGACGAAACATGTCCGCCATACGGGAGCTCCCAAAGGTCGGCGGGAACTCATTCCAGGAAAGGTTTGGTCTGCGGTGCGGCAGAATCACAGCAAGATATAAGGCCCCTGCCAATTCTTTTCTTTCGCTTCTCTTCCTTTCTTCTTCACTAACATTCCACAGCAGGTACAGGTACTAACCAAGCAAGCACTAACAACCACCAGCAACACCAACCACACCAACAATGGCATCCCCTAAGAAGCTCCTGAAGCAGCTCAAGGCTAAATTCGACAAGAAAATCGGCCGCCACGAAAGGGTGCGCCTCGATCTCGGCGAAGTCGGCACGGGCGCATGGCTGAGGATGTGGTACTGGCTTCGCGGCCACCCAGTCCTCGAGTTCATCGCGGAGAACATCTTTTACTACCTGATCGGCATAGGATTCTGATCGACCTCCTCCCCCTTTTTTCACTGACCTGCTCGCGCTGTACAAGTGCTGAGCCTCGCGCAGCAGACGCGCTTGAGCCTCGCGCTGCAGAAGTGCTGAGTACTTTTCCCTTCTCATTCGCCTTGCTTTCTAACCCGCTCGCGCTGAACAAGTTGCTGAGCATTCGCGCTGAAGAAGCAGCTTGAACCTCGCGCTGAACAAGTGCTCGAGCCCTTTTCCCTTTTCCTCATTCGCGTTCCTTTTTTTTCAACCCGCTCGCGCTGCATAAGGGCTGAGCACTCGCGCTGAACAAGTGCTGAGCATCGCGCTGAACAAGTGCTTGATTGCGCGCTGAACAAGTGCTGGCAGCTGCGCTGAGACTCCCACCTTCACGTGGTGCGCGGTGTGAGTACCTCGAAAGAGGGAAACCAAGAGGAGTCAAACCAGGTAGTCTGTAGAGATCGTATTAATGGATGTTTCCTCTGAGCTCTCTTCCCCTTGTGCCATGTCCTTTTGTTCCAGTGATGCTGTGTTGCCACACGCGAGCACCTCGAGGAGCGCGCCCGACGCGCGTCGCGCGCCCGCAGACGAGAGACTGCTGTGGTGGCGGTGAAGCATTATGCGTAGTCTTTGCTGCATGCTCAACCGTCGCGGGCGCGCATGCGATATTACAGGAATATGGATACATATCTGAAGGTCGCGAATGGTGAGCTGTCGCGTGGGAGGAAGCGGTGCGAGGGCTACTTGGGCGGCGATTCATGCGTGTGAACAGTGGCGCCGAGCGCAATACGTGGGCGCGCAGCATCTGTTGGGATGTAAGTAGCGCTTCTGAGAGCTGAAGAAGAACCGCTCAGGTTACTCTCGCACCCATGGGAGACCAAATGACCTCTAGTAAGTTCAACGAGGACCAGTAGGACTACACGGCCGGATTGTAGACGTACATACTGCAGCCGTATCAAGAACAGACCGACCAGTGCATAAGGCGCATTCGAAACTCCACTCAAGTTTACCTGTATTTGCCTCTCGCAAGGGCTCTGTGTAGAGCAAGCCTCAATCTAAGGCGCAAACTCCATTGAGGGAAGACCTACGTTAGTAGTGTCGGGGAGCATCTCATCCATTACCCACGGCAGAACTTCTTCATCAGCAGATTGCAGCCTTGCAAGAGAGCTGTCGCTGCTTTCGTGCGTAATGTCAACTATCCTCGGAATGGCGGGTAGAGAAAGTCCCACCTCAGTGTAACGGGCGCGCAACAATGGCAGCAACGCCTCGTTACCACCTCTGAAACCTCCGAGGACCTTTCCAAGTTGCATCAAGTAGTCTCGTGGGCCGATGCGACTGTCCTGGATCCAACGGTCGGGCATACATAGCATGACATCGGCGATGGTGTTGGCGAATTCGAACAATTTCAACTCCATCCCTGAGCCATGAGCCTCGAGACTGTCGACCGACAGCTTGGAGACTTCTGAGAGCAAGTCTCCAACCACTTGGAGAGGGAAGAGGACGCTTGTTATGTCGTTGCCGGGCTCCGTGGTCATTCTGATGCGTGATACTGCGAGTTTCCAGAGTTGAAGCTTTGTCCAGTGCTGCGTGACTCCTACGTCAGCTCTTTGTAGCTGGTTGTAGGGTTGCACCGGACCAGGTAAATGCAGTAATTGGTTGTAGGAAAGTTGCAGTGCGACGTGTGAAACGTCTTGAGAGGCTTCGGCAAGAGCTTTGAACATATTGCAAAGTGAGATGAAGGCAGACAGCGTGTAAGGCTCGTTGATGGCATTTGGGGTTGGTAGGTCTGATGGCACTGTTAGGGTACATGGCAGATCGTACTGTAGTGCATGTGCCCTGCATATGATGAGCATGAGTCAAGTTGGATGGTATCGAAAGCGCCATGAAGACCTTACCGTTCTGTGATGAACAGGAGCCACAGGACGCGCAGATCGTTATTAACTTCCTCGAAGGACAAGGGCTCGTAGTGCGACAGTCTGTGCAAGTCTATCATATGGGCCATGGAAATCGCCTCTCTGAGAGTCAGAGTGCTGGTCCTTTGCTTCTTCAGGTGAAGGTAGGTGACATGTAGGAAGAAGCTGGATCGCAGTGAGTCAATAGACGGATGTTCGCGATAGTCCTGACTTCGGCGCAATGTTTCTATTTCTTCCATAATCACGCCAGGATCCAATATGCTTCCGCCCGCATCGGTCGCAGTCAATTGTAGCTGCAGCACCGTTGCAATGCACACACTGGATGCAAGGATATACGTCTCGATGTCAGGCGTTCCAGCACATAGTCTTTTCACGAGAACATCCTTGTTCACAATTGGCCAGACAGGGTACAGTTTGTGGTGATATATATCCAGGTAGAGCAATAGGTGGTCTACAGCCACTTGGTAAGGATAGGTCCATTCTTCTTCGGCGTTGGATGGCGAGACTTCTGGCAGTGACGTCCGGCAATGTGACCAAGACGCACTACCAGTAGTTTCGAGTCCACAGTCGTCGTAAAAAGTGTCGATGACATCGCTCCGAAAAGGAGTCCGTTCGTTGGTAGCACGGTCGTTCGTGTTCAAAGGCCGTAAGTCTTCCGGTTGCAGGAGATTCCGGGATGGCTGTGTTTGCTTGACCTTGGCCAACTTCTCAAGCGTTCTCTTCTTGATGCCCTTCGGTCCAGATTTGATCCTTGGTCTAACTCTTGTGCAGTCCAATTTTGCATTCGTACATCCTGTACATGGGGCGAGGCCGTCGCACCGAATTCTACGAACAGCGCACGCATCACACACCCGCCGTTGATTCATGGTACATACGCCACCCAAAGAATCGTCGGAGCGTGAGCATCTCAACACAAATGCACTTTTCACTTGGTTGTCGATGATCTTGGGACGAGTGCAGAGAATATGGAGGAGGTGAAGTGATGAACAACGGCGCCAAGGAAGCGGGGATGTGGCAAAAATAGCATGGCAGACCACAGTATTCTGAACTTAGACAACACCACACTCTTGTGGTTCAATTTGTACACTAGCGATCATAGACGACGGCATGGGATTTCACTTATCAGCAGAACGGTCCGGCAATCGATGATAAAAGTTCTGAGTTGCGTTATCATCGATGAACATAAGTCTATTCAGAAACCGTGCAACCAATGTTCTGCCTGACGATATTCTTGGAAAGGTCACTGATACGATCGTATTTCTGTCCCTGGATCGGAATTACTCATTTCAAGTCAAATCTATCGAAGCGAGATCCTCCATGCCCTAAAGGCGACTAGATCGGCGATTTTGGGCGCAAGCGAACGCTTCAAACGGTCTCAGCACGACGGTCTCGACGTCCAACATTACATCCTCATAGGTGCCTATCAGTACTTGATCTCTCTTTGCACCTTGCAAGCTCGATGGTAGACGCCACTCGACTGGACGTTCGCGGAAGTTGCATACGACCAGCACAGACTCTCCATTGTAGCTCCTTGTGTATGCGAACACATCATCGTGCTCTGCGTCTACCATCTCGAAACTGCCATATACAAAGACGTCGGCCATGTCTTTGCGTAACTGGAGGACAGCGGACCAATGCTCGAACGGACTGCCCTGGATACCGACCTGGGCCGCAGCGTTGCATTCGGTGTATGTGTCATTGACACGGATCCAGGGCTTCCCATCTGTGAAACCTGCATGTGGATCATTCGACCACTGCATCGGTGTTCTGGCATTGTCCCTAGACTTTGTGTGGTATTGTGCCTTAGCCAAGGCCTTTGCAGCTTCATCTTCAGGATTTGTCTCACAAAGCTCGTGCCAATGGTTTAGTGTTTCGAGATCTCGGAACTCTTCGATCTCCCAGTCAGAAGGTATGTTTGACATCCCTAGCTCTTGTCCCTGGTAAATGAACAGAGTTCCACTCTGCAGTCCCAAGAAAGTCGCGAACATCTTCGCAGCTAGTTGCCGGAACTCGGGCTTGTCTGAGCCCCAGCGGGAAATGGTGCGAGCCTGGTCGTGGTTTTCGAGATACAATGCATTCCAGCCTTTGTTGTCGTACATGAATCGCTGCCATTTGTTGACAATCTCTTTCAGCTCCGACATCTGCCACTCTTGCGGTGTGAATTTCCCTCCCTTTCCATGATCGATACCCTCCACAATCTCGAAGTTGAAGATCATGTTGAGTTCATTGCGATGTGAGCCAACACACCTCAGGATCTCGTCGCGGTCTTCGACCCAGGGCATTTCTCCCACGTTGAAGGCGTTGTACTCCTTCATGATGCCACCCATGACCTGCAAGAACTCGTGAATACGAGGCCCATTGGCATAGTGCTCGGCACCATGATGAAACTCCCGATCTTGGTGTACGATCTTAGCATCTGGCAATGACGGATCTTTGCTTATGAGGTTGATGACATCCATGCGGAAGCCATCGACACCCTTATCCAGCCAATAGCGCATAGTGTCATAGATGGCCTCTCGCATCGCATCGCACTCCCAGTTGAGGTCAGGCTGCTCGCTGGCGAAGAGATGCAGATAGTACTCATCGGTATGCTCATCATACGTCCACGCACCGCCACTGAAGTATGAACTCCAGTTGTTCGGCGGATGGCGGTTGCCATCGGCGTCGTAACGTGGCTTACGCCAAATGTACCAGTCGCGGTAAGGGTTGTCCTTGGATGATCGTGACTCACGGAACCATTCGTGCTGGTCTGAGGTGTGGTTGACGACCAAATCCATAACCAACTTCAATCCTCTCTGGTGTAGGCCGGCGATCAGGTTGTCAACGTCTTCCATAGTACCATATCGCGGGTCAATCGCTCTATAGTCTGCAATATCGTACCCCATATCTATCAATGGGCTTTTGTAGATCGGGCAGACCCAAACAACATCGACGCCCAGCGCCTTAATGTAATCGAGTTTCTCGATAATGCCAGGCAGGTCGCCAATGCCATCGCCGTTGGAATCGTTGAAGGAACTTGGGTAGATCTGGTAGACAGTAGCTTCTTTCCACCATGCCCGCTGGGGACCTGTGGTCGTTGTAGATGTCATAATATCGCTCGAAGACATTGTGGAAACGGAGTAAGGAAGTGGTGAGGTCGAGGCTCAAGAGTCAAGGTGGTAATATACGCCCACATACTTACTCTGCCGCACATACTCGTGCCGCCGAAGCGATGCCACCCGATGAATTGGCATTCACTGTCAGCTGTGGCCGGCTGCACATGACCCAATGATTGATCTCGTTGAAATTCACGGGAGGGGTTTCGGGGAGATCTAGTTGCCAAGCTAAATCTCATCAAAACCATACATAATCAAAGTCACCTGAATTCCAGCCTGCCACGGCGGAATTGGCACTGCAATTTTGAGATTCGTGGGCAGTCTCTCGCAAAGAATCTCGCTACAATTCTCGCGATCGTCTTCGCGACGTTCATGCTTCAGAACCTTCCCCATTCTACCTCCGCCTCCCCACGTGAAATCTCCACATTCTCCATCCATGACCGAAAACAAACGGATTTCGGCAATGTCCACCGCGGCCAGATCCTGGTCCTTGAGGGCAAGATGTAGCTGAAGGCGCTGACACGACGTACTCTTGTCTGTACCACTCGACTATAAGTATCGCGCTTGACCCCGAGAGAATCACCCCCATCTCCACAAGGACTATCAGCTCATATCAACGACATTGATCAATTCGACATCTCGAGTCCCACAGGACCAGAGGCTCCTCATCTCGCCATCACCACTTTCCAGAAGCACCATGGGCGGACCATCTGGTATTGTAGCCTCTAGCGGCAACGAGGTCTACAAGAACCTAAACAATAATGTGAATCCATCCTGGATTCGAGACAAGGGGCTTCGACGCTTGAACTTCGCCATCGGAGCGATGTTTGCATCTGCAGCTGCGAATGGCTACGATGGCTCCTTGATCAACGGCCTGCTTGCCATGCCGTACTTCAACCAGAACCTCGGCGACCCAGCGTCGGCACTCCTTGGAATCACCCTCGCTGGCATCAGTCTTGGTGGTTTGCCGTCATTCATCCCGGCTTCGTATGTCTCTGATTACTTTGGTCGTCGTGTCACCGTGGCCATTGGATCTACCCTCATGTTGGGCGCAGCGATCATCCAATGCGCCACCTCCGGCGTATACGCCTTTCTGGGAACCCGTATCATGCTTGGTGTCGGCCTCGGCTTTGCTCAGACAGCAGCTCCGCCGTTGACAGCTGAGATCTCTCATCCGAAGCACCGCGCTAACATCACCAACCTTTTCCAAGCTATCTGGTTCTGGGGAGCGATCGTTTCCGCTGTCATGTCTCTTGGCTTCCTCTTCGTCGACAACCACTGGAGCTGGCGCATCCCTTGCCTGTTCCAAGGTCTGTTCCCGGCTATCCAACTTATTGGCTTATGGTGGGTGCCAGAATCTCCCAGATGGCTTGTCTCGAAGAATCGCCATCACGAGGCTCTTCAGATCCTTGCGAGGTACCATGCGAATGGAGATGTCAACGATCAGCTCGTGCAGTACGAGCACCAGGAGATCTGCCAAGCTCTCGAATTGGAGAGAGAAGTTGCGAGATCTTTTGGATGGTCTACTTTCTTTGCAACTTCTGGTAATAGACACAGGCTATTAATCTGCGTTCTCGTTGGCTTTATGATTCAGTGGGCTGGAAACGGCATCGTAAGCTGTAAGTACTCGATGTCTGTCAGTCGCTAATGGGACAATCGCTAATGATTTTCACTCCTGCAGACTACCTCGCACCCATCCTCAAGAGCGTAGGCATCACCAGCTCCGTCACTCAAGCCGGCATTAATTTAGCCCTCCAAATCTGGAATGCCATATTCGCTTTCGGTGGCGCCATGAGCGCAGAACGATTCGGACGTCGTCCGCTCTGGCTCGTGTCTGCTTGCGGTATGCTTGCCTCGTTCATCGTCGTCACTGCGCTCAGCGCTACATTTGCAGAGCATGCCATCAAAGCAGCCGGCAGTGCGACAGTCGCTTTCCTCTTCATCTTCTTCGCCTTCTACGACATTGCATTCACCCCTCTTTCGATCGCCTACCCAGTGGAGATTCTGCCCTTCTCCCTGAGAGCAAAGGGTCTTGCCGTCAACTTGACTACTGTCTTTGGCGCTGGCTGTAAGTTTACCTCTCCCCAATTCACTGTCCATATCGAGACTAATATGTACGACAGTCTTCAACCAATTTTGCAACCCCATTGCCCTCGAAGCCATCGCTTGGAAGTTCTATTTCGTCTACATTGGCACACTGGCAGCAATGATCCCGACGATCTACTTCCTCTTCCCAGAGACCAAGGGACGCACTCTCGAAGAGATCGCCAAAGTCTTCGATGGAGAAGCAGCTGAGACGGAAGTCTTTAGACAGGCTTCGATAGACTTGACCTCGAAAGAAGCGGCGTTGGAGAAAGATGTGATCAATGTGGCTCACACTGAGAAGGTCTGATGAGATCGCCTGCCCAAGGGTGCTCAGTGGTGGATATTACGAGACAAATACGATACCGAGTTCGAAATCAACCATGCTTTTCCAGCGTACATTCATATCCCGCATGGATCCAATGCTCGACAACATCGAAGACATTCAATCCCTGCTTATGATAGGCGGGCAGTTGCCGCTTTGGGATAATCCATAGTGATCGACATGCCGTCTCGGGGCATCGGAGCTGCAGACCGAGAAAGGCGGCACAACCCCTGGGAATACTGCGTTTACATATTGGAACCCAGGAGGCTGGACGCGAGATTGCAGCTGTATTGATCTGAGCCAATCGACCCACTGGTAATGAATCTCGCCTCTCTGCACAGAACTTACTCGAAGCGAATGTGACAGCGTGATGCTGTTCAAAGGCGGTGCCCGCCTCAGCTACTGCCGGTTATTCTCGGCACGTGGTCAATGAACAATAATTAAGGAGTGATGATATTACTATCAGGTGTTTGGGTGTTGTCCCAGAACCTTCCAGATTCGGTCTGGTCCCTTCGACGCCACGATCTTGTTCATCACTAGGGTGGATCTGCAGGCGATCGGCAGGCTTTTGCAAGTCATTGCATCATCGTACAATATCCCAGTATATACTTGGAAGTCTGCCTGCTAACAGAATGACAATGAAGACTGGTTGCTTCAGGTAAAAAGCCAGACAATAATACTTCCTCCCGAACATGTCCGCCACCGCCGCCAGGAGAATCTCGATTTGATCATAGCTTCGTGAAAATAAAAAATATTGAGGGCGTGCTTTCGTTCTTGTACTCCTGCTTAACAAAGCCTTAAGCAAACGCTTCAAAGGCTATTGTAGAATTCCAGCCCGCCAAGGAACCATCTATGTCGTGCCTTTTCCGGATCTGAGTGCGCTTCGGGTATGTCTGGGCGTGATATCCGAGGCACGAGGTCCGGGTATCGAGCGCAGAGCATCTCCCACACGATGCCGATTTGGAACGGATGCCAGTTCGCCAGCCAGGGCCAGTGTTTGAGGCGGGCTTCAAAGTCATCGCAGGAGTTGATGCGCGCTTTGCGGAGGGCTTGGTAAAGGAGTTTGACGGTAATGGCTGTTTGTGGTAGTTCGTGCGCTCGTAGACTTGCGACTAGAGTGAATAAGACCCATAGCAGGGATTCGAGGCCGGCGGCGATATACCATTGTGTGATCATGTCTTCAAAGGAATCTATGGTCTCCGATGCCACTTGAATAAGGCCAAGATGTGTCTCGCGTGCTTGTGGTGTGTAGAAGCGAGATGCCATCCAGACATGGAGCTGTATTGCAGAAGTGATGAGTAGAATTGGGGAAGTAAAGACATCGCCTTCGCTGCGTTTGGCGCGGGCCTGGACCACGCGAAGTCCGTATTCCAAAGCATAGACTTGTCCGAAAGGCGGCGTTTCAGAGGGTGCAAGAACGTCTGAACAGTAGCAGAGAGCGTGGAGCTTTCCGAAAAGGTCGGATGCCATGTCCAGAGTAAAGACTGGTGACCTTGGGCATTGCGATGCGTTAATGGCGCCCACCCGGAAGGCTTCGCGCTGTTGGATTCGGAGTGCTTCGTGTACTTCGCGAAAGATAACGGGGACGTAAAATGGCAGTGATGGTTCTGTGTTGGTGAAAAGAGCTTGACGGAAATCAATCCAGGCCAAGTATAGCCACCCTTGTGGCGGCATCGAAGGCATGTCGATGAAACTCTGTACGGCGCGGAGATGTGTTCCTGATGCCTCGTACTGGTGGTCACGGATATCCAAGTAAGCCAACAATCCCATAGCAAACACCGTTACTGGATCCGGTCCTTCGGGGGATTTCTGAATGTCTTTGACGACATTTTGAATTATTTGGCCTTTCTGTTCGTAGTATCCAGACCTCGCCGCTGGTTCTCCGAGGATGGATTTCTTATGCAAAGCAAAGGCTCCCAGCGCTGCAAATATAGCGTCGCTGTCTCGACCCATGTCCCAGATGTCTTTGACCCAGTTATTCTGGACAGCGCTGAAATAACGCGCATCTCTCTCGGGCAGCTGGCATGCAAAGTACCATTGCCCAATCTCCTGGACGTCTGCGCCATTATTACCGAAGAGCAGATTTTTAGATGGTCCAGTGGAATTCGAAAGAAAAGGCATGGCTGCATGAGATACACGCGATCTACACAGGCTCTGGTCTTGACCGTACGCCATTACGCCATTTGAGATGATTTCCTCGTCGCAGCTGTCATTGTCGTCGTCGTCGTCGGCCATTGTCGATGCAGGCAGGAGCTCGCTGCCATCCATGGCCTGAGCATGTGGTGCCAGAGACTGTCGTATGTTTGACATCGCGTCATGAGCTCGCCACTGACGTTGTATGTAAGGCGGAGTGGTCGCATCTGAACCCGGTTTGGCGGCCTCGGCACGCCCAGGCGAGCACGACGTTTCGTGTGAATCCCAACGCGAGATTGGGTTCGGCATCTCGTGTACCATGCCTTCTAGTGGCCACACGGTCTCATCTGGAGCGTGGGCAGCCATGCCAGGCGGAGTCGCGCATGCTGCGGTGTAGTTGTTGTGGGAAGAGATCCACCACGCGTGCTGCTCCCTCGAGATGTATACCTCCGATACCTAGTCTGCGTGCATGATTCGTAGCCATCGCATCATGTTGCAGCTGAGCCATGAACTGCCACGTAGCCCCGCACGGGAGCGTCAATTAAGGTTGCCATGTCCCGAATGCGGCCGTGGGCGATAGGCTTTGCAACTGTCGTCGAGCGCACGCGCGAGTGGAGTGGTGTCTGCGATGCTCTGACCCTGGCGGAGCTTCCATCCGACAGCCACACGCACTTGGCTGCAGCTTGCGATCGGCATACATCCTAGTGGCCAATCCGTCTTGACCGTGAAACCAAGCACAGGGAGCTCGGGGGATCCAATTATAATTATGACCTCGACTGAGTACTGGTGATCTTCTTTTTTGTTTTTGTGCAGTAACCCCAACCTGCCTTATGCCCCTGCAATCGACGATGAGAGCACGTGTGTGGAGAGGTCTCGCTAGTCCAGCCTTGGCTTAGTGACCATGCTGTTGCCACAACCGTGCACCGCTTCTGGTATTAGTAGCCGGTAAAGGATGTGAGAAGTGGTGATATGTACACGTGATGCCATGGCAGGTCACTCGAGCAGCCTGTTTTGAGGTTGGTGTCAAGCAGCTCGTCTCGAACTAATCCTATATCTGTACTTCGGCCTTGTCGACTGACTTTGTAGACGCCGCTAGTCGTCGGTGCATATGGTCTGAATCCTTCGGTCGAGGGCTTAATCACGGCTCAGCCGCACCCAAATTACTTACCCATGTTCCTTGCGTGACAGCTTGCTCATAGCGAACCCAGCCTGAGACTATCCTTGAACATTGCGAGGATTTCGGTTCGCTCGCTGCTGCCGATTCGAGGTCATGGCCCGCGGAGATTCAACACAATTATACCAAGGCAACGGCGAACGCACTGATTGGATGCCTCGCTCAAGAATGAATGCTGTGGTTGGTATGCGACAAAGTGGAGAAAGCAACGCCGCAAGAACAGGGATATCTATTAGCGCGGCAGGCGAAGTGGGATGGCCAATTCTAGAATGAACTTTCAGCTGTTCGATAACCCTGTCATTCGAGTCGGTCAACAAAGTCTTCTTCGCAAAGATATCATTCGGAGTACATGCAGAGGTTGTAGCCAACTTGCGTTATTATTCCATTTCGTCATATGTTGACATGCAGTAAGGCATCGTTTCAAAATCAAATGCGCTCGCCTTCAAGAATGCTCCTCGCCTCCTCCGACTTCCACCAGCTCACACCGTCCTTGCCAGGGTATTCGAATTTGTCCATGCTTTCGGGCTTCATCTCAACGCTGTAGCCAGCCTCTGTGGGAGTGGTGTAGTAGCCGTCCTTGATGACACTGGGGTGGAAGAAGTGCTCGTGAAGGTGGTCGACATACTCCAGCACAGAGAGCTTGCCTGAGACGACAACGTAGTCGATCGTGGACAGGTGCTGAGTGTACTCGGGAAGACCAACGCCGCCAGAGTGAGGCACGATAGGGATGTTGTACTTCTTCGCGATGAGCAGGATGGCGAGGACTTCGTTCACACCACCCATGCGGCAGGCGTCGATTTGGCAGACGTCGATGGCGCCTTGCACGATCAATTGCTTGAAAATGACGCGGTTCTGGCACATCTCTCCGGTCGCGACGCCGATGCCGTAAGGCTTCAGTGCTTCGCGGATTGCTTTGTGGCCGAAGACATCGTCTGGGGAGGTGGGCTCTTCGATGAACCAGGGCTTGAATTCAGCCAGCTGCTTCATGTACTCGATGGCCTCAGGTACTGACCAGACCTGGTTGGCATCGACCATGAGGATATTGCCCTTGTCGTAGCCAATCACCTCTCTGGCAATCGACAGGCGACGACGGTCGGCTTCTATTGATGTGCCGACCTTGAGCTTGAAGTGTCTGTAACCCTTGGCAAGAGTCTCCTCCAAGAGACCCTTCATCTTCTCCTCGCCATAGCCCAGCCAGCCTGCACTGGTTGTGTAAGCTGGGACTGCACGGTTCTCCTCAGCCTCCTTCATTCTTTGTGCTTTGCCGCCCTCCTCTTTCTTGAGCATCTCGATAGCCTCTTCGGGGGTAATGGCATCGGTGATGTAGCGGAAGTCAATGCACTTGACAAACTCCTCAGGACTCATCTCAGCCACGATCCTCCAGACAGGCTTGCCCAGCTTCTTTGCCCACAAGTCCCAAATGGCGTTGACAACAGCGCCGAGCGCGAGGTGGATGACACCCTTCTCAGGGCCAATCCAGCGTAGTTGGGAGTCAGAGACGAGGTAACGCCAGGTCTTGCCCCAGTCGGCGACCAGATCTTCGAGCTTCTTGCCCTTTATTCTGTCGCCGAGGAGCGAAATGGCCTGACACACGATCTCGTTGCCACGTCCAATTGTGAAAGTCATGCCGTGACCGGAGTGCTCGCTGTCCGTGTGCAAGATGCAGTAGGCGGATGAGTAGTCGCCAGCAGCGTTCATGGCATCACTGCCGGTCTTGTCGAGGGAAGTCTTCTCGAAATTAGCTTGGTCCTGCTGATTGCATTCTTGTCATGTCAGATAGAGCATTACTTACAGGGAATCGCACATCTCTTGTGCTAACATCTGTAATTGTGACCATGTTTGTAGATTTTTGTTCAAGACAACTGTGTGGCTGTTTGTCAATGGTTCTCTCAAATGGAGTGTTTTACTTGGCCAAGGTCAGTCAGACTATAAGAGAGATTGCAAGGAGCAGAGACGGAGAATCAGGAACAATCACGTCCGGCTAACAGGCACACTGGTACACGTTATTCCTGTTGACTCGAGGTGGCATGCTGGCAACAGAGCCGAAGCACGGCCTTCTGCCCCACGGAGAGCCATTGTGGGATGGCCCACCTTCCCAACTTTTGGAGGGGTCAAAAGCAACTCAAGCCAATAGAAACACTTTTATGTGAGGTCGGCGAACCATCTGAAGCAAGTGTAGCGAGAACCACGTGTGTGACGATCGCGCGCCGGGCAATAATTGGCGGATAAATAAATATGCGCCGCTGTAAGGCTCGCAAGCCTTCAGGGCTGCGGACGGCGGCTTTTGGTGGCAGATGCCGATAATGTGAAATACCGCTATGTGCCGCTCAAAGGTAAAGAATATTGTTATTGGTACAGAATATTGCTGTTGGTCTTATGAAGTATGAGAGGGTCTCTTACGGGGACAAGTACCTTACTCGGTAGTATCGCCAATACATACATACTTCCATATGTTGTAATTGATCAACACTTTTGGACTGAAAATGGATTAACAACTTTCGCATATCGCCAATATGCCTAACTTATGGCCTAGATTGGTAAATAAATGCTGAGGGCCTTGCAATAAGTTCTATGAGCCATATTGATACGCGCAGATATGAACAAACGGTGTGAAAATCCCTGCTGCAAATACACATACTTGAAGCATTGAAGTCTTCACGTTATAAGCTGATCTTTGCCCTTGCACTCGAGGCCGTTTAGATCGCACTGAACATTAGGTGTGTCGTCTAATGTGTCCTGCGAACCATCAATGAGCCTGCAATTTGCTCAAACATCTTGTGCTCCCGCGTACCTCCTCCATGGAACCATCTCCGTAACCTCATGGCTCGTGAAACAACAATGACCGACGTCCTCGCTCCCCATCTCCTTCACCTCACCCCACATGACAGGAAGGACAGACGCATTGATATCCTCTTTGGGTCGATGAGCTGCAGCAGCTAAAGCGAACGAGCAGCTCGCCGCGACTGGCATGCTGCTCTCGAGTTCTCGGAAACCCATGACAACGACCGCAAGCAGCATGCATGCTGCGAGCAGGATGTCAGCTATCATTGGAAAAATGCTGAATCCCACTTGGGATCCTGCCGATCCCACATGGTAGTTCTTGATATCGAATCTTCCCCCATTGCCCTCTTCGTCGACGAATGTCACGATCCGTGCGAGGAAGATCGATTGGGACACAAGCCAATGGAGAGTCGCGGAAGCGGTGATCAAAGGTATACCATAAGCGTACGGAAGTTGCAGCCAGTAAGTGCTTCGTTGTGTGCCTCTCGGTGTCGTCACCCGTAAGGATTTCCGCTGTTTTGCGTAGCCGCTGTATTCATGCGCGGCCAGCCTCGGATAGTTTGCCCGGTTATGTAGATATTTCCTACATAGGGAAGATTGACCCACCAGTAGTAAGGCATGTCCCTCAGGTCAGCCTCGGGAGGAAAAAAGGCAGACCAGTTGAGCCACTTGACCCCGGTATGCCGATCAGTCATATTATCGTACGTTGTTGATTCATTCAAGACGAGCAGTACATGGGAGTGACCCGAAAGGAGACTTGCGCTGTACATTTTGAAGCAATCGTTTCGGTTGATTTTCTCGAAGTCCGAAGAATCCGACATGTACGCAGCATGCAATTGCGATGCTATGGGGGTCTGGTACCATGCCAGATCTGAGGCATGCCAGTGACGTGTGTCGGCGCCCCAAAAGTCGTTCGCACTGCGAGAAATGTTGTTCCCATTCATGCTCCAGGTCCCATTCATGCTATTGCAACATTATTGGCTCGCCGTGCATTGATCTGCCAGTCTCGCCTTATAAATTGTTAAAAAGGCTATAGCTTAATTGGTAGAGCAAGCTGCTCATGATAGCTCAGATGAGTGTTCAAGTCACTCTGGCCTTATGCCATTTGAGGCAGGACTTTGCCACCGAAGATGTTCTTGCGTGCTCGAGCGGGTCATACATATGAGTGGTGCCGTGAACAGAGAAGCACAGGAGGTACTCGGTATGTTGAATAGACAAGAGATGTAGGAGCCTTTGGGAGAAGATGGACGATCGGCGCTAGCTCCGGCTAGATCCTCGAACTCAGATAGCGTGCGCGCGACACGGGGAAGGGAAGGGAAGGGTAAAGCGGCCTCCAGCTTTCGCGACGAGACTGCCGCTGCTGCCATCATCGACATACACTCGCCAGCGGCTCGTCAATTTTTCCCGCGCGGTGTCCATTCACTGTGGTAACCTTTGCTACTGCGTTCACCTGTATTTCTAGGATTACGGCGCCATCCTTTGTAATCATCGCCACTCTCTGCCGTGCCTAGCGCCGTCAGGCTGCATCTGCGCGTCCGCGCAACCTCTAGTCGCAAAGAACACCGAGAAACAATTTCAATCGCAAACCACCAAAGATGGGTGTTCCAGCATTGTTCCGCTGGTTGAGCACCAAATACCCCAAGATCATCTCCCCTGTCATCGAGGAGCTGCCTGTCGAGGTCGAGAATGGAGATGGTACCACCAGCGTAATCCCTACGGATGCGACCAAGCCCAATCCAAATGGCGAAGAGATGGACAACTTATATCTGGACATGAACGGTATCGTTCATCCCTGTTCTCACCCTGAGGACAGGCCGCCTCCCGCGAACGAGGAGGAGATGATGATTGCCGTCTTCGAATACACCGAACGCGTTGTCAATATGGTTCGCCCTCGCAAGCTGCTCATGATCGCTGTTGATGGTGTTGCGCCGCGTGCAAAGATGAACCAGCAGCGTTCGCGCCGTTTCCGCTCGGCGCAAGAAGCCGCTGAGAAGGACCAGGCTGTTGCTGAATATCATGCGATGATGAAGGCCAAGGGCGCTGCTGTTGAGGGTGAAGGCGAGGAGAAGCCTAAGAAGACGTGGGACTCCAACGCTATCACACCTGGCACACCCTTCATGGACATTCTTGCAGCCAGTCTCCGCTACTGGGTACAGTACAAGCTCAACACCGATCCTGCTTGGGAGAAGTTGAAGGTCATCATTTCCGATGCTACAGTACCAGGTGAGGGTGAGCACAAGATCATGAACTTTGTGCGTTCACAACGTAGTTCGCCCACACACGACCCAAACACAAGGTAAGTCTGAACCATTCCTGTTCTATTTTCTGTCGCTTTTCTTGCTCCGTTCGGCGACCGGCGGCGTTTGGTGAATGGCCGCCAATATGTAGACTGCAAATTGCTAACAATCACAGGCATGTTATGTACGGCTTGGACGCCGATCTCATCATGTTGGGTCTCGCGACTCACGAGCCACATTTCCGCATTCTCAGAGAGGATGTGTTCGCCAATGACACCAAGCCTGGACACTGCAGGAAGTGCGGCCAGCCAGGACACATGGCCGACAGCTGTCGCGGCACTGCACCGAAGCCAGACGAGACTGCAAAGAAGCCATTGAAGCCCTTCATTTGGCTTCATGTCAGTATTCTACGCGAGTACCTTGCCATCGAGCTCAGCGTACCAAACCAGGGATTCACCTTCGACCTTGAGCGTGCGCTCGACGATTGGGTGTTCATGTGTTTCTTCGTTGGCAACGATTTCCTCCCGCATCTGCCATCTCTTGATATCCGCGAAAATGGTATCGATACTCTCATTGCGATTTGGCGCGACAACCTACCATTGATGGGCGGCTATGTTACCAAAGATGGACACGTCGACCTGCCTCGTGCGCAGTACATTCTGGAGGGTCTTGCGAAACAGGAAGACAGCATTTTCAAGAGGAGGCGTCAGACCGAGTTGCAAAGAGAGGAAGCGCAGAAGCGTCGTGCCCAGGCGAAGGAGCGCAGGGACGCCAGCAAACGCCAGCGTTTCTCAGGTGGAGGCGACAATGGCCTCACTGGATATGACGAGACAATGATCACTCGTGGTCCTCGTGGCGGCATCAAGCGTGGCGAACAGGCACCCGATATCAACGCATTGCCTACATTCGCACCTGGACAAGCTCAGACGATGAACGATCCGCGTTATGCTAATCGCATGACACACGCCGACGTCGTTGGACAGGCAAATCTCGACAACAAATCAGCAGCAGCCGCCATGAAGGAGAGACTTGCGAACAGCAAGAAGCCAGCTGACAACCAGAAAGCCGAGCTCGAAGCTCTGTTTGCTCAGAACGGTGTCTCTGACGGCTCACAAGTGCTTGGTAAACGCGCCCGTGACATGGTCGACGAAGCCAAGGACGAGTTGAGCACAGCACCTACGACACCCGGCCGTAGCACGCCGGACAAGGAGATTGCTGACCCTACGAACAAGGGCACATCAGGTGCTCTCGGTGGAAACTCCGCAGACGTTGATGCCATGCCTGAAGATACCGTCAAGCTTTGGGAGGATGGCTACGAGGGTCGCTACTACGAGCAGAAGTTCCACTGCGCTCCGGATGACGAGGAGTTCAGACATAAGGTGGCCAATGCCTATGTTGAAGGTCTATGCTGGGTATTGCTGTACTATTTCCAGGGCTGCCCCAGTTGGACTTGGTACTACCCATACCACTACGCACCCTTCGGTGCCGACTTCAAGGACATCGGCAAGCTGCAGATGAACTTTGACAAGGGCAAGCCGTTCAGGCCGTACGAGCAATTGATGGGTGTCATGCCTGCGCGCTCAAACCACACCATTCCCCCAGTCTTCCACCCTCTGATGACCGACGCGGACAGCCCTATCATTGAGTTCTACCCCGAAGACTTCGAAATCGACTTGAATGGCAAGAAGTTCAGCTGGCAAGGTGTCGCGCTTCTTCCATTCATTGATGAGAAGCGCCTTTTGGCTGCCATGGGCACCAAGTACCCTCTCTTGACCGAAGACGAAGTCCGCCGTAACGAATTCGGCAACGAGGCACTCATCTTCAGCACCCGCCACCCGCTTTACAATGAGATCGCTCAGAACTTCTACTCCAAGAAGGCAGGCGTTCCCAAACTTAAGATTGACAGCAAGATCTCTGAAGGTCTTGCTGGAAAGGCTACCAAAGCAGAATCCTATGACCCGACCGGCAGCCTCGAATTCCCTCTCCCGACAACCCAAGACAAGTTCACCCGCCTCGACCAAGACGAAAGTGTAACAGTGAACTACCACATGCCTGAGCTCCGCGGCGTGCACAAGAGCATGCTCCTCCCTGGCATCGTCTTCAACCCCAGCGCCCTCGACTACGACGACGTGCAAGCCACCCGTAACCGCGCCAATAAGACTGGCCGTGCGCACGGTGGCGTCACTCTCACGCAAGACGGCGGTCGCTCGGATGGTCAAAGAATTAACTACGGCGCTCGTGATAACGGCCCTCCGCAGAACGGTGGCTATAACGCTCACAACAATGGCTACGGTGCAAATGGTGGCTACGGCGGCCCTCCGCCCCAGCGTGACAACTTCGCTGCCCTACCTCCGGGTCTAGCAGCGCAAGCCGCTGCACATGGTATGAACCAAGGCCCTCCGCCTGGTTTCCACCATGGTCCGCCTAGAGGTGGCTACGGAGGATATGAGCGCGGTGGTCGCGGAGGAGGCTACGATTCAAGACCGAGGCAAGACCAGCGCGGTGGATACGGTCAAGATGGATACGGGCGTGGCGGCGGCTATGGTGGCTACGGCCAACAGGGCGGAAGTGGCTATGGCGGCAGCTATGGAGGAAACGGCGGAGGGTACGGCGGCAATGGAGGCGGATACTCGGGAGGTGGATATGGTGGAGGCGGACGTGGTGGAAGAAGATATTAGGTCTTACTACGAAGGGAAGAGTGAATCTTGTCTCGCGGCTCACTGCCCGAAACTTCATAGCTGTTTGAACGCAAATGACAAAAGCAAACACCATCACGGTGAATCCAACTACTAAACTTCCTGCCCATGCGCACTTTAAACCTCTTGCCCTGACAATGCTCACTGGAGAAGAATGATGGTCAAACAACCGAGATAGCCCCCTATTATATTTTTCGTACAGAGCCAGTGGCCCGGTTGAAGTCCTTCCATTTCAATCGTCGTCTTGACACTTCACAGAAAAGGCCGTCTGAGAATTTGGGCCAACAGCTGTCCATGCAGTTATCCGTCGAGGATATGGTTTCAAAGCAGGAATAGTTCGGACCGCACAGAAAGTGGTGCTATCAGACGAAGGGCAGCTTAAAGCTAAAGCAAGTTTTGGAGACAAGATTAGAGGATGCGGAAAGGTGTGATAGAATGGGAGTGAAGTGAGTGTTGCTTTGACGATTGATGTTAACGGACATCCGGGGTCCTGCATGAGCGTACATGGCAAATGACTTTAGTATCCAACCGCACAAGCTACCAATCGTTCATGCACTGTGCGTGGCCAATCTTCCGCACTGCTGGTGCATCTCTTCAAACACTGCGCTCCATTCGCCTGTCCTTCTAATGACTGCAACAGCATTAGCATGTCTCCATAACACATTCGAATGACATCTGAGTGGGTACCAACCTATCATGATGCGAACAACGTCTCCTTGATGCCGGGTCCCCGGACCGCATCAGCGACGGAAGCAAGCGTTCCTGGCTAGTTCCACAGTGATGAACACAACAACGTCGAAGACCGTCAGCGTCCTGACAAGCAACGACCAGTCGACGGCGAAGATGGGACCAAGAACGAAGGCTCCAAAGCACCAGCTTGCGTGACATAAGCAGAGCATGCAGAGCGTGAAGAGTGTCTGGTAGAGTGCTCTGTAGGTCTTGAGTAGATAAGACATGCCTTTATGCAAGCTGTCGACGTGGTCGGCCGCAGGGACTGGGACCGTGCAGGGTGCAGGCTGGATGTCGCTGTGCGTCGTTGCCGTGCGATTGACGAAGCGCCAGTAGTCTCTGACCTGAGCGTGTGCGAGTTCGGCTGCGGGCGATGCGGATGTGTCGTGGGCGATGGAAGCAGAGCATGTCTTTGGTATGGTCGACGAAGGGGAGGTTGCGAGTGCAGTCTGAGCGCCCTGCTCGCTGTGAGAATGATCTGTTGACATTTTGGAGAGCTGCACAGCATGAACAGCGTCCTCAGTGGCGGTGTCGTTAGACGCTGGCTGTCCACGGCCGGTTGCGCGGTCAGATGTTGAAGTCGTTTCTTCCGGCGACTTGCTACCACGGAAAGCCAACAGCGCCTGCCACAGCCTTTCTTCTTCCCGATCAATTGCCTTCACCATCTCCAGAGCAGCGTTGTAATCCTTCCATACGGGGCTGTCAAAGTGCTCCGCGCGTGACCTGGCGCGTACCAATGCGACCTTGTGTCCAAGCTGTTCCAAGCGGTCGAGCGCATCGAACTTCTTCACCATGTGGAAACTGAGGCCGAGGTGATGGGTTCTGAGGCTGCGCACATAGTTGAGCTCGTCTTGGAGTTCCAGATCGCGGTGCAGCGTTAGGTTTAAATGGCTCATCTTGATGTCTTTGTGGAGGTAGGAGTCGTCCTGATGGGAAGGTGTTAGCTTCTCATGTGCGATCGATCAGCTTGCAAGGACTCACAGGTTGCAACGGCCAGTCTCGCAACACTCTTGCTACAGACATCAAGGATGATGTTGGCTTGGCTTTGTGGCGCTGCTCTGGTCTTCGAGGCAATGGGTAATGTACAAATTGACTTTCTTGGTATTCTGTGTTATCGCAATCGTGCGTATAATGGTTGGAAGTGCTTGGACGATCCGGGCTGGTTAATTGCGAATAATGACATTTTTGTAAGTTCACGCCGTGCACACTATGCTGCATTGTTTGCTGCGAACAAGGAGACTGAGATTTTGTTCCCGTTGTCCATGTATTGCTACCCGGGATGTCGCAGATTTGAGTCAGGGAGCAATGCATGCAAGGTCTCGCTGATAGTATAGTTCCATAGGACGAAAGAGATCAACGAGCTGAAACATTCTCTTTCCCTGGAGCAGACAGGATATCTGAATTGTGAGTCTTAAGTTGAGGGAAACATTTTGATGATGAATAAGAGTGAATGAGCTAGATTAGCTTGATGTTTGTTCGATGCTAGTACATACTTTGTCTATGCTGATGTTGGTCAAGACATGCCATTGTCCGGGCACCGGCGAACCAGGAAGGTTGCAGCAGCCATTGCATCGGCTCTTGTATATATGGCGGTCATGCTGTATTGCGCAGCGGGTCTGCGTTGGCGCGTTATCTGCGATGATACTATGTCGTCGTGTACATCAAAGCGACTGGCGCCCCTCTGATGACACAAGGCACGTCCATCGACCAGCTCCCCTGCTGTGTCATGCGGTCACGATACAGCGGGCTTCAGTCCTTCCCTGGCGAGTCGAGTGGATACAAGAAGTTCACGCAGAACTATGTGCTCAGCATGGGGAGGTCCTCTTTCACGCCTTCTTTAGGCAATTGTGAACTATTGGCCAATGGCGTGGCTCACTCGCATGCTGTGAACCAGCTTTTGTTCAGTAGACCCAGCACGAAGCCACGAAATTACGGCTAGTCAGCTCTGGGTATCTCATCAAGAACCGGATTCGCGCGATTGAGTCGTGTGCCAAGCACAGGTTGCAGGCGGAGCATTCCGTGATCGCGACAAAGATCAGCAAAGGCTGCGAATGAAGTGCGGAGTAAGCGAGGTACACAACCTCACTTCAAATTACACCTCACCCACCCCACGCCTGCCTCCCAACCCAAGCCCTCCACCCCTCCGCGCCGACCCTCTTCTCCTTCTGCTTCTGCAGCGCAAGCCGACAACAATCGACAAAAACCTGACAAGCCTGCATCCTCTTCTTCGCCGGCGGGTCCATAGCAGCGAAACCCAAAGGATCGCCAGCTTTGATACCCTCTCTCAGCCTAAACATATTATCGCCACAAGCAGCAGCGTAGGGCGAGCCAAGGACGATGAGAGAGAGGAAAGTGAGGCCGAGACTCCAGACGTCTGAAGCGGGCGTTGGCTCGTTCTCGGCTTTGGAGAGGCGGAGTTGTTCGGGTGCGAGGAAAGTCCAGGTGCCGCCGCCGGCTGGTGTTGAGGGAGCGGTGGATTCGGGCGAGGTCATGATGAAAGACGCGGAGAAGTCTGCATAGCGGGCTCGCAGCTTTTTAGGGTGGCGGGGCGATGGGGAGAGGAGGATGTTGGCTGGTTTGATGTCTGCGTGCACGACACCTGCGACGTTGTGCAGGAAGTCTAGACCGGAGACTAGGTCGCATGCTAAGTTTGGGAAGAGTGTGACCAGCTCTTGGTGTCGACAGAGTTCGGTCATTTGTGCCATGCGGCAGGTGATGTCGTGTAACGAGCCGGATTGGAGAGCTGTGAATATGAGAGCAGAGTTACGTGGGTCGAGTCCATGGAACGGCACGACGTAAGTCTCCGAGAACGAGTGGCGGTGGATGTGAGTGAGAACTTTGGCTTCTTGTTGGAAGACTTCGTGAGCATCAGGACGAGTGGGCAACTTCACTGCGTACAAGGACGGGCGCAGATTTGTAGGAATCTTTTGAGGCGTCGCTGGGGGCGTGAGCAATGTGGCAGGGCTGGCATGTGTAGTGTTGGGAGCTGTCGGCTCGGCGAGGTATACATCACTCCAGAGTCCAGAGCCAAGAAGATTCGCACGGTCGAGTTCATAATCAAGTTTAGAAAAATCGTACTCGAGAATCTCCGGCGCAGGATCGGACGAATGGTCGTCTAAGAACTCGGCTTTACCAGGCGTAGCAGGCGGCGTGAAAGCACTTGTCGAAGCTTTTAGCGTTGGGCTGTCGACTTTTGGTGCAGAAGGTTGACTGGAGGTATCCAAAATCTGAGGTTCGGAAACAGCTTGACGGTGCTCAGTCGGCACAACCAATTTTGAGAGATTGACAGTCATGGATTGATGTCGCGAATGTGGTCGGGCCCTGTATTGGTCGAGACCGGGCATGGCAGTAGTTTCAGACTCGCTATAAGTCCTTAAAGGCAAAGGCCTTGTCTTGGTTGTAGCAGGATCCCTGAGCGCCAGAACCGCAGGGTTCGCCATGTCGTTAATAAGTCCAGCTTGTTCGGCCTTATCGCGCGTGAAGCTGTGCTGTGCCGCCGAATCTGGAGAAGAGATCTTAAATTGCGCTTCTGGGGAAGATCGCGTTGAGAGGCGTAGCTCGCGTGGTTGAACGCGTTATCTCGCTATCGCACACATGTTTCCTTTTCGAGACGAGAGAGAGAGCAGAGCTGCAGGTTATGCCGCAGTGCAGTCCTCTTGAAAAGCGCCCCGGAATCCCTCAGGAGGATGAGGTCACAGACGGAACCAAGCTCTTCACCTTTGTCGAGCTAGAAAGTGAAGATGTACCAGGGTAGCCGGTGCAGTTCAAGTCAGCCGGAGCCACACCCGCAACGCACTATTCCTTTTGGTCGGCGTCTACGACCTAGGGGGAACGAAGGGACCGTTCTCCGTCCAGCGGACTAGTATATCGGCAGGCTGATTCCGGAATTGGTATACACCACAAGCGAAAGTGACACAGACGTGGCGAGCGCGTAGGCTCTCGTACAGAAAGGACACGCATACGATGTACAGAGTCAAGTGCGCACCAGCTCCTGACGATGCGCACACCAGGAGTCGATGTTTCAGAGGCAGTGATCTTGCCATCGGAATGCGATCGCTCGCTGGACCTCTTGTTGCGCAACGTGCGGCGCCGGCTGGGGAGGATTGGCTGCGGTGGTCTGTGGCTGGCACGTTTGCAGCATCGTTGCAATTCCTCCGCGGATCGTTGCTTTATTGGAACGGGGCGCCTCCAAAGCATTCGGTATGAATGACATAATCACCATCGTCTCAGAAGAAACGATCCACCATATTATCATTGTGATGAATTCCTATCCTCCTGCTGTAGCTCGAAGCTGATATGCTCTTCAGCAGAATGCCACTGAATTTGACCCCCGAAGTTGATTCACCACACTCAATTCCCGAACGCACGGGTGCGCCAGCAATCTAGAAGTTTTATTAGGGTTTGCCGCCAGGCGCGTGAGAACGCCGGCACGGTTGTTCCCAAGCACGCGGAAACCCCCCAGGAAAACCACTTTCGAGTCACCTGAGCCGACGAGTCTGCAACGCTACACGGCTATCGGATAGGGGAGGGGAGAGGAGATATGATAGTAGGAGGGAGTTGCCACAAGCATTGGCTGTCACGTGGCGCACGTGTGGAGCACGAGATTCTAGACACGAGGACATGACTCTTACTAAGACGATTTGCGAGAAACCTGGCTCGTAGGTTTCTCGGGCAAGTATACAGGCACAATGTAGGAAGACATGGCGGGACGACGCACTGCTGACCGTGGCTACACTTAAACGTGATGCCAAGAGCAGATACAAATGTTGTTTCAATGGACAATGCCAGCCTGGTAGACTAACGCGAGACCTCAGTCCAAAGCGGTCGGAGGGACAACGAGAATGTAAATAATGAGATGGCAATAGTAAAGACGATGACGAAAATAGTTTGTATCAAAAACAGGCAGCCATTGACCGTACAATCCCGATATATGCTACATAAAAGCGCGTCGTGAGGTATCACTCGTCTAACACGCCTGCGCAAAAAGAGCAAAACAATCCCATTTTTGGCCTCGAGGACTCCGACCCAAGCCAACGCGATTGTGGTATTTCAAGACTTTTTTGTTTCCATGCGGCCAGCGCTCCTTGACGCGGACAATGGCTCCAGTGTCTTGCGCTGTACCGTTGTCACCATTGTCTGTGTAGTAATTGCCGACTCTTCTCATGTCGCCACTCCCCCAAGGGTATAAAGGTCATCCAAGTATGTTGCTGCGAACCCCAAATCTGCGTGGACACATTTACTGGTTCTCGGGGCGGAGGGAGCGGACGGCCTTGCCGGCGCGCCAGATCTCCATGTCGCGGATCTCCTGGGTCTCCTTCTCGAAGGCCTCGCGGTAGTCGGCACGGCCGGCGTAGTCGAGGGTGCGCTGGGTCTCGGTACCGTTGCGGGTAGACTCGTAGAGCTCCTCGAAGAGGGGCTTGAGGTTGGCCTTGAAGCGCTTGGACCAGTCGAGGGCACCGCGGCGGGCGGTGGTGGAGCAGGCCTCGTACATGTAATCCATGCCGTTGGCACCAATCAGAGGGTAGAGAGACTGGGTAGCCTCCTCGACGGTCTCGTTGAAGGCCTCGCTGGGGGTGTGGCCGTTCTCACGGAGAACCTCGTACTGGGCGAGGAACATACCGTGGATACCGCCCATAAGGCAGCCACGCTCACCGTAAAGGTCGGACCAGACCTCCTTCTCGAAGGTGGTCTTGTAAAGGTAGCCGGAGCCGACGGCAACACCCATGGCGACGGCCTTCTCAAGGGCCTTGCCGGTAACGTCCTGGTAGACAGCGACGGAGCTGTTGATGCCACGGCCCTCCTTGAAGAGAGTGCGGACAGTGCGGCCAGAGCCCTTGGGGGCGACAAGGATGACGTCAACGTCAGAGGGAACCTCGACGCCGGTGCGGTCCTTGAAGACGGGGGAGAAACCGTGGGCGAAGTAGAGAGTCTGCAAGGCGTGTTAGTCAAAATAAAATCAAAAAAAAAATGTTTTGCGCGGATGCGCAAAAGTGGCATTTTGACTCACCTTGCCCTTGGTGATCATGGGCCTAAGGTGGGGCCAGGTCTCCTTCTGGGCGGCATCAGAGAGGAGGTTCATGACAATGGTACCCCTCTGGACAGCCTCGTCGATCTCGAAGAGGTTGACGCCGGGTTGCCAGCCGTCCTGGACGGCCTCCTTCCAGCTGGCACCGTCCTTGCGGACACCAACAATGACGTTGAGGCCGTTGTCACGGAGGTTGAGGCCCTGGCCGTGACCCTGGGAGCCGTAGCCGATCATGGCCATGGTGTCATTCTTGAAGTACTCCTGCAAGATTGTTAGTCGCGTGCTCCAATGGCACAGCTGATGGAATTGATACGTACAATGAGCTTCTCACGGGGCCAGTCGGCGCGCTCTGTTGCAAGCTGTCAGCCATTGGGTCTCCACACTGCGCCTGCTGTGATTGTGCGTACCGTAGACATCCTCCTTGTGGCCGGCGAAGTCGACGGTCTTGAGGCCGCGCTGCTGGACGAAAGAAGAGGCAGCCTTGGGCGCCTGGGCGAGGGCGGGCCTGGAGGCGGCGTTGATGGCGGACACGAAGGTCCTCTGCTGGACGGCCGGGGCCTTGGCGGCCTGCCTCAGGGAGCTGCGGAGAGCTCTGGTTGCTGTGCGAGAAGCCATTGTGTGTGTATGTGGAGTGGAGATGAGGTAGATGGGAGGAAGAAGGTGTTGCGCAAGTGAGCAATGGCAGGAGAGGTAATAAGGTAATCCAGATTTCTCCAGACTCTCGACGAGCTCCCGGTCTCGGCGGCACGGACATCGGCGCGCGGTCAGTGATCTGCGCTGGTTGTCACCGCAATCGGTGGCGCTAAGGGAGCGACCGGCGGCGATGACTGGCTGCGATGACTGGCCACCTGCCGATATGGCCTGCTGCTGGCAAGAAACATGTCCGAATTGTGTGTGTCGCCAGATGGGACGTGTCAATGCTGAGCTGCGAAGTCGCACTGCAACACCGTGACTCCTTCCAACACGCGGTATGTCTGCGTGGTCGGAGTGCTACAATGAAAGCAGCCGCGGCAATGCGACTGCCACAAGGGACACGTCATATCGTCTGACTCCAATGGCTGGAATATCAAGAATAATTCGTCTCGTCACGATCGCTCGAAAAGCCACGGTGGGCCGACGAGACCCTGCACATCGAGGGAACAGACCACTCCAGGTAGGATGTATGTGTCCCATTGCATCAGAGCCACGTTTAGCTATACACGGCATCAGAGCCATTGGCAGAAATAATAGCTACCCTAGGCTTCATCAGACTCCAATGTTCCAGCTATAAGCATGCAGGGACTGGAGAGCATCGGCTAGCAGCGGCCTGCTGGGCCAGCACGTTAAACCCTTATTACCCTCGAAATGTTACAGACGGTATCGGTTGTCAGCAGGAACACCTCCGTGCCTCCGCACATTCTAGTCGGGCTAGCTTTGCCTAGCCAGCTCCCTCCCTGTTACGCGGTTGTGGGTGGAGAAGCGGAGAGGTGCTGCGGTGTGACTTCGGATTCGTCTTGGAATGACGCCATCGCCAACATCGCCAACATAGATCACCTTGGCCGCATTGCGCAGCACATTTCGTGAAGATAACAAAGTGTGTCTCCGGTGGGAACTTATCGCTGGGAAGGTATCACTCAGCTTGTGACAGCGCCTTACGGTCGCTTGTGCGACGGCTCGCCTCAGACCAGCACAATATCGAAGCATCTGTACTGCCGTATTGCCATACGGTACCCCTTGATGTTCCAAGGATACATTATACTATATCTCAGCTTCGACTCAGCCACATTCGAAGTTGAATTCATAAATACAATTGAGCCTTTTTCCAGAAACCTCATGGTCCACCGATACGTATGATGGATAAATCCACGACTCTTACAAGCAACGAGAGTCGTCCTGTCGCCGATAGTCCCGATAGTCCCGATATTACCCTTCCAGGGTATACAGAATCCTCCGTCCCATACAGTACACCGGAGCAGCAAACGACCTCTCAAGCTTTGCCTCCAAATTACAACGTAGCAGCATCCTCCTCTGAGCCCGTCACCCATCATTTCATTAGACGCAACCGCTGGAGCTCCAAAGTGTACGTGCAATCCGCAGGCGTAGACCGCTACTGCTTTGCTCCTGGCAAAGATGCACGCGTATGGATCTACGCCGGTGCGTCAACGAACAATACGCCGCTCGGCTATCTGACATTTCCAACATCCCACAACGCATTCCGTCTCTACTTTGGTGCCGGCGAGGAAGGCAAAGCAGGGCCTTCTGGGATGGACGAGAATGGCTTTGCCTTCAGCGATGTCAAGGCTAGAGTCGGCTATCCGCACCCCAGCAGCTTCTCCTTCAAAGGCACAACTTCAGATCGCGTACGAGAGTACGAGTGGGTGAACCGGGATCCTTCTCACGACGTTGCACCGGTGCACTACGACTTGTCCGTGTCGGGACCTCTTGGAGTGGAAGCTCTCGCTACTCTCGCGGTCAGCCGGAAGGGCAAGGGCAAGACTGCTGTCCAGTGGCGCAAAGCACCTGGAAATGAACTGGAGCAGGCCTTCCTGATTTTGTCTGCGGTTGGTGTCATCACTAGACTGTCCAAGAAAGGCTCGTATCGCGATAATGACATTCCACAAGGGCAAAGATGGTTTGCTTTCTGGTGGATGGCGGCTTTGTCGACGGCGGCTATCATGTAGGAGGTTTGAACTTTTGATTTGTACTTTCGCAGCGAGTTGGACACGATTGTTGCTTGCGTCAATACAAGAAAAAGTGAATGGGTCAAAACAATGCAACTAAAAAAAAGCGATGTTGGCTCTGCCTCAACCGGAGAGCCGCGACAGTCACTTCATCCGTGAGCAGAAGTGAAGCGAACAGCTTAATCTTGACGTCAGGATATGGGCTTCACTGGCAGATACTCACAAGTGAAGTAAGTCGTCTACTTCTGACGTCAGCACAAGCGCTTCACAACATGTAGCAAGTCAATATTCAGGCCCTTTTCAACACCTCGAGCACCAGTTCATAGCCTCCCACCACACCAACTCTCTCAGCGACTCTCCCACAAACACTACAAGCACCACAACGTCAAAGCAATGAGTCACAACCCAAATTCCGTTGACATGCAAGGTCACAACAGCGACACCCAGGAACACATCGACAGCAAACAGGAGCTCGTCAGGGACTTCCAGAGACGCTTAGCAGACCCAGATAGCTTGGTCAGCTACCAGATGATTCTCGAAGTCTTCGCGCAGGCTGTTACCAACAGCGCACAGGAGCTCGAGACAGCTCTTCTGACGGCTCTGGTGCCGGCTGAGGACAGCTCCGCAGCCACCAAGACCGAGCACATCACTCGTGTGGTCGACAGCCTGCACAATCGCCTCGACTTTGTCCAAGAGTTCCTCGATGCGACACCACTTCCGACCCAAACTCGAACCGATGTACAGGTCCGCCAAGTCCAGCAGCTTGAGTCTGACACCGAATCGGCTAGGAAGGTATTAGAGAAAAGCGCTTTCGCCTGCGGTATGCTCCTCGTCCTCATTTTCTCGGTCATCGTTGACTCTCAATGGCAAGACTACGACTGGCTTCACCGGATCAACGCGGTGTCTTGCTTGAGCTTGTTCTCCTTTGCTATGCTCCATTTTATTATTCTACCATGAGAGGGCAAGATGGTATGAGATCAACAGCGATGAATGGTGGATGGTGAGGAAAGCCAGCAAATTTGATTTCCTCTAGAACACAGGGCACGAATTGTACGAGAAGAGAGAAGCACAGAGAAATAAGGAAAGATTTGAAAGCGGAGGGAAGAAAACGTCACTCCATCAAATCATAGTACGAAGCGCCGGTACCGTAACAGGTCAGCAGATGAATCCTGCAGCACAGAACACTCCAGCACTTATAGTTGAGCATAAGTTAGGAGATACATTTCAACTCATCTCGATCAGTCTTTAATGTGCTTGTCCCTTCGTAACTCCGGCAGAGCAACAGCTTCTTCTCTACGTGTAATGGTCGGTATACGAAAGGGCTGGAATATGCTGAGTTTCGTCCACGTCAGGCTAGATTAGCCGCAGAAACTGTTTGACCTTGATTAGTGCTACACCTCAGGTCGTCACTCCCGTCTCCGAACACGTGGTCAAGTAATCGGGAAACATACATGTAAGTGAATTGCGATATAGAATGCCAAGAATTGGAGAGTCACATGCTTCACTTGCAAACGCTCGACAAATGATCAAGCCACTTTGACGTCAGAACAAAGGCCTTCACCTGCAATCTGAATCGCGAATGCATAGCTCATATCCGCTTATGTGATTCCTTACACTAAGTGACACTTCAACCGTCGTATTCTCCACAAGCACCAACAACTCCGAATTGCCACATCATGAGCGACCAGGCTATCCACCAAGACTCGCAAGACCAGAGCCGTCACCGTCGGAACTTGGACTTTCCCGAACGTCGTGAACGCCTCCTCGAGTCCTTCACGGAACACTTGAATGGCCCGAACGACTCGATCGACAGCCGGGTAGTGTTCAAAGACGTCTCGCAACTCATCATCAATGACGCAAAAGAGCTGGAAGACATATTCACGGCCGCCGGCGAGGATCTAGAAGCCATAAAGAGCGAGCGCATTCTCCCCATCCTCACTGAGCTGCACATGAACCTCGACGCCATCCAGCACCTCCTCAGTCTCCTCGACGACACGCCGTTCACTTACCAGGCTCGCCAGCAACTTCAGAACAAGGACAACCTCGACTCGTACGACTTCTTCGCGGGACTGGCATTCGGTTCTGTGGTCGGTACGCTCGGCGTGTTGGCTCTTGCGCTCGTCATCGAGGTTCAGATGCAGCACTTGGGTTGCAGTCAGCGAATCGGCGCGCTGATTTGCACGAGCTTGTGCTTCTTTGCTTTGGTCTACTTTCTTCTGCTGTCACCTTTCTACCGCCCGAAGGGAGAGTGAGACTGAGAAGTTTGGGTGATGCGAAGCGCGAATGGCTGTATGTTTTCATTTAAGAACAGGTTTTCAAGGACCAACGAGTTTGATGGAGAAGCATTGGCAATGAGGCAGGCGTGTGCAACAAATGAGGTCTCCTCAATCATACTTTAGCACTCAGGTACCGTTCTGCGAATACTTCAACAGATGTGTTTGTGAGGCACTGAAAGTTTCATTGGTCATGACTGAGCAACGATCCACGGTTGTAATTCTCTTCGTCAGTACCTAAAGTGCTCATACCGTTCTAATTACCTATGATCAATGACTACATTTCTAGCGAGAACCCTCGAAAACGGTCGTGTGCAGGGTGCAGTGGTAGAGAGAGCGATAGGTCTGACTTGATCTGTTTTTGGCAAGTGTATCAATCAGGTTTTGTTGACGGCAGGACTCACAAAGCATTTCGCAGCATTTCATCTACTCGTCCAGCCTCCGCAGTATTCGAGCAATCAAGAGACGTGCGAGTGAGTGAATTTCCCAGTGAGATCCCGAGACTTTAAAGTCGCATGGTTCACTGATTAGGTATTCTCATGTGAAGTGGTCAAGCTGATCCGACGTCAAGATACACACCTTCTGCTGGGGACCTTTTTGGCGACTGTCGACACCACAAATAACTAACCCGCGTCGGTTCTCGCACCATAAAAGTACACAGACGTCTTCTCCACGAACAACGAGCGACAAATCTCTAGAATTAGAACCATGGACCACAACGTCGCGCCCCAGAATCCGCCTTGTGACCTCACGCGCATGCAAGAGCAGCCACACGATATCGAGCACCTCAATGATAATATCGATAAGCGCATGGAAGATTCGAACAAGCCGGTTGACTATCGAGTGATCATCAGAAGCCTCGACGGAGCTCTTGTTTCAGAGCTGAAAGAACTCGAGGACTCTTGCCTCGCGGTCACGAATGGTCATCAAGCCACCGAGAAGGACAAAAAGCGCGCCAGTCGCACACTACGCGTACTGCATGGCCATCTCGACTGCATGCAAGAACTCCTCGACATCACACCCTTGCCACGCGAGACAGATCAAGCAGCAGCTACCAAAGCGGAGCTGGCCATGCTTGGCATGGTTGCTCTCTCCGTCACTTCGATCATCATTGAGGTTCAGATGCAGCACTTCAGCTGCGTTCAGCGAGTCGGCGCGCTGTTATGCTCGAGCTTGTTCTTCTTTGTCTTGGCTCAAATCTTTGTGCTGACCCCCTACTACCAGCAACGTGAGACAGGGCTCAGGGGATCGAATTCGCAGTGATGGATCATTGGCAGGATGACCAACTTGTCTTTCTCTCCAGATGCTGGTCAAGTCATGACAGGTAGTAGGGAAGAAGAGAGACCAAAGGCACTCTTTCATAATACAGCATCAAGTGTTGCAAATGAGTATAGGACAGACAGATGAGGATATCACTCTGCTATGAAAGGGTGATTGCATAATTTGCTCCCAGTAACGACTTGCAAAATGTATCATAGCAACTTCGGTCTCACAAGCAAGCGATCGATATCCGCACGAACAGTCCTGAACTACGCTACATTTCTTGACAGGCTTCTGCCGTTTCCACATTTGCTGCAAGTTAACGCACTTGCGTTGAGCAGGGGTAGAATGTGCAGTGGGACAAAGAGAGCGCGACCAGCATTGTTTTCACTTGTATGTCAGTGAAGCGGTAAAGCTACTTGACAAAGGCTTTCAATGGCAGATCGGCACTACGCAACACCTGCCACACCAATGACCATATAATCGCTCCCTTCAGATCTACATGATCAACGACTCATTCATAACCAACACAGATCCCGAAATCATGAGCCACAGCTCCCGATGTGGAATCATGCAAGACCACGATGATTGCTACCAGCATCCCATCCGCAGCCATCGCAACCTCATCACAGCTTTCGAAAAATGTAAAGCCAAGTCAACAAAGAACTCGATCCATGCTTTCCACTCGGTCTCTGACGCCTTTCTTCAAGATACGATCGACGCCGCAGAAGATCTCGAGGACCTTCGATGGGCTGCTAAAGGAGAAGATTCTGTGAGCTCGGAGATCTCTCTTTACTCCCACAAGCTATCCACTCGCTTGAGCTTCATCAACGGTGCCCTTGAAGCCGAAAGGCGAACAAAGGATCTGCTGCGCCAGACTCAGGTCCAGATTGAGTCTGACATGCGAGCGGCGTGCGATGTGGAGGCCAGACGAGCTTTTGCGGCCGGAATGCTCGCCATTCTCCTCACTTCAATCCTGCTCGAAATTCTTCATCAAGGCTGTGATTGGAAGCTGCGAGAGTTCGACTTGGCCGCCTTGAGCTTGCTTTTCTACGTTGTATTCCGCCTGTTTCAATGCTTGCGTGAGTTTGGTCAGTACTTGCGTGAGAGAAGATGGTAAGATTCGTGAGGATGGACAGTAAGAAAGCGCGGCGCGTCTTTCAGGTTGATGTTTGCTTCTATGTACGGGCCACGGAGGTTCTACAGGGACAGGCACGATCGCTTGATGTGAATGGCCAAAGCTCAAGCAGAAGATAAGAACACTGTCACACTCGATCCTCAAGATTGAATGAGGACCCCTGCTAGAAAGGTTTGCATTCAGGATAGACTCCTTAAGAGCTAGTCAAGAAAAAAATACAATGCCATGAGTCGATTTCCTGTCAGAGCATGAAAAGAACTTCACCCTCGGCGCATCTGCACTGCAATTCTCTATTGTTCGTTTTCTGCGCCTCTCATCGACGAGCGGACTCCCTTGACAAGTCAACAGCGTATAGCAACATTAGAAAGCCAATATCCGATCAACATGTTTCGGCCTCTACGTCGTGCAAAATCGAATTTCGGAAGGTGTCAGAGTGCTCGAAAGAGCTCTTTGTGTTTGCTATCGCGCTCGTTTCAGAATACAAGCAGCGAAGCGAGAGTAAATGAATTCATCGACTTTCTTTGTACACGATTCACCCCAATCCTCGATCTGGTTGTATCCATCATATCGTAATGCTAATAATTCGTGCTGTGGAAGACCTTCAGCCATGAAATCGACTCCAGATCATGTCAATACCTAGTGCTCTACCGGACATTTAACACGTTCAACCCTGGAACAGCAATCCAGCAGCATACTCCACATTCCCGTCACAAGCGTTCAGAGCATTGATAGCTTCCTTTTCTGAGAATCCGAGATTGACCAGCTGATCAATATCCTCCTTCTTGTGACCGACAGTCGCAGATGACGCCGGACTGGCAGTCGCAGGGGCCTTTGACGATGAGCCAGAAGCTGACAGCGTCTGACCTTGACCTCTGAAGTTGTTCTTACCATCTGCAGTGACCGAGGACGACGAAGAAGCTTCTTGCTTGACAGTGCCAGTCTCAGCCCCGACGGCTGTGCCGTTGGGCCCAGGGACGGTGGGCTCGTTTGCTTGTGCTTCTTCCAGGGATTTGGGAATGTCTGCTTCGCCCAGGAAAGGTACCTCATTGCCTTGGCCGAAGATGAGTTTGTTCTGAGCGAGGTCGATGACGGCTTGGAAGCGCTTGAGCATGTCTAGACCGAGGAGGAGATCGACGTCTTTGCCTTCCATGACGGTGAAAGAGCAGGGCATGACGGCGGCGCCGATTTTGATGTCTGCTGAGTGGACGCGACCGATGATGTTGGCGGTGCCGACGCCACGGGCGACGCCGGAGTAGCGCTTGTCGATGAGACGCATGATGCCGCATTCTTCGGCGCATGAAGGCGACATGATGGTCGTTTGGGCGCCGGAGTCGACGAAGGCTTTGACTGGGTGGCGGTTGACTTCGACGTTGATGTAGAGCATTGTTACTCGGCCGAAGACTGGTTTAGAAATGTTAGTGGATGTGGGCGTATACAATGGTGGATAGACTCACCCTCTGGATTGTGCTCGTAAGCATGCTGCAGGTTATCTTGTACCGACTGCTGTCTGATCATCTCTTCGATCTTCCTCTGCGCATCAACATTGAAAGGGTCCTCATTCAGAAGTCGCATCTGCTCCATGCGCTCGCCTTCCCTGCGTTCGTCCTCGCGCATCATCTCAATCCAGACCTCGCGGAAACGATTGCTGTCATTAATCGCTTCGGCCAACGCCGGTCTCTGCTCCCTCACTTGCGCCATGGCATTCGCATTTCCCAATATGCTCAACCGCGTCCGCTCGATGTCAGCAGGCGAGCCTTGCTGCCTCTGTTGTGCGCCCATGTTATTTTGCTGTTGCTGCTGTTGCTGTGGCCGTTGCTGCTGTCGTTGTTGTTGTTGGGGCGATCGTGTCAAGAGCACCAGCATATCATCGTCCTTCACTCCCGCCTCTTCCAACGTCTTTGTATCGGGTTGTAGGACGGCGTTGTTGAGGTAGAATTGTTGCTGCTCCTGGGGGAAGTCGGTCTCGGCGTTGACGAACGCTTTCAGGTCGAGGATGGTAAGACCGGGTGGAAGGTCGAGGTTGAGGAGCTCCTGATCCAGGGCATGATTGGGCGCGATGATAGATATGGTGACTCGCGGCCTGGGCAGACCAAACAAAGCAGGTCAGTTCTTCTGTTGCGGTGGTACAGGACAGGTTTGACGGTGAGACGGCGGGCCGGTGAGGCCGCCTGAAAGGATAGCGGTCGGAGGCGATTGTACTCACATGTTCGCGGTGTTGAGAAGGTTGGGTAGGGTTTAGGTGTGCGGGAAGTGTGGTGTGTGCCTTGCGTGGTGATCGGTGGTATGCAGGTCGCTCGAAGCGTTCGCGTTTGCAGGTCAGGAAGCGGTCGACGCCTGGCTACCGACGTTGGCGAGAGTGACACCCGAGCAGCGAGTTGATAGATGCGGTCGGGAGTGTGGAGTCGTGTGTACGGGAGAGTTTGGCTAGAAGCAGCGGACGGGTGGTTTGTTTGCGGCTTGTGAGAGGGTGGGTTGGTGGGCGGTGGTCAGCGTCTGGAACAGCTCGAGTGGTCTGCGGCAACAATCAACGTCGACGGCAATGGGAGGCTACAGATCACGCCTTGCACATGACTAATGGACAGCGGGAAGTGAAGCAGCGGCAGAAGGCGGTCGAAGAACAGAGACGGTGGTGGATGGCGGAGGATCAGGGCGCGAGCTTGAAGGTGTTTGCCCACGATGACGACGATGCCAGCAGCAAGCGGACGAACGACAACAAGCAGCATGCGAGGACTCGACGGGAACAGGCGGTCAATGTCGGCGGTGCTGGTGGTGCTTCATGGGCTGCGTTTGCATGCGCTGTTGCATCCCGGCGGCCGGGTTCGCTGGTGTTGCTCGCGCTCTGCACGCACCCCGAGATGCATATCATCCATATCATCCTTGGTCGGCCAGCAGGAGCAGCAGCGGCATTGTCGCCTTCGTCCGCCGCCGCCCTGATCTACGCTGCCATCGTCAAGCGCCAGCTTTCCCCCCACCAAAAAGAGTCGAGGCGAGAAGCTCGGCTGCCCTGCCCTGACAGCCCCGCCACCCGCCGCCGCCGACATCGTCATGCTTCTTCTTCTGCATGTCACTGCTGGCTGGATACACTCGGAAGCGTCTCCCTCATCTCCAGCCTTCAGCACGAGAATGAGCAGTGGAGGTCGTCTCCCGAGCCTAGCCCACTAGCTATGCCCATGTCCGCAAAGCTGCCACTTTCCCACTGAATCAATGCGGTTGTGACGCCATCTCTCGTCTGGCTGCACGCGCCTAAAGCACACTACATGTGCAATGCATCTCGTGCCGGGCCCTCCTGCGTCTGCCAACACCTCAAGCACTACCAGAGCACCCCACTGCGCGTCCACTGCGAAGCCCCATTACTTTCCTGCAAAACATCAACATCCCCATTCGTGCAACCTTGGGCCTCCATTGGATCCTCGCTTGCCGCCCGTCCTCAGCTGTGTTGTTCATCTAGATTGCTCCCTCCATCTGGTCCCAGCTCCGTCCCCGCATCTGCACACCATTGCAGCACAGCGCCCATTTGGCAGACCGAGAAGACATGCCTCGTGACCTCACAGAGCTCGCCAAAGACGCCGTCGTCGAGAAAATGAGCCCACTCGACCGTACCGACAACGCGAACGGCGATTCCGTGCAGCAACCTGCAGCTGGCGATAAGCCTCTCCAAGGCACCATGTTCGCCGCACAGGCTCAGGCCAACTCGAAGCGAGACGACCTTCATCCTTACACGCAAACGCTCACCTTGAACGACGTCGAGAGTTGCGTGGTACTCGAGGAAGCCGCTTTCCCTCCACAGGAACGCGCCACGAGAGAAAAGGTAAGCCAACCGTTTCTCTATACTTTCACCTGATGCATCCTTGACGCAGGTAGCTGCCACATCCACACTCCATTGACATCCTGCGTGTCACGTATTCCTGTATGCGTTGGCTTCATCCCTCTTAGCGCCGTGCTTTGCCTCCCAAGGTATCTGCCTGAAGTGGGTTCCTGCCTCTTCGGGAAAGCACACGTGACGCACCTTCCTATTCTTCACGTTGCATGATGAGGCCTGGCCATGCCATGCTACGCTCGCTACGCATGCCCGTTAAGCATGCAAACGCACACCTTGCTTGCTTGCATACCTCACATCCTGCATAATCCACATGCGTCCAACGGGCTCGCGCCCCCGACAAGTGCAACGTCACGTTTCAGCTTGCGCATGCACAACACAACGCCTCAAAAGCGCCACACAGAATCCATTCTTGAGACAAGCCAAGACCAAAAAATAACAACAACCTAACCATAACCTTTCCAGTTTCAATACCGCCTAGCAAAATGCTCCGAACTCTCCCTCGGCATCTTCACTTCGCACGAAGGCGATGACATCCCTACAGCAGCCACCGCCTCGCCCGTCTACAGCGGCGCTCCCAACCGCAAATCAGTCCTGCTGGGCCACATTGTCGCCACCAAGACCTCAGGCTTGACCGTGACCGACAAGGACATGGGCATTCCCTCTGACGACCCTTCCGACTCTTCACTCGGCAACAAGCCCGAAGGCCGCACTGTCGCCATCCACTCTCTGGCCGTTCTGCCTGACTTCCAGCACAAGGGACTTGGAACGACGCTCATGAAGGCTTACCTTGATCGATTGTCGAAGCAGGAGGTGGCTGACAAGGCCGCGCTGATTGCTCATGAGGAGATGATCCCGTATTACGAGAAGTTTGGTTTCAAGAACCGCGGCAAGAGTGCGGCGCAATTTGGTGGCGGTGGGTGGTTTGATATGGTGAAGGATCTCAGCGACGGCGAGAACGAAGAGGAGGATTACTAAGGGGAGCGCTTTTCCTCCCGAAGCTAAAACCTGTTGAAACTTTTGTCGGGTTGTTTTGCTCAGCGGGCTTGACTACACGTTTTTTAGGCAAAATAGCGAATTTCGGTAACAGCGGTCAATGGTGTAATCAAATATATCCTTGCTTCTTCCCCTGCCTCCTGACGCCAATAACATCATCATTGCAAGAAGCAAACGCGCCGAGTCTCACCCTCTCACCAAATTTCGGTCAACGCAGGAACTTCTGCTTGCTGATGCTCTTCACCGTATCGCTGTGTCGAATCCCATGTCTCGATTTTTGAACAAACCGGCATGCCACTCATCCCTCACCTCACTCCTGCATCAGATCAACCCCAACGCCTTTTAATGCATCCACCGCCCAGCCAGGATACTTCTCCCTGTTCCCCTGGTACATCTTCTCGAAATACGCTTTCAAGAACTCCGGGTACCTGTCCTCCAAAATCGCCTCCCTCACCCGTCTCATCAAATCCAACAAAAAGTGCACGTTGTGCATGCTCAGCAGATGGGCGCCTGCTGTTTCTTTGGCAGCCGTGTGGAAGATGAAAGCCCTCGTGATGCCCAGCCCGCCTTCGCTGACCGGCCGGCAGCAGATGCATTTGCACCCTTCTTCAATGGGCCGGAAGTCTTCGGCGAAAGATTGGTGGCGCAAGTTCAGTTGGCCGCTGCCCGTGACGGCGTTGCCGAAGCGTGCGGTGCGCGTGGGCCAGACGCAGTCGAACATGTCTGCTCCCAACGCAACAGAGACGACGAGGTCGTCGGGGAATCCTACACCCATCACGTAGCGAGGCTTGCCTTCGGGGAGCATTGAAGTGCAGGTTCGGACGACTTTACAGTACTCTTCTTTCGCTTCGCCCCCTGACAATCCGCCAATTGCGATTCCAGGCGTGTCGCGCTCGAGCATTGCGGTCGTGCATTCGCGGCGCAAAGCGAGGTCGAGGCCGCCTTGGATAATGCAGAAGAGATTTTGTGTCGACGGGTTGGCGTGGGCTGCGATGCAGCGATCGAGCCAGCGGATCGAACGGTGGGTTGCTTCGAGGATGCGGGCGTGGTCTGGGGAGGTTGTGGCGATCACGTCGTCGAGTTGCATGATTATGTCGGAGCCGATGGAGTTTTGGAGGGAGATCGAGTGTTCAGGGGTAAGAAGCCTGAAAGTATTAGTCTCGCGTACTTGAGCTTCGTGTACATCCATATAAAATAGTGGGCGTACATGGGCGATTTATCGTGGGGGCTCAGGAAGCGTACGCCTTCCTCTGTGACTTTCGCGAGCTGTAGTAGCGAGACCATTTGGAAGCTGGAAGCACGAAATCAGCTGCTTGTTCTGCTTTACCGTATGCGATGAGGAAGCCTGGCAAACTTACCCTCCACTGTCTAACTCACAAGTCAGTCGATCCATTGTCCATAACCAGCGATAAAGACAGCAATGACACTTCATTTACCTGTCAAGATATTGTGCGGCCAAGACTGCAGCTTATGCGCTCCACCGACAGCATCGAGTGTCTTCTGTCCGGGTTTCAACCCTCTTCATAAGGTATCAGTCGTTGTTCGTCCTTCAGTTTTTCCGGCTTGTCTTTGACAATGGTTCGTACAAGTGGTATGTGTTGTTCAAGCACAAACGACAGCTCGTCTCTTCAAGTTGCTTCGGCGTCAGACCCTTCAGTGAAGCCTGCGTAGCCACCGGCATGAATATGGGCAACTGCACAGGCCCATGTGGGAGGTGCAGCGTTGCTGCTCGCGCGCCGGTCGTCTGCGAAGTTCGTTAGCCAATCGCCCTGGTGTCGCGTGACATTGGGTATTGCTTCTGCAAGCGTTCGTTGCGCATACGTACAGAGCATTTGGCTAGGAGCTCATACCTCAATGCTGAGGTGCCGGCGGCGGAAGCCATGTCTTGGACGAGTGCAGGCATGGCTGAGCGTTTGCGTGGTCCTCGTCCTGGCGAGAGTCGTGGGGAACATTCAGGCTTATCGATAGGACGGAGGTTCAAAGTGGGCCATGGCTGTTGCCTCTAATCCAACTTGCAAGGCTGCACTCGCAGCATCTAGCTGGCTTTACAGTGCCACATGCCTCCAGACTTTATGGCACCGACTACACCCATCAGTGCGTATTCATATATACATACATGCGTTTTAAGAGGAGGAAGCCTCTTTGTCATTTCTGCACATGCAGACATTGAACTGCAATACGAACACTAACCCTATTGGGGTATGTCCTCATGCCTTCGCACGCATTTCCACCCAGATACATGTACACGTATGTGTCGTTGCGCGTACGGAAATGGTTTCAGGCAATGTTGATTCTATACTAGATGAGTTTTGACTCGACATGAACGAGACTCTTCCTTTTCGTGGGTCTGTAATGAGTAAATTTGATTTTGAGTGCGCTGGTCATGATTTCCGTCAGCAACTGCAACGCAGGTCGTTTCAAAAAATGATGGTTCGATGAAACCCAAGCACACATCACATTGGTGACGCAACCTATCATGGTTCGAATCATGGCAATTACTGTGATTGATAGTATAAAGACTCAATCTCGAGCTCGTTTCGGCCGTCTACATCAACTAGTCCAACTCTCCCTCCGGCAAGAAGACAACATAATCCACCGGCGCAGGCTCCATCCCATCCGGATGCCCAACGATCTTCAACTCCTGTCCCTTCTCAACTTCCACACCCTCAAACGTAATCCTCGTAGCCGTCTGTCCATCGATATAGAATGTCGGCGCTTTGCCAAGAATATACTCCAAGTCGCCCTTCCAGCTGCCAACCTGCTCCTCCCCGAGCCACAATTCCCACGTCGAGTTGCCGATCGCTTGGTCGTAGTATACCACGCCGACATTATAGGTGCCGCTTTCGAAGGGGACGGTGGTGCGTGCTGTTCCGGTGGTTGTGTTGGAAGACGTGACAATCGCGTAGCTGTTTGAGGCGGAGTAGAAGGGGTTGACGAGGTAGGGTTCGTAGCCGTCTAAGTCCATGTCTTCAGCTTCGATGCGCCAGGGATGGTGGTCTGCGCGACCTTGGGTGTCGGCGATCTGGCTGCGGTTGAAGTACAAATCGACGATACTGTCTCGCCAGACAAGGGAGTGGCCTGCTTGGTAGACGAGGCGGAAGAGGACGTGCTCGTAGCGCTCCGGGTCGATCTTGTCTTTCAGGGCTGACCAGAGTTTGGGGAATGTTTGTGCAGTCTCGGCGCCGGCGTAGTGGGCGTCATAGAAGTGTTGAATGACTGAAATGCCTGAGTGGAGGACGTGAGAGTAGGGCACGTGGTGGAACCAGAGGACGAGGTTGTCTTCGACAGTGTCTAGGCTGTTGTAATGCTCGGTCAGCTCGGGCGGATATTGACCTGCGTAGCCGGTGCCGTTCCAGGTCGTGCGGTCCATGCCGACGCCGTGGGTGTCGGTGCGGGTCCATTGGCCCCATGGGTTACCGTCTTGCGAGAGAGGGTTGGGGCCGTAGTGGCCGTTCAGGATGTCGGTGAGGGTCTGAATGCCGAGGTTGCCAGTGTAGTTTTCGTACATTGGCCAGGAGACCATGGACATTTGGTTGATGGTGTCGATGACTTGCTGGTCGTGGCTGAAGGTCAGGCGGGTCCACGCATCGAGGATGTCGGAGGGCTCGCTGTGCGGGTTCCAGGCTAGTTTGCCAAAGGCATAGAGGTTGCTCATGGCCAAGTGAGAGCCTAGCCATGTAGTATTCATACCTACGTTGGCCACACCCGCATAGCCACCACGGTTGGTACCGAAGCGTCTACCACCAACGATATCATACAGTGGCGAAGTCTGGTTGTCAACACGAAGATCGGTATCGATAATCTCCTTCCAGTAGGGTGCGAGATAGACCAGATGAGCTTGCTGGCCAAGGTACTCCTGGGTAATCTCCAATTCGTTGACAGAAGGTGTCTGCCTGAGGTGTGTGAACAAGGGAGATACCGGCTCGCGAACCTGGAAATCAATGGGACCATGCTTGATCTGCACGACCACATTGTGATCGAACTTGTCATCGAGACCTTCAAAGAAATCAACGGCGGCGTTGGCGCGATCAGCGTACCAATCACTTTCATTGAGGGTCAAGTGGTCGTAGACGAAGGCGCGTAAGAAGATGCTGCCGTCGTGGGGAGCCAAAGCACGGGCGAACTATAAGTTATATGTCAGCATACGTGTGCCAGGTTGCAGCATGTCTCCAAGTTTGTACTTACCATGTTAGCACCTTCAGCGAGTGTTCGGTTGTAAGTGATAGGCCCTGGCTGTCCCTCAGAGTTGGCCTTTACCAAGTATCCCGCGAAGTCAGGAATCTTGTCGTAGATAACGTCGGTGATGTTGTTCCACCAAGATTGCACCGTCGCATCCAGAGGATCGAAAGTGTCAAGACCACCAAGAGCTTGTGGCGAGGCAAAGTACATCGACATTGCGAGTTGGACACCATAGGGGCGGAAGGCATCAGCAATCCTGGCAACACCGTCCAAGTTGGTGCTGTTGAGAATCGTCTCGTTCGCGTTGACATTGTTGATCACAACGGCGTTGATGCCAATGGAGGACAAGATGCGAGCGTACTGGGCTGCACGTGTGAGATCTTCACGCACAACACCGTCCCAGAAGAAAATGCTGTCGCCGCCATAGCCACGTTCAACAGAGCCATGGGTGCCTCCGTCTCTGAGGTTATCCCACTGATTGATCCAACGAATCGGCGCATCCGGGTTGGAAGCATAGGCAACCTCGGTAAGGTTTCCTTGTCCAAGCATGCTGAGGTATTCAAAAGCGCCATAGATTGCACCGCGCTCGTTCTTTCCCAGGATGAGCACCTGCTTACCAGTCGTTTCCAAGTAGAAGCCATCCTCGACAAGTTCTGGGATTTTGCCACAGTCGCCACCCATCTTATCGTAGGCGTCGACAGTACCAACAATCAAGTCTGCTGAGTCTTTGCCATCTTCGTGCTTGACTTCGCAGCCGCTACCGAAGATGCTGCTGATACCGTGTCGTAGCTCCTCGCCAGCGGTGTAGACTGGACTGACTTCTGTGCTGTTCAATGCGTGAATCGTTGATGGAATCTGGTTGTGATATTTCTCGGCATCAGGTATCGGAGCATAGCGAAGCCATGCATTCAAGCCGTCTTCTGCGGCGACCAGGCCGAGTGGAAGTAGTAAGAGAGCGGCCAACATATTGACCGAGAGTTGCTGCTGGCTCAAAAACCCCTGCCACCACGATCTAGCGCAGCATGCTAACAACTTATACTATGCCAACAAGCACGAGCGTCCGTTAAATTCTCCGCCAATGTGGTAGTGTGGAGTCGTTCCTGGGTCGAGCAAGGTCTCTGTACTAGCATACATCGTGGCGACGCTCGTCATGAACTAGGGCTATGCAACCTTGGAGCCATGTGGTAACAGTAAATTGCTACCAATGATCGCATTCAGGCTATATTGAACGATCAGCACGCGGGGCGGCTTCTTGGGGTAGTCTTGGGAGGCGGTGTTTTGACTTTTTGCGGGGTTCGGATGAACAACCATACGAGATGTGAGAATACCCTCGGGCGTCGTCGGCATTTGATATGTAAGGTACAGCGGTCAACAGACAGTATCAAGGCGGTCTGCTCTTCATTTGAGACGCCTAATATCGTTCACCATAAGCCTAATATGTCATTTTCAGCAATGGGAGTGTGTTCGACTTCAGGAACCTCGGTAGTGTCAGCCGGAAGTCTATTCTTTGGTGTGCACATAGAAACTCCACCAGCGTGGGAGCAATGGAAGTTGCACGGCTCGGTTCGCTGTGCGAATGTTGTTGTACCTCTCGAGGGTCATTCCATCTAATCTGGCTACAGTACGATCGCAGGACATTTTGCAGGGCATGTAAATCGAACTTCTCAAATCAATGGCTCCCATGGCTTTTCGGTCTCACACAATGATCGAAATCCAGGAGCGAAAGTCTCAATGTAGAATGATGTTGTGGCAGCGGGTTTAGCATAGAAGTCGAGTCCACTTGCATTGGCTGCTCCGCAATGCAGTTCGCTGCTACAAGCCGGGAAGGCGCCGCAGCGACACAACGAAAGGGCAAAAAGCCTCCAGTGCTGATGCAACACTAAAGTTGTCGTTTTGCTCAGCATTCGCCTGTGTACGGAGTGGGCGCCATTCACGCCATCTCGAGGACTGGAAAAATCACTGGGCTGCTCGCCGTGCGAGGTTTCAATAGTCGCCAAGCACTCTGCACCACATTCCGGTCCCGGGTTTAGACGTTGAGGTCACTTCAGCTCATCCAGGTCGTTCGGTGAAGAATCGTCACGAACCTCATGACAGCTGGCTGTGAAGCGGTCAACGATGTTTCAGTCACTTCTTGACACCGCCTGAAGCAACAGGTGCTCAGCGTGAGGCCCCTGAATCTGGCATCTCGGGTCTTCGAGAAGTTGTAACGCGTGGCATTGCTATGGCTCGGTGCTTCCTTTGATCACTGGGGATGTCACAGCCTTTCAGCCCGAGGCCTGGCGGGAGCAGCGGAAATTATATCATATATTCATGATCCTTCCAGGATGTTTCAAGGCCTAGAACTTGCAGTACCCCAGGCAGTTGAGCGCGGACATCGTCGAACAACACCGCCACGTTCCGAAACGCCGAAGGGGTTGCTTGATTGTGAGCCAATCTTCTGCGATCAAGCACGCCCCCGTCGTCACCCGGGTCATTGCTCGTAAGGCTGATGCCCAGGACAGGTCTGTGTGATGGCACAATCATCAGCGGCGGTGATTGTCGTCATTTTGAGTTAGGCGAGTCAGACTTAGCGATTTGACATCGCCGGGCACAGATTTCTGATTGTGATCGCTGCTGGAGTGAAGTCTAGGTCTAGGACACATGGGCCATGGCATTGTTAGCGGACTGAGCGCGTGAGAATCAGAACAGCAAGGCGGCCCTTCGTCACATTTTTCGTAGACGCCCACCGCAGTCGACGCAACAATGGGTCATGATGCGCCTTGTGCAGGGGGGCTGCATGCAAACCGCGGTTGCCCACGCGCCGACACATGGGTAGTGAGTCTTGGGTACAGTCCAGAAGGCAGCGGTGGGGACCAAATCTGCGTGGCCGTGTCGTGTTACGAGAAGAATAGGCGCTATCCTGCGCCAAGCTTTACTGGTAAGATTGCGGTGGAGTCACGCCTGGATACCAAGATCGTCGCCGCAGACAGGCACAGACAGGCACCGAGGGCGATGGTGCGGCCCAGCCAACCACGGGCGACGGGTTCCTGGCTGGCCCGGAGGCGTGAAAACAAGGTTGGGCGGTCTCAGCGCTTGATGGCTCTGCCAAGTGTTTCACCATCTGCAGCTCACTTCCTAGCCCGCTCGTTTACACTCCACCCGCCGCTGCCTCCCCTGATCTCTTATATCCATTGACCGTTCCCTCGCTGCATTGTGCTCCATTGTCTTCTCACCGCAGTCATTCACAGCTTTACGCGTCCACTCTCTTTTCACCAGCAACAGCGTTCACCGCGTCCATTCTTTTCCGCGTGAAAGGCTGAGAAGACCGCTCATATCAAATATCATCGCAATCAGCATCTTTCCGTCACACATCAAACCAACATCATGAAGTACACCGCTGCAACTCTGGCCCTGGCGGCCGGCGCTACCGCCCACACTGTCATGTCCGAAATCTACATCGACGGCGCCGGACAGGGCTCTGGCACCTGTCTCCGCACTCCCATCAACCCCGTCGGTGCCGTTGACCCCGTCACCGACCTTGGCTCCAGCGACATGGCTTGCGGTAAGGACGGCACCAAAGGTGTTGCCCGCACTTGCCCCATGTCTGGTGGCCAGCAGATCACCTTCGAGTACCGCCAGTGGCCCGATGACTACTCTCGTGGCCCTCTCGCCATGGGCCACATGGGTCCCTGCTCCGTCTACCTGAAGAAGGTTGCCGACGCCACCACCGACAGCGCCACTGGTGACGGATGGTTCAAGCTCTGGGACAAGGGCTACGATGAGTCCTCTGGCAAGTGGTGCACCCAGGAGATGATTGGCAACGGTGGCCGCATCTCTGTCACCATCCCCGACTCTCTTGCTGGTGGTGACTACCTCGTCAGGCCGGAGCTTGAGGCCCTCCACAACATCGCCGTCAAGGGCCAGCCCGAGTACTACATTGGCTGCGCTCAGGTCTTCCTCAAGTCCGAGGGCACTGGCGGCCCCAAGGAGACTGTCTCCATCCCCGGCTACACCAGCATGTCCGACCCCGGTAACCAGTACAACGCCTTCGACAAGCCCCTCAAGCCCTTCACCATCGTCGGCCCCAAGGTCTACGAGAACGTCAACAGCTACTCCGCCATGGCCAGCCAGAAGCAGGAGAACGGCCTCAAGCCTGATGACTGCGTCCTGACCAACGACAACTGGTGCGCCAAGGAGATCCCCGACTTCAGCGATGAGCAGGGCTGCTGGGAGTCTGACAAGAACTGCTGGGCTCAGCTCGACGAGTGCTACGACCAGGCTACCTCCACTGGCTCCCAAAACTGCAAGATCTGGGAGCAGAGGTGCAAGGAGAACCAGGGCACTTGCAAGTCTGGTGGCAGCGGCCCCGCCAACAAGGGCAAGAACCTCCAGCCCGATGCTGAGGTCATCCAGGCCCCCGCTTCCTCCAACAGCAACATCAACTACGGCCAGGCCGTCGGTGGCTCCAGCTCTGGCTCTGACTCCTCCAACGACAAGCAGTCCTCTTCCGCCGCCCCCAGCTCCTCCGCCGCCGCCGCTCCTTCCCCCGACTCCTACAAGCAGAAGCAGCAGGCCCCCGCCGAGAACAACGAGGCCGCTCCCCAGCAGACCTCCGCTCCCAACTACCAGCCCGCCCGCTCCTCCGAGCAGGCCGCTCCCACCACCATGGTGACCAAGGCCGCCGCCCAGCAGGGCGGTGACAACGTCGACGTCGTCTACCAGACCGTCTACGAGACCGTCAACGCCTACACCACCGTCTACGACCAGGCCTACGAGACCGTCGCCCCCGCCCACTACCGCCGCCACGCCCACAAGCGTCACGGCCTCAACTAAACGCGACAAGTGCGTGCAAAGAAATCAGAAAAGCACAACTGAACAATCCGCCACGATGGCACGAATCTTTTCTCTCTATTTCCAATCTTAGCACACACACAGTCTGGGGTGTAGGGCGCTTGGGGCAGGGCTCCAGGACAGCTTTTTGATCTATTCGCACCGCAAAAATGTCCTTTTTGTGATACAGATCATTTTCGTGTTTCTTCTCTTGTTTACGTTTCTCGGGAATGGCGGATCGACGGCTTGCCGTTTCTCGTACAGTTTGCTGGGTTCACTGACGCCATATACCACATCCACGTTTTATGTAACAACACAATTTTGACAGTTGGTTGAAAAACGTTATACCTTGTCTCATCGTCATTCCTTCATCTCACCTGTCGTTTCTTTGTGATTTTGTATGCTCTTGAAGCGTAAGGCTCGCCTGTAGTATTGCAATCTTGCGTAGCACTTACCCGAATCCGAATCCTTTGGCTGCGCAAGTGGTTGCTGTCGCGTGGGGCTATCGCGGAATAAAGACCATGATGCGACGATCATCAGGCTACCAAGTCCAAGATGTCAGACCGATTGATAATGTCGAAAGCATACGCAATAGGGATGTGATAGATGTGATGAATGAATATTGTGCTCTTTCCACTTGCTGTTTTAATATATATGCAAAATTCTGCGGGTGTTTGAGCAAGTTTCTGAGGACGGCGAGTACGAATGAGACAGTTTCGTGGGCTGAACCATTTTTTGTTGCGTATGCAACTTTACGACACATAGACAGAAAGCGACTGTTCTGACACCAGTACTAGTGGTAGGTATCTTGATCTTGCATCTGGTCCTGCTTGGTGACCTGAACGAGCCGCGTATGCCCAATGTATTCTGAGCCAATGTTTGTGCTGCCTCATTCCCGCCCTTCAGATATCAGCCCAAACCGTGTATGTGTGTGTCCAGCTTTAACGCCAGAGCAAGATGCCGCGCCCGTATATGATGATCCTCCTCAACTGCCGAAACACAATTTGCCCACTCAAAAGTCATTCTCCTATTGTCTCATGCAATACGATTCTAGTCATTCTGACCCGCCCTCGCTTGAACAATGGACTCAAGCAAATCCGTAACATCTTTCGGCCTCACAGGCTTCGACATAAACAAGTCAAAGCCATGCTGATAGGCTTTTGCCCTGGCGATATCGTCGCCTAGCCCCGTGATAGCGACTATCACAGCAGGCGAGGTCGCCTCGGTGAGTTTTTCGTATTGCCGAATCTGCCGAGCGGCTTCGAAGCCGTTCATGATGGGCATATTCAGGTCCAGGAGGACAACGTCTGGTCGCTTGGCTGGGATCTGCTGGTCTGCTATTTTGCTTTGTTGTGGTGGTCGGGTTGCTGTTTCGGGTGATTTGTAGGCGTCTACGGCTTCTTGGCCATTTGTTGCGAGGATGCGAGGGTAGTGGTTGCGATCGGCGACCATTGCTAGGAGTTTGAGGTTGATGGGCTAGATGATCGTTAGCAGTGGCATAGTCGTTGGGAAGCTTGTCTAGTACCTACGTTGTCGTCAACAAGGAGCAGAAAGAGTGGGCCACATGGCTGAGAAGATTTGATCGTGCTGTCTGATCGATCTGTTGGAGTCGCCATCACATCAGGACCTCTTGCGACAGCATCCACGGCAGTTGCGTCGAGCTTGTGAGCTGATTTACCAGTGCCAATATGCTCAAGTTCCGGTGTAGCAGCCTTCACTGTAGATGCATTCGGAGAAGAGAGATTCAAATAGTCAAGGGCAACGTCGAGCGGAGGCGATGGTAATGCTGACCTCGCACGATTTCTGGATTGAACCAAAGAGGCCATCTGCCTATCGATGGCGCCAGAGACCGTCGAGTCGGAACCTGCACCGGTTCCTACCTGCACGGGTAGGCTTTTGCACAATATTTGTAGAGCCGTAGACAACCTCTCTGGACCATACGGCTGAGGGACAAATTCAACGTTGACACCTTGGTGTTGCTCGCGAAGACGTGTCGCTGAGGCAAACGAGTCGCAAAGGACCAGCCAGCGTTGCCTCCCAGTCATTGCCTCATTTGGCAGCTGCATGAAGTGCTCTTCGAAGATCATAACGACGCCAGTATCGCTCGCGTCGCTGAAGGTCACGCCGATGTCACGCAGCGTACGCTTTGCTGTGTCGGTCAACATCTGACGGCTTGATCTTGCACCAGTCTGAGCTTCGTGCGGTTCGAAGTAGCCAATGCAGATGTCAGAGCAGTCGAAATTGCTAGCAGTATCGGCTTCGACAGTCTCCTGTGGAACGTCCAGTGGGACCGTGATGGTCATGGTAGTCCCCTCTCCTTTCTTACTGGTAACTTCGATCTGTCCACCAAATTCCTTGATAAGCTCAGCGACTAAGCTCATTCCCAGCCCCGTGCCAGTGGCGAACGAGTCTTCCTGTGCAAAAGACTTGAAGAGACTTCCTTGAAGAAACTCTTGCGACATGCCGATTCCGGTGTCAGACACCGTCAACACTGCGTGCTTATCTTCGTTTTGGTGCTCGATGATGTCCAAGGATACTTTGACGTGACCCTTGGGGGTGTATTTGAGCGCGTTGTTGACGATGTTAGTGCAGAGCCGCTTCCATGCACCCACAGATATCATGCATTGAGTAGCTGACCGAGGTGTGAGATCCAAGACAAGATCGACGTGAGGCTGTGTTCGATCTTGCTTGGTGAAATAGTGGGAATAGAAAACCGCATCGACAATCGCCTCAGTAGTCCGTGACAGTGAGACTCGTTGTGAAGATACCTTTCTGGGTGGCCGTAATTGGTCAACTTTTCCATCGTGTCCACTGTCTGAGGTCCTTGGAGGTTGCTCTTTGTTATTGATCTCCGCAAAGTCCAGTAGGTGGTCTATCACGTCAACAAGATTGAGACTGCATTTCTGCACTTGCTCAACGAGGGACCAGTCAAGTGTCCCTGCACCTTTGAGAAGGTCGATACTACCGAGGATACCCTAGTGCAATGATCAGTACCTGTGTGCTTGTAGACAGAGAATTGCAACGTACATGAAGCGGGCTGCGCAAGTCATGGCTGAAACTAGACATCAATGCTGCCCTAGACCGAGCTTCTTGTTTTGACTCGATTCTGAGTATCTCTGCCATGGTGACGTCGCAGAACGCATTCAGATACGAGAGTTCACTTGATCTGGAAAAGCCGTGCTGTGGAGACTTGGACCAAGTCAAAGCTGCGGCGTACCAGCGCTCCCTTACTGGATCCCACATAGGCGCAAAGCAAAGCGTTCGGAGTCCAAGACAAAACAGTCTCTGTAACTTTGGCGTCTCTCGGAGTGTTTGTGCAATATTGCGGGACGTGGAATCGTCCAGCTGAGGTATGCTGCCAGCGAGGTCTTGAAGAAATTCCTCGGAGGACTCTTTTCCGTTGGCATCGAAGGTCCAAGTCTTACCTTTGGGATATCTCCGCATCAAGCTTTTCAAAAATCGTTCTGTTAACATGTTGTCAAACGAAGGGACGCCTCCGACGCCGTCCGCTTCGGAATGCCCAAGAACACCGCATTTCGCGCCAGAATTGACCACGCTTGGGGCAGCTATTGATGAGTGCGCCCCATCGGACTCACTCGTGGAGCAGTCCGACGATGCAGAGAAACGGCGACTCGTGGCATGGCTGCTAACAGATTTGGTAGCGGTAGCATCCAGGAAGACAACGCCATCGCTTTTCACGGCTTCTAAAAGCAGAGAGCTCGCTCTTTGGAAGCTTTTCCTTATTTGCTTGTCTAAAGTGTCGTTGACACTGCCATCAGTGTGGTAACTCGAGCTAGACTCATCCGAAGGCGGTGCTCGCGCGAGTGGTGGCGGCTGTACAGCGGAGATTTCTGGTGTGGCTGCCTCAGCTGACTGCGTCTTGGTCGCAGTGGTTTGGCTTGCGTGAGGCGGACCAGAAGAAGACCGGATTTGCTGTTGAGATGACTTTTGCCGATTCCTGGAAACGCTATCTGTTTCAGCAGCAAAGTCCGAGACGTATTCAGAAAGCATTGGAGTGTAGCTGCTGGGAGGTGAAGAAGCTCTTGTCAAGTTCTTGCTTCTTGGTTCACGCCGTATGTTTGCATCCTCAACCCTGTTGACCATTCCCTCGACTGGTGAGGTGCTCTCATCATGGCGAGTAATAACGCCAAGACCTTGAAGCATCCTGGCTCCTCTGCCGTATTCTGCACTTTCTCGAAGAATGACCAGATGGTGCATGACAAGGGTAGCCATATGTTTGAGGAAGTCAACATCCTCATCATTGATGCCATGTCGCGGGGCGTCGTCAAGAACGCAGTAGGCTCCGATGCGAGTTCCACTTGGCGTAGCTATAGGTACGCCGGCATAGAAGCGTGCATGAGGAGCGTCTTTCACGTATGGGCGTTCGCAGAAACGCTTATCTTCCAGGAAATTGTTTATGATGTGGACATCGCCGGCGTTACTCTGGTCCTGATTGGAGCCTTGATTGCCTTCTGGAATGTTGACGGTGTGCTCACATACTGATAGACCTCTACGCAGAACTGTCAGCATTCAGGTATTTTTAGTATGCCTAATGGCTTATGGACCTGCTCACCGAGGGATAATGGTGTTTCCCAGCCAGAGCTCCTGGGTATGACCGCTGTGATGGGATTGGGTCGACTCGGCGAGGACATAGCCATTCGTCTGGTCGAAGAAGAAAATCATACATCGCTTCGTGTCCAGACGGAGAGCTCCCAGCTGGCAGAAAGCTGTGAGGGTTGGATCCGAGGCCAGTCTCGGCTCGTGCCTGGCTGCAGCTTCGGCATCAAAGAGGTTTGTGTATGGAGGATCGGCGCTGGACAATGCACGATAAGCATCATAGTAACTGCAGCGTGCAGATATGCGTATTAGATTATGATTAAAAACTACTCATGCTTGGTTAGTCCTTACGTGTTGAACTCTCGTTCGCGACCACTATCAAAGTAGTCCGTCATCACTCCTTAAAGTGGCAGATCGTGACACATGACCCCGACGCCAGCGTCGAATGTTTATGGATATATGAGAGTCGTCAAATGACTGCGACCAATGTTTCGTGTTGTCACACGAAATGTACGATGAGCACAGAGATCGTCCACTAGCGAAGTTGGATATGGAGGCGGCGGAAAGTGGGAAGCGTCGTCGGCACGCGGACGAAATAATTTTGACCACACCACCGCAGCGAGAGTGGTATGAACACTTTAGAACATCACGCAGCACCAAAAAGCTACGAAGATAGATCATGAGACACTTTCACAATTACTTTAAAGGTGGAAGCCCGTGGTGAATTGTTGTTTATAGTATAATGATCGCGTGTACAAGTCTTGCAGGCTAATGAGGATTCCAATGTTACTTACAGTAGCTGGTATAATTCTTCAAGATACTCGTAATGGTCAAATAAATTGCTAGTTTAGCCTCGCAATACGTTTGGACGAAGATGAACATCGATCGATCAAGTCATGCACCCAAATCATTCCTCGTACATACTCAACTGGCTGACTATCGAATTCGCTCTCCTGCGTGCAAATTCATTCACGCTCGGCACATGCCCACATTTTCAACAGAAAATCACTGTAATACTACCTATCTGTACGTGGTGCGGTATTGCTCGAACTCTATTAACGCAATGTGGTTCAGGAAAGCGCCTCAGCATGATCATGATCATGATCATGCCTAGGTAAAAGAAAAACGACGGGTGCAGATTGTTCAATAACACTTTCATTAGTTCTGTCAATTACTGATCCCAATCGACGCTCTCGTACTGTCATACTGTCGTAGCAAGTCATGAAACCGCTCAGAACGGCCAAGTCCAGTTCGTCAACTCCTCGACATCCAGACCAGTCTCATAAGCATGATTTCTGGCCTTGACCCTCTCGTCAAGAAGTTTCTCGCGGGCACCTGCAGCGCGGTTGCCGAAGGTATCCTTCATGTTATCGATGGCCAAGATCGCGAGCGAGAAACGGTCAGTCTCGTTCCTGATGGCGAGCTCCAAGGGTGTGTTGATGTTGCCCTTCTCCTTGTAGCCACGAACGTGGAGGAGGTGCTGGCCGGGACGGTTGTAGGTCAGGCGGTGAACGAGCCAGGGGTAAGAGTGGAATGCGAAGACGATAGGCCTGTTATCTGTGAAGAGCGCGGTGTACTCTCTATCTGTCAGACCATGGGGATGGTAGCCGTTGGGGATGAGCTTGAAGAGGTCGACCACGTTGACGAAGCGGACCTTGATGTCAGGGAAGTGTTGTCGCAAGAGTGCGGTCGCAGCAAGGGCTTCCTGGGTCATCACATCACCGCAAGAGGCCAGGACCACATCGGGCTCTGCGCCGTTGTCGTTGGAGGCCCAGTCCCAGATACCGACACCCTTTGTGCAGTGTGCGACAGCATCTTCCATTCCGAGGAATTGCAGGTGGTTCTGCTTGTCAGCAACGACGACGTTGACGTAGTTGGTTGAGCGGAAACAATGGTCCATGGTGCTGAGCAAGCAGTTCGCATCGGGTGGCAGGTAGATGCGAACGACTTCGGGCGACTTGTCCACAATGACCGACAAGAAGCCAGGATCCTGGTGAGTAAATCCATTGTGATCTGGACAATGTAGGTTAGCGATGATTGCTGCTAGAAGACGTGAAAGGACTTACCTTGACGCCAGACTGTGCTGGTAAGCAGGATGTTGAGAGAAGATACAGCTTGACGCCATGAAACTTCAAGACTCTTCTCGATCCACTTAGCGTGCTGGTTGACCATCGAGTCGATGATGTGGACGAACGGCTCATAGGAGTTCAAAAGACCGTGACGCCCACTTAGGATGTAACCTTCCAGCCAGCCTTCGACAGTGTGCTCGGAGAGCATCTCCATCACTCGGCCGTCGGGGCTCAAGTTGCCGCCGTCTTCGTCCTCGGGTAGATAGCCATTGACCCATACCTTCTTGCCTGCCTCGTAAATCTTGCCGAGCTTGTTGCTCTCTGTCTCGTCCGGTCCCATAACACGGAAGGTTTCCTGGTTGTCGCGGACAATCGTGTACAAGAACTCGGCAAAAGTGCCCATACTCGGTCCCATGGTGACACCGGGCTTGTCGACTTTCATAGCAAAGTCGCGGAAGTTCTTGAGCTGAAGAGGGCGACGGATGAGGCCGCCATTACAGATCGGGTTTTCAGACATACGCTTGCCCTTCGCAGGCGCGAGCTCCCTCAACTCAGGAATGAGCTTGCCTTCCTTGGTGAAGAGCTTGTCTGGCTGGTACGAACGCATCCAATCCTCGAGCATCTTCAACTGCTCGGGTTCTTGGAGGACCTTGGTGAGGGGAACTTGATGAGCACGCCAGAAGCCTTCAAGGTAGCGGCCTTCGTCGTTCTTTCGGGGCGCAGTCCAGCCCTTTGCTGATCTCAGAATGATCATCGGCCATCTAGGTCGGTAAGCCTTTCCGGACTCACGGGCAGTCTTTTGGTGCTTCAGGATCTCCTTGACGCAAGTTTCCATTGTGACAGCCATGGCCTGGTGCATACTCTCGAGGTCATGACCAGCGACAACGTACGGTGTCCAGCCATATCCTCTCATAAGTGACAAAAGCTCTTCCTCCTCGATTCTTGCGAGCACAGTCGGGTTGTTGATCTTGTAACCGTTGAGATGCAGGACTGGCAACACGGCACCATCCTTGATCGGGTTCAAAAACTTGTTGCTGTGCCAGCTAGTGGCTAGTGGTCCGGTCTCGCTCTCGCCGTCTCCAACAATCGTAACCGCGATGGTCTTGGGGTGATCGAAGACTGCACCGAATGCGTGTGAGAGGGAGTAGCCGAGTTCACCGCCCTCGTGAATACTTCCGACAACCTGTTATTTCGCTGTCAGCACCTTGAAATCTGCTTTTCCTGCATTATCAAAATTTCGTCAACGGAAAGAGCTTACCTCTGGTGTCATGTGGCTTCCGTGCCCACCAGGGAAAGAGAATTGCTTGAAAAAGTGTTGCATTCCCTGCTTGTTCTCAGGCGAGTCGGAGTACGCTTCACTCCAGACGCCCTCAAGGTAGAAGTTGGAGATGAGACCTGGAGCGCCATGGCCAGGGCCCGAAATGACAAATGCATCGAGGTCGTACTTTTTAATCATGCGGTTGAAGTGGATGTATCTAAACGAGTCAGAAGCTGCCAAAGACACCTCGAGGATTGTAACTCACGTGAAGGACTGGCCGGCATCACTTCCCCAGTGACCGAGCAGCCTTGGCTTGATGTGCTCTTTCTTCAATGGCTCGTCGAGGAGGGGATTCTCTTTCAGGTATAGCATGCCAAGACAGAGGTACATGGTGGCATGGAAATACCGAGTGAGCTTGTCGAGCTCATCTTTGCTCAATGGCTCGCCAGTGACAGTCGAGCGGGTCTTGTTGTAGACAGACCATTGGTCCTGGCCGTCAGTGAGAGTGCTCTGGGCCACTTCGGACGCCATTGCACTGATGCTGAGGAATCACCTGCGCTTGATTTAAGGTGGTAGAAGTGATGTAGAATGTGGAATCAGGTGAGGAGGGGAATGCGGATGCTGGAGTAGCAGTTTTAAGACCGAAAGAATTTATAGTAACTTGATCCACGTCAATACTACCTAATTGTTTACCAGTGGTGCAGCGGAAATCGCCTGATGACGGTTCGCCCCAAGGTACCGCGGAAGCGTCGGATGCGGTCGAGAGGTCGAGAGCTTGGAAGAGCTTGACATCACAGCCAACCAATTCTCAACCGTGTCGCTGCAAGCTCAGCTCAGTGACAGGGAATTGAGACGCGTTTGAAGCACGTGGACACGACTGAATGGCATTCTTGCTTCGTTGATGCGAGAGGATATGCAGGTATTGCTTGTCGCTCGATCACTTTGTCATTTGCCCGCAAGCTGCTGCGTGTAGCAAGCAAACATGGCGCTATGGGCATCTGCCCCTCCATGATATCGAGAATCAGATGGCATCATGGTGGAACCTTGTTTTTAGACATGGAATTGGTGGCATGGGTCTAGCCAGCTTCGTTGTTCTGCCGATTTGCAACAACTTTCCTGTCAGGAACCTGTCAGGGACTCACTCGCCCGTGATTTGCACAAGCATGTCGTATCGCTGGATCATGCGCATGCATAGACACATGAGATCCCAGCGACGACTGCAATGTTCAAATGATTGCATGCATGGCGCCTCGCGGAAGCATCGGTTCACGTATCCGAGATAACCAGGGCTAGGGCCAAGGCGCTCGGGATCGCCCAACCGTTCTGAAGCTTGTCCGTCATCATTCCGGAGCCATGAACGTTGTAGAACCATGTTCGCAAGCAACCTCTGGTTCAATACCAACTACATTCAATGAAACATACACGTATAGGATACGCGAGTGACTGCTGCACTTCTGTATCCTTGTACCCGCAAGGTAGACTTCTGTATTTTTTCGTCCAGGCCAAGGTGCCACAAGGACTCTCGCTTCTGCAGCTCGAACGGCGAAGTGCCTCTTTCTTGTCGGGCATCGCCTACCTCCTGTGAGGGGAGCGTACACATGCCGATCAATTGAATATTTCTACCCGAGCATAGCTGCGCTATCGCACAATATGCGACCGTGTCTTCGCTACTATCGTGATCGAAGATACATCTTGTTCTCGTCAGCTCGTTTCGTCTGTACCGCTTAGGAGAAAAGTCGCACTGCCAATGGAGTACCACAAGCCGACGCATGGCGACTGCTGTGAGCCTGTGAGGATTGCTTTCGCATGCAAGCTGACGACACAAAGTGGTAGTGAACGGCCTCATAGCCTCATAATCGTTCTTGGAACAAGTTCATATATACAGGTTTGCCAAATGGGATGCGTTCCACCCGCACATTTCAATGTAACCATGCACAAGGCGAGCTCGACTCTATTAGCATCTGCTCGAGCAACAGTATAGCATCGAGGCGCGATGTGCGCCGGCTAGGAAGAGGCACTTCAAAACACAGCCAGAAGATGTCCCCCAGCAAGCATCGACGAACCTGCCAACGAACCTGAAGTCATCAAGGCAGCACCGCTGTCGCTAGTCGGTGTACCACTCTCCGAACTTGCTGGTGCGGCACCAGAAGAAGATGAGGACGATGAAGATGACGCTGTCTCACTCGCGCACGATTCTGGGTCACTGCTTGAGGCCGAGGCGGACCTAGACGACGTCGCCGTAGCCAATCTCGACGTTGAAGTAGACATGCTGCTTGACCTATCGCCGGTCAAAGTGGTGCCTCCAACAATCAGTCTCTTTCCGCGCTCGGACTATACGAGTAAGGTGCGGGAAGCGGCGATGAAGTATAGCGTCACGTATACCACGATCGTGGGCGAGGGCGATCGAACTAGTATTTGACGGCAGAGTTGGGTGTGATGGCGACTGAGAGTGGAAGTGGGAGTTCGACGGAGAGTATTGGCGGCGCGGGAGCGAGGAAGACAGCTGCTGCAGCGGCGGTATGTGTTGCGGGAACCCTTTCGCTGGGAATCTGAGTGAGAGTATAGACGTGGCATGAGCAATGCGTTGACTATATCTAGATTGTATATACACGAACGAAGGGTCAATAATAATTAAGGCTTGATCAACAAGCATCTTTTGGTTTGGCTATGGAAAACGTTCTAAGCAGTCTGTCTGGGAGCGGAAAGTGACACTCCTCAAAAGACAAATATAACAAGCCTTGCAGAGATAACAAAGGAATCTGATGCAAAAATGCTCTGCACTGGGTATACACTTCTCTTCATGCTGTTCGTCGTTTTTCTCCCATCATAAATTCTCTCCGTCATCACTTAAAGCAAGAAAACGCCAAGGGCAAGGCCGACCACCGAGCCGGCAGTCACACCACCCTTGAGTGACACGGCAGCGTTGCCAGTCTGCTCGGCGGCAGGAGATCCGCTCTTGCTGGGGCTCTGGTAACTGGTAGAGTTGCCACTGCCAGCAGGAGAGCCGGTGGGTGAGGAGCCACCGACAGCAGAGGTCTGCATGGTCGAAGCAGCAATCTCGGAGTTCAGAGCGGATGCAGAAGCAGTGTTAGTGCTGTACATGGATCCAGTCTGGGTAACCGAGTTGGCAGCTTGGGTGTGCTCGCTGATGGCTTGAACGCTGGTCGTGGAAGTGTAGGCGTTCTCGCTGTCTGCAGAAGAGGTGGTGGTGTTGGAGCCAGCGGTGCTAGTAGCAGTGGAACTAACATCACTAGTAATAGAGCCGGAGCTGCTGGTAACAGAGCCAGAGCCACTTGCACCGGTGGAGGAGCCGTCTTTGTTGATCTTAATGCTCTGCCAGCTGCCGGTCTTGTCGCCGTATTCGTAGCTGTCGGCTGGGTTGTAGTTCTGGATGCTGACCTTCTGAACGTACATGTCGAAGGGAGCCTTGCTGAAGTCGGTCTTGCCACCGGCCCACTGCACAGTGCCTTCGGGCTGGCCTTCTCCGCCGCCAGCCCAGTTGCCGAGCTTCAGACGCATGGGGGTTTGAGGGTAGGTCTGATGTCGTCAGCAAAGTGTGAAGTTAAGTCAAGCTTGTCATGTTGTGCTTACCTTGCCTCCGAGCGCAACGGAGTCGGTGTACTTGAGCTCGCGAACGACAGTACCATCAATCAACCACTGCAATCTCTCAGACGTCCAGTCGAGAGAGTAAGTGTGCCAGGTCTCCTGAGGAGTGTCGACGTTGTACTGAATCATGCGATCGTAGGAGGTAGTGTTGCCCTTTCCGAAGAAGTTGGTCTGGACACTGCTGTCAACGCCACCAAGGAACTCCCAGTCAACCTCGTCAAGGTCATCGCTCTCAAGAACGATGGAGCTGATGATGCCTTGACCAGGCGCCGGCTTCATGACAACGTCGACATGGCCGAAGAAGAAGTAGAAGTTGCTCTGAATAGTGGGTGCCTGGCCTTGCTGTGCGATGCGGAACTGCGCGCCCTGGTTGTCGTAGTTGATTGTGGTGTAGGCTGCCGTCGACCAGCTGTCTTTGGCCTTCGCATCGTTGGCGAAGTCAGAAGTGAAGGTAGCGGAGTTGAGGCCAACGTCTTTAGGGCAAGTCTTCTCCATCGGATTGCAGTCGGTGGAGGTCTGAGCATATGCGAACGGAAGCGCAGCGACGACGGCCGCGGCCTGCGCCTTAGTGAAGCGCATGATGGTGGTGGTCGAATGTGTTGAGTGGAGTATGAGCTGTGACGGGTATTCGCAAAGCTGCACAATGTTGGGAGAGTAGTAAGTAAGTGGTTGTAGAAACAAGCAGAAGATGATGATGATGGCGATGAGAGATGTTGGTTGTACAAACGCCTGAGTTCACTGCTGCTCATATATGAGAGTGAGGCCTCGTAAACGGAATGCGCTCGCGTCACTGGGGCAAGCACGGATCACGCGCAAACGAGGAAATACGGTCTTGCCTACCGACACGAATAGGTCGTTCACGAGCTCGTAGGGCTAGCCACATGTCTCGAGACACGCACAAGGGTCCCGTATGGGCTCCTCTAGCAACGATCTAATGCAGGAACGAGGTCTGAGCATGGCGGGAGGGCTCCACTTGACGTCGCCGCTAGATGGAGGTTACAGACGAACACATGGCGTGGCCACCTCACGCCTCACTTGTACCCAGCCACCCGGCTTCAATCGCGAGTGGCCGGGGCGGCCGTGAGTGAGGCGGAGCTCTTTGATCGCGTCGCACGGTTGCTCCGGGAGACCGGTGGAATGCTCTGGTTTGCTAGAAGGCCTGACAACTGCAACCATGTTCAGTGTCAGAATCTGCATGTCTCGCCTGCTATCACAGGAGTCAAGAGCAAAAGAGCGACTGTATACTGCTCTATTGGGTGAGGTAAAGTCGATGTGAGACGTGACGATAGGCAAGGGGCACACCGATGCTGAAACGGTGCCGCGTTGTCTTGCCGCCATCGTTTGCTGAGGACGCCTTACTGCTGACCATATTGCCGCTCGCCAAAATCACTCGCCACTGTCTCTTGTCAAGCACATCTTGCGATTCGTATGCGTGAGAAAATAGCTCGGCATACGGCAAGTAGTGTATAATGGACCACAAAGGTGGTTGGAACAGACCAGCCGCCAAAAATAGCAACTTTTGCTCGTGTCGGCCACATCCGGTGACGCAACTGAGGGTATGAGGGCTCGGAGGTTCAAAACTGAGTACACGATTACGGCACACATGTTTTTCGTCCGCTTTCTTGAACGACCATTGAAGAAGCACGGAGGCACGCAAAATGCGCTTGGCTATAATTACAAGCGATGTCTTCAAGTTCGGCCAGTAAAATCAAGACATCATGCTGACAAGATCGCAATGCGCGGTGTCGTGACTCCGCCGTCCAATCTGACTACATGTAGACTTTGAACCAGCAATAGTTGAACGCGCAGCTAAATCGCTGCACCAGTAAAGCAGTACAAGAGCATTGATACAACTTTTCTGAGTGGTCTTGTCGTCATCACCAGAGGGTCAAATAGGTTGAAGTTGCTTGAAGTTGATGCGAATACATGGTTTCATGGACCAGCGAGACGAAATAATGTCTCTGGCTATTCTACTGTAGATGGAATACATGTTGTCGCTCTGCGTTCTCTCCAAATCGTGCAAAAGCTTCTCCATCCATCATACCATCGACGTATCCTTGCCCGACGAAATGGTTCTGGCATCCGTTCGTCCCAGGTCTCAGTATACTGAAAACATGGCACCCGTAAAGTACTACAGCTTGATCGCCCACTTGTGTGAGTTTAGGGCCCAGACCAAGGAAGCCAAGACTCGTGCGAAACACCCTCCTCATATGACAGGCTTGCGAAAGGGCGGAAGCGAAATCTCGCGTTTCTGTGTCCTCGCTTGCGATGTCAGGGTCGAGCATGAGGATGCCTCTAATTCTGGCATACCATTGGACGAATGCCCTAGCGGTTGACTCAAGACATTGACGATGTTGTTGAATATCGACGCCTGCAATAATTGTACGGGCGAATATCTGCGTGGCTTCGGAGGCTGCGTTGCTCAGACTTTCAACATGCGCAGTTTGTGCGCTCAGCTCGACGAAGTTCATGGTTTGCAGCCACGTGGAAGCGAAAGGAAGGACTGGTCCAACAGACACAATATTGTCGACGAAGAGCCCCTTGAGAGCTAGAATGTTGGATGGTATAGATGAGATATCGTGTTGTCGGTAATCCTGAGGGCATGCATTGAAATGATGACACAGCTCATATGCTTCTTGGCTTCTATCGCCTTTGCGTTTGAGGTCTGGCACCCAAGAGGACAAGCCGGTGTCATTGATATCAAGCTGATCCCTATGCTGTACGATATTGAGTGATAGAGATCGACGTAAGAACTGGTCTTGTATTAAAGCTGCGCGAAATGCATCAACGAACACTTGTTTCTCAGATTTGCTATAATCTGGTGCGAGTAGTTGCCAGAAGTCTTTGTCCTCGATTGTATTATCGAGCAACCCGAGCATGGCAAAAACCTTGTCTGATGCGAGTGAAGATTCGAAATGGCGCGAGAGATCGAGATAAGAAGCCAGACTGCGTCGGTTCCGCGAGGCGCATTCGAGGCTCGAGCCGTAGTAGACGGCGTCATAGAAACGGGCAGCTTTTATAAGACTCTTGTCCCTGATGACCTCAAATCGATAATTCTTAAAGCGATACCATACAGCAGCAAGTAGTAAGTCAAGTAGCTGCATTTGATACTCACCCCAGATGCACATATTTCGTGGCGACAGAGCAGCTTCCTGTATGACCCATAGTCTGGTAAACCAAGGACGATCATACAAGCTTTGTAGTGCCTCATTGTTGTACGGAGATGCTCTTGCATGCCCACTCTCGATGGAAGGATTACCATCCGAGTTGTACAACAAGTTTTGCATTTCGGCAGTGTCCTGTACTCGACTTGCAAGGTTTGCAAGTATTTCACGAACAGTCCCGAGAGCGGCCTCGGTGTGGGGATCGCTTTCTCCAAGACAAATGAGGTTCGTTGAAGCATGAGTGTAGATGAAACGCATAGATGCAACTTGCTGCTGGCGTTCGTGCATATCTGCCTGGTTGATACAGACTGCATCTATCCACAGTTTTCGAGATTTGCGTTTGTATCTCACTTGACGCAAGACTGCAGCAGCACTCGCGGGAATCTCGAGAAGACATCTGTCGACTATTAAGTGGGATCGTATACTTGCGTCGCCCCACGCATATGAAATGGTGTCGTACCCGGATCGTGGTAGCGTGTCGAGTGAGGTTTGCGTAAGTATTGCAGAGAGAACATCATGTGGCTGGCCAGGGTGCAATACCAGCAATCGAAGCCCACGTTCCATGACGGGCTGGTATAAATAGTCTCGAATCTGCTTGCTAAAAGGAACTCCATTATCGATTTTGTCGCTGTAGCTCTTCTCCAATTGTTTCTTTCGAAGGCAGCGTGTGGCCGCCAGAAGACAACGATCAACCATCATTGCGAGGGCGCATATAGCATGCTCTTTGCGGATATATCCTGGATCGGCAAGCTATCAAGTCCACAATTGCGATATTCCCGTGAATAAGTGGTAGCGTCGAATGCTCGTGGCTGAAAGCTGTATAAATGTGCATAAGCGATTGCTTGGCAACCCGGCATGAGCTACTCAGCCGCATAGTTGCAAGCGCAGTCTAGCCCTTGTGTACGAGCGTTTTGTGTGTTCCTGACCTCCGCACAGCTATCACATGGGCAAGAGACGACTGTATATCGGCTGAGTGAGATGGCTTAGAGGAAGATGATGTATTTGCTGGTAGGTAGCCCGAGCGACTTGTCGCCATTGTCGGGCGATAGTAAACGAGAATAGGTTCGATCACTTGTATGAGCATGCGTCCCGATGTCAAGTTCTGGGCAGGCGGATATGGATTTCTGCTTGTACATGATGTGTAAGTACGAAGGGTGATATCTAGTTAGGGTTGCGACAGCTTCTCAATGGCAACTTTGAGCATTGACCAGCAGGGTGATGTCAGATGTGAGGACTTGAGGTTTGCCTCGGCTCCAGGTGTCTCCCCAGCTTTCTCCAGACGAAACAGTTAAGCCGATGAGCGGTTCAAGGACAAGATCGGCTTAAAGGACCATCGTGCCTCTCTCATATAGCAGACACACGCGCCTTTGCCCAGCAGGTAATGTAGCCTGCCATTGTTGCTCCCAATCACAATGTCCACCTCGTCCAAGCTCCGCGCCCTCCGTGGCACCGCAGCAGCGCTTCACCCCAAACGCACCATTCGATACACAAGCACAAGCACCGCTCCTCCCACAGCGACAGAGCCTCTCCGCTCCATCCTGATTGCAAATCGTGGTGAAATTGCTCTACGTGTTAACCGTACCGCCTCACAAACCGGCATCCGAATCACAACCCTCTACACCGACCCGGACAGGCTCTCACAACACGCCCTCTCCTCTCCCTTCGCCATCAACCTCGGTAGTACAGACCAATACCTCAATGGCCAGCGAATAATTCAACTTGCCAAAGAGAATGGATGTGAAGCGATCCATCCAGGCTATGGCTTCCTCAGCGAGAATGCTGGATTCGCAAAAACATGCGAGGAGGCCGGCGTGAAATTTATCGGGCCGCCCCATCAAGCGATCGAAGACATGGGAAACAAGAGCCGGAGTAAAGAGATTATGATCGCTGCTGGCGTTCCATGTATTCCAGGCTACCATGGCGAAGAGCAAGATGCCACCGTGCTGGCTGAAAAGGCACAGGAGATTGGCTACCCAGTTTTACTCAAAGCCGTCAAGGGTGGTGGAGGTAAGGGCATGAGGATTGCCATGTCTGCAGACGAGTTTGCACAACAGCTAGAGAGCGCAAAGAGCGAGGCAAGAAGCTCTTTCGGCGACGACATCATGCTTGTGGAGAAATACATTACCACTCCACGACACATTGAAGTGCAAGTGTTCGCGGACAAGCACGGCAACTGCGTTGCTCTGGGCGAACGAGATTGCAGTGTTCAGAGACGGCACCAGAAGATCTTGGAAGAGTCTCCTGCGCCCAATCTCGATGAGAGCGTCAGGCAAGACATCTGGGACAAGGCAAGAAAGGCTGCTCTCGCTGTTGGGTACGAAGGAGCTGGCACAGTCGAATTCATTTTCGACAATGAGACGGGAGAGTTCTTCTTCATGGAAATGAACACCCGTCTGCAGGTTGAGCACCCTGTCACTGAAATGGTGACAGGAGAAGATCTGGTCAGATGGCAGATCATTGTAGCTGAAGGTGGTAAGCTACCTCTTACACAAGAAGAGATCGAGCAGCGGATCAAAAGCAGAGGCCATGCCATTGAAGCAAGAATCTACGCCGAAGACCCTACACAGAACTTTATGCCATCGACTGGCAAGCTGCTGCATCTTCGAACTCCCGCCTTGACAGACAGCGTCCGCATTGACGCCGGTTTCGTCGAAGGTGATGAAGTTTCGAGCCACTACGACCCCATGATCGCAAAGCTCATCGTCAGCGGTCCAGACAGGAAGAGCGCTCTGCAAAACTTGGTGAAAGCACTCGAAGCCTACGAAATCGCAGGCCTAACAACCAACATCGACTTCCTCAAGCGCTGCTCCCAAAGTCCCGCCTTCGTCGCTGGCGAAGTAGAGACAGGCTATATCCAAAAACACCACGATGAGCTCTTCGCCGTCCAAGAAATCCCCACCGAGGTCTGGACCCAAGCCGCCATAGGTCTCTACGAAGCCTCCCTCACCACCAGTCCGGACTCCTCTCCCCACCGCCCCGTGAACTCCATAGGATTCAACACAACTCCCCAACCCCGAGCCTTCCACCTCCTCGCGCCCTCCACAGACCCCAACGTCGCTCCCTCACCACCCACAACCGTCCACGTGACCAAAACTAGCCCTTCAACCTACTCCGTCTCCGTCGCCGCCTCCCCCACAATACAAGTGACATCTTCCTACAACCCCCAATCTCGAACCCTCACCTCTTTCTTCCCGCACACCCGCCTCGCCACAACCCTCATCCGCGACCCCTCGGCGCCCACAGAAAGCCTCACCCTCTTCCAGCAAGGCCAGCAGTACAACCTCGCTCTCGCCCCGCCGGCTTGGCACGCCAAAGCGCTCGGAAGCAAAGACGCTGCCAACAGCGTGAAAGCCCCGATGCCTTGCAAGGTGCTGAGAGTGGAGGTCCAGGCTGGCGATGAGGTTGTGAAGAACCAGCCGTTGGTGGTGATTGAGAGCATGAAGATGGAGACTGTGATTCGGGCGCCGAAGGATGGGAAGGTCAGCAGGATTGTGCACGGGGCCGGGGAGATGTGTAAGGCGGGGACTGCGTTGGTGGAGTTTGAGGGGGAGGAGTGATGAGATTGTTTGATGTGGGATGCAAAAGAACAAAAAGACGAAAAAAAAAGGGAGAGTTGGGTGAAGGGCAAGGGTGTTGGATGGAAGCGTGTTTTGTGGGAATTACGATGTTAGATGAGTATGTGAATTTGCCTGCTATGCTATCTACGGGCAGCCAGACCCTAAGTTCTACGATTTTGCGGTTTTTCTCGCTATATGAGAAGTGTCTGTTGATGTCCACGGCGATGAGGTTGCTGCACAGACCCTGCACTCCATCATACAGTCACCTTGAACTTTGATACCGACGAGGACGAGATGGGAGCAGGCATCCACGAAGTCGTGTCGATGATCGACATGCGGTCAAACACAACCGAGTCGGCATCGGCGACAACGATAGGAGTCATCTCCGTTCCCGGTTTTCCCAGTATCCAGTCGTGCCAATATCAGAAGCAAAGAAACAAGCAAAGCAAGGTCTCACCGCCGCGACGCGCAATGCAAGTGGGAACATGTTGATCAAGCATGCAAGATTGATGTCAAGAGTTGGAAAGCTTGGCGTTGGGTAGGGCTTGGTGTGTTGTTCGCGAAGATCTCGAAGATCTCGAAGATCTGAGAGCTCTGCCCAGCCTTCACGAACCTTCATATCTTATCCTATGAATGAGCGATGTCGTTGATGTTTGACGATAGTAACGATCTTCGTCCACGTAAGCTTTCAGCCTGCTCGGGTCTTGTCGGATGTTCGATACCAAGCCACTAAGTAACTGTATGCATATAGAATAGTTTTGCGGTGGTAGGAGGCGTTCATGCAGCTGGCAGCTTTTCGTGTTGCGATGCATGGAAAAAGCACTCCGGAGTCCATACCACTGGAGCAATTGGCTGTGTTTGGGCCTGGCCTTGGCTGCTGAGGTGAGTTTAAGGTATGCGGGCTTGGTGAAACGGTTTCTTGCTGTTGCGGTCAGTGGTGATACACGGGTGGACAGCGAATGTGTGTCTCTGCCAATGCTTGGAAGTAGGACGATCACTATGAGTTTTTTTGAACGGTTGCTAGCGTTGTGTGATACAGCGTTTTGGGGGGTCTAGATGTGCTGGTTTCCGTTCTTCGTGCGGAGTGAAGAGTCTGTGTGTTCTGGTCATGGGGATGCGGCTGTCGGTCACACGAGCCGTGGAGATTATTAGATCAAGTTGATGAGACGGATGGAAAGGCACCTCTTGCATGCGAGATAAGATTCCGGCCAAGAGGAAGGCTGGCGGTACGTAGCTAAGCGGAAGACGGAACAAGCAATCCCGCGCGCATCGGCTTGTCAACCCCCAAACATAAGCAAGCGTGGCACGACATTTCATATCCCGACGCGGGTTTGCCTCTCGATGCACCCAAGACGCGTGTGTATGAGCTCAGGATGATTTCGGGAAAAGCAGATCGAGACATGCAGCGTGTCGGCAGCTCCTCTTCTTCCCCCTTCCCCGGATCCCGCTCCCCAGGGATGGCGGAGAGATGATGTGAGGGACATACGGGCTGCCAAGTCGCGGAGCGTGAGACAAGACTGGCGCGGCGAACACTGACCGGGCTGTAATCGCTGCGCTGGCTGCTTGTAGGCCCAAGAAGATGTTTGGACGACAGGACGCAGGAGATGCTTGCGCGCAGGGTGCCTACGGCGATTGATGACACAGCGGGCGAGGCTGTGCAAGTGTGATACGTTGGCTATAGGTACGGCAGGGCAGTTTTGTAGAGTGCTAGCCCGAATCAGGGCGCGCTATGGATGACAGGCGTTGGGGGAGTGGATGAATGCGATTGCTTGGCCGAGAGAGAGCGAGAGGTCAGCGGACGAAGCAGCGGACGAAGTTGGCGTAGTCGTGAGCACGGGCGGGCAGAAATGAGCATTGCAGGTGATTATTCATGCGGACATCGCGATTCGGGCGAGCAGGCTGCTGATGATGATGATGATGATGATGATGATGATGTGCTGCTGGTGCTTTGTTGGGCCGGCGGGCTTTTTTTTTTCGCTCTGCACCCTTTTACTCGCCCGGCAGCCGCCTGCCGGGCTGATGCGCGCGAATGCCAGTGCAGCGCAATCGGGCGTGTAGAATTGCCTGCAAAGCCTTTGGCTGGGGGAGTTGTGCAGCGGTGCGCCCACGGCAAAGACGGCGCATCGCATCGCATCCTTCTGCTCTGCCCTGCCGTGCCTCTCTGTCCTGTCCTGTCCTGTCCTGTCCTGTCCCGTCCCTGCTTCGCCCTGCTCTGTTCTATTCCATTCCGCCTGTGTTTCTCTCTCCTCCTGCAATCTGCCCAAGCAGTGCGCGCGCCTCGCCCTGCCGCTTCTACACAGACACGCCTTAGGCGACGTTTGGCTCCCTTTTTTTCCAACACCCCACGCCGCACCCAAGCACCCGTCAGTGCAACCTCCAAGACCTTGGCTTGGGAGATCGCTGGCTGCATCATCTTGCTTATACGCCCGTCGTCCTCCACACGCCGACCGCCGACTACGCTCGTGCGCGCCCGGCAATCATATTACTATTGCTGTTTGCCGCCGCCCTCGCACCATTGCACCAGCGCTGCCGTCTGTTGTCGCTGCCATTCACCAGCTGTCTGGACGCCCGCCGATTGATCGGCCGCACGCTTTCTTCACGACTGAGAGCCGCGCGATCACCACCGCCCTCCAATTCCACCAACCCCGCCGCCTATCAAGCCACGCGATAAGGCAGTGGCCTCGCCCGCCGCCCGCCCAACTCAAAGCCGCCCTCTGCTCAATCAATTGCTTGCCTTAGCTTTCCCCCAAGCCTGCAATACCCGACCGCGCTGCAGCACAGCATATTTTTATTATTGCCTTAGCGACCGACTACTGTGCCTCGCAAGTCGGCGCTGCGCTGCAAGTAGTGCCGCTGCCAGGGGTCCTCTCTTCCCTGCTGCCTCCGCGCCGCTCACCCACCTCGTGCGGCACACAGCTGCAGCAGCTGGTGGCGCCTTCTGGAAGCCTTCCGCGCAAGGCCCTATCAAGCGAGAGCGCGGCAAGGAACTACTGCTTGCGTGCCTTGCCCTCCCCTGCACCGCTGTGACGTTAGACCGGCCGCCAGTTTGAGCGTCACCGGCCGTATACCCGCATCCTTCTCCCTCCCCATCATCTCTGTGCGACTGCGGCCCAGTCTTGCGGGTGCAACTACTGCTGCTAATCGCTGCAACTAATGCGCACTGTCGCACCGTGAGGCCGCACTCGCGCATGATTTGCATCGCAACGTAAATTCATACACAGCATCAGCCCTGGCCAGTAGCGCGCGAGCGCACCCTTACCTAGCCCAGCCTCCTCGCCGGAAAAGACGATCGCAATGCCAGCCTTACTGCAACGCGCAAGCACTGGATTCGTCTCCAAGAGCGATTCTCCTCGGCCTGCTTTGGAAGCAAAATCTTCAAACCGCCTGAGCAGCTTTCTGGGTAAAATTAGACCAGGTCACAACAAAGACCGCCACAGCGATGACTCTCAGACCAGCTCCGCCTCCAGCACCATCGCAAATGATCACTCTCCGCCTCGGAGCACTCCTGTCAAGCGTGCGACATATTCGCCTCAATCGACACGAGATGAATCACCTACGATAAGCAGGAAACCTTTGCCTTCACCAACACAAAATCTGGCCGACTCAGGAATCATCTCTCCACATCTACCTGTGCCTCCACGAAAGGAAATCCCACAAAAACCCAAAAGTGCAATGCGCCGCAATGATTCCGACGCGGATGCTGCCCACGACTCTGGAATGTCCGGAATGTCTGGAATAGAGCGTGTCATGTCCAATGGTTCAGTACAGACTTCCAAGACCACTGAATCGCGAGCTGGATCAACGGCACGTATACGTTTCGCTCACAATACGCAAGACGAAGACGTCGACGATGCCTACAGGCCACGCCCTAGGAGAAACAGCTCCACTGGTACGCGAGGTAGGCGATCAAGTATTTACTATCGCGAGAACGAGGATGGCGATTATGAAGAAGGCGTCGACGCTGGTGTTGGCTCAAAAGCTCGTCGCCTTTCGCTATACATTCCAGATCAACTAATTGTAGATGAATGTCGACTGGAAGAGCACTTCAATGGCTTCGCTCGGATGAACAAGAAGAAAATTGGTGAGGGTGGAGCCGCTGAAGTTCAGATCATGAAGTCTAAAACAGCCGGACCAGATGCTAAGATCTTTGCTGTGAAAGAGTTCAGAGCGTGGGACGAGGAAGAAGAAACCAAAGAAGACTACATCCGCAAGATCAAGTCTGAATACGCCATCTCGAAATCCTGCAGTCATCCCAACATCGTGGCAACTTTCCACCTTTGTAGATCTGGCCAGAACAACTGGTTCCACGTCATGCAATATTGCGATCTCGGAGATCTCTGCGACCTGATCGCAAAGAGATACATGTCAGACGAACTCAAAGACTGCATGTTCAAGCAGCTCGTGCGAGGCGTTGACTACCTCCATTCGAGTGGCATCGCGCATCGCGATCTGAAGTCCGAAAACCTTCTAGTAACACACGATGGCTGTCTCAAGATAGCGGATTTTGGTACTAGCGAAGTCTTCTGTGGTACCCACCCGGGCGCTCGCAACTGCCGCCGTCCCAGCCTGGTCGACCAAGAAGCTCCAGTCCGCCTCTGCAAGCCCGGCATGGTCGGCTCAAAACCCTACATGGCGCCAGAAATTATTTCCCGCGAGCAAGAGTACGACCCTCGCTGCGTGGACGTCTGGAGCTGCGCCATCGTCTACCTCTCCCTGCACTTCATCGGCACGCCCTGGGAAGTCGCGTCCACAGATAACAGCAAGTACGCGACTTTCAAGAACAGTTGGGACGAGTGGCTAGACCGCCACCCAGGCCCAGAGGGCCAGATCGGAAAGGAGGGATCCCTGCCCGCTATCGCTCATCAGTCGAAGAAATTCCAACTCCACTCGCCAGGCGCCATGAACATGATTTTCGGCATGCTGCACCCAGATCCCGCACGCAGGTGGAAGATCCACGATGCTGTAGAAGTTGTCAGCGAACGCGACCCTATGAAGGGCGGTCCTTGGCCATGTTGTCAGCAGGCGGGATACTCGGCCGATATCAAGATGCGCGAGAAGAAGGTCATGCACAATCACGTGCCGCCCGATAAGAAGGACAAGAGAGGTAACTTCAAAGGGTAGAATCACCTCGTGCTTCACTTCCTCGCACGATCGCGAACGAGATCCGAAAATTTATTGTTCTTTCACACATGAGGAGGCTTCTTTTGGTCGGCGGCTTCATATTTCTTGTTCGATTCACCATTTAGCGAAATGCATTGGGAAAAGGAGCCGGTTTGGTTGTTTTCAACGGAGGCAAACATAAAAAGTAGCAAGTCAGCCGGTTTCTTCTTTCACTTTCTTGGATAATACTCGTTCACTGCGGGCGAGAATTTTGACTTCGGACGCTTTTGCTGTTGCAATAAGATACGAAGCACATCACTATATTACGCAAGACTATTATTCCAATTACCTTGCCAATTCTTGCCCTCGAAATATTCTTTAGTTTTTCCTGCCCTTTGTCTTTCTGATGAATATCATCCCCGGGTTGTGCTGGCGGGGGTTTTCTTTGCTCTCTTTTGCCCGACAACTCACCTTTTCGTTGTTGGCCACCACAGAGGCTTTTCTCAGAGGGAAAAGCAGACTGGATCTTATAATTCGTTTTCCTGGCGCAGAGAAAAAAAAGGCCCTGTGATAAAGTATCAAGGAAACGCCAATTTTCTCGAGATATATACGTAGATATATATATCATACATGATTCCCAAGACAAATTAAATTCTCACACGAGAAACCAAAAAAAAAAGCGGCAATCTCTTTTCAATACAGCCCCCAAATCCTGCCCGGCAACACGACGCGCATGATGCTCCAGTGCCTGCTCGCGCTCTCCTCTTGCTCCTTCTTCCACTCTCCGATCTCCGCGTCGACGAGAACGTCTTCCGCCCTCTCGGTGTCCCTCAGTGGGAAATCGACAGCAAACTCCGGGCGAGGATACAAATGCTGCTTCCGGCTAATGCTGCCCAACAAATCCGCCTGTCTCGGCTGGCGGAATGTAATCTCCCTTCCGGAAGCGTCAGCCTCGTTGCGACAGAAGAGGATGTAATTCGCGAAGTTGGCGCCCTTCTCTTCCTTCTTCTCTTTCGAGGTGGGAGGTGCGCTATCGCGGTAGAGCGCGCAGTTGCGGTCGAAGGCTAGGTCGATTGTGTTGAGGACTTTGGCTGTTAGGGGGAGGTCGAGATCGCCGGCGTAGTTTAGGGCGGCTACGCCGGAGGGTTTGAGGAGGGAGCGGAGGTTGGAGAGGAAGGAGGTTGTGAAGAGAGGGAGGGGCTCGGCGCCGCCGGTGAAGACGTCGTGGACGATGTAGTCGTATTGTTTGGTTGGGGGCAGGGGGTTTGATGGTTCGGAGTCGGAAGAAGAGGAGGAGGAGGTGGGTACTGTTTCTTCGTCTTCGAGTGCGGACGGGTGGGCTTGTTCTTTGACCCAGGCAATTGCGTCGCTGAGGACGGCAGTGTGGTTGTTAGGAAGGCCGAAGTAGTCTGTTGCCATGCGGTGGACTGCGGGATCCAGCTCGACGATTGTGGTGTTGATGCCGTGGCCGATGAAGGCTTTGGGCGCCGTACCGATTCCGAGGCCAATGATTAAGGCTTGAGCTTCGGCGTCCTCAATTTGGGGTTCAGTCTCCATGAGGCGGACGGCTTCAAGCATGTGGAAAGCGGCGTAGATGGATTCGTCTTTCTTCCATCCTTGCTTGAGGCGGGCGTCGGTGAGTTTCCATTCGCCGCCGAGGAGACTGTGGTCGCAGCGCATGACACGGTAGTTGGCCTCGCTGTTTTCGAGGACGCTGATGTAGCCAGTGTTGCTCCATTGGCGGTCCAAGAGAGTCCAGTTCTGAGCGTTAAGCGCGGTGTCTAGAGCGATGCCTGAGAATGGGCCGTTGCCGTAAGGGCTGGTGATCGCCAGGATGGTTGCAATCGAGACTGTTGCGGCGATGATGGCGCGACGGTCGGTCAGAGCAAAGAGCATGTATAGGCCGATGATCAGCTGCACGTTGAAGGGGCTCAAGAAAGACCATGTGGCGACGAATTTGGTAACGACGTCTGGAAGTCGCCAGTCGAGGATCATGAACAGGGCGAGCGATGGGAGGCCGCCAAAGATGTGCGCCAGTGGGCCAGATGACGCTTCAACAAAGTCGGGTCGGTTGAAGCTAGCTGATGCAGCATAGATCATGGGCATAATGATAGAGTGGCAATTGAGTAGGCCTCCGATAACAGGTCCCCAGACTAGGCCAAGCCTGTCGCTGAATTGAAACGAAAGGCATGTAAGGACCGGCGCACATACTGCCCAGAGCGGGAGGTACTGCAGGGCAGTAGACTGTTTAGGTTGCCAATAGAAATGAGTAGTCCAGCCGATCAAGGCCGTCGCTGCAATTGCGGCCTGGTGATTCACGCTCGAGGGTATGCTTCCATAGACCGGCGCCAGAGATAATTGAGAAACCCGGGATGTGACGGCGGCCAACACAATCATGAACGTCCCGGTAGCCATGTCGCTGAAGCCCTCTGGGACCTTGAAGTCTGGAGCTGGCTGCTTGTTTGGTTTTTGGGGCGCATCTTTCAACCATGCACCAGGCTGTGCCTCTGCTGGTTCTTCTTTGGGGGCCATGCTGTGTCGAACTGCCTGTCCGGCGGGGGATGTCGACAAGAGCACGCGATCACTCAAAACTTTCTCGTCAGTTGTTCAACGGCAGCTTTACACTCCTTGTACCAATTTGTATGATATAATATGAAGGCTACGATAGTGGCGTACAAAAGGGACAAGTATGAAGTGAATATTCCCTTGGCAATTCGGCCAGCTAGCCGGTTTCGTGTAGATAGGCAGGCAAAATGCTGGGCGTTACAAGATACCGCAGTCACGATTACACAATTTGTCTGGACATGACGTCTGTCCCGTACCCGTAGAATGACTACTCTGAGATGGTCGAGAGCGCGATTTCGACTACCTATGCATGCTGAGGCATCTGGCGGATGGGTAGCATGCACTTGTTCCAGCCAAAGTGAGCTGGGCGTTGTCGGGGTATCTTCGGCTGTTGCTGCGCTGGCAGTAAACAAGTGGAGATGACTTCATGCGTGCACGCACAAGCGGTATGCATATTGTAGAGCTAAGGCTGATTTTCTTGCTGGATCGCAGGCTCAATAGAGGTAGAGTCGATCAGTACTGACAATATGCCGAAGAAGCAAGCAGTCTACGGCAAGCGCCCGAAAGCGGCCTGCATCACAACAAACATATTCGCCAGCCCGGAAAACGCCAGACGAAAGGCGGTGGATACAGTCCAGATCCTGACAGACGATGAAACCTACGAGAGAAAGCGACAACAAAACGAGGCTACGCAAATTACAACTATAGAGTCGCCGTCACGACCTAGGAAGGCTCTGGGCGAGATCAATGGCAATGCTCTCAACGTGGCACCGCCAACTGTGAAAAAAGCGAAAAAAATCAAGAAGGACGGAACCACCAAGAAGCGGTCAAAGGATGGGGAAATTAGAAGAGACCAGAATGTAGAGGCTGCAGAGCTTGGTGTCGACAGGGAGGAGAAAGGTGTGCAGGATATTGTTCCCGTACAACACATCGAAGCGCAGGAAGATATTGCACCAGATGCTGGACTTGCAGAGATCGAGCCTGCTACGGACGAACACCCGGAGGTGGCAAACCAGACTACAGAGTCGATTGATTGCTACACGGCACACTGCGCATCTCTTCTCGAGCTCACATCATATCCGATTTCCTCTTTCTCAGAATGGGCAGACGACCTCAGCGAGGATTTTTCCTTGGTAAAAATCGCAGAAGCTTCCTTTGGCGAAGTTTACCGCCTATCTTTGCAGCCAGAAGCCGCCGAAGACCCCGAGCTACCACTTTCGAAGAATGACGAGTCGGTACTCAAGGTCATTGCTCTCAAACAACCCTCGGAGACCTTGCCCAAAAACAAGCGGGATCGCGCGAAAGCGCTTGAGAAAGCAGAAAACATGTCGAAACCCGACGATGTCGCAAGCGAGCTCAAACTACTTCAGCGTCTCTCAGACATCCCTGGATTCACAAACTTTCGCGACTTACGAGTCCTACGAGGCAGACCTCCTGCGCCGTTCGCAACCGCTTTCACAGCATTCAACGAAGCCCAAAAGGCCGCAAACAAGGAACCTAGCATCTTCCCCGATCCGGCCAAGAAATCAAGCTACTCGAAAGACCAGCTCTGGGCTGTGATCGAGATGCAAGATGCCGGCACAGATCTTGAGAAACTCGTGGCGCAAGGTATCAGCAGCAACATCTGGGTCGTGTGGGACATCTTTTGGCAAGTCGTCCTCGCTCTCGCCAAAGGAGAAGAAGAAGCCGAATTCGAGCACCGAGACTTACATCTCGGCAACATCTGTGTCCGCACGCCCGAACCAGTCGACGAAGCAACGGTCGACATAAGCAAGAGTCTAGGCTTCACTTCCTTTGAAGCAACACTAATCGATTATACCGTTTCTCGCGCCTCGATGATTCCCGCATCCTTCATGGCCGAATCAGACGAAGCCACGGATGACTCGGTAGCTTACATCGATCTCGCCAACGACCCTCACCTCTTCTACGGCGACAGCGCCGAGGGGTATCAATACGACATCTACCGCTACATGCGGGGCAGTATATACTACTCGTCACCCTACGCCAGCTTCCCCAACGACGGCACTCAGGAAGCGAACGAGGCAGGACAGCAAGAGGAAGACGAAGAAGCAGAAGCGCCTCTTCCCAGCCCACCTTCATACGACGAAATGGCCGAGATCGAGCGCTCGACAGGTCGATCCTGGCGCCAATTTCACCCTCAGACCAACCTCTGCTGGCTACACTACGTTCTCTTCATGCTGCTGGAGCAAATGCACTGGCCTTCGAGCGTCAAAGCGCCGAGCAAGAAGAACAAGCCTGAAGCTCACGCACGATGGAAGAAAGCAAGGGAGTTGGAGAGTGCTTTGCTCAAAGTGCAGGAGGCACTTGATCCGGGTTGGCTTGGTGAGGAAGACTCGCTGGGACGGTCAGGAGAGATTGTGGCATGGGCTGTCGAGGAGGGTTGGTTGAGCGTTGAGGATGTTGTGGGTGATGAGGGAGAGTTTGAGGACTTTGGCGAGGAAATCGAAGAGGGGGAAGGAGACGAGGACGATCTGGCGAAGCAGTTGGAAGGACTTGCTCTGAAGCCTACGCATGATGCGGAGGCAGACTTGTCTTCTGAGGTTGAAGTCAAAGCGAGTAAGAGCAGGAGGCAGAAAAGAGGTCAGTAACCTCGGAACTTTCACATCTATGGAGTTGAAGGTGGTATTGCATTGCATGGCCTAGGCTTGCGAGCCAGAAACGGGTATATGATCTAGCGTGGCGTTCTGGATAGTTGAGGTTTGGTTCTTGGATACCCGGTACATGCGGCTCTTTGATATCTCGCGATTAATGAACGCGTGTTTTACATTTCAATGTCTGTTCCTTTTTTGTGTTCCAATCTGATCGTCTTACTCGATCATGTCGATATCGTCGTCTCCGCCCGCGGCAGGAGCCGAAGTGGCTGCAGGCGCCGCACCATTGCCATTCTGCTGCTGCGCAGCGCCGTTGCTCTTCTCGCCAGCCGCTGCTCCATCGTTGTTGCCGCCAAAGTAATCTTCCATCTCAGCATCCAGCTCCTCGGCCGTCTTCTTCGGCCGTGGGCCCGGTCTGCCCTCCTTTCCTCTGCCTCCGCCGCGACCAGACTCTTCCCTCCTTGCGCCAGGTCTGCGGCCACCGCGCTCTCTTCCTCCGCCACGACGGCCTGGCATGGGCGATCGTGAATCACGTCCGCCAGGCTCGTAGCGGTCAACACCCTCCGGCACGCGCAGGCCCTTGCGCGGGCTGTAGCTGCGATCGTCGCGACGGTCTCCTCTCCTTCTCGGTGGGCGGACATCATCGCTGCTGTCGATGCGATCAAACATGCTTCTGCTGGGTTTCTCGATGCGATCGAAGAGAGAGCCGCGGTCTGTGGCGGGTGCGCGACGGCCTGAGGACGATGAGAGAAGTGTGAGGCGGATTGGCTGTCCGTTGGCGTTTGCGCCATCGAATTGGCGAACGGCCTCGCGGGCATCGAGTGGATCCTCGTAGGTCACGAAGGCAGTTCCTTGAGAGCGATCCGAGCGATCGTAGAGAAGGCGAGCAGAGAGGACTGGACCAATGCGGGTGAAAAGCTCCTATTTGGTGCATTAGTTTCGCTCAAGCGGTTGAAGGCGGTGTATGTCCTTACGGTGATATCGTCTTCCGTAAGCTCGTAATGAAGGTTGTCTACGCGAACCTTTCCAGTGTCGCTAAATAGATGTCAGCGCCCATACCTTTGTCGCAACCTATGTATACACCTACTCGTCAGGTGCGCGCCTGGCTGGCGCCCTTCTGTCATACTCATCATCGTCGTAGCCACCACGGCGACGGCCTCCGCGGTCTTCCTCGTAGCGGTCGTGTACCCAGTCGCTATTTCTGAATCAACAAACGTCCAATGGCAATCGCTGGCTTATAAGCTTACCCGTCAATGTCGGATCTCTCGTCACGTCTGTTCTGTAAGCCCGGAGGTCGGAGTCAGTTCGTGTTCGTGTTGGTCTTTCGAGTCCGCCGCCGCCGGTCGATATCGCAGGCTCGAATGGCATAGAGTGGTGCGCCGGAGCTGGAAGATGTCGCGCGCGAGCGAGGATCGTACTATTCAAGGAGTTGGGAGATGTGGCACCTAAGGTCGGTCAGTTCTATCCGTTACAATTGCGCCTGTGTACCGTCATGTTACTAACCTTTCTGACGCCTTCTGCGGGACCTGGATCTCTGCGAGGACCTCGAGGAGGAGGTGCGCGTCTGTCGGGTCTACGTCCACCGCCGTCACGGCCGCCGCGCTGCTCGGGGGACCGTTAGTTAGGATGCGATTAAATGATCGAGTGTATCTCTGCCTTACTGGGCGCTCAGATATGATTTCGTCCAGGCTGCGGTCCATCTCAGGATGCGCCGTGGCTTATGGATGTCGGCTTGGAGAGGTTCAAGGAAGTATAGGGATAGTAAGCGAGGTCAAGATTACCTCGAGTGGTGGGCAGTGTATGCACGAGTCTCAAGTTCCAGTCGCAATGGCCACCAGCGAAGTCGCGAATGACATCCTGGGGAAAGCTCGGCCAACATGCCTCTGCGAACTCCCCTTCACTTGGGGTCAATTCTCCTCATACAAAACCCTTAGCAACCACTCGACTTACTATATTTGCTGTCGCTTGCCAATAACATTCGAAAATTAAATGGGACGAACAAGCACAAGAGCTTCGTCGCAACTGACCGCCTCTGCGATGTAACCTTCGGCCCTCGAGCGGTGCATTGGAGCCTATGGAAGAAGTATCTTGTACGACAGGGTAATGAACCTGAAGACGCTTTACAAAACACATCTAAATGGTTCGAAAAGACATGGTTCAGGTCGAAAAGCTACGGATCAGGACACTCAGCCAGGAAAGAACAATTGGATATCTTCTCCGCCGCTTTCCTTTGATGAAATACCCTTGGTGTGCATCATGAACTCATCAGCTGAGCCATCTCCAATCTCCTCAACGTCAAAGTCATCGATGTCCAATGCATCGTCGGCGTCATCTTTACCTTCCTGATCATCTAGGTTCAAGCCATATTGCGCCCCCCGGTCGAATGCCTTGTCCGTCAATGTACCTTTCTTGTATTTCAGTCTCCGCAGCTTGAAGGCGAACACGAAGTCAGACTTGCCGCCTGCCAGCAACTCCGTGACACCAGATGACCAATGGCCTTTCGGCCCGAGCGTAATCGGTACGCCCAACGGAGAAGCGTCCACGCCGATCTGCGCGTAAATGCTACGTTCCTTCATCATCTCGGTGGCTTTCGTCGCGCCGTAAGCGATCTTCATGCCAGTCACTATGTACGCCTTGGACTTCCGAGCTGGCCCAACGAATGTTTCCTGTACTCCAACATCCTGGATGCATTGTTCGAGATACTGCTTGTCTGGCAAAAATTCCTCCGTGACCATGCGGTCTACCTCATACACGTCGGTATGCATTCTGGTAAGCGTGGCTTCGATATCGCCACCGATGCCGAGGAACTGTAGGAAGCTTGTAAACACTCCTCCGCCGAGGGAGTGTTCAAATTCTTTGGACCAGGACCAAGAGGTCTCTTCGCGCCGACGCAAAACCTCTGGATCTATGCTTGGGGGCGGCTCATCGTTCAGGGCTTCCTCGGGAGCCCAAGGAGACTCGACTATGTCTCCCAAGCGAATAGCAGAGACGGCAGGCCGATCTCTAGTACGAGGCAGGAACCAGACGGGTTTGACTGTCGGAGGCTTTGACATTGTGCAAAGTGCCGTTGGAAGGTAATTATTTCCTTGACATACGGTCTTGCGGTTTGTGCCAATCTTTATGACTCCGTGCTGTCGTTGCCCCGGTAAAGTGCGGGACACTGCAGAGCTAATGCATGTAGCCGCAATCGCTCAAGGTTTCGGACCTTTGTCGTCAAGAGTGTTGATCTCGTCAGGACCGAGCCTGAGATTCTTTTTTCTCCGTGTCCAGGCCACTGCCTTTGGTCTTCCTTCTCCCGTATGGCCTTCAGCATATGTTACTCCTCCCTTCTTGGTGGTAAGAGACTTGTATTTCGCCTGATTGTATGCGTTATCTGCTAACACAGGAATCGGATTCACGCGCGGTGGAGCTATTCTCACTGGTGGTGGCTTTTCTGGTGGCGGAGGTTTTGGTGGCGCGGCGGGTACTGGTGGTGGAGGTGGAGGCGGTGTCATCGATACCGACCATTCAGAATCGGTGTCGGACGTCCAGGACGACCTGCGACGGGCTAAGCAACACCAGAACAGTAATATGAGCAGAATCAAGCCGAGGCTGACGCCAATGATGATACCGCCCACTTCCTCGCGCCGGATTCCAGTCTGCTCAGCCGTCACTGGCGCCGAAGACCTTCGTGCAAGCTGAAACTCATTTGCATCTGTCCCCGTTGATGTCGCGTCTGCAGCTGCTGTGAAAGCTGTGGATGATGGCTCTTCACCGGTATGCACCAGCCTGACCAGCGGCATTGACTGACCATCCGGCTCAGAGAATCGCCTTGCGGTATCTGATGTCGAAAGTGGTTATAGCGATACTGGCTTCGAAGTTCGGGGCATGGCAAAATATCCGCAAGAATTTCCAAAACATAGCTTTACTACATTCTCAGTCAGAACAAAAGACCAAAGTATAAATCCCATGACAATGGCTTCCCAGCCTCCATCCACCACACTCGCAGCCGAGAGCTCAACACCAGCCTGCGAGCGGGGGTGATGCATTAATTAGTGCAGACCATCACCAAGCTAGTCGCCGAGATAGGCTGCGGCTGATCTCGCTTCGGCTGGCGTCGCCTGATCGCTATCGCACAGCATGTTGCGATGACACAGCCTTGTACGAATGTCGAGCAATGTAAATCATCCGAACTTGACATGACTTCGCCTGACCAAATATGGATTCAGATCTGGATGAGATTGGGATCATTCAGCTTTACGACTCAGCAGAAAATGAATACGTCTCTAAGCATTACAAGCGCGCCATGTCGCTTTACAAGCAGGTACTGGACCTTGGGGAGCAGGTGATGCCCTTGGACATTCGAATCGATGCTCGCGAGGCACTCGCGGTATGTTGCTATCATCTCAAGAGATATCACGATGCAGCCAGCAACAACCGGATCGCCCTTGAGCTTTTAGATTCATCTTGGGATCATGGCCCCAGCCATGAAGTCACGATTCGCGTTCGCTACAACCTTGCGCGGGCACTCGCAGCTACACCCAAGTCAAATGATAAGTTTGTCTCAAAGCTAAAAGAAGCTGTGTCGCTATACGAACAGAATTTGAGTACGGTCACAGCGGAGGGTGATGTAGAAATCCTACAGCAAACACGACAAAGCCTTGCATCCGCATTGGTCAAGCTGTCCAAATACTCCGAGGCAAATAAGCTCTATGAGCAATTACTCCCCTCGATGATCTCGAGACCTCATAAACCAGAAGACCTCGAGTATCTTCGATTAAAACACGAGTATGCTGGAGTCCTGTACCACTTGAAGCTATACCAGAATTCCAAAAAGCTGTTCTTACAGATCCAAGACGCCATATCATCGTTATCCGACCCACAGAGAATCAATCTGGCCAACCTCTCTGAAAGTGTGGACCGCTACCTTGCTGCCTGTGTTGAAGTGACGACGGATTTGAACCTGGGTGTCGCTAGGAGTGTAGCTGCTACGACGAAGCCAGTGCACACTTTGTCGAATACTACTAGACAGAATGCCGACCAAGTACCTCAGAGGCAAAACCCTTTGCCACAGGTTGTGACAGATCCCAAGATTGGAAAGAAAACAACGTTTTCGAGATCTCCAAGCATTGAGACAAGAGCAACAGCATCAAGTCGATCCGAAATAGACGAGCTTCCTGGCAAGTCATCAAACAAAGACACTCACCTAGCCCCGGATACTGAGGATAGCTCTTCCCGGAAATCAAAACTTGCCTCATCCACGGAAATACCGAAGACAGGATCAAATTTGACCGTCCCTTCAATTCCGAAGCTCAAGGGAAGACGGTCCAGATCCGATCAATACCTGGACCGCAGCAAACAAACTTCTAAGCCAGTGGACCCCATAGCGCGGCCCAAATCAGCACAATCTTCGTTAGCATCTACAGGATCGACTAAACCACGGGCCAAGTCAGACCCTGATGTCAACCCAAGTGGACGACCAGCTGAGCATTGCGGCACTTCATCACTTGACTCTGGCGCAGCGGGGAAAGCGATAGCAAAGCCTGCAAAGGATACTAGCAGCCATGCTGGCAAGCGTGCGACTAGAGCAGCGACATCTTCACCAAACACTAAAGTAAAGTCAAGACCAGATATCAGTGACACATCAGGTACACACTTGGTCAAATTTCAAATTGACACGTCGAACAGCCCAGGTGCAGCGAAGAAAGAGATTTTGAAGACTCCTAACTCCACTGGAAATGATAATTCGTTTAGACATTCGAGCACAGCTGCGCCGACCTTACCACCTCCTACATCAAAGTCAAAGCCAAATGATGAACTGAAATCAAGTACACGATTGGCTGTGTCTCGAAATACCATTTCATACGCCTCAAGCACAATTGGAAAAGAAGAAGTGAAGAATGTCAAACCTAGCGGCGATGCAGCCAAATCGTCAACGAAAGCAGCAGCAACACCTACCAAAATTGTCGTGAAAGGGCAGACGCAGGAAATTCAAAAGAACTCGAATAAGAACAAGGGTCAAGTTTCGAGTTCGAGCAATCCAATGCCTGGCACATGGCCTGACGATACTTCTACGACAGCTACTAGCGCATTAAAGCTCATACTTCCGCCTTCATCGAAGTCGGACATCTCCGGAACACAGTCTGACAGCAGTCGCACGGAAGCATCTAATGGCAACGTCACAAAACCTGTCATGCCATCGACTTTGCAGGCGAATCAAGATGCGGGCAGGCTCTTTGATCTGCCACCAGAAGCAAACGACACGGACCAATGGTTTTATCTCCTCCGTCGGCACACACATACTCTCCTGGGTTCCGGGATACCAAAGAACCCGAATCGGACGCCTGTGCGCGTAGCAATTCTGGATTCTGGTCTTGCGGGTGCTCGCAACGGAATCGAGCTACCGATGTCAAGAGAGGGTCTGAAGAAGATCAGACTGGGTCACGTTACTTACAAAGACTTCACGGATGAGGGCACAACCTCATTCGTTGATAGCACGGGGGTTCTTCACGGCACTTGGTGTGCGTCTCTGGTGATGCAGACCGCCCCAAACGCAGAGCTATATATCGCGGTACGTAAATTCAGGAGAGACTTTTTTTTGCTTGCTGTCAACTTGCTAACATTGTTTGCAGTAAGTCTGGCCTCCTCTAGATGAAATTGCTTATGTGAGCCTTCCCGCACGGAATAATTTCCAATAGAGGAATGATAGTTCCACAGCTCCGAGAGTGATTATGCTACGACCTCCCCCTCCTTCTTGTCCTGAAACCTGAAATAATGGTGCAGAGTATCTGACCTGAGTTCATAGGAACGTTGTGAAGCCCAACATAACCGGACAAGAACCCAGACATGTCGCTGCGGCTATCGCTTGGGCGATAGAACAGCGCGTAGACATTATCAGCATGTCATTCGGCTGGGAATCTGAAAAGGCAGAAGTCGACGTGCAACTCGAACGGGCTAGACAAAACAAAATTCTGATCTTCGCTGCGGCCTCTAATTATGGCGATCTCATTCCGGATCACGGAATCTATCCTGCTTCAAAGAACTCAGTATACTGTATCTATTCCTGTCGCGGCTCAGGCGTCAAATCTGCTTTCAACCCGCGGTCCTCAGTCGGCCAGCACAATTTCATGTTCCCCGGAGAAGACCTGACGATCCTCGATGCAAGACACAAACCTGTCAAAGGAGCCCAGCAAGATCAAGGCAAGACCACAGAACGTCGCAATGGGACATCTTACGCCACGCCAATCGCGGCAGGTACCGCAGCAATGGTGTTGGACCTCGCTCGTCAAGAGCTCAAATACCCTGAAGACCTGCAAGAAGTCGAGAGGAGGCTGAAGACTGTTGAAGGCATGTCTGATGTCTTCTTGGCGATGAGTGGGGGCGCTCGCGATGGTGGATACTATCACGTGAGACCTTGGAAGAAACTGGGAGAAAAGAAGCCAATCGATTTGGTTTCGCAAAAGGTCAACGAGACACACAAATGGTTTACTCTCATGGAGATACTTGAGGTACTACACCCAAGGTTTGGTCCTTACTCGAAAACATCATCATGAGAATCGCGCTGAGTGGACGCCTGACTGGAGCTCGCACTGGAAAAGGAGGAGAACAGAAGTGAACATCAGATTCGCTTTTAAGTTGCATCACAAAGTTATGACCTCGTTGGCCACAAAGATTGCAAGAGTGTAGAGCATTGAAATGGTCGCACGCACATAACGCCATCTCCCTGCACCCGTGCACTTCGGTACCGTCGCTTCAGCCCGTGGATATGCCACACCAGTCTTCTCGTCTCGATCGAGCAACTCTTCACGATCAGGCTGTGTGGGTGGCCAGATCGCGTACATGATAGGTGTGAGCGCAGAAGCAAGGAACTGCATCCAGAAGATTGGTGGCCACCCTAATCTTGTGACGAAGAAGACCAGCTTTTCTTGTGTCGTTTCGGGGCTCGCGGTATCCCATAAGTTCGGAATTTTGACAGGGCTAAAGATCCGAGCGAGGTTGAGCGCGACACCTGCGAGACATGCTAAGACGAAGAGAGCATGTATGATAGCATGGTGAGAGAACAGCGTGACCCTGAGTCTGCGCAGTAGTGGTGCACGAGAGTCTGCACGCCTTTCCTCGAGGTCGTTGGAGACACTTCCGGAAGACTTGAATCCCATAGACTCTCCTCCCAATGCCGTGGGTAGTACGAATGAGCGCAAGAAGGCTGTGAAGTAGTCTGCGAGAGTCAGAATATATAATTACGTGAATCCATGTGCCATGCACGTCATCAGTACTTACATGGGCTGAGCCACTGCTCCATCTCTGCATCATACGAAGCCATGCGGACATCATAAGGCGTAAAGTCATTGCCAGTAGCGGCGACAGCGCCTATAACACCATTGTGTAGCCAATGTGTCGCGCTCCACATGCATGCAAGGCGGATCAGGATCTTGAGTTGAGAGCTTGTCACCCAGAAAACAAGAGGGCTGCCTGACAGCAGGACGAATGGTATGATGAGGTAGCTCAAAGCGATGGGGATCTGTACAAGCTGGCGCAGATCAAAGGCAAGACCCGCCAGCCTCTGCTTGAAGTTCAGTTGTTTCGCAAAAGCGCCCATTCGCAGTTTGAAGAGCATTGCAGTTTGGATGTGGCCGATCCACTGCAGTAATCATGGTCAGCACATTTGTTGCAAGGATGTACTTGTCTCGTGCGGGGAGGGTGTCTCCCATCTGCATGTACAGCTCGAGAATTATCACTTACCCATCTGCTACGTTGTTTTATGTGTCCAAGGTACGACTCGGGGACAGAGCCATACTGCACGACCTCAGGTATAAAGGCGGTCTTCCATCCAGCACCCAGTAAGGTCGCAGAGCAGCACACATCTTCCGAAAGTGACTCTGTTGGAAAGCCACCAATAGATTTGAGAGCTGTCCGCCTCATGATGTATCCAGAGCCCAAGCAGTCCGCATGTCCCAAGGCATCGTTGATCACTTCGGTCATTCCAGCAAAGTGTGACATGGTTTGCGTCAGTGGATCGTTGACGGGGATGTCATAGAATGTCTGCACGTGGAAGTAAGTACGCAAAATTTGTACCTCGTTTTTGTCAGAGCGCACATACCTGCGGCGGACAGACCATCGCACAATCAGCATCGTCCTCGATGTGCGGAACCAGCGAGCGTAGCCAGTGCGGCATTGGAATCATGTCTGCATCTAGGCCCGCGACGTACTGGCCCCACGGTGCGGACTCCATGTATGCATAGGCATCGCAACCCATGCCTAGATCGACGGTACTGCTACGCATGCTGTATTCTGCGATTGATACCTGCCTAGGCCTATCGCAGTCTTGCTCGTCTTCAGTTAATGTTGCTTGTGATATCGGTGACACATTGTATCTGGTCAAAATCATTAGCATACAGACCGGATGTGGGCGGGTACTGTAACTGCACTCACACAGCCGACTTCTCCGGAGCGATCGATGCGACGCTGCTGTAATGAAACCATTAGCACGAGATGCGAAATCGACGTGTACGAGCTTAACTTACGTGTCTAGTGTCTCTTCTGAATCTGGCAACTGTTTACGCCTATGTTGTATAGGCATGAGTAAGTAATCACTAGAAATTGATTGAAATATGCACATACAGCTTTGGTAGCCAAGAAAAGGACAAGGGATCCAGCGATGCAGAATAGGCGAGGCCATGATTGAGGTTACCCGCTTTGTAATCGCTGATGAGACCTTTATTGCGTGCGGTGTAGTGTAGCTGAGGGAATTGGACGGCATGTGCCTCGACAGCATTCTGCAAGCTCGGAGAAGCACCGTCATCGCAGACGAAAATCCGGTACCGGTCCGCTGGGTAGTCGAGGACGCAGGCAGCCCTCACGGTATCCATCACTACTCTTGAGTCCTCATTGCAAGTTGTGATGAGGATGTCGACGTTCGGGACATCATCACCGACCAGGTATCGTTTCTCTCGGACTGCCGGCTTGATAGCAAGGATCCGAAGAAGGTATGGAATGGCATTCGGCACTGCAAGTAGAAGGCCAAAAGCATTAGCAAGTAGCCCTTTACCTCTGTTTCAATTCCATTAGACTCACATAAGATGATCAATTCCAACCCGAAGAAGATCCAAGGCAGCGCCAGCGTACGCACTTGGTTGAGTGTGGCCTCCTCAGCATGTCGCCGTTCCACCTGCTCTGCGGTGACGAGGAAGACAAGACGAAAGACAAGATAAGTCAGCAACGAAGCAAGGCTTATCAATGCAGTCGGTGGCATAGCCATCCACACGCAAGTCTTTAGGGCCGGCATCTTATCAAGTACCCGAAGGAATGGTAGAAAGATAACATTGCAGCACACCTTACCTGCCTTGAGCATATATCAATGGCTACAGTTTCTTCTTTAGATCTTGCGCCATCGAGGTCGCTGTATAGTCCGTAGGTCGTAAGACCGCCATATACTGCATACTATCACGTCGGCTGATCTGGTCCGAGACCCTTGTCTGAGGCCTGTGCTGGGATGTATCGCTTTTCTTGCATACTGGAGCGTGCGGATGCTGTCTAAAGGAGTGATCTTTCACGATTTGCGGAGATGTGGGGTTACTGGTGGCTTGCATGTGTTTCCCTAGACTAGCCTTCACGGTGGACAAGGCTCTCGAGTCCAGAAGGCTCAATCACAGACTTCGACATGACAGAGCATGCGACGTCAGAGCATTGTTTAAGTGAACAGACCCATCAAGCATACAAGCTTCCGAAGAGCAATATCTGCAGTAGCATCTTGAGCCTTTCGAACACCGGTAGTGACGAAACGCTTCGATTCTTTACCTCATCCGGGTGGCGCGAACCCCTGATGGTTGACCGACATCAGCACACCGCACCAGGTTCTCGGCTCTGATCTCGTGTATTTTCGCAAAGAGGAAGAGGCGTGCGAAGCAGGACGCTGCATGTGGTCTGTCCTGTGAGACAGAGTAGCCTCTTCTCGACGAAAGCGTGCGAGAGAGTGCCGACTCGGTACAATGCACAAGCGTCCTTGGGCTGTGATCCGTATGCATGTGCAAGAAGCAGGTTGCGGATCGTCCCGTTCGCACTGCTCAGATCCAGGAGCGGCCTCCACTTTCAAGACAGACACCATCGCCATCACGTCGCGGTGAAAGAATGCGCTAGCCAAGAATAATGTGCAGCATATATGGCTCACTGTCCGCCATCGCCACTGCCTACCGCATGTCCGCCTTCGCTAGTATGTGAACTTCGGCAATCGAAAAGGTGCGTGCCCAGCACGTTCCACCATTGTAGAGCCCTTTCGACCAACCATTATTGATTGCAATAGCACGCAGCCACGTGAACAATGCCGATGGTATGATGCCATATATGCATGCTGTGACCCGCGAGCACCACAAGCGCTTCACTTCTGTCGTCTAGGACTGTGCTATCGATTCGCATCGCGGGAAGCATACACACTTACTCGATTTGCACAGTGCAATTTCATCGCTCACTCCATGGCTGCCCATACCAAGTAGACAGCGGGGTGTAACAAAGAAGTACCATGTTGTATAAAGTAGATGTAGCTTGTCTCACATATTCCTAGCCCAAGATCATTCCAACTTCGTCACTCTTTGAAAAGCGATCTGCAGAGACTCACCTTTACACATTCATTTGAAACCATAGCATTAGCACACGGTGTTTTATAGCACTTCTCAAAGTCCACATTCACCAGCACCTCACACGATGCAGTTCTTGATTCTTCTTACATCGTTGATCGCAACCGTTGTTGCGTTTCCGATACCTCAAGCGGGGGTTAGTGAAGTTTCCAGCATGAATTATAGACCTGATTGCACTGACACGATCAATCATCTATAGGCTGGCATCGGCGACATGCTCTCCGGAAGTGCAGGGGGCGTCAACGGCTTGACGACAGGCGGTGTCAATAATGTTGCCAATGACGGAGGAAACTCTGTCGCCGATGGTTCTGGATCCGCTGGCGACCTTATCGCCCGCTCTCCTCAGGTTGGCGTAGGTCATATTCACACAGCATTGCGGCCAACCGAGTTGACATCTTTTTAGGCTGGTACCGGCGATGTCCTTTCTGGTACTGCCGGAGGCCTGAACGCCCTTCTGTCTGGTGGCGCGAACAATCTTCTAAACAACGCTGGCAACTCTGTCGCAGACGTGTCAGGCTCGGCTGGTGACCTGATCACTCGTTCTCCTGAACCTCAAATCGGTGTAAGTTCATCTATCGCACTCTTTCTGGAAGCATGATTTCTGACCATTGTCAAACAGACTGGCACAAGTGACGTCCTTTCAGGCACAGCAGGTGGCGCCAACAGCCTGATGGTAGGCGGAGCCAACAACGACCTCAGCAGTGCTGGTAACTCTGCAGCGGATGTATCCAGCTCTGCTGGCAATCTGGTCAATTAAAGCTCGGGTGGGATGGCTTCTACACAATTTCGTTCGGGTAATTCTCAAGGTCTCGAAATTTACACTCGGTTTCTGCGCGGGCTGAGCTATATACAGAATTCTTTTCTTCTGCTAGGCTGGATGATTAACGTTTCCTGGCGTTGGTCAAAAGTTGCGTCAAAAGACAAGCTCGGGTAGCTACTGTTCTTACAATGACACTTCATTTCTTCTTGTCTCAAAGTGACACCCCTTCTCGCCTTCCGATATCGAGGCTTTGGGTTAAAGGTGTGATTATGATAGTAATCTCAACACCGGTCCAGGTTGCATCATTCCACTATTCCGGGAACAGTCCGTATCTAAGTTACGACTGAGGGTAGGTTTGGTTTTTGATCAAGCGATCTTGGGGTTTTTCGCAATTTCCAGTCAACCTCGAGATTCTCCCGACTGCGAGACACTCAAGCCGTGGAAGGTTCTTAGAATCTAATAGACCCAGTAATAGCAGCCACCTGTTGTTGGCGTGACGGAATTTCACTTATGGAGTGCTGTAAGGTCGTCAAGCGTGCCTGTCATCCAACTCATGACATCGGCGGTCGTCGTGAAGAAGTTCGGGACGATCTTCAGCTTTTAATTTGGATCGCTGGTGTTCAGTCGTCCTCGTGGATTGTGATTCCGGCTTCCTCAGTACTCGTAGCCTGTTCTCCAGCTTCGTGCGTGACATCCTCGCCGCTTTGAATTGACGCTACCGCAATCTTCGCCGGTCCAAGTCTCTTCTTGACAACCGCATCTCCATTTGCTGCCATCTCCTCTTCGCCGTCAACCTCTGGACCACCGCCTTTACCCTTCTTTGCTTTCCTCGCCTTAGCCTTCTCCCTCTTCTCGCGGTTCTTTCTCACTTTTTCTTCTTCCTCTTCCCTCGCTTTAGCCCGTCTCTCCTCCCATTCTCTGTCTTTCTCCTCCTTCTCGGTCTCTTCGTCCATGATCCTCAGGCGTTCGTATTCACGTCTGCGACTAGCTTTGTACACGTGAAACTCGCCCGATCCAGCACCTGCGCTTGAACCTTGTACATTTGCGACGATCTCGGGTGGTGCCTGCGCTACCGCTGCTTTGGGCCCGCTTGGTATTTTGATTTCGCGATCGGGGTTCGCGAAGAGAGCTTCGAGTTGTGCGCTTTGATTGGAGGTTGGGGTGAGGCGAGCTTTTTTGTGAGGCCGATGATTGCTTGAGGTTGGTACTGATTGCGGGATGTTCTCAGACATTTTGATAGATTGTGTGTGCGACTCGCGGTGGACCAATAAGTTAGATGACTTTTTGGAAAGCTATCTCAAGTTCAAGCCAGGCTTGACATTCACATGTCAAAGTATGTCTTGAGTACGGTCGACCACGAGTATGGTTTAGCCAAATCCACTGACGTCGGACGTCACACCGGCGCTGTGACGGTTGGGCCGCGCGCGCGCTGGTTGGTCGGGACGTTGTTGCTGACCACAGATACTCGGACTCGGCGATACAACCAGAGACACTTCAATTGCATCTTACGCTATACAGAGAAGGAGATCACGCGATCGTGATGTTATAGGAGCAATCATGGGCAAACCTCGCGTGCGTCTAGCCGATTACACCTCAGAACGCCATTAACATATCCATGCAGATGATCATTCTCATCCGCCATGCGCAGAGCGAAGGCAACAAGAACCGCGAGATTCATCAGCTCATTCCTGACCACCGTGTCAAGCTTACGGACGATGGCTGGGTCCAGGTAAATCACCCTGTCCACAGAAGGCCAGAATGTGTTTCGAAGCAGTCGTTAACTAACCACACCAGGCAGAAGACGCTGGCCGACGACTGCGATCTCTCTTAAGACCAGATGATACACTTCAATTCTATACTTCACCATACCGCCGCACACGTGAGACAACCGAAGGTATCCTACGAACCCTCACATCACCTTCGCCAGAGACCAACGCACCGTCACCCTTCTCACGCCATGCCATCAAAGTTTATGAAGAGCCTAGGTTGAGGGAACAAGACTTTGGCAATTTCCAGCCATGCAGCAGCGAGATGGAGCGTATGTGGCAAGAGCGTGCGGACTACGGACACTTCTTCTACCGCATTCCCAATGGGGAGAGTGCGGCGGACGCCTACGATAGAGTGAGTGGGTTCAACGAGAGTCTGTGGAGGAGCTTCGGCGAGGCAGACTTTCCAAGCGTATGCGTGTTGGTCACGCATGGCCTCATGACAAGAGTGTTCTTGATGAAATGGTACATTGCCGTGAGAATGAAACGCAAAGTGATGTTAGCGCTAACATTAACCAGGTACCACTGGTCAGTGGAATACTTCGAAGATCTACGCAATGTAAATCATTGCGAGTTCATTATAATGGATAAGAACATCGATAACGGGAAATTCTTGCTCAAGTCAGAATTGAGGACTTGGTCAGAATTGAAGAAACAACGCGCAATAGAGGCCGCCAAAGAACAGTCTTCTCGAGACCAATCGCATCAACCTCAACATCCTGTCAACGACCCCGTACGTCGTAACACCCTATCACAATTTCTTCCTAAGAGAACCTCAACGTCAACTCCACCTCCGGCCAGGAAATGGGGTGGCTGCGTAGCTGGTTGCGATCACAAGCATGACAAGTACCCGCGGCGCAAACTTCAAAACGATGCGGAGGCTTCTCCTGCTCAGCCGATAAACGACGGTAAGGCGCAATACGAGGGCGAAGATCACCCTATCGCCCATCAGGAAGATGCTGCACCTGTAGACGAACTCTCCGTCTCGCCCACGAACACACGTGCACTGCCAGTACGACCAGGCAAGACACCGGCGCAGATGTTCAGGGAACATTACGCAGATGGAGCTGAAACACCACATGAAAGGACTTCGAGCGACCATGAACGCGACGGTGGTGACTATTTCGATACTTCTTCTCCCCTACCCAGTGCTTCCGTAGCAGCCAGGAAAAAGACCCCTCGGCGACGGCCAACAGAAGAAGATCTTGAGCGCTGGGCTCACGAGAGCGGTATGGGCAGTGGCAAGCGGGCGGATGCATTGGGAGACGAACCTGAGGATGGCGAAGAGGAGCTCGAGGAGCTCGAGGGGCTTGAAGCCAAGGACAAAAGTATGAGGGGCAGCGTATATTGATCAGGCACCATGACTCCAGGAAACCCTAATGACAACTAACGATGGACCACGCAATGATCAGTGAAACGATTGGCGAAGACATGCTATCACGCTACACATGAGATTCTGATTCACCATCAATCGCCAAGTATGTGGAAATTGGACAGCAGACACATGCGCATAGGCCGGCCGAATTCCTAGCGATTGAGGAAATAACGCCAACTGATCTTACGTTTGGAACACCGTATGCTAGTAACCTTACGCCACGCATGTTGCGATCGTCTCAATGACTACATGTGCGTCCATCTTCACTCTTTGATCTTTTGCGATCCCCTGTAGACCACGTGCAGAGCGGATCTGACGTACGCTAGTCTTGGGCGCCTAACATTAGTTGTGTAATCCCACGATCGCTGCGAAATACTTGAAAGGGCACCAGAAGTATCGTGCATACAGTATGACCGTATGGCTTGGTGGGACCACGTACGAACCCAGCTCGCCCCAAACTGCACTTTCTGAGACGATCCGGAGACCCTGCCAGAAATAGTGGGTCGAGTCAGGGCACAGGCACCACGAGGCTATACTTCGGACGGAATGAGTGATTATCTGATCGAAGTGATTGATAAATTTTTCATTAACGGGCGCTAGCGCTCAATCTGATTAGATTGAGCGAGCGTGCACCGCACCATATGGGGCCCTCGTCTGCATCGCTCCTCATGGTCGGCAAGCCTCGTCTCTGCGCTCGGCGCTATGGCTTGACAAGTCCAAGGCTCGGGCGAGACAATCTTCGTTTCCTTGGCTATCCAGCCCTACGACATCTGCAGCCTGTTTTCCCCGAAATCATGAGGGTGATTGTTTTGCCAAACGAACCGAGCATGATAGCTGAGTGCCTGTTGAAGCAGGACGTATTGCCTCCTACGTTGACTGTGAAACGAAGATCTTGAGAGCCTCAAAGTCCAAGACTGCGCTGGAAGTTCCCTGTCGCGCGTCTGTTGTTGCAAACGTCGCTGCGAACACTGCCGACCTCGGCGAAGATGTTGCCGGAGCCGTCTGCAGAATCGCAAGAGTCCACGCAAGTCCCAGCAAGTCGGAAAATAACGTACCATATATTGGGCTTTGTAGATGGTTTGGGAGGCCAGAAACGCGATCTGCTTGGCTGGTGGGTCAGTCCAGGCGACTTCCGTCCCAAAATGTTGCGCCCACGCCCAATGGCCCCACCTGGACCCGCCGGCATAGGAGGCAGGGTTTGGGCGTCTTGTTCGTTGGCACAAGTGCGTGGTCTCGCTGCCCTCATCGCTAGTGATCGATAGATCGTCTTATCAGATCCCGGCACGACTTGGCCAGCACCTGTACTGGGTCGTTCCTTCGCCTGTAAGGGTTTTTAGCGTTAAAGCATATGCCCGCGGAGGGCTGGTTGGAGGTTGAGAATGGGTGTTTAAGAGGTGAAGATCGCCGTGCCGTTTCTGATCTTCTGTCTTGATCGTCACGCAGCACATCTTGTCCTTCGCGCTGAGGAAGCTTGGTCTCTACAGCCAAGATGTCACACATGCAGCCCACTTCATCTGGTGCTGCTCTCGCCAAGGAGGACCACGAGCAGCGTCCTGTTGACGCTGAGAACAGCTTCCCGACGGACACCAAGGACGTCCAAGCAAGCGTTAGCGACAGAGGCAGTGATGACATTCCCGATGATCGCGCACAACATGGTGTCAAGATGGTCGAGGCAGTCACTTTGGCCTGGACGAAGAAGACACTTGGTACAGCCTATGTCTTGTAAGTTCGATCTCTGGATTTCCGTGCGATGCCACTACTGACATGAAATAGGATGTGGCTTTTGTACTTCGTCAATGGATTCAATCAATCGATCACGGGCAACCTTGCGCCTTACATTACGAGTGAATTCGAGTCCCACTCTCTGGTCCCTCTGATTCAAGTCGTCTCAAGCATTATGGGAGCTGCTACCTATATGCCTCTTGCGAAGATTCTCAACCTTTGGGACCGTTATGTTGGTTTCGCGCTAATGGCAGGCTTTGCCACCCTCGGACTGATCCTGGCTGCTTCTTGCAACGGTATTGGTGTTTACTGTGCATCTCAAGTGTTCTACAGCATCGGCTTCACCGGCATGACTTTTGCCATTGATGTGATCACTGCTGATACTTCTACCCTGCGCAACCGTGGCCTCGCGTACGCCTTCACCTCATCACCTTACATCATTACCGCCTACGCTGGTCCCACCGCCGCGGCAAAGTTCTATGAGAACAACTGGCGCTGGGCTTATGGCGCATTTGCCATTATCCTTCCAGTGGTCGCTTCTCCTCTGGTTGCCATCATGCTGTACGCCCGCAACCAGGCGGAGAAGAAGGGACTTCTGCCGCCCGCACCCAAGGCCAGTGGCAGGACCTTCACCCAAAGCGTCAAATACTACGCTATCGAGTTCGACATTTTTGGCACTTTCCTTCTCCTCGCCGGTCTGGTTCTTACCCTGATCCCCTTCAACCTTGCTGGCTCCTCGGCTCACGGCTGGGCCCAGGACTACATCATCGTCATGCTTGTCTTGGGCGTTGTCTGTCTCATGGCCTTCTTCGTGAACGAGAAGTTCTTGGCGCCAGTGCCGTTCCTTCAGTGGGAGATTCTGCGGTCGCGTACCGTGATGGGCGCTTGCGCGCTCGATGTCTGCTACCAGGTCTCGTACTACTGCTGGCTGTCCTACTACACCTCCTTCCTGCAGGTGAACAGCGGTGTGTCCCTCGAAGTTGCAGGTTACATTTCCTCAATCTTCGACGTTGTGTCGGGCGTCTGGCTCTTCGTCGTCGGCTTCGCTATTCAGAGGACAAGCCGCTTCCGCTGGATCCTGTACTGGGCTGTGCCCCTTTACATGCTCGGTCAGGGCCTTATGATCTACTTCCGCAAGCCTGACCAGGCCGTCGGCTACCTGATCATGTGTCAGATCTTCCTTGCCTTCGCCGGCGGCGCCATGATCATTGTGCAGCAGGTCGCCGTCCTTGCAGCCTCGGACCACCAGAACGTAGCTGGTTCGCTTGCCTTCCTCGGCGTGTTCGGCAACATCGGTGGCGCAGTCGGTGGCTCCGTCAGTGGAGCGATCTGGCAAGGCACCCTTCCTGGTGCGCTCCAACGCTTCCTCCCTGCCGAGAGTCTGCCAGACTGGGAAACCATCTACGAGGATCTGGACACACAGCTGAGCTACCCTAAGGGTGACCCGACTCGCTATGCCATCGAGAAGGCTTACTCACTTGCGCAGCAGCACATGGTCATCTGCGGCACTGCTGTGATGGCTCTTTCCTTGATCTGGATGTTCGTCATCAGGGACATTAAGCTCGACAAGAAGCAGACCAAGGGTGTGCTCTTCTAGGTCAGGAGCATGAGTGATGAGTGGACGGAGAGTTAACAAAAGTAAAATCATTTCTGGGTCCTGGTTGGACTCAGCGCATTATACATTTTTATTAGCGAGCATGTGACAAGAGCACATCGCTCGAGTAGACTTAAAGTCGTTCGCTTCATTTGCTTCCATTTCTTTGTGTCCTGTCACAAAACCGGTACAATCACGTCCAAAGTCGTTCAAATAAAAATATCTTGGTAGCACCGCTGCCACATAAATGTCTGTCTGGCTACAATTTCAGAAGGCTTGCAACGACATCACTCTTCAGAAAATGTCACCAACGCTACCTTATCCTTGATCAACGGCCTCACAAGACCAGCAAACATAGACCAAGTGCCAGATACAGCACTAGAGTATGAAATACATCCGGATATGGGTATGAAGGCCTTCGACAACAAACCCAACCCTAACCCGTCGTGCAACCATAGCGCGTGAACAACATTTGAACTCATAAGACGTGCATGCCAGAAATGTAGTCAATGTTGCATGTGATCAAAAGAGGCAAACATGAATCGCATCTTACGTGTCTGGTCAGACTAGCAGTAGAGGGTCTGGTGTGCTGAGTGAAGCTTGCACGCCCACGCAAAATCTCTCCCACCAACATCGTTTGAGGACAATGGGCTTTGTCGACACAAACAGTTCTGAGCGTGTTCATCATCGTGTGCGCTCCACACCGGTTGATATTTTGGACTATGTGTGTAAGGATGCGCGATTGTGTCATGCTGGCATTATGCTATGAATCTCCCCATGATGTTTTGTCGCCCAGCTAAAGAACCAAAACCAAGCCGGAACAAATCAGGGCTACCCAATGGACGACATGGAGCCTCGACACTCCACTGCTCGTTGTCAAAGCGTCATCTGGCCGTGTACTAGATGTAGAGCTTTCGGTGCCCTGCGTTCTCGAGGCTTGCTCACTATTGCTCGTGCTTGCCGATCCAGAAACGCCGTCAACGACGATCCCTGTAGACGCCACCGAGACTACATATCCCGAGATCGTAGTGCCTCGTTCGCCAGCTGTCAGTGTGACTGAACCGACAGCGAAGACGTCCGAAGCGACGCTTGATGCCGTAGCGACATCGGAACCGAGAGTAAGGACTGCAGGTCGTCCAGAGCCACCAGCGTCGGGGTATGTCCTGGTTGAGCCATCTACCACCACTCCGTCCGTAGCAGCGCTGATAACTGCACCATTCACAGTCGCTGCAGCTCGTCCTGCGGAGATAGTTGTTCCGTCAACGACCACGACCCCGTTGCTACTTCCGGGAACTGCAGTAAAGGTTTGACCGTCTGCGGTGAAGAGCATCTTCGGATCATTGCCGGAGCCTGCGATCGGGACGCTTGGAAGCCGTATCGTCTCAGTACCAACAGCGATCCCGCCACTTACGGCACTAACGACTTGTCCCCCGATCGTCTTAGGTGCACCATCTGCTGGTAAAGTCGTGCCGTCGATGACCGGGGCGCCGTTCTGGGCCACAACAGTGTGTTCTGCGCCTCCGATGCTCAAGATTTGGGAGGGTAATGTGTCGTCCGCGCCCGAGCCAGAATGATTGCTATCGTCTACGTCATGCGCGTCATTTGCACTGCTTCCGCCCTGCGGATCGTTGTCACTGGAACTGCCGCCATTGCTTGATCCTGAGCCACCAGTGTTCGAGGTATTGTCTTGGTCTCCAGAGTCCTGAGAATCTGAGTTTGGATTGCCCGTGCTTGTGTTCTGGTCCGATGCTCCGCTTGTGTCAGAATCACCATTGTTGGAGCCAGACGCCGCCCGGTCACCAGAACCCGAATCATTGCCTCCAGAGGATGCAGACGTGTCTTCGGTAGATGGCTTGTCCTCAGATGAGGGCTTGTTGTCCGAGCTAGATGCATCATTCGAAGAAGGCTTATCGTCAGACGATGGCTTGTCTTCGGGGGAGGAATCGTTGCTGTCCGCGGTCTCGTTGTCGGAAGTCGGATCGTTGTCAGAGGCAGGCTCATCGTTGGAAGAAAATTCATCGTTCGATGCTGGCTTATCCTCGGATGCTGGCTTATTATCAGACGCGGGTTTGTCATCAGACGCGGGTTTGTCATCGGTCGCGGGCTTGTCGTCAGACTCGTCGTCGGGAGTCGTTGCAGGAACAGCAGTAGGTGCGATTTCAGAAGGATCTGCTGTTGGGCTAGGGTCGGATGGCACAGTCGGACCTGGAACAGCAGTGGTCTGCTCAGGCACCTTGACGGTATCAGCTTGTGTTGTAGCATCAGGCGTAGAGGTTTCTTCTGCAGTCGTCTCTGCTGGTTTTGTAGGCGCTTTGATAGCGGCGGCTGGAGTCAAGGCGATCGGAGGATCAAGTGCACCGAAGAGTGGATCATAGCAGCTTGCCCAGTCAGCTCTGAGCGATCGAATCTGCTCCGGCACCAGAAGTTGTGCGCGGTAGTCCCCATCGAAGATAGTGCTGCATTGAGGATGAGCTCCCATGCGGTTGCAGCCTGGCGCGCCGTTGATGTTCATGTAATACGCCTCAGCTTTGGGAACGGCAAGGTTGTGGAAATCGACAGGCTGCGCCAGAACGCTGGTAGAAAAACCCCGTCCAATGTAGTTGTCGTAATTATATCCAGTTCCTTGAACAGCGTTGATCCAATACTCATAGCTTGGGCCACCGTGTGCAATTTCGCTGACTACACTCGCTGTGTTGACCGGTCCCAGATCTCGGACTAGAGAGGTGAGGCTCGACGGATCCAGCGAAACCACGGCATTAGTATAAGGGCCGCCAACAAATTGCATTGCGGCGCCCCCCTCCGCTCGGGTAAAAGTGCTTTCAGCACCAAGCGGTGAAGTTGTAGAGCAGGTGATATCAAGGACCGAGGATGAGATAGCTTGTAGATGGTCGAAAATCATATACACGGAGGGCGAAGTCATCGTGATATTTCCAACCACTTGAGTTGCAGCATCGGTCGGATTAAGCGCGGTGAGTGAGGCATTAGGCGCAGCGGTGACCACAGGCCAGTACTTCCTTGGAATCAGACTCATTCATGATCTGCGATCATCTTATGGGGTCTGGGGAGCTTACATATAAAGAAACCTTTCTGGCTGAAAAGACACAAGAAGCGGGAGCAGCGGTCTCGCAGAAAGCCTTTACATCTCCAACTGAACAACGAGGCCTCTCTGTGGGCATTGGGGTAATGGCAGGTTCGGTGGCGTTGTCAAATGTTGTCGGCATGCCCTGTTCTCCAAGATAAGACTCCCATAAAGCTGTGCATTTCGAGGGTGCTATCGTGCAGTTTGGAGATGGGTTCAATAAAGTAGCTTCCAAGGTCTCTGTGGTTGTAATTGTCCTGTAAGCAGTCTCGATATACGTGCTGAGAATGTCAGTGTACAGAGTCTTGTCTCTTCAGATATCGTTAGTCACTCACTCCACATGTTGGCTTGTAGATGTGGGCTCTAGCGTTCCATGTGCATGCGGAATGCCGTCAATAGTAGTGTAGATATCAGCGTTTCCAAATGTCACATTGAAAGTCACCGTGCCATTCTTGTTAAGGAAGGTATTGGTCCTAGTAATGACTTCAGGCTGGAACACACTCGTCCAAGCGTCGCTCCAAGATATCTTGCTGGTCTGGCAAGCTTCCCAATCAGCTGCTGCAGTCGAGTTTTCGGTAGGGAACGGAGCGGTAGTAGCTGGGGCAGGCAACGCTTGGGCAGTCGAGGACGAGTTGTCACTACTGCCTAAGCCCTGCATGATGAAGCCGCCAAGTCCATTGGCCGAATCTCCAGTCGTTGTCGTTGGGCTAGCGCTAACTGTGAGGAAGCTCTGTATGGTGATTGTGCTTGTGGACTCGGTATCTTGGTAGAAGTCAGAGGTGAAGACGATCGATGAGTGTTGTCTCAGTAGCACATACCATCGGCAGCCAACACACACCAAGCGCTGAAAAGCGCTGCCACAGCGTATGGCAACAGCATCGCTGTACAGTGTCGTCGCAGCGAGACAAGCAGAGTCGACAGATGAAAGTGTATGTATCTGGGTAGGACAAACTCCACGCCAACAAAGCATCTATCTAACTATGAAACAAGGAACTAGTACCACGATGGCGAAGCCTCGCGAGCTGAAAATGCATGCGTCGAGCAGCAACCGTGTGCGGTTTAGCAAGCACGCACAGAGCAGCTGCAAGGCCTCCAAGGACTTACAAATATACCTTATATGAGAATAATATGTGTGATAGCCGAATTGACTGGCAGGGACATGGGTTTCACGACCTGAGATCTGCCAGGTCCGGGTGCTGCGTGGGTTCCTCTATGGCTGGATCGCTGGAGGCTGAGCTGTGCGATCCTTCGTGCTGAATTAGTCTCAGCTGAACTGCTAGGCGACCCAGGCGGCTAGTTATCCCAAATTGATATGTCCGGTCTTACGTACGCTCGTAAGTGTGACGATATTCGTCTGCACATACTTACAAAGCATCATGACACGCCTGGTCCCTAGAAGGAAGACTTTCTTGGATTGAAAAGGAACAGCGTGTCACTCGTGCTTCTCCTGACGGATGTCTTTTGGCTTGAGATACCAGGGATTGGTTTCCAAGCTTAGTCCTACAATGGTTGGTCCGGATTGATGCAGGCAGTGTGCATGCCTTTGTGCCTCCCTGTAGTCTGAGAGAGGGAGAAAGAGCACAAGACCTGGGTAGCTAAGAAATGCTTGCAAGCTGCACGAGTGTGCGTGATCTGGCAGTTACATGCATTTCTGCTTCCCAGCAGCAATAAACCGCCAGAATGGCCTCTGATGATTGTGCTTCCCTGAATCGACATTGGGTTGTGTTTCGCCAAAAGCAGTGACACACGCACTTGGTCGGGAGTGTAATAAGTTGGTTAACTTGAGCCAGGATCATTCCGTGAGCTGCAAGCTATGGCTATTATCCGTCGTGTCATTTTCACCATATAGCTGGTATGTTCGGATACCTCGACCGGTGCTCACAGTGCGATTTGCACTCTGGACAAGACCTGGTGGCCATGAGCTATGCTACTATGGTACGGTGTATACAGACGGCATCTGCCGCCCGCAGCCGTTGCGGCAGGCGCGTCATTTATCCACGCTATTGAAGGCAGATGACCCTCTTGAGTAGCTACCTGTGCATGTTATAGCTACTCAAGATTGAATCACAAGACGTCTATCCACGCTGTGATCATCCTTATCTCGCATAGCCCTTGACCTTCCCGCTCATTGACTTTCGAATCCAAAGTGTCTCCCTCGGCTTCCGCTTGCGAAACACGCAGTGCTCGCTCCTGAAAGCAGATACAACACGAACACACAATGCACACTGCAAGCCGATAGCAATTGGATCAGATGCCTTCCCTTTCGCCAGGACGCGAGGCGCCTTCCTCTTTTGCCCAAATATTGCCAGGCGCGCCGGCACAGTCACTACAGTCTCTCACTACCTTGACTTTCCGTTGGAAGCGCTACACTGCCTACATATCCGGCAGGCAGCTGAACATCTTGCGCTCGCCGGTCGACCTCGCCCAGGCGCTCTCTTTCGATGAAGAGTTGGTGTCAATCAGTGCCGAGGGTGAAGAAAGTGCAAGGATTGCAGTCGCATCGACCGCGAATGTCTGGGTGTTGGAAGCGCATACGGATAACTGGAACCATGTCACTTGGAGGAAATCGCTGCTACTGAAGCGAGAAGATGCGGGCGATGAGACGCAATCTATAAGCTGGGGTAGCGACGGAGAACTGCTGGTCGGCGGATCTAGGCTTCTGTCGCTTTTCTCAGTGCTGCCTACAAGTCGAGAAGGCACGCCTGTAAGATCTACAGTTGATAAAGGGCATGTGGAGGAAAGGCATGTTCTCTGGAGCAAGAGCATACCGTCTCCGCTCCAGGTAGCAGCATTCAGTCCCAGCGCGAGTCTGATAGCATCGTTCGGTCCGAGAGATTGTCTTGTCAAGATTTGGCGTCGGCTCTCGTTTGAAGAGGGCCTATTCGACTATGCCTACTTGCCACATCCAGGTCCAGTGACACACATCGAGTGGCGTCGGCCAGATGAGCCCAAATTGGAGGAAGAGACCGATGAGTCCGACGACGTGCGAGCCAAGGCTTACGGCATCCGTAATGAGGAGGATCATGAGATCTTATACACGTTTTGCGCAGACGGCATGCTGCGTGTCTGGAAGACTGGCGGTCAACACGAGCTTGAAGTAATGATACATCAGACGTCAATTGATCTGGTGAAAGCGATACCACACTCTCCATCTCTCAGTTCGAAGGGAGCTGCTGTACCCAAGCCTGCCAGGTATGCATTCATCCTCCCTTCTGGAGCTCTTTCAGGTGCCATCAACGCGGCCATCTCTAAGCAACAAGTCGGCAAAATCTCGCATTCTCTTGAACACATCAAAGAGATCAGCTCTAGACAACCCGACGCCATTGTAACACTTGACGGGCTTGGTCGCATGTCTGCTTGGGGTCTGCAAACGACTGGCCACAGGCGAAGACCTAGCACACCATCTGGAAATTCGAAACAGGCCTATCACATTGCCCACGCTGAGGATCTTGGTCTCAAACTTCCACAAGGAACCAATGCACGCTTCGAAACCTGGTTCGATGGTGATCAAATGACTGCTCTCGTGCACAGTTTCGACGGGATTCTCAGCTGGTGGCAGGGAGGCATTGAGCAATTCTTCAGCCCTGCCGTCCAAGGGTCTGAACGCCTCGCTCGCATCGGGATCTGGTCAGGCAGCAATAGTGTTATCGAAGGCTTGCGATCCTCGAATGAGAACTCGATGTTGCTTGCCTGGTCTCGTGAAGGTGCCATGACAAGATTTGTTTCTGGTCCCACAACAGACCTGCAGACTGCCGACTGTTACAAGGCAAAATTGGAAGATACTGGTAATTGCGAGATTCTGGACGCTCATCACATTGATGACGGTACTAGCTTGTTGTGTGCCAATGCCAACGCGGTCTTTGTGCTCGGATCTTCTGCTAGACCTGTGGCAAGTGCGATTCATTCGCTAACCCGACCCGTGCAATTGCATAAGATTGACGCGGCAAGTGCATCGACTCGCAACGACTTCCTGCTATACGACTGCACTGGATCATACGTTACAATATCTGTTAGTAACACTATCAGCTCTTTGGAAACCAAGGTGACAATAAGCGAATGCCAAAGTTTGCCCATCGTCGACGGCCGCCAGGATTCCAGAAAGGAGTTTATGCATGTCAAGGTCGTTTCACATCCTCGAAAGTCACATTGGCTCCGCATAGTTGGCGTTTCTTGTGATGGTATCGTCTCACGCAGAGATGTCCCCTGCAAAGTCTTGCGCAATGATGTTTCCAATCTAAATGAGCCATCTCTATCGTTCACTTCGGCCATCACTGACCCCCATCAGCTCGAGGTCACAAGTGACGTTGCTGTGTTATTGTCCTGCCATGGACGGACTGTCTCTGTCGTAGACCTAAAAGATGGGTACGTGGAGCACTCGCAGACTTTCGTTGAGCCTGCGCACTTGGTTCGCTTGAATGCTTGTACGACTTCGGGCTCGGGTCACGCAGGCTATGCAAACAACACTCTGGCAATCGCGTTTGCCGACAGTGTCGACGTTCTGTCGCAATCCCGTTACGAGCCGAAGAGTTCAGCAGAGCATCACACCTGGCACCACCTGAAGCGGATCTCAGTATCAGGTATCGGGCTTGCGATCAATGATGTCGCTTGGTTGGCGGGCGGCGAACTAGCGATAGGAGCCGGCAACTCTCTTCTACGTTGCGATGGGGTTGTGACCGGCGCGGAAGTGATACCAGAACTTCGCGATCGACTAGACCTGAGCGCTTCATCAAGTATCAAGACACCTTCATTGGTACATGCTCTAAAGACGCCGCTCGTCTCATGGCATCCGCACTTTCTGCAACAACTTGGCTTGCGAGGTCAGCTACATGCTGCAGTCGCCATACTCAGACGATTGGAGCGTGCTCTTCGCTTCTATACAGCAGGCGATGAGTTGCCGCCCTTACTTGACGCAACACCTGAAGACTTTGCAGCAGGGCAGACACATCCAGACAACTTTCTACTGGACAGTGACATCATTAGCAGTCTCCAACAACAGCTCCAGGATATTGATCTGCCCAAGACATCAGACAACGAACAAGAGCGTTTGAAGATAGTGTTACAGACTATAATTTACATGCAAGAGCATATGGGGTCGCTCGACGAGAATGGCTTTCGCTATCTCTTCAGCTGGAAGCTGCACATCCTCGAGCTCGAGGCTAACAGGCGCGAAGAGTCCGATGTTTCAGGTAAGGGCGTTACCAACGGCGACATGAACCTGCCACCAGTGGTACCAACAATGAGCTGGAGCGAGATTGTCTTCGCGTACCACTCGCAAACACAACAACCGCTTCTCGAAGCTCTTCACAGCTACTACAACGGGAAACTAGACTGGCCTACAGTGCGTAAGCTCGGAATACCAGCGTGGCTTCATACCGTTCGAGCTGCCCAGTCCGAAGGCTCGGACCTTGCCTCTCTTGAGCAAATCTTCGATTCGCTTGCGCAGACAGCGTTCAGGTCCACCTATCCTCCAGACCCAACACGAGCGTCGTTGTATTTCTTGGCCATGAAGAAGAAAGCTACTTTGTTGGCTCTCTGGAGAGTGGCAGTAGGGAACAAGGAGCAGAGGGCGACTTCCAACTTCCTCAAGCGAGACTTCACCGTCGAGGAGAACAGGACGGCTGCACGGAAAAATGCATACGCTTTGATGGGCAAACGACGATTCGAGTATGCGGCGGCATTCTTCCTGCTTGCCAATGATCCCTCAAGTGCTATTCGTATTCTCGCTGGCCAGTGTCAAGATCTTCCGCTAGCAATCGCCGTGGCGCGCGTTTACTGCGACGACGGCAGTCCAGAACTGATGAAGTTCATGGACGAGCGTGTTCTGCCAGAAGCTCGTCAAGCAGGCGACCGATGGCTATTGTCTTGGGTTCATGAGATCATGGGGAACAGCCATCTTGCTGCACAGTCCCTCGTGGTTTCTATCGACAATTTCGAGGTCGAAGACGCAGAGCGCAGACCCAGACACTGGCAACAAGACGACCCGCTCACTCTCGAGTTATATAAGCACCTTCGTGATCGGCCTGTAAGACGTCGGCAAACTGGGCAAAGGAAGATCCAGACGCCTCTCGGAAGTGAGCAGCATGAATATCGCGCCGTACTCCGGGCTGCCAGAATCCTGCGTAAGATGGGTCTCTGGCTTCTAGCGTTGGAGCTCGTGAGTAAATGGCACTTCAAGCCGGCAGCCACGCCGCTACCTGACACAAATGGCGGAAATGGTGTCGAAATACACGACACGAATGGTTTTCACGCCGAACTGGTTGCTGCTCCCAGCATGCTTGACGACTTCACAGCCCCAACGGCAAATATCGAAGCGCCCAAGTCAATGCTGGATGCATTTGATACACCGAAACCTGCCCCAGCACCCAAGTCACTTTTGGACGATTTTGGTTCCCTCTCGTTGGACTCCCCTGGAGACAAAGCCAAGAATGAACGAGAGGCAAAAGCAGCAGAGCTGATGGCGAAGCTTAAAGCGAAGAAAGAACAAGCAAGCAAGCCACCAGCCGCGGAAGAGAAGAAGGTACCCATGCAGTTCAAAGAGCCTGCTGCCAGTAGTATTTTGGATAGCTTTGGATTTTGAAGTTGATATGAGTTTTGTGTTCGTAGCGAAGGCGTCAGATCTTGGAGAGTTTATCAGTCGATTGCTTGCGATTGTACAATCATAGTGTGTGTAGTGAATCGCGATTTACCTGTGTCCGAAAAGTCTTCTGATGGAGAGCGCAAGCGCTTGAACAACGTGTGTATCGTTCCAAAGACACGGTAAGCATCTCGAAGACCTCCACCGTCCAACAATGTACTCTGACGGGCAGCCATGACCACTTCTATATAATGTCGTGTCCACATATCCTATTTTCCAAAACTCTTGTGCCCAGTGAATGAACAAAGCAGGCTTCTACTTCAGTCGAAGACAATGCTGCTAAGATACTGACAGACTTCAGGTCCTCGCGGAAAATGACTCGGCTTTGCTCTCTTCGAGTGAACTCTTCCTGCCGCATGAAATGTTAGTAGGGAAAAAGTGATATGGTCTTCTTGTTAAAGTGTTGGGTTAAAGTGCAACCAACTTCCAGTACGTTATGCTTACATTTCATACATCCAAACGCGTCGACATCGAACGATGTCGACAATGGACTTTCTGCCTCGTGGCTTATAGCGTGAAAGTGTACCTGGTGCAAAGGTGGTGCGAAGGTTTAATTAGACTGCTATTCGGAGACAGCTCCGAGCAGATTGTGCCTGTGGTTTGATTCTTGTTCGACAGACACCAACCTCACTTCCTTCATCTTGATCCGCTCGGTCCTTTCATTGTACCGCATCCGCCGGGACTGCAGACCGACAATGGTTTCCCCTCTCAATACATTGTTGTCACGTATGTACCGTTCTTTTAGTCGGAGCTTTCCAGGCATTTGTCGATGTCTACTGCTTTTGCTTCGTATGCTTTCTCATTACGCGTTCATGTTGAGATCCTCCTATTCCTTTGGGCCCTGTATTAAACCCGATGGTGTTTCTCCAGGAGAGAGTGACTGTCGATGCCCTTCTGAAGACGGTAGAGATGTGTACGAGCCGTTCGAAATGCCAGATGCTTGGCTCATGTTCCTTTGCGTTGTTGCTGGGAACTGTAGAGAAAACTGCGGTGGACTAATGCCGCCTGGTGGTATCTCTACCATAGAGCGCAAGGGAGGAAGCTGAGTCGTCGTGGAGTTTGCTGCGTAATTGGGCTGCGTGTTCAGTTGATCCTGCTGCTGCATCGGCTGCGGTTGTTGTGCGAGGTGTCGAAGCTGTTGCTGATGGTTATGTGAATATTGATGCGTCAAGTCGTGCTGACCAATGTGTTGTTCTCTGTGAGATGGTTGTGTAGGTTGGCCGATAGGTCTCTGTTGCGGCTGCTGTTGCTGTTGCACATTGACGTACCTCTGCGAGCCCTGAGGGGACAACGTGGACGCGACCTCGTGGATAAACCCACCCAGGTTACTGTTGTAAGTATCTGCTCGTAACTGGTAGAAGATTTCCTGGGCTTCAGGCTCGGGTCGCGACTGCATCTGGGCGATCACCTCCCGTGCCTCGTCGCGTTCTCTTTCCAGCGTGCGGTTCCTGCGACGAAGCGCCGACCATCGACTCTCTCCTTCCTCGGCATTGTAACCACACGTTGTGCGCAATGCCTGACAACGAGAACAAGCTGGTCTGTTCAGCTGATGTGAGCGAATATCTTAACTACAGGAGGATCTCAAGCGCTGTGTATACTTACCGCTGTCCATCGCACTAGAGAACAATCAGCCGACTTTGGTCATATCGGGTGCACGTTGAGACCTACCCTTGATTTCCTTTTTTGACAAGCCGTGCAAGCGCTCTCAATAAGCGTACGTCTCGACTTTCCACCATGAGGACGCTCAGGCGATCTGTGAGACCGGTTCGGCGCGGCGTTTTGCCGATTGCTGCCACTTGCAGACGCTGACATCGATTGTGTCGAAGCTGCTTGTAAGCAACGCTGCGCGCCGATCGACTTCAGACCGCTTGTAAGGCCTGTGATACCGCGCTTGTGCATTCAGAAATGGTCCAGTGTGGTGTTGAAAATTGTAATGTGTTGGGTTCAGGCTGATGACGACTTGAACTAGGTCGCTTTGAAGCTGGGGAAGCGAGCTTGAGTATGGGTGGCACAACGAATGATTAACCATGAGTATTGCACATATCTTGGGCTATCATCAGATGAACTGGCCTCGACCGACTGTATCTTGACTGCACTTGACGACTCAATGGGAATATGTTTTCAGGATAACGTGCTCAGATTAAGCTTCTTTTGCACTATATGTGAGTCTCGATGAAAGCCGCGGCGGCGGCCGTCGACACCGAGAAGCCACCCACTCGGATCCGTTTGGTGGCGGCGACCATCTCGGTAGTCGCGGATTTTTGCTAGCAAGCTTCACAGGCGAACATGTTAAACACGATGCAGGGACAAGAGCGGACAGAGGTCCCTACTTAGCCGCACTTGCTCCTAGCTTTGGACACTTTATCTGCAAGAGAGGCTGATCTTGAGTATGAAAAGTATGCTTTGAATTTTTGCATTGTGTGTATAGTCCTTCGACAACTATCGCTGATTTGGATGCATACTCCCAGCTTTTGAGATTGGGATCGCTTTTAGTTCAGAAATCTGGCAAGGCATTCAACGTGCATCAGCATATACCTCACTATCTCGTCATATTTATCCGACTCTGGCGAGGCCATGCTATCTTTTACCCTATCAACGTTGAATAATATGTGGGGCTGTATCCGCTAAGAGCTGATGCTGCAGCAGCCACTAGCTGCTTTCCTCCTGCAAGCATGTCCGACAACCAGCAAGGTCACTAGCTACATATGCAGAGCTCCAGAAACATGTTACGGTCATCCTTGGAGCCAAGAAAGGGGGCTCACTTGATGTTGCCGGCCGACTAATCCCATCGGCTGAGGCATGTATGCGGTTAGACGTATCATTCTATTGCGACAGGCCAACAACCAGAATTGCCGAAGTCGAAAAGCATAAATCATATAACACGAAAAAAGCTCAGTTGTCTTTCGCCCATTGTTGGTGAATAAGGAAGCTACATAACGGCCTGAGTAGTCTGATTTCAACCTTGCAAAGGCTGTGTCCGACATATTCCAACAAGATACGGAAGTAGTCGTCTTCAAAGGCTACAGAGTCCTTCTCGACGCATTGTACGACGACGTCCAGTATGAGTCGAAACTCTCGGGGTCCGGCTGACTTGGCACATAATGCGATGACATGACCTAGCGGTGATTGGATCTTGCTGTGATAATCTAGTTGTGGAATGTCTAGAGAAATTGAGATGGAAGACATGAAGTGTAGTCGTTGCTGGCAATTGTGCGGCCGTTCACAGGAGGCGGTGAAAGCTCCGACGCATCGAGCGTCGGCGTGATTGGCTGTCTAGAATTGCAACGGGCTGGCTGACGTCCTCTCGGAACATGCCTCCGTAGGACTCGACTCCGACCAGCAGGGATTCACTACTCACAGCCTCTGTCGCTTTCTATACGAGGAGACTTGGAAACTGGGTTTTCATTACGAGTACAGACGCGTGCTTATCGCACTGGCGAGCAATGCGGCTCATGCTCTTCAAAAGAAGAAAAAAAAGAAAGGATGCCGCGGCCAGGTACATTCGTCTTGTTGTATCCCTCGCAGTCTTTCCTGTGGCCCAGTTTAACTTCAGCAATTGAGCATAAAAAAAAGCATATCAGACTAGCTATGCTTGGATACGGGGAGCCGGTTTGTCCATTCGTCGAGGCGTAGCTGTCGCATCGCTTTCCTGTGTCCAGCATGCATGAACGGCAGATCGAGATCTATACTTCGAATTGCTCGTCCCACAGCCTGGGGGGGCTGGAAGTTGCTCCGACAAAAATATCGGCATGCAACGCCGAAACGATATCTTGCTATGAAAGACTCGTGGAATAGGGTAGAGACTTCTCACAAATCAGCATAGTACGCCGATCATGAGAACGGCATTCATCATTCGAAATGATTGGTTCGGATCACGTCTGATACGCGCCTCACCGATGTCGTTGAGAAATTATGTTCCGAAATACATATCTCCTCGGCTGATGGTCCTTCCGTGAATGCGGTTGAATCAGCACCAATACATTCGGAGAGTATGGCGCTACTAAGCGGCAGACGCGGCGGAGGATCTTCCAGCTGAGACATCGGTACTGGCGCTCGGTATGCATGCAGGGTAGATGCCGCCTATGCACGGAACCTTCATCCGGCACCTTCTCGCGCTGCATAAGCAAGCATCGGAATAGGCTCCAGCTATGCCTACATGCATACATGGCCACTGGCCCCGGCGTCAGCCTTTTAACCAACATTCCTTAGGCGAGCGGGTGACTGCCTTGCATGACGATCCTTGAACCCTATAAGCCCTATTGCTGCGCTGCCGCATCGGCTTTCGAGCACAATGGCATCGTCGTGGTCGACGAAACTCAGCACTATGTTCAGTCCGCGCGTGTTCCTCCCAATAACACTGTGCCGGAGAATATTCCGGGCTTCGAGAGGCTATGTCCTCTCAGACCTCACTTACAGCCATCGTTCTCCAATGCCAATGTCAAGTTAGTCACCAAAGTTTGCACAGCGCTCTATAGCTTTCTTTCGAGTCAAGTAAACACCATGAGCAGCGATCAATGTGACACGCTACAGGCAAAAAAACTAGACAACTATCATGATTTCTTTCCTAGACACCTGAGCTAAGGGTGGTTGCTGTAGACAATCACTATGACAGAGACTGAGATCGACGAGCCGAATCTCGATGTCTCTAGGTCATACGTGCGATAGCGCTGCTTGCTTCCACTTTGAAGATAAGTGCTGTTGTCGATCGAAAGGAAGCGCGAAGCAAAGACAGTTGGCACGCGACTGCATCCTTGCGTGAGCACGAAACAAGAACCATCTTCGCTACAGTACAGCTTACAGCAGTCACCACATGCTCTCCCAAGATCGACACTGCACAGGGGCAAGCATGCTCTAGATCCACGTACCTCCTACCTTCGATAACATCGCTGCCTCGCTCCGTTGGGCCGCGTCCTATGAACATCGATTGACGAACTTACACACTGCAACCTTGACGATCGTTTTCTGCCGTCGGCTCGGAGTCCCCCGTGTTATGCTAGCTGATCAAACCGCCACCTGCTCCGAGCGGGCGAGTACGTCGCGCACTGCAGTGATGCCAAGACCGAATCCAAGAATTCACATGCATACAAAGCTGATCCAACCCATGCAACAGAATCAGAAAAACAGACGTGTATTATCGCAGTAAGCCGCCCCAAATGTGAGGCGAAACGTCATTCATGACTCGGCTGGAATCCTTGTAATCTACTTTCGGTGCCGGACGTGGGTCCGCTGCAGTCGTTCTGCGATCGTTTACGTCCAGGCGTCCGCCATGTGACACACACGCCGCATTGCACCTCTAGCTCAGTATCACAGTCTAGAAGAGGCTGTTCGACGTTTAACCCTGGACTGTTGCGGCTGCAAATAACCGATCGATCGACTAGGCCTCGTAGCCCTTCGCAGTTCATGGGGTCAGGAAGACTCGTGAGGTACCGTACCTACCATGACAGAACGTTGAGCGATGACGATTGTGACGCGGTAAATGGCGCAGTTTCGGTGCCTGCTTGTAATAACGTGGGATGATCGGGAATTTGTCCTTGGGAACAATCTTCTGCCGAATTGTTCTGTGTTGGGTGCAAGACGTCGCAGGGGCGTGTAAGAGAGTCAGAAAGGAATGTTTTCGCGTCAAAAGGAGCCTAAATAGAACTCCAAGTGTGTGAGAACGGCTTGCTTGACAATCGGTCAAACCGGGCGAATTGTACTGGGTGAATGGTCAGATCAAATTTCATCACACTACTTACACATCTCACTCTTTTCATCGCGCGTTCTACAACACATCCGAGCATTTCCCCTCGTCAATCTCATCAGCTCGTTGACCACGCACCGTACCCTCAATCCTCTATCGAGTTGCCAACGATTTCAAACAGACCGTGACACATCAGGGGATGTGGCTGCGGCTTAGAGTCGGGCCACATGATTGTGAAATAACTCGCACAACACACATAAAAAGAGATGGGTATGCATGGGATACAGACTGTGCTAAGATACGTAGCTGCATTACATGGACATAGTGATTATGTAGATATAAAGTACCGGGTGCGCCCTTGGATCGAGCCTGCAGACAAGAGTGACAAAGACTCCATCATAATAGCATACGCTTTGTGAAAACACTGCGCAATAGGTCCTGTGAACTGAGCATTCGTGTCGCAATATGTTGATGTCTGGTTGTTCAGTTACAGCCTCTGGTACACCCATAGATCAATAATCACGATCTGGTTACATACATCCCCGTGATGTTCAAGCAGACGACGCAGCCTGACACACCCATCGTGCTTAGATCGCCATCATGCCTTGTCGTGTACTGATATTCTGCGCCTAAAAGCGACCGTCATTCACTGCATCAAGACCATGCGAAGCTCATGATGCTATTCTCTCTGAAGCAGTTATCGAGTGGCTTTCCCGATCACTACCGCAACGCTTCAAGGTCGTCGTCGGGAGTCCAGCGTGAAGGCCCGGAAAAGCAGGAGTCCTAGGACTAAGGAGCCATGACCGCAAATTAATCACCGCAGACACGGCAGCCCAAGAAGACGACAAGCAATATGATTTACACCGGTGTGCCAGCATCCCTGGTCAAAGAGCCCACACGCATGATGGGCTTCGACAGACCAGAACGCTACAGCCTCACCACCAAGGGGGGAACACAAATTGGTTCGCAATCAATGAAACGCCGCCTCGCTACACCGATAAGTTGTTGGATTGCAAGGAGCCAACCTTCTTGCTCTCTTGACGAGGAAGCTTGGACATGATCTAAACGCGCTCACAGAAGAAGAAAGACGACATGACAAGACATACTCAAGAATAAGCAACCCGTACCACTTCTATCATCCCCCTTTCAAAGAACCGTCGCAGCATGACGACATGAAGCAAACTCCCCCAAACCAACCTTCAGACTGATCTCGTCGTTCGACGACATCATGTCCTTCATAAAAGCATGATCATTCCCGTGCGCCTCGTCAGCAACCCTTCAGATCACCCAAGTCGAACAAAGGTCACAAACACTGTCCAGATCCGCGCACGGAGTCTCCACGAACAGTATGAACAAGAGATCGATAGAGAAGGAAGAAGGACAAACATATGGAGAAACCAGGCCGGAACAGTCATCATAAGGTCGCAAGTCGCGATGGGAGGAGAAAGAGCCGCGAAAAAAGTAAACAAGCGATTTATGCAAGAGGATAAAGCCATACTTGGAACGTACGCGAGCAGCGCCGTGATCTCGCGAGCAGAGCAGACGAGCCATCATGCACACGAACATCACCCTTCGAACTTGCCAAAAGCTCCATCTTCCATGAAAGCCACGGCATTCGCGAACCTGACCACGCGAACCTCCCTTCGATCCGAGGATCGATGCTGCATACCTCATGAACGGGGCGGATGTAGAGCAACTAAGTACTTCGTAGGAAACTGTTCAGAGAAAGGGAAAGACAAGGGCCAGGATCGAAGAGGATGGTGCGCCCTCTCGTTGGACAGACTGTGTGAAGTCAATCAGGAAAAGCAGCTGCAAGCTCGAAAGTTCTTTCCCATCAGGGGGCCCAGCGGGTGATTGAACGGGCATCACGCCATAGAAGATACAAGATACGGACAGCAGTCGTGCAACCATCGCGCGACCCGCTGTCGAGTTTGCGAAAGAGCCCAGAAGAACAACAGGAACGTGTGTAAGCGAGGACAGAAAGTACCTGCTCGTCCACGGCAAAGCAATAAGGCCAGCTCATCAATCAATCGTAGAGGTAAGAAAGCACACCGCGCGCGGTGTGCTTTCCATTCTCTCTTTGCATTTCATATCTTCGCTCTCTCGCCATATCATATATGTGTATATGTACGTTGAATCCACATCTTCGCGCACAAACAATCAGTCACTTAAGCCAAAACCAGTCTGCGAGAAATCAATCACCAGCATCAAAACCAACAAAGTAAAGAAAAAATCCTTCCATCCTGGACCAGTCCCAGACCAGTCCTCGCGTACGATAGCGATATTCATTCCCTCTAAGCGCCGATCCAACTGAAGAATGCACGCACGCAGGGTCGCTGAGAAGATCAAAACATAGTAAAGCAACGAGAGCGAAAGCGAAAGTCGCGAACGAATCATCAATACGTTTCACCCAAGTCCTCTTCTTGCGCTTCCACAGCCTGTCGAGTAGGCGGACGTGGAGCCAGTGGAGGTGGCGGTCGCATCTGCACGCTTTGTCTCCGCACATGACCTGGCGCAGGTAAGCCCGAGACTGCGCGCCTACCAGTGGAATACTCGCTGTCTGATGGCGGCTGCTGTAGTCGTGTGTGCTCAGAAATGCTTTGTGCCGAGCGGTGCAGGACTTTTCGAGGCGATGTGCTGCCGGAGGGGTTTTGAAGGGTGTTGTAGGATGGTCCGCTCATCGAGCTGCGCGGGCGATGTGGTAGGCTGGATGTGGGCGCTGGAATGTCGCGATAGTTTCCACTCAGTGGTGTATCAGCGCCGGATCGGCTTCCAGGGCGATCACTGCTGACTCGACTCGCAGGTCGGTTGTGGGCTGCCGCGGAGGGTGGGCGATCACTGGCAAGAGAAGATGGTGGCCGTTCTCCGGGCACGGTAGATGAAGGTCGCGGGATGCCATAGGAGAGACGCTTGACATGACTCTCACGACGGCTGCTGAGTGGGCCAGGCTCGTCAATCCCCGAATTCGAATTGACCAAGGTGTTAATTGCAGATGGTCGTTTGCTACTGCGTCGAAGCGTCACAGATGATGGCATTGAAGTACCACTTCCAGCGCGAGGGGAGCTTCGTGGAGTGTTGTGCGGAGGAGGCAGTTTCGACCGAGCTGAGTGGACACGCTCCTCAATCTTTTGCATGCGGCTGCGTAAACTCTTCATTTGATTGAGTGACTCGGAACGTGCCATGACAGTGGGCTGGAAGCTTGTACGAGGCCAAGATGGTTTGGCAGATTTGGCATCTGAATTCGCTGTTCCACTACTGGACATCATCGATGGGCCTCGAGTGTGCCTTGCCAACGCTGCCCGGCCGTGGAATGAAGCCCTTGGTGTTGGAGCAGCATCGGGCAGGATCGATCGCCGCTTTGTAGGAGCAGGAGTCTTTGGTTCAGATTTGACATTTGTTGCGGCATCCGAAAGTGGTGGCGATGGAGGGGTGGAAGCTGAGTCTGATCTTGGCGGCGGTGTAGATGCTGTTGGTGAAGTAGGTGTCGCCGTGCTGACTTCGCTAGCTGGGCTTCTCGCCCGCAGGTTCTCTACGGCAAGGCTGCTCGGTTTTCGTGACCTGAGCGATTCGATCGTACTCTCTGCCCGTCGAAGTTTCTCCAGTCGGATCTCGCTCTCGACCTTCAGATCGCCTAGTTCATCCCTGAGCCTTTGTGTCTCAATTCGTAGTCCTTCTCTCTCTTTCTCGCCAATCTTGATTTCCTCTTCCATTAACACACCTCGCTCGATCGCGACGTTCAATTTGCCTTCAAGATCTTCCATACTGCTTGTCGTATTACGCGCCTGGCGTTCATAGTCGTCATTTGCGACCTCAATATCCCTGAGCTTCAGGGTGAGGCCGCGGTGTTGCTCTCGTATAGTCGTAATTTCTTTCTGCAACGCATTCTGTGCACTGTTTGCTTCGGTCTTTGCCTGCTTGTGTTTCGCTTTCCATTCGTCCACCTCAAAATTCAGTTTCTCGACTTGCTGTCTGAGCTTGCGCTCATTCTTCTCAGCAGCGTCGACATCCTTCTCTAGTTGATCTTCTAATTCCTTGCTGGAGGCCTGGAAGTCGGCAAGGTCAGCCTCAAGCTGCTCATATTGGCGTTTGTAGTATTCCAACTCCTCATCCCGGCTTGCGCCCGGGCGAAGAGGAGAAGACGACATGGGCGAGGATAGTGATGCGCGCTCCTAACGGCGCATGTCTCAGAGCTGCAGGAGGCGAATAGTCTGTATCGCAGATTTGCGCGCTCTCTGCTGTAAGGTGGGTGTAGGAGCGATGTGTCTGCGCTTCCGATCTCGGGTTTGTTGTTGTCCAGAAGCCAGGTTCGGGTCCAGGTCCAAGTGCAGGGGCAGGTGGCGGTGCGGCGTATCGTGTCACGCGATGATATGGCGTCGATATACAGTCGAATTGGGAGTCGTAGTGGTCGTTGGTGTCGTGGTCGTGTTCGGAGTCGTGGTGTTGATGGTGGTGGTGGTGGCCGTTTGCCTGGCGGGCGGCGGTGGGCGCGCGGTGGGGTGTGGCAGCGGTGTTGTCACAGGATGGCATCCACAAAGTTCGGTCGCCCATGCCAACCGTGAAGAGCACAAGCAGAGCCGCAGCTGGAAATAGAAACAATACTACATTCCACTCCATCCCTTAGGCATATATGCACATTTACGGTGCCCAGATAGAAGCACTTCAAGTGTCATCGTTTCTAGTTGTATACCATTTCAGCATCTTGGTTGTCTCGAATGCTAGCAAAACCCTCCGATTGTACGAATCGACATCATAGACACGTTATTGATTGCTGCTGCACATGTCAACAAGAGTACCTTACCGTCAGCACGTTTTCTTGCTCGTCGGCACCGACTTTGGCCGTCCCACTATCTTCACCTCTTCTTCACGCCAACATATTTCTCGTGTGTGATGGCAACGCACTAGACCTTGCCATCGTGTTTAGGTCATAGTTGTGGCTCTGCTATTACCATGATGATTCTTCATCAATGCATGCCCTAAGCCCAAGCAGGACTGGGCATGGTCGCCAAAGCCTCTCCAGCCAAAACAGTGGCGCTAGGGTCTTGCAAGCAGCAATTGCTGGAGGGGCAGCTCCCTTTTCTCCTGCTTTGCCCACACACATACCACACCATACACCTCCTCCTCCTCCTCCTTTCTGCTGCAGCATCCTTACATTTCCTTGGTTTTGATTCAACAGGAGTTGGCACTTGGGGTTTCCACCGACAACGTACAAGAGCAAGACACGCACAACAACGCAACACACTCACTCACGCGATAACGCCTCACGAAATCACGAAAGAATTAGAGCTTGCATCCATACAGTCTTCTTGAGAGCTGCAAGAAGCAAACACGCACACGCACACGCATTTACGATACAGCATCTATACGCTTACGATGGCCGACTTCGCCTTCCAGCGCCAGGATGAGAGCAAAGTCATCACATCCGGCACCACGCAGACAGTGCCGCTGACCTGCCACGGCCACTCTCGACCCATTACCCATCTGGGCTTCTCGACCGCCCTCAACACCAGCTCCACCAGCCCGCAATACTACATGATCTCAGCATGCAAAGACCAGAACCCCATGCTCCGCGACGGCCTGACAGGCGATTGGATCGGAACCTTCATCGGACACAAGGGAGCCGTCTGGAGCGCCAGGCTGTCCGAAGATGCCACCCTCGCAGCGACCGGCAGCGCCGACTTCAGCGCCAAAGTCTGGGACACTTTCACCGGCGAGACTCTCGTGACGCTGGACCACCCTCACATCGTGCGCGCCGTGGCCTTCCCTCCCGGCCAGCGCCCTGGCGTGCTCGCAACAGGCGGTCAGGACAAGAAGCTGCGGGTCTACGATATTTCTGGCGCCACCAACCCGCCTGACGGCGCAGCGAACGGTATTTCAGGCAACGACTGCCCGTCCTACGAAATCGGCGCGGGCGACCACCAAGGCTCTATCAAGTCCATCATCTGGACCCGCGACCCCAACTTCCTCATCACCGCTTGCGAAGACAAGCACCTCCGCTGGTACGATCTGCGCACTGGCCGCGCCGTCGCGACATTCGCCCTAGCCGCAGCGCCTGGATCATGCGAGCTTAACGCAGGACTGGACAACAACCCTGACGGCACCGTAGCAGTCGCCGCCGGCAAGAACATTTACTTCTTCTCCGGCTCGAAGCCCGGCCAGCTGTTGAGCCACATTGCGACAGACCGCGAGGTAGCTTCTGTTGCGCTGAACGGACCTGCTCGCCGCTTTGTTACCGGTTGCGCGACCGACACTTGGGTGCACGTATGGGACTATGACGCGCAGCAGGAGGTCGAGACCGGCAAGGGACACCACGGACCTGTTTGGACTACTGGTTTCAGTCCCGATGGTAAACTCTATGCCACTGGCAGTGAGGACGGCACGATTAAGTTGTGGAAGTCTGCAGTGGGTGGATATGGACTCTGGAGGTGAGGAAAGATCGAGGATTCGAAGCTGTGTCAGCTATTCACCACGCTCGATGAACAGCACTCCACGAGATCTATCGCATCATATCGATCGCGCGAGGCTGGTGGCAGCAGGCCAAACATTTGCAGAAGCAGTGGTATCACAACCTGAATCAGCGGTCTTTTGAGACTTGAGAGCCGGGGGAACAGTCGCCCGTTGTGCTTTGCGCATCTGCCCAACAATACTCGCCTGCAATGTCAGTCATGCACGATGCCAGGGAAGCACCGCGGTTGTGCGTGCGGCCAAGAATAAGTCGCCAGAAAGTAGCACAGCAACATCTTCCAGCGTCATGGGGAGAAGCAGCATACACGTGCTGCAAATCTCGTTCCCACTTGACGCGCGTAACATGTATGAGGAGGCATGGACCAACTAGTCTAACACGCTGCGTTAGAAGCCAGTATATTCTAGCAGCCACCACTTGAAGAAGAACAACCATCACATCACAGCGTGCAGTCTCAAAGCTCCAATCTGAACTCCTGACATCACATGACAGACAGACACTGCCTCCCTCTCGACAACTACACCAGACTTCACGGCTTCACAGCTGATCACAGTGACAACGTGGTGGGACGCATTTTCCAAGAGCAAGAAACCAAAAGAAACATACCATTGTCATGCTTATCCAAGTCACTAAAAGCCAAAAGCCAAAAGACCGACAGAACACTCCAATCTCAGACTCCCCTTCTCCTCCCTCTCTTCCACAGTGGAGTTTTCCAAGTTCTCCCACGATGACAGGAATATAGATGCATTTTCTTTCCCTTCCTTATCCCAAAAATGCAGCGACGACGACAACAACAACAACAATTAAAAAAGAAGAGAGAAAGGAGGAAGGAAAAAAAAAAAAAAGAAGCAGAAATGTCAAAATCAGCAAGAGCAAAAGGAGAACCGACGAGGGAAAAGAGAAAAAAAATCCCCAAACGACCTCAACCGTCCTTAATGCCCGTCTTCCTCCGACAAATGCAAGTTCCTTGTTTTCTGTTATCCTCTTCTTCGTTTCTTCGTTTCAATCGAGCGGATTCTGATCGTAGTCCCCGAAAACCCCAAACCATTCGCAGTGCGCGACGGTCATGATGAAAGAAAAAGCAGCCTCGGGAATACAGGCTGACATCCACAAAGACCACTGTTGCTGCTGCTGCTGCTGCTGAAAAGATGGTCAAATAACCTCTTGTCCATGAGCGCATTTCCCTTTGCACGTGCCCGCTTGTCTTTTCGGTGCGGAATCTTCGTCGTTTCTGTCTTCGTTGCAAGAAAACTCCATGTCCGAAATTCGATGCTCGGCTCAGATCTGCCATACGCGGTATGCAGGGGTTATCGGAAGAAGGATGATGGCGTGGCTGTCTTCTCTGGCGCATCCGCCCGGGTGCGAGCTTCTGAGACATGATGTCGTGGTGTCCATCGCGTGAAGTCGGTATGGGAAGGTGAGGGGGTATCGGCGGTAATATTATTATTGGGACGAATAACAAGGGTTGTGAAGGTTTAAGATTGTTGCGAAGATAAAAAGATAGCGATGAAGGAAGCGCAGCAAATCACGTCGTAAGAGACCCGGGTGAAAGCAAAAGCAAAAAATAATCAAAAAAAGCAATTCCATAGTTTGCGCCGTTTCCTCCTTCTCACTCTCTTCAGCTCTCTCATGACTGACCGTTGCGAGAAAGAAAGAAGAATGTGCGAGCCCCAGCCTTATTCCTGGTTGTTCTGTCCAAAAAATGCCCAAATCCTGGTGGGTATCAATGATTATATGTTTTGTTTCGCCATCATGCGCACGCAAAAGGGGGAATCTCTGGGTGTTGTGTGTGATCTTGAAAGTCGTATGTTCCTTTTCTTGCACCATGTCCGTTTGAAATCCTCCAAATGTGCGCCGAGTTCCTGAAAGCAGCGTTTTTGTTGGTGTTGTTAATGTTGAAGTAGATATGGTTTTCCGTGTAATATTGGTAGATGGGATAGAACTGTCGTAAAGCAGCCGTAAGGATGAGAGGTGGTGTATATCAGCTTTTGAGAACTTCCAGATGTTGGGAAGCTCGATGCAGTGATTAAGGCATAATTAATTCAGAGGATGAGTAGGTATGCTGGACTTTGCCCTAACGCCCCATCGTGAAGTTGCTGATGCTGCCGCGGCTGTCACGTCCGTATTTGCCACTAATGGCAGGTGGTAAGCCGCCAGAAAAGTTGCGAGTGTTCATCTGCTCTGAATATTGATGCTGTGCTATTGCGCCAGGGGCGCCGAAAGGATCGCTAAACATCATGTGGTTAGGTCCCGAGGATTGGGACTCGCGATGAGGTGAACGAGTGTGTCCATTATTTTGGGTGAAGCCTGGGGGGCTGATGATGCCAGGAGGAGGTCCAGGGGCTGCTCTAAATGCTCCATTGCCATTGCTATTGTTGACATAGCCAGGTGCACCCATACCCAGATGGTGAGAGTAGCCGCCATTGGGAACCATGCCATTCGATTGGCCCGAGCGGACACCAAGAGGGTTCTTTGAGTAGCTCAGACGAATGCCTCCCTTGACGCTGTTGTGCAAAGGGAAGCCGTACAGCTCGTTGAGTGCTTGTGTGGCATAAGTGGTGTCGTCAAACTCGACGAAGCACATAGGACCGTTTGACTTGACGCGGAAACAGAGGCGCTTGTATCCGCGTGATTTTGAGAAGATTGTCTTCAGCTCGTCTTCAGAGGTGTCCATTGGTAGATTACCAACGTATAGCGTATTGCATGGCGGGTTTTGGTCTGCAGGGTTCACCGGCGGGTACTGTGGCCGGGATATGTTCATGTTGTATGGATTGGCTGAATTCATGTTGGTAATATTTGTGGGCGAGTGGGGAGGCTGCAATGCTTGCGATGGCCTTGAAACGTGACCGTGAGTCGCAGGAGAAGGTGCGAAGTTGCCGTGGCTGCCGTTCTGATCCGTGCTTATAGACAGCCGACTGAAGTGAGACAAAACGGGTACCTGCGCTTGACTCGAGCGTCGCAGCTGTTGTCCGCTTTTGGCGTAAGCCACAGGATCTTTGAGCAGCTCTCCAGTCTCGTCGTCGTCGAAATCGTCGTTGTTGATGACAGATTTGCCAGAGACGCGGGCGCGGTCGTTGAAGCCATTTGTCATGGGCGATGTGGGCGAGAACAGGCTCTGGATGTGGCCGTTGCCATTGCCAGCAGAGTCAGGCATCGGTAGCGGCGGTGAGATTTTGTCGGTCGATTGGAATGTGCTTCCATATCGTGATCTGCCAGGTGGTGGTGCACCATGTGAGCTTGCTGATGAGGTTGACCCGGTCTCTTGTCTACCGATCGTGCCGTCAAATGTAGCACGTCGATCAAACGAGATTGGACTTTGGATTTCCACAAGAAGAGCTGGATCTCTCGAGTTTACAGATTTGCCCTGCAGTTTTACTTGAGCCTCGTATGCGCCAGCTGATGTCTTGAAGCGTGCAACGGCAGTTGTATAGGCTTGGTCTTCAGGAAGAGGTGACCTCATGATCTCGGTGCTGATCAGATCTCCTGAGAACAAAAGCATGCCGTTGACCGCGGCTATGCTTGTGTTGAAGGGTAGTCTGCGGATTATGATGGTATTCATGCTTCGTGGGTCGGCGAATGCAGAGGGATCGGAGTTGCTGGCAGTCAAAGGGGGAGGATGCGATTCAAGCGATCGATCAGATGGTTGACGATCAGACATGCGTGGAAGACCGTGGGGCTGTGATGCATGTGCAGCTCTTGTCGTGGTTGGACCCAGGTGATCTAGAGAGAAGGGAGCCTTTGGAGGCGATGTGGTGGTGGACCCGAAGCTGTGATCCTGTAACATGGTGGGCAGCCGGTTTGAGAGGGTGTGTTTGGTTGCAATTGGCATGTGAGTATGCCGGATTTGTAATGTACAGGTCTCGACCTGTTACCTCTTATAGTGGTGCGGTTTAGGGCTTGTTATGCTTCGAGCATCGAAGCACGGAACAGCGGGGTTGACGACGTATCGCGTCGACGATATTGTTTTCAGTACGGAAGGTCGACTGTGCGACGACGAGGACGTGGGCGGGCGAACAGTAGAGTGAGGTCGCGCGAGGTTGGTTGGGGACGGTGCGAATGCGCCAGGGCTCTCGAGCCAATCAGGGAGCGATCGCAAAGTGACGCGCACGCGCTGCGACGGGCGAGCAGCGGAGACGGAGTAGAGGAAGGGTGGTGTTGATCTTGCAATCGCAAGAGTCGCGAGGACAGCGAGCGGTGTCTGGCGTGCTGGAGGCGGTCGAGTCGCGACCTGGGCGCGCGCAGGCGGCAGAGGGCCAGTCAGCGATGCGGTGGGATGCGAGGGTGGGCTGCGCGGTCAAGCCACCGGGCGAGCGAGGTGCCGGGCTGCGGATGCGCGAAGGATGCACGCTGGCAGATTGCTGGTGCAGCGTGGGCTGGCCGGCGGACGACGGGACAGCGTGCAGGTGCGTGAGTGAGTGAGTGGGTGGTGAGCAGACGCGCGCAAGGTCAGGGCGGGAGAGCAGAGTGGGCAGAGTGGCAGAGCAGCAGGGCGAGGGCGAGGCGACGAGACGAGAGCGTGGCAGCAGGCGGGGCGCGAGGGTGGATGCGGATGGGATGGGGATGGGATGGGGATTTGAATGTCTTAGCGGGAGTCTGGGGTTGAGACGAGTCTGGGTGGCGGAGAGACCGAGCAGATCAGTTCCAAATGCCATGCCCGCGATTGCCCTCTGCAATGGTCACCGAGCATGCCATTGCCATTGTTCGCCTGCGCCGTGGCCCAGCGCTGCCCGCGCTGCTGACCCGCGACCGGCGACCAGCAGACATGCGCCATATTCGCCCATCCGCCCTCACGTCGCGTCCATTCGCGGCGCGCGCGTTGCAAAGCAAAGCACCCGCAGCGACTACTGACTGCAGTACCGCAGTCTCCCCTCTCCGCGCTCCAGCTCGCAGAGGCCGTGGGCCTGGCCTGGCCCTGGGCCGCCGTGCGAATGCCGCCTGCTCCCCGGCATCTCTCGCGCGCAGCTGCAGCCACAGCCACTCCAACGCCCGCGCACCCGTCTCCGAAGCCTCAAGTCCGCACGCTGCGCTCTGCCCACATCAAAGGCACATGCAAGTACATCTCAGCCTGCATGTATCAATGCCATGGGCTTTGTCCCTCCCGCCGTCCTGCTGCACACTTCCCTCTCTCCCCAAGCATCTTCACATGTCGCGCGCGCCCTGCTCGGCTTCTGCCAGCTCGCGTTGTGCCGCCGTGCGGCCTAAATTGCCTTGAGGTGCGACTATCTGTCACGAGCCTCCGCCGACGACGTGAGACAGCTCTGAGTTGGGCCACCCAAACTCTGCCCACAGAGCAACTGCCCTCGCCCTGGTGATTGGCCGCGGCCGTGCCACGGTTGCTCTCGTCGCCGGGATGCCTCGACATGCTAGCCCGCCTTCGTCTACCCAGTCGTCTTTCGTCTCTTGCTCACCTCCCTCTGCCGCACCCGCGAGTCCGTGTAGTGTGCGCGCCGCACGCCCGCCGAACCACCGCCACGTTATCATTCGCAGGGCTGCGACACGCTTGTAGCCGTCCGCGCTCGTAGCCATCCCGCAGTCTTGGGTCCGAGACCGCTGCCACCACCACCGCCGCCACCACACAATCCCTGTCCGTGCTCTATCCGTCTCCAGCCCCGCAGCAGCTCTCGAACCTCTGGCTCGCCTGCGGATACCTCTGCCCTGAGCCTATATCGTTCAAGGGATTGCAACATGGCAGCCCTTTGGATCAGCACTGTCGAGACCTATGGGCAAAACCAAATAACGTTCACAAGCCTAATCAGTCGTCTTACCGCTTAACGGCGGTTGACCTTGACCGGTTGACGTCGATCGCCGCATCCTCGAGCATGTGTCGACGCACATGCAAGTCCAGATATCAACTTGAGCCTCGCATCCCAGTCGCTTACGGCTGACGGCATAGGTGCCCTGGCCGCTGGCTGGTCGGCGGCATGAAAGGTGTTTGTGACACGGCAAGCAAGCAAGCACGCACGCACGCAACCTGCCGGCAACAGCACCGGTGGGTGCGGCAAGGCTCAGAACATTGATCTTCAGTCACGACCCCATCATATCTTGAGGTTATCTGTCGTACGACAACGCTTTCGCGCCATCGGGCCGCCAGCGCGTGATGGTTATAGGGCTTGACTGCCATGAATGATTGAACGGCGTTTCTTGAGGATCCGGCGTCGCCCGCTTCTGGCCTGATGGAGGATGCAGTCTATCAAGGATGATTCTCCTTGGCATCGATAGGTCAAATGCCACTACGAGATGGTAGCGCAGACAACCCACCTGCCTTGAATCGTCTGTCACAACTTTGTACGATATCACTCGGCCATAATCGGTTTAGATGCAACGGTTTGAAGAACGCCCTTCCTCAAAGTTCGACCATGAGAATGGTGACACGCAATTCCAGGAATCGGCGGCCTGCTGGTCCTTGTTCCATTCTCACAGCCGCTAACATCTTGACTAAGCACGCGATATGGGCCGAGGCTTTCCACACCGTGGACATCGCATATGCCAGTAGACTCCATCACGACACCCAACGATCGATCCTTCAGTTGGCTTTCGAACCTCACTTTTGCGCATCCTCGGTCACACTACTTCCAGCAGTATCCTTCCCCGGAACTCAAACTTGACCTTACACAGCAGCTGAGCAACTCTTCACGTGCCCTGATCGTGGCAACACGTTTTGAACGTTTCAAAAGCTGAGGCCTGATGGTAGAAATCAGGCTGGCGGAGTTGGAGCGACCACAACTGTGTCACCACCAACATCAACTCCTGCTGGGACGTGGTCGTCGACGTGACCGCACTGTCTTAACACTCCCGCATCAAGTAGAACTCGACAATATTCATAGCATCGTACATAGATCAACAATCTGCCGTTACACGAGATAAATCTACCGTCAACCTCACATTCCCCATCCCAGCTCCACCCTTCCAACCCCCCATCATCCTACTTCTTTCCTTCCCCCTCGACCTTCCCCCTCCCCACCCTAACCTTGACATCAAAAACATCCCTCCCAACCCCATGCGCCATCATCCTCAACACAGCTCCCAAATTCTCCTGCGTGACCAAGGTCTCTTTGACGAAAACCCTACTATCTCTCCCCTCAGCCGCCCACTTGACAGTGATCTCGCTTACAGACTCGGTGATGTCCTTGCTGCGGTACTTGCCCATGAATTCGGCTGCGTTGGGGGAGGTGGCGATGAGGTGGTTGATGCGGGAGATTAGGTCTTGAAGAGTGCAGTCGGTATCGAGGAGGAGTACTGAAATCATCGGTCAGCTCGGTGATGATGTCTCGAAGTCCTATGACTCTCGATCGCTTGTCTGTTTGCTTACACTCGTGGCGAGAAGAACTCTCGATCGTGAAGAGGACTGGGAAGTTCTGCTCGGTGTTGTTGAAGGGCTCGAGAATCGCTGCCATGCTGGGATATCGCGACCAGGCTTTAGGGTTCTGATGACTTCGATCCGAACGCTGTCGGGTTTTGGATAGTGTCGTCGACGCAGGCGATCTGAGCTCGTAGATACGGACAATTCTACCGTGCAGCTATGCTGACAGGAGAGCGTTCACGTCTGGCATGCGACGGAATTGGATCAGGTTCAGGACATCGCTGCTGGACTCTACATGGCTCTTGAGCTGAGCAACCACATGCACCCTCTACATGGGAGCTTCCAGGGTCGGAAGCAGCAGCATGACGTCGAAGGTGGTGAGCATGGTAGCACGAATCATCATTGAGCTGGAAACCCCGGTCTATTGGCTGCTCGAACAATGGTCGAATTGCTAGTCCAGAGAACGCTTGTAATTATTGGCATGTCTAGATGGAACAGACAACTTATTCATACATGTTTATACTTTCACATCTGATGAATCCACACTTCGAGCCAATCACGGCGGAGTCGCGAAGAGAGAGGGGCCCACCGAGAAGCTCGCGCCAGACATCACACAGCGTGCCTCGGCTCAGTAGCTCATGTCAGACAAACGAACCTCGCCTAAAGGCACGAGGGTAGTAATCATATGTATACCCTTCACCAAACTACATCCCAACTCCCAAAACCTACTTGATAACACACAACAGATATTCTTGTCCTTAAACCAATCACTAGATCCAAGCCCTCCAAACCCATTCTTGTCTCCGTCTATCCACCCTTCCCCCAAAATGGCTCCCTCAGACTATCCCAAGCAACCACACTTCAACCTCACCTTTCCCCATCCCTACGTAGCCCACGTCGAAATCTCCCGCGCAGAGAAACTCAATGCCTTCACGGAGCCCATGGTCCTTTCCCTCTCCCAGATCTTCACCCAACTCAGCTCCGATCCCTCCATCCGCGCAATCGTCCTCAGCGGCGCAGGTCCCAAAGCCTTCACCGCAGGCCTAGACGTGCGATCAGCATCCGAGTCAGGTCCACTGTCAGGAACCGATCAGCCTTCGAAAGACGGCGAACCAGCGCTGGACACTGCCCGCAAAGCAGTGCTGCTGAGGAGACATATTCTGGAGTTCCAAAGGAGGGTATCGACGATCGAAGAGTGCGAGAAACCCGTCATCGCAGTCCTTCACGGCATCTCCTACGGCATCGCCCTCGACATCACAACGTGCTGCGACGTGCGCTTCTGCTCGCGAGATGTGCGCTTCGCCGTCAAAGAAGTCGACATTGGCCTCGCAGCCGACGTCGGAACCCTCACCCGTCTCCCCAAGGCTAATTTGCCGATGAGCTGGGTCAAAGAAGTCAGTTTCACGGCTCGAGAGTTTGGCGCCGACGAGGCGCTGAGAGTCGGTCTGGTTTCCGGGGTTTACGAGACGAGGGAGAAGACGCTTGAGGAGGCGTTCAAGCTGGCGAGGAAGATTGGGGAGAAGAGTCCGATTGCGGTGCAGGCTACGAAGGAGGTGTTGAACTTCTCGAGGGATCATTCGGTGCAGGATGGTGAGTTTTCTGCTTTTTCCTTTCTTTTCCGTGTTTTTTGAGAGGTTCTTTGAGCTGATTTTTGGTTTGACTCTAGGTTTGAACTACGTCGCGGCATACAACATGGCCATGATCCAGTCCAACGACGTGAAGGACTCGATGATGGCTGGGTTGAAGAAGACAAAGCCGACGTTCGCGAAGCTGTGAAGCGACGCTTCAGCTTGCTTACTTTCAAGAGATTCATGCCCTTGCAAGACCAAATTTCAAGCTGACAGTGCGCAATCTCGCCTGTCATATGTATTGATCCCGCATGAAAGCGTAAGGGCAACGCCATCTGCCAGCCCCCAGAGGCGTGCCGACCGAGAGGTCCCAAATGACTAGGTCAATCTTCACGACATCCACCATCGTGGACATAAGCGAAGAATTACAACCAAGTTGGCGAGGATAATAATACCTATTGAAGGCTGGCGGCGGCAATCTGGCGGTTCAAAACGCTTGCCGGCGTAGTATTCAGGGGCTCAAGGCTCGTTCAGTAGAAGAGGACATAGAACCAAAGTGGCTACATCAAAGATTTTAACACCATATTTGAATAAAAAAGTGCAATCGTCTCGTGCAAAATGTTGTGTCTCGGTTGTTCTACATGCAATTTATCCTAGGAGGAAGCTTTTTGTTGTTCCATCGTCGTTTTCTGACCTCAGCACGCTTCGCAAAACAATCAAGAACGCTTCAATATCGTAACAAACACCCTCAGACCCTTGCAGGGGGAAGGAAGAGAAGAATGGAGGGCGAGACACAGCTCAAATCTCAATGTCGATACCCAAGTCCATGCTGCCGATGATGTCGTCGTCCATCTTCGGCTTGCCCTTGATGGCGCCGATGGGACCAGCGACAGGCTTCTTGCCCACTCCACCGACAGCAGGAGTCGAAGTGCGGCTCCTCTTGGGCGCATCGACTGCAGGCGTGCCAAGTCTCGAGACATCACTGGCCTCACCAAACAAGCCCTCTTCTGCCTTCTTCGCCGCCTCGGCGGCCTTCGCCTTTTCGGCTTTCGCTTTGGCGATGGCCGCCTCGCGAGCCTTCTGGATCTTCCTGCGCTCTTCGACGAGAGCTTTGCGGACTTCCTCTGCGTTTGTGCGGCGGGTTTGGATGTTGAGTTTCTGCAAGCGTTCGTGCTCCATCTGCTTCTGCTTGGTCTTCGAAGGCGAGTCGCCCCGTGGCTGGGGTCGTGAGGCGCCATTGATCTTCTGGTTTTCGAGAGCTGCGAGCTCAGCGTCGCACTTCGCGACTTCATCTGCATCATCTTCGTCTTGCGCAATGGCTCTGCGCTTGTTGATCTTCTCGCGCTGCAGGTTTGCTGCGTTGGCGGGGTCGTACTTCTTCTCCATAGCGCTCTGTTTGCTGATCTTGGCTTGAATGTCGGCTTCGGTCCAGTTGTGGTTGAGTAGGGCGTGAATATCGTCCAGCTTGGAGTTGATGAATTTGCGCGAAGGTGGGCGCATGTTGTCCTTCTCAAGAGCGGAGATGTAGCGGTCGAACTCTGCGTCTGTTATCTTGCCGTCAGAGCAAGCGAGGAATGGCCATGGCCTCTCTGAAGATCCGTGAGCGACCAGCGCATATTGATCTGTGGTGAATTGCCGGCCATTTGACGTTGTGAGCTTGTAGGGCTTGCCCTCGGTGAAGCCTGACGCGCGTTAGCAAAGTCTCTCGTCAGCAAAAGGCTGGCCACATACCCTTGATCTGCGCCATGCGGTACACATTTTGTCCAGTACTCCTGTCCGGACCAATGCTGACTCGCGCGAAGCATCCCTTGACTGCGCTCTCGAAGTTTGGGTAGAAGCAAACTTTGGCGAAGTTGCTTCTGCCAACGTGTGCTCGGTTGAAGTCGCGAATATCCGCCGGAGGCTCGTCGCGCTTGTACTCGGATGAAGGCTCTGCCCATTCCACCTCGCTTTCACCGTCGGCGTCGCGGTCAGACGCATAAGATACCGAGCGATCGTCTCTGTGGTCGCGACGAGTGTCGACTCTGGTCTTCCCGGCTTCTCGCTGTTCGCGTGCTCTCTTGTAGTCGTCCAAAGCTGAGCGCTTCTCGGTCTTGGCTTTGCTGCTCTTCCTCACTCCGTCGTCAAGGTCTGTGTCTGCCTTGCGCTTGTTGTGGCTCTTAGCCTTCTCACGGGTGGCAGCCAAAGCCCGCTTGAGTTGGAGATCTTGCTGTCTGCGAGTGACGTTCGCGGCACGTTCTGCTAGGATTTCCTCACGCTCGATTTCTGGAAGACCAAGAATGTGTGCCTTGTCAGATGCGGAAGTGAATTGGCCGTCAACGGGGTAAAGCGGCGCCTCGTCGTCAGAAAGCTCGCCCTCAGCGTCGCCTTCTGAGTCGGATTGTTCCATGCCACGGGAGCGATCAGAGACGGGCGATCCAGGAGATCTGAAATGCACGTTAGTATGCATGCTGGAATCATACAATGTCGAGTCGGCATTCAAATCGAAGGCGTGCGTTAAAGTAAGGTGAAGGTGCGCTTCGAGGCGTGACTGCTTGCGCAAACACGCTTCGCAAGGTAGGAAGACTTACGCATCCGCATCTTCATCCTCGCTATCCTGACGTCTGCGAGCCTTGCTGCCACGCTTTGCCCTCACTTTCTGAGCCACTCCCCGTCGTGGGCCATTGTCTGCGCTCTTCTCAACACTCTGCTTTGCACTGGCCTCGGGTGAAGGTGAGCGGTCGTCAAACTGCTCAACCTCGGCCTCTCCCTCCTCGTCGCTGCTGTCGCTGCCAGCGAGGGCAAGGAGCTCAGCGTCCAGCTCGTTGTCAGACATTGTTCGGTTGGCGATTGGAAAAGTTGTGAATTTCGAGATGTGACCGGGTTGCGCGGCGGACGGCAGAGATTATGTCGCGTCAGGTACTACTTTTGCGCGTAGATGGTAAGAGTGTTCTTTGTTGGCAAGTCTCCTGGATCCGTCGTTGGTATGTGTCGTGAGAGATTTGGTGATGTACGGCTGCAAATGGCTAGTTGACGATGATAGATATGAACGAGAACCCAGAAAAGTTAACGGTGGCTGGTTAGGAGGTATTGTGAAGACAGGCCACAATAGCAGTGTACTAGAGTTTGCTGAGTTGACCTTTTGACCTCACCCGTGGAGAACAACGAGAGCGAGAGCCATTCCCAAAACGCGACTGTGGCTGATGCGCGCGCCGATTGGTCGGCTGGCTGAGTGTGGCGTAATGACGAACTTCACTTCAAACCTCACATCACTTCTCGCAAAGGTACAGACTTGAGTGCTCTGAAGCCCACCTTTCCTTTTGTTACACTTCGGCACTGGTACTTTCTCTTTCTAAGCTGGGGAGTAATACACCTTTCTTCTACAATCAACATGGCATCGCTTCTCCGACCTTCTCATCTGCCTTTTGCCACAAAAGCTCGTCTGTCGCCTCTTGCTTTTCAGATCCAGGCTAGACATGCCTTCAGCACGAGTTCTTCATTATATGCATCGCTACCCGGAGAGCCCGAGCCTGAGACTGTTCAACAAGGCACACCAAAGGCCAAGCGATCTAAGCCTTTGACCAAGGTCCAGCAAGAATTTCTCGACAAGGCTCTTCGCGTGAACCATGCCGGCGAATTGGCTGCAACACTCATCTATACCTCTCAAACACCTCCGATCGCCAAGGCACACCCGCATCTTCGACCTTTGATGAAGCACATGTATGATCAAGAGGCCGGGCACTTCAAAACGTTCAACCATCTTCTCGCTCATCACCGCATTCGGCCAACAGCTATGTATCCGATCTGGCAAGCGGCTGCCACAGTTCTGGGATGGTCGACTGGCGTGATGGGACGTGAGGCTGCCATGGCATGTACGGAAGCCGTGGAGACGGAAATTGGAGACCATTACAACGAGCAAGTGCGAGTCCTGCTCCGTTGGGTGCAAGATATGGAGGATCGAGGCGAGGAAGTTGGCGAAGAACTTACCACCTTGGTCAAGGATGTGAAGAGGATTAGAGATGAGGAGTTGGAGCATCTCGATCATGCTGTCGAGAACGATGCGAAGGAAGCTAACCCCTACGAGCTTCTCACTGGTGTTATTCGTGCCGGCTGCCGAGGAGCCATCTGGATCACGGAGAAAGTATGATACAACAGTGGCCAACATTGCTTGCAGAAGAAGATCAGCTGTAGCTCTGGCTGGTTCGATCAGCGCCTCCGTCTCGCCATCGCAATGTCCAGTCTATTCGCGCGAGCCTCGAAGCCAAGTTGGTGAAATGGTCACGCTGCAGAATCTTCATGTACGCCGAAGTTGCCACGTCTTGTGTTCACTTTGCGAACTCCTTGCAGCATCTCAGGAGAGGTCCACCAAGCTCGCAATGGCCATCCGTAATTCCAATTCGAGAAGTGCGCTCTATCGAACGGCCGTGACATGATGCCGTTGTGGATGGACCGAAACACAAGGACGGCGATCAGAGATGACTGTGTACGATAGCTACCAGCACTATTGTGTACCATTAGGTAGAGTAATAATCTCATTGTTTCTTTCACGAAATCCCCCTACATGTGCAAGATCATCGAGGCGGTGCTGGTATTGCAAGCATGGGCAGCTCAACGCTACCTTGTCGACATTTCTACGGGAATTTAAACTGCCCCAGGCTTCACTGACCTCACTCCACAAGTCCACATCCACATATCTTGACTGACCGCCGGTCACTGCCTTTTCAGACCGACAATAAGTAAAATACACTTCTACAATAGTCTACGGCCAATGCGCTTTCTATTGTGTATTCGCATGCCCGCGCGACTGCTCGAGCGCTGCAAACTCGACTCCGTGTTTCATCTTTCTATTGTTGAGCCACGAGCGACCAAGTCCGCAACAATCTCAAGACGACAATAAGTGCATCCCAGCCACCCAATTCTAGGCTATTGACAGTCACATCAGTGCCGTTCAATTGTTCACCAGACTATAAGTGCTCCCACGACCCTCACAAGTTTCTCCAACAGATCTCTTCGGACTTTGCTTTCTCTTACTCACATTTCTCTTGCCATACCATTGCATCTGCAACCACTCTCACATTGCCACTTCCACTTGCGCTGGTCGCATCTACCACCATTCTCACGAAGCCACTTAACATCTGCGCCGGTCGCATCTACCGCCATTCTCACAAGCCACTTACATTTGCGCTGGTCGCATCTATCACCCATTTTCACAAAGTCACTTAACATTTGCGCCGCTCGCATCTGCCAAGCAATCTCATTCACTTCTTCCACTTCCGCCCTCGGCAACATGGCTCCCACCAACAAGTCCAACAAATCCACCAAGTCCAGCTCCTCTCCCTCTTCGTCGACGCAGGCCGCCGCTTCGAAGCAGGAAGACTCCAGCTCCTCACGCCGCACTACTCGCTCCATGAAGGCCAAACAGGACGAAGCCGCCACCGCTTCTGCCGTCACTGCAGACCAGCAAGCCAGCAACGTCGCGAAGCAAGCCACGTCAAAGTCCGCCCACCCGACTCGGTCTGCATACTCAAGCACCATGGTCTCCTCTGCTGCCTCTGTCCTGGGCAAGCGCAAGACTTCAGATTCTGGTGCCAGCGGCCCGCAGCAGACTACTGCCTCCAAGAAGGCCAAAACTCAAGACAACGAACCCATCACATCCAACCAGCAGGCCGATGAGCCCGCTCCGCAGCCGACCGATGCCTCCAAGGAGGCCACACCTCAAGGCAACGAAACCGTTACATCTGACAAGCAGGCCAACAAGCCCGCTCCGCAGCAGACCAAGGTCTCCAAGGAGGCCAAAGCGCAGGACAACGAGCCCGTTGCATCTGACAAGCAGACCGATGAGCCCACTCCACAGCAAGACAAGGCTTCAAAGAAAGCCAAAACTTCATCCTCAACCACCAAGGTCGCCTCTGCCTCTGTCCTTGGCAAGCGCAAGGCGTCAGGCTCTAGAGACAACAACTCCCAGCAAGACAACGCCTCCAAGAAGGCCAAAACTCAGGACAGCGCACCCGTCGCATCTAATCAGCAGGCCAACAAGCCTCCTGTTTCCGACACCGCGCACCTCGTCTCCCAGTACTTCCCCAAGACCAAGACTCATCACGTAGCCAAGACTCGCGTCAACTCCAACGGCCAGCCGCACAAGTCGCAAGCGGACATTGACGACGAATTGGAGACCGACCTCCAGCGCATTCGCCACCAGCCATTCCACTGGGGCACTCAGGTCGAGCCTGCCACCAACAAAGACATGCTCGACGACTTCGCAGAGATGAAATTCTCCCCCGAAGAGATCGACACCATGATGAACAAGCGTGACAACCTTGAGGTCGACGGCACAGCCCAGCGCCCATTCGTAGGCCCCGGCAAATCGGTCCCCAACACCGGTCCCATCAAGGAGAAGAAGCGCGCCTCGCCCAAGGGCAAGTGCAAGTACCAGGCCCTCAAAGTCTTCGCGAAGCAAGGTAAGTCTCCCCCCAACTCATCCCACAACCTCCTCAAACGAACATCTCACTAACAAAACAACCACAGACTGGATCCTCTTCGACCCCCTCAAAGGCACCCCAGACGACTACGGCACCCCACCGGAAGTCATGCTCAAATGGGCCTTCTTCGAGCCTGGCAACCCTCGCGTCCTCCTTCACAACTTCAAGAAGAAAACCCTCCTCGCCGCCGCCACGCCGCAGGCCCTCCAAGAGGCCACGGTCGACTACACCGAGACCGGCCCGAAGATCGCCGGCTGGAAGCCCATCGGCACAGCCACCAGGAAGCCTTCTGCTGCTTCTGCTGCTGCTGACGTCGCTGCTACCACCGCTCCGGAGCCGGAGGCCGAAGCCGAGGCCGCTGAGACGCCTGCCCTGGGCCGTGGTGCCAGGCGCAAGATCGCTGCTGCCAAGAAGCGCGATGCCGAAGAGGCCGTCTCAGCGGCCAAGGTGGAGGAAACGCCGGCTGTGCCGGCTACAGTAGCACAGGGGCCTGTTGAGGCCGAGGAGGAGGAGAGGGTGTTGGGTGAGGGGAAGCAGAAGCGCAAGCGGCGCGCTGGGAAGCCGAAGAAGAGTGCGGCGTTGGTGGAGAATTCGAGCTCGCAGTGAGGCGAGGGGGGTGTGTGGGTGTTCTCGGTGGGAGGTGAGGGTGTTGGGTGTGGTGGAGAGGGTGGTGTTGTGTTGTTGTCGGCCTGCTAGTTGGAGTGGAGGGTGTTTGGAGAACATGATGACGATGATAGTATACCCAATCTGCGCGAGAGAGCTGGTTCTCCTCGGCGAATCGAATGTTGTTTGATGAGCATGGAAACGAAGATGGCATCGTGTTGTGTTCTTTACAAGTATAGCACAGCTGGCTTTTCTCGATGAAACTGAATGTTGTTCGATGAGTTTCAAGTCGTTCATAGCAGCATACTATCTACTTCAAGTGATACGAAAGAGCCGGTCTGTGTAAATGAACTTGAAGTTGCTTGATGAGCATGAAGACAGTGGTCGCAGCACTTGCACCTTCTCGTTCACAGTTTAGGGCTGGCTCTTCTCTACGAAATGGACTATTTTTGGGAGATTACAGTGAAAATGGTATAAGCACATATGTTTCTTTGATTTTAGAGGAGAGCTGACTCTTCTCTATGGAATGAATATCATTTGCGTTGTGAATATCGTTTGCATTGTGCAGAGAGGATGGTAACAGCACATGTGTTCTTTGAGTCTTGCAAGAAATTTGACCCTTTTTGTCGGATCCAAACGCTATCTGAGAAGGATATTTGTGATTGCAGTAGCATGATTAAATGCTCATCCGCATCAGAAGGCTGGCTTTTGTCGCTGAAATTGGCCGGTTTTGCAAAGTTCCCTCTCTGTGGTATTGATATGTGTGATCGTTGATCGGGCGTAAGAAGACTGGCCTTCCTCGACGGAAGCTAGCATCGTCAAGAAGTATGGAAGCGATAATAGCAGTCCTTGTGGATTTCAGCTTACGTTGAGGAGGTCGGACATTCTCAGTGAGAACAGGTATTATTTGGAGGTATGCAAGCTAAGATAGTAGCATATGTGATTCCTGACTTGTATTAGCAATATTGAGTCTTGTCGGTGGAGACAGTATCGCTTGGAAAGCACCAAGCTGTAGGCTGTAACATATGTGACTTCTGAGTCACGTTGAGAGGTTAGTCTCCTCTCCACAGAAGCTATCATTGTTTGAGAGCATAAGTTTAATGATAGCAGCATATGTGGTCTCTAACACTTGCTGAGAAGTCAGACTCTTCTCGGTGGAGTCAATGCCATCTTCACAATATTTGATAGCTAGTAGTAGCACATGTGATTTCTAATGATGTTGAGAAATCTGGTTCATGTTCTCATCGATGGCACTGTGCTATGCAGATAGAATGAAGTCATGGTTAGTGGCATTCATAAATATCTTGAGAGACACAGCTCTTCTCTGCAGAGTTGTTATCATTTAGCAAGCATTAAACGTTGCTCTCGCCCAATTATCTCGGCGGACGTTAGAGCGAAGAATTCGACGATACACCCTAGCAGCAGCCCCGTCAAATGCAAGAGTAGACTACAGCATCTCAACAGGAGTCAAATGGCTTTGCTACCTTACGAAGTCATGTCTGTTAACCTGGAATCAGGCAGTGTATTGCTGACAGGCGATAAACATGCATCTCAATGGCAGTGTTAGCAGGGTTAGGGTGCGATCGACACTTGGAATACTGTAATATGATCACGCATAGATTCGCAGAGGTGGTCTCTATCTCAGAGGGAGACTAATTACGATGCTCAACATAACCATCGAATCAGGTACAAGCTCATGCGTTGCGTCTTGTCATGAGACGATATCTATACCTGTTGTTATGCTTTCCAAGACTCAGGAACAAAAGAACTGTTGAAACCTTATGCAAGCCTGAATGTATCGCATTGACGACGCAAGCCGGCGACGTTGAAATGTCTCACCCTGCCGTGTGAGCCGTGGCAACCACCCGAGTCAAATTCGAAGATGCCGTGTCTTGACATCGGTCTTTGAAGAAAGATCGAAGATCTCTTGAGAGTGTTGTCGGAAAATGTCGAAAACATCGGAGGCCGCGCTCGCTATCGTGAACCGACAAAGTGAACGTTGATCGCATGGTGACATGGATTTCACCATCGACATGTGTCAAATTTCCGTCAGGCACTACTGTATGCGACGGGAGGAACAGCCTAGGGCACACAAGGCGTGGAGGTAGAGTTCGGGGATTTACATAGCCGTACCGTCGTGAGCACATCGACGTCAATCAAGGCTAGCTGGGTAAGCGAGCGGCGGATTGTTTGGACGGAAGTGCGTGGAGTTCGACTGGATCGGGCAATTCTTGGAGAGCCGACGTATGGGAAAGCGCGTGGTTCGGAGAATATTTTCAAATTATCGCTTTGCGGCTGGATTTAGTCCTTTGGGCAGCGCTGGCTGCGTGACGACACGACGCAACGGGAATTGTCTGAGATGCATATTTCGACGCCGTGGAAGACATGGCCAACGACCATAATATTTACCTGTTTCTCAATCGAAGGGCGAAGTTGCGATGGAGACAATGCCCGGATGCGGATGGGAGTCGTTGTGCCGTATGTTACAATCAGACGATCGATGCGCAGTCCAACAGTACAGCACTCGCTATAGCTAAAGTTAGACCGCTTTTGCCTCTCTGTGCGACCGAGTTCTAGCGGCGGATCAGTGCTGACTCCCGGATATCCGTGCTGACGGGTCAGGGCCGAATTTGCGGACCAAGTAGGAACTTGACACCTGGAGCAACGCCTCTGATGGGGAGAGACGATTTGCGCCGGTGGCTGGTGCGAGGGAGAAGGAGAGGCTGAAGCCGTCCACAGCAGTTGACCTTGATGCTCTGGGATATGGTTTGTTGAGCAGTGTCGTGGACCAGGACCCGGGGATCGTGCATGAGCTGCCTGCAGCTGGAGGTGCCCTGCATCAACACCCCACAGTGGACGGCCCCCAACCGCCTGCTCACCCAGAAGGCCGACCTTGCGATGCCCTCCCCAGCGGCGAGCGATGAGGCTCATCGCAGCTCGGGGCGATGGGCAGGATCGGAGCGTCATGCATGGCCGCGCATGGCTGAGAGACGTCTCACCCAACACTGATAGCAACCGCCAGCGCCCATGCCCGTCCGCAGCGTGGCAGCCAGCAATTCCGTAGGGGAGGGCGAGGGGGGCCGGCGTCTGTGCTCAAGCAAGCCGACTGTTTTCGGGCTGGGATGTGGGAGCTTGCAGACGCATGGGCAACATATACATGCGTGTGCCGGTCTCACCACTCCTCGAGTCCATTGATCCCACTCTGCCGTCTTGATCTTGCTGTCCTGCGTGTGCTTGCTCTCCCACAATACATACACTACATACACATCCCACTCGCTCTTCACTGCACCCGCAGCTCATCGCTCGTGCCGTCACTTTTCGCGGTGGCATTCGGTGTGCATCCTAAATCCCGCTCTAATACACAGACGCCTCCGCAAACCGCTGGACCCCACGGCACTCGAGCAACTCCGAAAAAGAAGCGCCTGACCTTTGCTTCTCTCGCACCATCCGCACACACCCCTTAAGATACCCTTACCCAGCGCTGTTTTCATCTCCAGCGTCACCTCTTCCATCCTCACCGCAACACCTCGTCTGCCGCTAGACGGTACTACACTCCTTCAGCCCCGGCTGCCCGCGCGCCTTTCTTTTCTCCCCGCGACTGAGCTTCTTTCCCGCAGACTTCTTTAATGACCTCTGTTATCGCAAAGATGGCCGACGCAGTGAGCGGAGCTTCATCCAAGACCAATGGCTATGCCAATGGCGCCCCCAGCAGCTATGCTGCCAAGTTCAATCTCGCCTCGCATTTCATCGGTGGCAGCGAGCTCTCCAAGGCTCCTCCCAGCAAGGTCAAGGACTTTGTTGCTGCGAGCGATGGTCACACAGTCATCTCTAGCGTAAGTCTTGATGGAAACAGAGCTCGCACGACCTTTTCACGATGGACCGTCGAGTCTGACAAGTTTGCAGGTTCTGATTGCGAATAACGGTATTGCCGCCGTCAAAGAGATCCGCTCAGTGCGGAAATGGGCATACGAGACATTGGGCGACGAGCGCGCCATCCAGTTCACCGTCATGGCCACGCCCGAGGACCTGGCGGCCAACGCAGACTACATCCGCATGGCGGACCAGTACGTCGAGGTCCCCGGTGGCACCAACAACAACAACTACGCCAACGTCGAGCTCATCGTTGACGTGGCTGAGCGCATGAACGTTCACGCCGTTTGGGCAGGATGGTAAGATTTGGACAAGAGCAGAAAAATTGGACAACTTGAGAAATGCTGGCTAACATCAGCACAGGGGTCACGCATCCGAAAACCCAAAGCTCCCAGAGTCGCTCGCCGCCTCGCCCAAGAAGATCATTTTCATTGGCCCGCCCGGCTCGGCCATGCGATCACTTGGTGACAAGATTTCATCCACAATCGTTGCTCAGCACGCTGACGTGCCCTGTATTCCCTGGTCTGGTACTGGTGTCGACAAGGTCGTGGTCGACGAGAACAACATCGTCACAGTCGAAGACGAGGTCTACCAGCAGGGTTGCGTCAAGTCAGTAGCAGAGGGTCTCGCAGCCGCCAAGAAGATTGGCTTCCCCGTAATGGTGAAAGCGTCTGAGGGCGGTGGAGGAAAGGGTATTCGCATGGTTCACGACGAGTCGAACTTCGAGCAGCTGTACAACGCTGCTGCCAGCGAAATCCCCGGTTCTCCCATCTTCATCATGAAGCTCGCGGGCAACGCTCGCCACTTGGAAGTCCAGCTTCTTTCTGATCAGTACGGCAACAACATCTCGCTCTTCGGCCGTGACTGCTCCGTTCAGCGAAGACACCAGAAGATTATTGAGGAGGCTCCCGTCACCATTGCTGGCGCAGCTACCTTCTCAAAGATGGAGAAGGCCGCCGTCTCGCTCGGAAAGCTTGTCGGCTACGTCTCAGCCGGTACCGTCGAATACCTCTACTCTCACGCCGACGACAAGTTCTACTTCTTGGAGCTTAACCCTCGTCTTCAAGTCGAGCACCCGACCACTGAGATGGTCACTGGTGTTAACGTCCCAGCTGCCCAGCTCCAGATTGCTATGGGTATCCCTCTCCACCGCATCCGTGACATTCGCTTGCTCTACGGTGCCGACCCGCACACGACCACCGAGATCGATTTCGGCTTCGAGAAGGAGGGCTCTGCTCTCCAGCAGCGCAGGCCTCAGCCCAAGGGCCACTGCACTGCTTGCCGTATCACCTCCGAAGATCCTGGCGAGGGCTTCAAGCCTTCCTCCGGTACCATGCACGAGTTGAACTTCAGGTCCAGCTCAAACGTCTGGGGTTACTTCTCCGTCGGTGCTGCATCCTCCATTCACAACTTCTCCGATTCTCAGTTCGGCCACATTTTCGCATACGGCGAGAACAGACAGGCATCGCGCAAGCACATGGTTGTTGCATTGAAAGAGCTGAGCATTCGTGGTGACTTCAAGACCACTGTGGAATACCTTATCAAGCTTCTCGAGACTCCTGCTTTCGAGGAGAACACCATCACCACTGGCTGGCTCGATGAGCTGATCAGCAAGAAGCTGACAGCTGAGAGGCCTGACCAGATGGTCGCTGTTGTTTGCGGTGCCGTCACCAAGGCTCACGTCGCCAGCGACATCTGCACTGCCGAGTACCGTGCTGGCCTTGAGAAGGGTCAGGTACCCAGCAAGGAGACTCTTAAGACTGTCTTCCCTGTTGAGTTCATCTACGACGGCAGCAAGTACAAGTTCACTGTCACTCGCTCCAGCGCTGACAGCTACACTCTCTTCCTGAACGGCAGCAAGACCCTGGTTGGTGTTCGTGCTCTCTCCGACGGTGGTCTGCTTGTCCTTCTTGGTGGCCGCTCGCACAGCGTCTACTGGAGGGAGGAGGTCGGTGCCATCCGCATGTCGGTTGACAGCAAGACCTGCCTGCTCGAGCAGGAGAACGACCCTACCCAGCTCCGCACACCCTCTCCCGGTAAGCTTATCAAGTATACCGTCGAGAACGGCGAGCACGTCAGCAAGGGTCAGCCCTTCGCTGAAGTTGAAGTCATGAAGATGTACATGCCTCTCATCGCGCAGGAGGATGGTATCGTCAACCTCATCAAGCAGCCTGGAGCCACTCTTGAGGCTGGTGACATCCTTGGTATCTTGGCCCTTGATGACCCTACCAAGGTCAAGTCTGCCCAGCCCTTCCTCGAGCCCATTCCCGATGTTGGCGCTCCCAGTGTTCTCGGCAGCAAGCCCCCGCAGAGGTTCGCTCACGCCTTCGGTGTCCTCCAGAACATTCTCCAAGGCTACGACAACCAGATGGTCATGAAGAGCACCCTGAAGGACCTTATTGCCGTGCTCCGCGACCCCGAGCTTCCCTACGGAGAGTGGAGCGCTCAGGCTTCTGCTCTTCACTCACGCATGCCCGCCAAGCTCGACGCTACCCTGGAGGATATCGTCAAGCGTGCCCACGCTCGTGGCTCTGAGTTCCCTGCTAAGCCCCTGCAGAAGGCCTTCCAGCGCTTCCTCGAGGACACCGTCTCCGCTGGCGATGCCGACCTTCTCCGCACTGCCCTTGCTCCTCTGCTTGACATCATGACCAAGTACACCGATGGCCTCAAGGCTCACGAGCTGCTCACCATGACCAAGCTGTTCGACCAGTACTACGATGTTGAGAGCATCTTCTCTGCTCGCCAGAGCCGCGACGAGGAAGTCATCCTTGCCCTCCGTGACGCCAACAAGGAAAAGCTCATCAACGTTGTCCAGATTGTTCTGTCTCACACCAGGGTCAGCGCGAAGAACAACCTCTTGGTTGAGATCCTTCAGACATACAGGCCTAACCAGCCTAACGTCGGAAACGTCGCCAAGTACTTCCGCCCTCACCTCCAGAAGCTGGCTGATCTTGAAGGTCGTGCCACTGGCAAGGTCTCCCTCAAGGCTCGTGAGCTCTTGATCCAGTGCGCCATGCCCACCCTTGAGGAGCGTACCGCCCAGATGGAGCACATCTTGCGCTCTGCCGTCCTTGAGTCTCGCTACGGTGAGAGCGGATGGGAGCACCGTGAGCCGAACTTCGACGTCATCAAGGAGGTCGTGGACTCCAAGTACACCGTCTTCGATGTGCTGCCCCACTTCTTCACCCACTCCGACCCCTGGGTCTCGCTTGCAGCACTTGAGGTTTACATTCGCCGTGCCTACCGTGCCTACCAGCTCAAGTCCATCGACTACGTCGTCGAGGGTGATGCTCCTTACGTCCTCTCCTGGGACTTTGCCCTCCGCAAGGTTGGCGAGTCTGAGTTCGGCCTGCCTATCGAGTCCTCTCACCCGTCTACTCCAGGCACTCCCGCTGCTGGCAGCATGTCCAGGGTTCACTCCATAAGCGACATGAGCTACCTCAGCCGTCAAGCTCAGGGTGGCGAGCCCACCAGGAAGGGTGCTGTCGTTCCTGTCGAGTACCTCGATGACATTGATGAGATTCTGATGAAGGCTCTTGAGGTCTTCCCCCTCGCCGGACAGAAGACCGGCCGCAAGGAGAGCAACACTCTTTCGACTGATCTCTCTAAGCGCAGGGCGCCCACCGCTCCTCAAATCGAGAGTGATGATGAGCTCTCTGCTGTCTGCAACGTCGCTATTCGCGACGCCGAGAGCCTCGACGACAAGGAGATCCTCGCTCGCCTGTTGCCTATTGTCAACGACTACAAGCAGGAGCTTCTTGCCCGCCGCGTGCGTCGCCTGACATTTATCTGCGGTCACCAAGACGGTACCTACCCTGGCTACTTCACTTTCCGTGGACCCGCCTACGAGGAAGACACCAGCATCCGTCACAGCGAGCCCGCTCTTGCCTTCCAGCTCGAGCTCAGCCGTTTGTCCAAGTTCAACATCAAGCCTGTGTTCACTGAGAACCGTAACATTCACATGTACGAGGCTGTTGGCAAGGCTAACGAGAACGACAAGCGCTTCTTCACCCGCGCTGTCGTCAGGCCTGGCCGCCTGCGCGAGGACATTCCCACTGCAGAGTACATGATCTCTGAGGCCGACCGCCTTATGACTGACATTCTTGATGCCATGGAAATTGTTGGCAACAACAACTCTGACATGAACCACATCTTCATCAACTTCTCTGCGGTCTTCCCGCTGGACCCCAAGGAGGTCGAGGAGGCTCTTGCCACTTTCCTCGACCGCTTCGGTCGCCGCGCCTGGAGGCTCCGTGTCACCGGTGCTGAGATCCGCATTGTCTGCACCGACCCCAACACTGGTGCCCCTTACCCTCTCCGTGTCATCATCACCAACACCTCAGGCTACATCGTCCAGGTCGAGCTGTACGAGGAGCGCAAGTCCGACAAGGGCGACTGGCTCTTCCACAGCATTGGTGGCACCACCAAGATCGGCTCCATGCACCTTCGTCCTGTCGGTTCCCCTTACGAGACCAAGGGCGCTCTCCAGCCCAAGCGCTACAAGGCTCATATCATGGGCACCCAGTACGTGTACGACTTCCCCGAGCTCTTCCGCCAGGCCATTGAAAACAGCTGGATCGCCACTGTTGCCCAGCACCCCGCTCTCAAGGACAAGAAGCCCATCTCTGGCGAGTGCATCGAATACAGCGAGCTCGTGCTTGACGACTCCGACAACCTTGCTGAGGTCAACCGTGAGCCCGGCACCAACAACATCGGTATGGTCGGTTGGATCATCACCGCCAAGACTCCTGAGTATCCGCGTGGTCGTCGTTTCATCATCATCTCCAACGACATCACCTTCAAGATCGGTTCCTTCGGTCCTCAGGAAGACAAGTTCTTCCACAAGTGCTCTGAGCTCGCTCGCAAGCTTGGCATCCCACGTATCTACCTCTCTGCCAACTCCGGTGCTCGCATCGGCATGGCTGAGGAGCTGATCCCTCACTTCTCCGTTGCCTGGAGAGACGAGAAGCGCCCTGAGGCCGGCTTCGAGTACCTCTACCTCACTCCTGAGAAGAAGGCTCGCTTCGAGGACGGTGCCCTCAAGTCTGTCATCACCAAGGAGATCAAGGTCGATGGCGAGGTCCGCCACCAGGTTGTCACCATCATTGGCCAGGAGGAGGGTCTCGGTGTGGAGTGTTTGAAGGGCTCCGGTCTCATCGCTGGTGAGACTGCCCGTGCCTATGAGGACATTTTCACCATCACCCTTGTCACTTGCCGTTCCGTCGGTATCGGTGCCTACCTTGTCCGCCTCGGCCAGCGTGCCATCCAGGTCGAGGGCCAGCCTATCATCCTCACTGGTGCCCCTGCCATCAACAAGCTCTTGGGTCGCGAGGTCTACACCTCCAACTTGCAGCTTGGTGGCACCCAGATCATGTACAAGAACGGCGTCTCCCACATGACTGCCAATGACGACTTCGATGGTGTCTCCAAGATTGTCAACTGGATGTCGTTCGTTCCTGACAAGAAGGGCAACCCCGTGCCTATCTCCCCATCCGCTGACTCCTGGGACCGTGACATCACCTTCTTCCCTCCTCAGAAGGCTCCCTACGATGTGCGTCACTTGATCGCCGGTCAGGAGACTGAGGACGGCTTCCTCTCTGGTCTCTTCGACAAGGACTCCTTCAAGGAGTCCCTTGGTGGCTGGGCCCGTACCGTCGTCACTGGTCGTGCCCGCCTCGGTGGCATTCCCGTTGGTGTCATTGGTGTCGAGACCCGCTCCGTCGAGAACGTCACCCCTGCCGACCCCGCCAACCCCGACTCCATCGAGCAGGTCACCAACGAGGCTGGTGGTGTGTGGTACCCCAACTCCGCCTTCAAGACTGCTCAGGCCATCCGTGACTTCAACAACGGTGAGCAGTTGCCGCTCATGATCCTCGCCAACTGGCGTGGTTTCTCTGGTGGTCAGCGCGACATGTACAACGAGGTCCTCAAGTACGGTTCTTACATCGTCGATGCCCTCGTCAAGTACGAGCAGCCCGTCTTCATCTACATCCCTCCCTTCGGCGAGCTTCGTGGTGGTTCATGGGTCGTTGTTGACCCCACGATCAACCCCCAGTTCATGGAGATGTACGCCGACGAGGACGCTCGTGGCGGTGTCCTCGAGCCCGAGGGTATCGTTGGCATCAAGTTCCGCAAGGACAAGCAGCTCGAGACCATGGCTCGTCTCGACCAGACTTATGGCGACCTCAAGCGCCGTTCGCTCCAGAAGGATCTCACCGCGGAGCAGCAGACGGAGATCAAGAACAAGATGACCGAGCGCGAGAAGCTCCTCCTCCCCGTCTACCAGCAGATCAGCCTGCAGTACGCCGACCTTCACGACCGTGCCGGCCGCATGCAGGCCAAGGACACCATCCGCTCCGCCCTCGTCTGGTCCAACGCCCGTCGCTTCTTCTACTGGCGCCTGCGCCGCAGATTGAACGAGGAGTACGTCCTCAAGCGCATGGCGGCCGCTTCCCCTCGCGAGCTCGCCGCTTCGCGCACCAACAGCCTCAAGACCCTCGAGGCCTGGTCTCAGCTCCCCGCCTTCGGCACCGACGACATGAACGTCGCTGTCTGGTACGAGGAGAACCGCAAGAGCATCGCCGACCGCATCGAGAAGATGAAGGGCGAGGCCGTCGCTTACGACGTCGCCGCTCTCATGCGCAGCAACAAGGACGGCGGTCTTGCTGGTGTCATGCAAGTCCTCAGCATGTTGCCTGTTGCTGAGAAGGAGGAGGTTCTCAAGCGTCTTTCTAAGGCTTAGAGAGCTTGATCGATTGACTGACACGAAGACATGGAAGGAGTCTGGCTTTGTTAAGCATATTGTGGGACTTAGTGGGATGGGTTTCCAGGCTTTGATCTGGAATGATTGATATTATGATGATTGTGTTTTATTTTCGATGCTCGTTCTTCGCAAGGTGTCTTGTGTTGGGATCGGGGGTTTTATCTCTTTCTTTAAGTGTGATATTGGTTTCTTCGAAGCTTTCTTGATAGATTTTAATGCATTTCAATATGTTCAAGCTTACTACTCTGTGTCGGCTCTCAGAACAATATTGGACTTGAACTTCATATCTTGGACGTTTCGTTCCACTTCTCTATTGCTTTCCGTCTGCTCGGTCTACGTTCGGAGCGCTTACTTCATACGTAGCTAACGCCGACTAGGAGACGCCGTCGATCATTTCAAGTGCCTCCGCAACAAATTTATGCAACCGAAGTTGACATTAGAATCCATCACACGCCCATGTATCCGTCAGGGATGTCTGCCACGCCGGATCAAGCTGCCATGTTCTCATTGTACCCTTGTTTGGGCCAAGCCTTCAACGCCGGCGAAGTTGGACAGTGCGAAGCACTACCGGTTCGAGATAGATGAATCGTTCGCGCTGTCTGTAGAACAAACTACCCTTGTCGGATCGCGCACGAGCAATTCGCAACTATTCCGTTGAAACATCATTGGCCCACTGGGATCTGAAGAGCTGACACAGCATCGCGCGGGTAGGAGGATTGCATTACTCGGCGCAGTAAACCTACATCGCTTAGTCCAGACTTGCATGGAGTATCCACCCGAGTCCACGTACTTTGTGACCTCTCCGCTACATGCCGAGCCTCATTCGAGATGACCAGTTACACGATCGGGATAGGGCTCCCTGGAGACCTAATCGACGTGGTCGATGCGATGCATTCAGGTATTGGTATTTAGGACGGCAGATTCGTCTGCCCTTCGATTGTTGTTTTCAGTCTTCATATCAGCTTTTTCTCTTGTTTCTTCATCATTCCTCCATTTAAAAAAAAAGTCACTCTTTCCATATCCCAACCATGAAGATCACTCTTTTCAGCGCCCTGGTGGCTCTTTCTCCCATCGCTGCTCTCGCAGCTCCCACCACCGCCAGGCAAACATCCTCTGACGACGGCCCCATCGGCTTCGCCTCGCAAAATGGCGGTACCACAGGTGGTGCCGGCGGCTCTACCACCACCGTAACCAGCATCAGCGAGCTGATGGACGCCGTCGAGGGCGACGAAGCCGCCATCATCTACGTCGAAGGCACGCTGAAAGGCAGCACGGACAAGATCCGCGTCGGCAGCAACAAGTCAATTCTCGGAAAGGACTCTTCTAGCAAGATTGTCGGCGCCGGACTTTTCATCAAAGAGGCTAAGAACGTCATCGTCCAGAACTTGGCTATCAGCAAGGTCTCTGACGGCGAGGGCGACGCTATTGGTGTGCAGAAGTCGGAGAACATCTGGATCGACCACTGCGATCTGTCATCTGACCTTGACCACGGCAAGGACTACTATGACGGTCTTGCGGACTTCTCGCACGGCACTGATTACGTGACTGTCAGGTAGATCATCACCATTGCTTCTCCCAATTAGCCATCATTGCAAGATCGCAATAGCTGACTCGCTTCTCTTCTCCTTGTTTAGCAACACCTTCTTCCACGACCACTACAAGGCATCCCTCGCCGGTCACGACGACGGCAACGCCGATGAGGATGAGGGCAAACTTCACGTCACCTACGCCAACAACCACTTCAAGAACATCAACAGCCGCATGCCTCTCCTCCGCTTCGGAACCGCTCACGTCATCAACTCTTACTTCGAGGGTGGTGAAGTCGGCGACTCTGCTATCAACACCAGGATGGGTAAGTCATCAAATCCACTCCAATGATCCAAACATGACCATTCGATCGCATACTGACCTTTTCCACCAAATAGGCGCCCAAGCCCTCGTCGAAAGCAACGTCTTCGTCGACATCAAGGATGCTTTGACTTCGCAATTCTCTGACGAGGACGGCTATGCTGTTTCCAACGACAATGACTTCGGTTCTAGCGAGAACAGCGCTCCTGCTGGTAAGCTTGACAGCGTGCCTTACAAGTACACTCTGCTTGGCAGCGACAAGGTCAAGGATGCTGTTGTTGGCACTGCTGGTAACACTCTTACCCTCGGTTAGATGGGTGAGTGGAATTGATGCGGTGGCTGAGCGGAGAACGAAGGGAGAGTGGCGTGGGTGTAGCTCTGAAGTATGTATTTTGTGTGAATGCAGGTCGTTCATGCAGACTTATTGGACACTGATTGTCACTTGAGCGTTAAGTTCTCTTGTTGTCCACTATGCTTTATGCCGAGAGCATCAGTGACGACTTCGCAGCTTGACTCCATAGCTAAAGTCACTCTGCCTTCTGAACGATGCAGACGGTAGCCTTGTGGTCTCAAGTGCATGTACTTTAGGGAAAGGCGCAGAACATGAGACTTACCGGTAACAGTAGTTGAGCCAAAAATGGGAGCATCATACGCAGGCATAGTACTGATGATTACAGCGATCTATAGCAGCTCTATTACTTCATTCATTGACTCTTCACTTTGTGAGGCGAACACTGTTTCACATGTTGCCCTCGAAGTCTGCACGTGTGAAAAGCCTCGAGCTATGCTTTTGTAAAATTCGAAATCCTCTTCCGACAAACACCTCACAACCAGGCCAAGAAACGGGTTGTCCACTGTTGCAAGATCTATGACTGTACAGCCTGACGCATCTCATGATGAGCGCCACGAATACGCTCATGGCCACCGGGCTGCTATACGAGGGCAGCGACTTCAACGTATGGCTGGACTCTTTGCGACTGATCCTTGCCGCACACTGTCCAGGCACCCGTATTCCGAGAAACGTTCAAAGGTATTTTGTGAGAGGCTGTCCCTGTGGAGACTGGGAAGATGCAGTTGCCATCATATCATGGCAAGTGAGCCCTCACGTCAGATTCCGAGTGCCTGAGAACAGTCGCGAGAGCCCGAGCCAGTTGCTTGAGGCTCTAGCCACAGTTGCTCAGCCCTTCCGTTTGATGGACTTGCCCGCAGAAATTCGGTGCAGAGTCTATCACTTCACATTCGCTTCTGAACCCTCTCAAATTGACTTCACGCTCGTGAATCACAAAGAGTTACATGTCCAGAATAGCATTGGTCCTGCGTCGCGATTCGACTGTTGCAAAAGCCCTACGCATGAGCCAGCACTTGTGTCAGCAACTCGTCAGCTACGCAGCGAGGCTTTGCCGATACTTTACCAGGGGAAACGGTTCAGCTTCAAGTGCAGAAGTAGCAAATACCTCGAATGTCTATATTCTCATACCAGGCACGGGGGGCCGCAACCAAGAGAGAGCGGCTGGCGTCGTTCAAGTGCGACGATCGCCGAACAAGCCCTCGCAATCAACACTTGGGCATCAAAACTCAAGCCAGGCAGCCTGAGACTCCTCCGAAGAGTTTCCGTACAGCTGCCACTTTTCGGATTGATCTGTACCAGTCGCGAAACCGAGAATTTTTTGCATTTCAGCTTAGCTGCTGTTGATGGCAAGCTTGAGCTCAACGTCCAGACCCACCCATGCCTCAAGCCTACATCACAAAAGTTGATGACCGACCACACGGCTGCAATCAGCAAGCTTGCGCAGAGTCTCAAGGTGGAAGGTGGAGCGCTAATCATGGTCCTTACGAGTCGTCCGGACATTTGGGATCAGCTGGAGCTGGTAGACGATGGATGGGCGCTCTTCTACAACCCTCGTCTAGTGCTCCATGGCCTGATGATTGTCGGATTTATCTTGTTGGAGAGGTTGTTTGAACGAGCTGAGCAATCTCATTAGTCTGGGAGCAAGTGTATGCGGTTGGGAAACGGCATGCATAGTGTTCACAACATGGAGGATTGCGAACGGTCCAGCCCACAGTTCGAATCATCGAACGTACGATCCAGAAGGTTCAAACAGAATTTGAAATGACAATGGATATCAATGCGTGTGCTATTGTCACAAGTGCTGATTCGTTGCAAGTTTCTACTGCCAATGAGAGGGTATATATTCGCAGATCTACTCCTCGGCAACAAGGTTCTGACCATCCTTGAGACCCTCGACCTTGAGCTCGTGGCCTTCGGCCCTCTGGTAGATGTCCTTGACGTCGTCTGCAAGGCTTGTTAGCACGTGAAACGAAATGCTCTAAATCAGTAGGCCTACCTGTAGTGGACTCGAAGTGGCTGGATGCGTCGTAGCTCTTGGAGATGAAGATGTTGTCGCTCGCGCCACTGTCGAGGGGCTCGTAGAGAGGAATGGGAGGGCCCATGAACTTCTCCTCGATCTTGCCGAGGCGCTCAAGACCAGGCTGGATCTCAAGGTGGTGGTTGGCGTCAGTCTCAGCAATGGTGCTGACGATAGCAATGTAGTAGCCCTTGGGGCAGACGTTGTGTGCCCATGAAACGCAGGCAATGTAGATGTCGTGCTTGCGGCCGACCTGAGATTGAGGAATGATGAGCTGGACGGAGTCGCTGTTGTCGGTCTTGTCGATGGGGTGGTTGAGGATACAGATCGCCTTGATGAGCTTGCCGACGGTCTTGGCCTTCTCAGGGAAGTAAGACGGGTCCGCGAGGATCTTGCTGCACTTGGTCTCAAACTTCATGCCTTCGCCTGCTTCGTCGCGCTCTTTCATGGTCGCACGGATTCCGGAGACCTTGCCGTTCTCGTATTTGACCTCATCAACGTTGGTGTTGAGCATGTAGGTTCCGCCGTAAATGGCAGAAAGACGGGCAAAGCCCTGGGGCAGCTCGCCCAAGCCGTACAAAGGGTAAATGTAAGGCGACTTTCCGTAACGAGCCATGGAGTTCACGTAGAGACGGATGCGCTCGACGCAGTCCTTGGCCATACCTTTCTGCTCGATGTAGTCATCGGTGGCGTAGAGGGCCATGCTGTGGCCGATGAAGTCGCGAGTGGTTTGCTCGAGACCGTACTTGTCGTAGACCTGCTTCATGGTGGTCTGTGAGAGGTTCATGCCTTGTGTCCACGTTAGCCCTATACTCCTTTCGTGTTCCAGCATCTTCTCTTTCATGACATACCGTTGTGTGTGCTGGGGTTGCTCTCATCGAAAGCGCCGACCCATTGCAGGAAGTTCTTCGCACGTCTCTTCTCAAACAGGCCCATCAAGGGGCTCTTAAGTGCCTCGCTGGCATCTGAGGGCACCTTCGCAACTGTAGCCTTGGCTCCGTTTCCTTGCTGTACGTAGCTGCCAGCGATTTGCTTGAATTCCAAGTATCTTGTGACGTCGGTGGAAACCAGGATGTTGGTGAGCTCGCCGTTGCTCATCAAGAGCTTAGGGACGAGGTCGATGTTCCAGTCGTTTGCCCTGCCATACTTCTTCCATGGCTCGGTGCCCTCCTGGTAGTTGCCGTACTTCTTGAACAGAGCCTCGAGGTTGATGGAGGCAGACTCGCCGCCGTAGTGGTCGTTACGGTCGATGTGGAGCACCTTCTTGCCCTTGACGGAGAGCACACCAGAGAGCACACACTCGGTCAAGCCGGTACCCAAGACGACAACGTCGTATTCCGGAGCGATCTCATCCATGTTTGCGTTGATGTTTGGTAAGCAAGTGATAGCTCAGTGAACTGGTGAAACCAGGAGAGGCGAGAGCGAGCTATGTTTTGGCGGTGACGATGTGCTAGGCGACCCCACTGCGGGCAGACCTCGCGGGAATTCCGTTACGCCAGGGTTCAGAATGGTATGAGCTTCACGAGATCGCCAATACAATTGGTTGCCTTGATCATGCGCATAGCCTCCTGATAACCGCTACAGTCATCTCTAGATCTGTGCCTGACAATAGGGGGTTCATCGGTAAGCAGAGACTAAGATGCTGTCATCAGTATTCCGGTTCATGACGAGATAAAGCTTGAACTTCACCACAACTTATAATATAAAAAAACAAGAATCTAGCAATAAAGGAAAGGTCTAGGCAGAATCATATACGAGGACTGTCTGCGCTCAATGTCTCCAAAAGGAGCTTCCTCTTGTGACTGTCTGGCAGTCTCCGAGGCAAGTTACGACCTGCTGTAGGGCATCGAAACTCTTCACTAAACGACGATTAAAACTGCAAAGGTATACTGTGCACTGATACTGGTGCCTACGGCCAATGTGCAGGCCATTGACTGGCACAGGGGTTCCGCTGTATGGTCACCATTTCCCTGCTGTACAGGCACCGAAATTCATGAGTTATGGCAATGAAAGTCCGAGGCTGGGTAATTTTGACAGTTCCTATATAGACATATTATACATCGTCGCTTTTCAGAGCTACTTCGTTCATGCGCGGACCTCCTTGTCATGGCGGGCGGTCTCAGCAGCCAAGTTCTCCCGAGCTTGCGCATCGGTAATACCCTCTGGTGCAACGGTAGTGCTAGCAGCACCATATGAGTCCTTGGAGCATATTAGTTTGAGTGACTTCAATCTTCTGAGCTTTGGATCTTACCTCGGTGAATTCCTTGGGGATGTAAGCAGACTCGCCTTTGTCCGTGTCGGCATACAGGTCAACCTCCTCGTCCTCCATCGCGGCAATTCGGGCTTCTTCCCATGAGTACCAGCGCTCGGTGAGGCAGAGCTTAATAGCTTTCTTGGTCTTGCGAAGCTGTACAATTGTCAATACTCGGGTCACAACTGTCTTGCGTCGAATGAACCATACCTCATCTAATCTCGCTTCTTCTTCGTATTCTCCGTATCCAGCATCTAAGCGCTTCCTCTCCGCAGCATTGGTCAAGACGATGTTGGTGTCCTTGATGCAGAGCCACCACAATCTATGCAGATCGTCCCAACTCTTGTGTCGCAGTTCCTGGACTGTCCAGCCTCTACCATGCGCGTGAAGCTGTTCTGGAGTCTGCAGCGGCGAGCGCTCTTTGTTGAAAAATCCCCAAAGACCGTGGTCTTCGTCCACCTGCACTTGCGAACGGCGCGCAGGATCTAACACGGGCTTGGGAAGTTTATCGAGGTCTACTGAGAGCTTGATCTTCTTGTTCAATCCAGTGCGACGGATTGCGGAAATGCCTCGAGCAGGGTTGCCATCCTTGCGTGCGGCGCGAGTGGTCGACGACGAAAAGCTGGCGGATTGAGAGGCGCTCGAGAATGCTGGTAGAAGGAATCCAGGCGGCAATGTCGCAGAGCGCTGTGAGGCTGTCGAGATCAGACCTCCAATTATGCTTCGACTGGAGCAATGCATTATGGCGGTTGTGCTGGTCGCGTGTGGCTCTTGCGATCGCTCAGCGACTCTCATAGGAGATCAAACGTTCTCGGAGGTCCGCTCGTCTTTCGAAGTTGGCCGCGATTGAGAACACTAACCCTGGAGATCAAATCACGACATGATTGACTTCGAACAACTGCATGCACGTGAGACTTACATATGTACATACATTCACCCGAATAGATGCACTGTACATGTATCCATGTAACAGACACAAGCGAGGGAAATGCTTTTTAAGACTTCATATTCATCAAGGGGATGGGCATTGGGAACCTCGGCGGTACCGAATCCGCCGGGCTTGCGATTGAGCATTTCTTGCCATGAAAACTCGTTGCGCGTTCAAGATCAATGTTGTCATTGCGTTGTTAAAAATTAGCATCTCACTGTAAGTATCGAGCTCGACCACATGCATCAAAGGAAGCAAGCTTCAGGCTAAGGTTCTGACGGCAGGTTTACAAAATAACACAAAACATAGCTACAAATAGGTCTTGAAATACAGATCTCGTACAATCGACCCTTTCCAGGATGGATAAGCAAAGGAACGAAAGCTTTAGACACTCGTTCAACGAAGATACAGGGCAACATGGACATCGTTAAACGGGCTAAGCATTAAGCTGCGCTTCGAAATGTTCCGAACACAATCGCCTTGCCAGTGTCATTACTGATTTGCTTCTCGGCCTCTTCTAGCTTGAGAAGCAGGTGTGTAGTGCGGATGTAGATTTCTATATCTTGTCAGCCCACGGAAGTAAGCAGTCACTTTTGTAGTTCTCACCTTCAAACTCAATTACGTAGCTTACAACAATCTCAATATCACTTGAATACAACAATGGCAAGTTGGTGGCCCGCTGCTTCTGCCTCTTTACCTTGAACTTGATCCCGACATCCTCACCTCTAGTATTGATCCAGAGCACTTGAGGATCCTTCGTTGGGTCGCATGCTTCGATTACACTGTCTGACCGTGCATTGCGCTTGTCGGTATCCTCGTTCCCATGGTTGATGACTATCGTGCTGTGATCCGTAAATGATCGCGACTCGCAGTTCCGCGAAAGCCAATCTCGCCACACTCGGATAGTACCTTCGGCGACCTCTTGGAGCGAACAGAGCAGACCGCGACTACTCTCTCGCCTGCCCAGATATGCAACGGTCGTAAGCTGGGAGAAGAGCTCGTGAGCGTCTACACTGACAGTGTCTCGCACCACATTATCTTCGTCACGGACCGCTGACCGGATAGTAGTGTCCTGATACGTCCTTGAGCCAGGCACATCTCCGGCAGGATGTCGTTGTTTCACTTTGAATTCTGGTTCGTTGCTCTCAGGTCGGAACCTGGTGAACAGGCTCCCAAACCTTTTGATCTGTCCGACATATCGGCTCTCATCTTTTATGTCCAACAGCAAGCTGTCCAGACCTTCAGTGCCCAGAGGCATACAATACAGAGGTGGAGCCGTCAAGCGCGCTGAGGGATGGTGACATTCTAGGAATAAAATTTGGCCGTCAAGACCGGCTGCAATCTGCAGTCGGTAATGTATCAGACGCGAGATGAGCGAATGAAAGCGGCGACATGTCGCAGTGAAGGCAAGAAGTTCTCGTGTGGACGAAATGTCGAAGATATTGAGGAGGATCTAGTGGATATGGTCAGTCCGTGCGTTGGCTGCGTGCTTTCCGACAGAGGGCGAGACTGACTTCATTTGGAAGGTCAAGAATACCGTTGGTGTCGCACTCGATGTCTGCCATCGTCACATTAAATATGAAAATCGTTGATGTATCGTAGGACGAGATTGACGCTTGGTTCAAGCTTATCAGGCAAGGTGATGCAAGTGGATGTTTAATCGAGGTCATGTGATCGCGCGCCAGGCTAGGCTCCACGCGTTTTCGACTTCATTCGTCCCGGCCGCGGCAGACCACACCACGCTTCATGATTAACACGTCGCGGACCAGCATGTCTGGGCGGCAATAAGTGGTCGTTCCCATTCTGATCCTCATTGGCAGACTCGACATCATGGCGCCGCCTGCGAACGGCATGCTCGGTTTCGTGAGAGAGAAGCATGGAGACGTGAACCCTGACCTCGCTGACCTAAAGAGGGCCGTACCTAGTCCAGGTGCAAAGGCAGATAAGAAGTCAAAACCCAGACACAGCACTACTGCGAATCGTGAAAGAAGTCAAACTGGTCGTCAAGGCCGTCTGGATGACAATGCCTCTGCTCGGTCCAATAACAGTAGCACTGAGAATCTTTCGACAACCGCCAGCACAACTCGCCAGAGGCCTGGTAAGGATCATCGCCTCGAAACACGTTCCCAGTCATATGACCGATATGCTGCCAATGGTGGTCAGCAGTATGGTGCTTTTGGCGGCACGGATTATGACGAACAATCTGACACTGCCCAAATCTTGCCTGATGATCCAATACAAGAAGGAAAATTCCAAACAATGCTTGCAGAAGGAAGGGCAGGAGCGGGCACCCCTACCATCGCTCAGACTCAAATCAAGGGCGACTCCTACCCACCGACCTCTGCTGGCGTTCCGTCTATCACCGACCAACCCGAACGAGCTGCAGTCAGGGTCACGGGTGGTCTACAGAGCTTGCCTAATCATGCTGCAGGGCGCATGAGCTTTGGTCCTCGCAATGCAGGACAGCAGCCGCAGTTCGGCGGTGTCCGTCCCCAGCCACCGACAGTCTCACACGGCAAAGTCCAACCTCCTACGCCTTCGCATCAGCCGCAGGAGAACAGGAATCTCAATTCGGAGCCAGCGGTAGAGTATGATCTCTCGGCAGGATTCTCATTTGGTCTACCACCAAATGTCAAGAAAGACAGTGCCGTGCACCCCTCGCATCCTCCAAAACAGGCAGCCCCATCGCAATCACGTCTAGTTGAGGTTACGGTTGCGGCTCCTCGTGCGCATAGAGAGGTTGATAAGCCAGCTGTCTCACAAGCAATTCCTATCATCGACAATCGTTTGCCAACAACAGTAAAGCCCACGTACCAACCTGAGAGGCCATCTCGTGTCGCTGAACTTCAAGACTATCAACACCAGCAGTTCACGTCTGCTAGGGAGTCCTCGCTACCCGCTCGAGGCCCAGCTTCCGATGCATTGACAGAAGAGGAGCAAGTCGAGCAATCCGAGCAGCATGAACCCGGCGATGAGCCATTCGACTATGGTCTACAGGAGCTCTACAAGAAGGATTATGCATCTTTGAAAGCCGAGCCCTTCGATCACCACCCGAACGCTCAACCATTTGTCGTTTCTGGCCTGCCAGAGTCAGCAACCCTGGTCGAAAAATTGGCACATCTTGCCCGTGCAGAGCCCAAGACGCAATCTGAATTCTTCGCTAGTCTGGACATCGACGAATGGGAGGAAGCTGGGGATTGGTTCCTCGACCACTTCAGTGAGACGATCAAGAAGTTGAAATGTGTACGCAGGGAGAAGCGTGAAGCTGCACGTGCTTTCGAAGATGGAATTGAGGAGCGTGAGGTGGCCGTCAGCAAGAAACGTGCCCTGACAGAATCCGCAATGGCTGAAATGAAGACAAACGGGGCTGCTGTTCTAACTGGTACGCCTATGAAGAAGAGATGAGGGTGTCTACAAGAGGAAGAGCAGCGCCTGATACCCTTTTGCTTGGCCCCAGCTTTGACTGGGGGGCTTTATTTCTCGGTGTACGCAGACTAGATAATTCATCTCGACTATTGACGTTGACAGTATAGCTTGCATTCTGCGAGGCCTGTCAACTGGCAGTCGATGTCGCCGATACCCCCAAATAAGCATTATTGCCCCTCGAATGACAAAAAACAAGGGCTTTGTCCAATACCACACGTTGATCAACATGATTCTCATGTTCTCTGCCTCATATAAGCACTGGCTCAAACCACGTATCAGCCACATCTGGCTTCAACGTCCACTTGAGCCGCAACCGAACGGAGCAAAGTACCACAGATGAGCTATCTGCCCTGCTGCCCTACAAGCTTTCAAGCCTGGCCACCCACCCTTATCTACAGTACATGTGATCGCAAGCCACAAAGCAATACCGTAATCTGCCTCAAGCCTCCTTCACCTCGCATGTAAGATTCCCCTCCACATACCGACCAACCAACACGACTCCACAACGGCAAACCCCAAGCGAACCGGCACTCCAGATCCGGGGTACCGAGGGGCTTTGGACGCCTGCGAAAAAAAGGCAAAAAGCACTATGAGCATGTTTCCCGTTCCGCCTTTGCCTTTTCCCCCACGCTTTCCGGCTTGCGAAGGCTGTTAATGTCATGATCCTTACAAGAAGAGGATTCTTCGAGATTGCATTCGGTAGTAGTCGGCGATTGAAAAATGATTATGCCGAAATTCCTAAAGTGGTAGTTCCGCCTTGATTTTCTCGATTGAAGATGCGTGCCGATGAGAAGGGTTTTGACGTCAGGTTTACAAACACGTGCTATCGATCTTCGAAGAATTACAGTAGTATTTTTTGTTTTTGATCGGGCCTGTATCCCAGTCATCGCTCATCGCGGTGTTTGAAGACATGGTAACTTCCGCCTTTCCATGCGAACCGACGGCATGAGGGCTAGGTCGGCTACCTGCCACAGCATGGCCTCGTAACTCGGCTCAAGATCAAAATACGGTCGGGTCAAGCATGTGATTTGAGGGCTCGCAAACGAGCGGATGAGGGCTTTGCTTTTCTCACCTCGCGCCAGCCATCGTCAGGTTTGCCTTCACGAATCGTTGACTGATAACGCAAGGATGGCGTGCTATCGACGAAGGGGCCAACGATTAGTACAGTGATCGATACGGGTCTAGGGCAACGGAATAATGACATAATATTTGGAGCGAGCTGGCAGGGAGGGTCTCGTCGCTTGCTCAGTGAATGCAGACGGTTGAGGGAAATCCAACACACGTAAATCCCGCGTGATAGAAAAATTGTTGAGGAGTTGTTGTTGTTGTTGAGGATTGGGCGCCTGATTTGCTCCAGTCGTTCGTCACACGCACATGTTTCCGGGACACGTTGCATGGTTTTTCGGCCAGTGAGATCTTAGTAGGCTGAGTTTCACACCGCTGTGGAAAGTGGGATGAGTGCGGATGGCCCGTGGGGAAAGATGGAGGGGGATCGTTTACGTTGAGGGAGACGATGCTGTGTTGTGTTGTCGGTTGACAGCACATGATCGTAATTCTCTAGTTCGTATGCATCACTGTGTTGATCAGATAAGGCCTAGACAAGCCTTTACCTGTCTCCGTCATGTGGGAGCACTTGTCTGGGGCCGCTCTGGGGTACGCCGGAACGACGTCCTCACCTCTCCACAGAGATCGCCTGCGCATCACTTGCTGCGAAGGGCAGGCGGATGCAGAAGATAGGAGCCGGCACGAACTCAACTGAAGCTTCTCCCCACTGCATCATACTCTACGAGGTAGGTACAGTCCGAACGCATCATTGGTTGACGCAAACGTAGCGTTTCCACTACTGTGCTGCTACGACTCGCGAAACGACCTCGAGACGGGCGCGTAGGGACTGCGTTGAGTTCCCAGTCTGTGCCAGCGATGATAGCCGATGTTCAGCAGAGGTACGACTCCGCTAACAAGAAGTCATTACCATCGACTTGCGATATACGACGACCCAATAGAAACCCCCAAGTCTAGAGTAACCAAATCAACACATCAATCTTACCCCAGCTCCACCCCACACAACCAACTCCACATCACGAAATCCTTCCCATCGATAGCCGTACCATGCAAACAGCAACACCAGCGAAGCAAGAAGACGAGACGAGGCGCTCCATCGGCCCGAACAACACGATTAACCTCTTGGCACGACACGCGTAACACGTTGCGCCTTGAAGGATTCATCATTTCTCCTGCGGCTGCTGCACTCCACATAGCAACTACGACCGATGGGGAAGGGCCGATGCGATATCCGGTGAGCCTCCCCAGACAGCGATGTGGGGAAACAGCGACGATCGAGTGTCTTGGCCGTCGGGTGATGTCGGCTTTTGCTCAGTGACGGAGGAGAGGCAAGGGGAGAGAAAAGCTTGACGATACAGGATGATGACGAGGTTGGCAAGTTTGGGGTTGGCTGACGTCGTTTTTAGAGTCGAGATTTCACATTTGGTTTGTTCCCGGTCGATCTGGGGAGTAGGTTTTTGTTGGTTCTATGATGGATGCATCCGAGGCAGGATCTTGTTGATTGTGACGATCGTGATTACTGATATCCAGAGTCTGTTGTAGAGCGAGGCAATGTTGGAGCATGGGCGCAATCAGTCCAAAGTAGTGCGTATGCGGAGCTGTGAACGGCTCTTTGGGTAAGTTAATTGCAAGGCTTGTTAGTTGTAGCGCAGACCAATAAGTGGCAACTGCTATACACTAAATCGATGTTTGGATGGAGCGATATAAAACAAATTGATGTTTCGCGCTGGCGTCAAGATGAAAGTGATAGTGGAATATGAGAGGTGAGTATTGATCAATATCAGGATTCTACTAAGCTAGTATTACACGCTCTCTGTGTGGAAAGATCCAGGGAGAGCGCAGAGCAGAATCAGGAAAAAGAATAGGAGAGCTTTGATTTTCGCAGAACAAGAAACCAGTAACTCGAGCACTGAAAGTAAAGTGCTCGTCGCCCAACCAAACTCCAATCGCTGAATGTTCTTGGGAGCATCGTCTGCTTCGACCACAGACAGTAGCAACTACCACACGTACTCCATCCTGTCTATTCCTTTCGAACACCATATATGTGCCTCACAACACCATTCACACTGAGCGCGCTTCGTTGCACACATCAGCTTTTGCCTCCTTCGCCGTAGAGCGCCGAACCCAGTCTATAGTCGCTATAACTCCTCGCAGTCGCAATAATCCAGAAATGAAACCTCGAAGAAAAAACAATCATTTAATGCGGCCGTGATCGATCATGATTAGGCGGTCAATCAGTGAATGGCCGCGGATTGCCGTACAGAATTTGTCGGTGGGCAGAATTTTTCACGTCCTCTCGGGAGTGGCGCGAGCGCTGTTCTGACCGCTATTTTGACCACTGTTCTGACCACTGTTTTGTCCGCTGTTGTTGCCACTACTGGGATTGACGAGCTCGTTGATCTTGGTGTTGCCCTCATATTTGGGTGTCGAGACCATCGGGACCGGTAGCTTTCTTTGGGATCCGTCCCCGGCCTCCATAATTTCACTAATCCGCAGACCGCTGTGCTGAGCGGGGACGTACGGCTGTTGACCATCAGCTGAAGGCTCGACAGGCGCAAGCGCAGGCGGCGGTTGGTGAGCGAGGGAAAGGTGGTGCAGAGTTGGGAGCTGCACACCGTTATGGAAGAACTGGGGGCGCAGCCTGGGCGAATGCGAAGGCGTGGCCAAAGGAGTGTGGTCAGGCGTGGGTGAGATAGACTCCTGTGAGAATGATGGCGACGGAGGCGCAGTAGACTGAGGGGAAGCAGGTCTTGACTTCTTCGTCATGCGGTGAGCGTATTGGTCATCGTCATCGTGCGAGTGAGAACGAGACATCGGCTGTGAGGTGGGATTTGACGAGTAGTGGTAAGAAGAAAGAGAAGGCATGCGGTTTTGGCTGTAGGGATTGACGTGGTAGGGGGTCCTTGAAGAAGGAAGGTTCAGGTGTTGGTTGGGAATCTGAGCGTTGTTCTCACGCTCAACTTGCGATGCTGCAGTGGCAAGGAGGTTTATCGCACCCGGGCTCGAGTATCCGCCGTTGGCAGCTGGGCTCAAGTCACCGCTGTTGTTACGGGTCATGTAAGATCCAGGGTTGCTAGTGTACGTCGCGGCGTACGAATGAGGAGGCGAGACGTTGGGAGAGTTAATCTGGGACCCGGGCGCAGACTGTGGTGCTTTAGGCGGCGGAGGCATGTTGTTAACAGGGCTCTGCTGGTGTTGCTGTTGCTGCTGTGCCTGCTGCTGTGCTGCTTGTTGCTGCTGCAATTGTTGCATCTGCTGGAGCTGCTGGAGCTGCTGGAGTTGCTGCATCTGGGCCATTGGGCTCATGTTGTTCATGTGCATGCCGTTCAGGCCGTTGAACTGGTGCATCTGGTTCAATTGGCCCATTTGCATTTGGTTCAGCTGGTTCATCTGGTTCATTTGGTTGATCTGGTTAAGCTGCTGGAGCGCGGGGTTGTCGTACATGCCAGCCTGAACGGCAGCGGCAGCGGCGGCGGCGGCAACATGTTGCTTGTTGCCGCGACGCGAGTTGGGGTTGTTGTGGATGCGCGAGTGACGCGTCAACTCGTCGGATCTGCTGAAGCGCTTGGTGCAGCCAGGGAACTGGCAGGCGTGCGGCTTTTCGCCAGTGTGCGTCCTGATGTGACGTGTCTGGTGCTCGAGGCGGTGGAAGGCCTTGTCGCAGAGCGGGCACTTGTAGGGGCGCGGCAGGTCCGGGCGGTTCTCGTCTGCGTTTTGTTGCATGTTTACTCCCATCGTCGGCATGGTCATGGCTGCGGCGGCCATAGGCGTGCCCGGCTGGCTGTTGGGCTGGCTGTTGGGCTGGCTGGGCTGTTGCGACGACAGGCCGGAGGAGGTCTGCGAGGCGGGCGCGCCGGTCTGCTGCTGCTGCTGCTGCTGCTGCTGCTGGGCGGCGAGGAGGGCGGCGGCGGCGGCGGTGTCCGGGAGCGGCGGCGTCGAGGTGTGCAGAGAGGGCGGCTGAGGACTGCGCTCGGGATTCAGCAGGTTCGAGAGCATGTGTTCTGTGGGAGCGCGAAGTTCGCTGGCGGCAAGGCAGAAGGATATGCGGGACAAGCGAGGCTGCGGCGGAGGGGAAAGCCGGGGAGCAGAGACAGCAGGCTGTGGCTCGCGCAAAAATTGGAAGGGCCTTTGACTTTGGCGGCCCCACTTTTCGAGGATGACGAACGGACGATAAGAGCTGGGGATCGATGAGCGTATCCGTCTGTTCCTGCGTCGCGCGAGGCTGCCGGCTGCGAGGCGCACGGCGTCGTGTTTCGGCCGGGCGTGGCGTGGCGCGGCTGCTGGCTGCCTGTGCGGCGCTGCTGGGTAAAGGGATGATGGCTCAGGATAGACCGGCCTGTCTTCCCCAGAGTCGCTGAGATCCGGCTGCGTGGGCGGTGCAGATCGTGGAGGGCGCGAGGCGGGATGCGACGCAGTGCGGTGCTGCAGTGCGTGCTGGCGGTGGCGGCGGCGGTGAGAGTCTGCGCAGAAAATGTCTGTCGTCTGTTGGTTGGGAGAGCACGGCGAAGGGCAGCAGGTGGTGTGCTCGAGGGCAGACCACCAGTATTGTACTGCTTCCGGTGGGTTTCGCCGCACCGCGAAGGCACCGATAATGCGATTTCTCTTGCGGGCTGGGGTGAAAAGTGGACCCTGCCGTGGAGTGAATGCTCTGGGGCGCGGACGAGAGGTAGTTTCTCGGCACCTTGCAATTTTTAACCGAAGAATCACCAAGATTGTCGAGAGCGTGAAGATAGAAACACAGCGCAGCCCAAGAGCTGGACCGCCGGCTATCTATCATGCCATCCTGCTCTGGACGGGCCTGTGGCATCCCTCACATCATCATCGCCCCTTCACGATGCGGCAGAGCATGTCCATAATACGCCCACCAGCGTCGCCCTACCACAGCCTGTGCTGGGCGTTCGCGCTCCGTCAAAGATAAGAGATTCAAGCACGTGTTTCGTCTTCGTGACGTCTCGAGGCGCTGGCCAAGCTGTAGGAGCCTCCACCCCTTCCACCGTGGGATGGGATGCAAGGCGGTCCTGGCAATCGTGCATCGTGCTCTGCTCGTGGGATGCAGCCTTTCATTGCGGTCACGCGCTACGCCGAGTTCCTGTAGCATGAGCGCAGCCTGGTATGGGCTGCAGCAGTAGTAGTGATGATCAGCAACACCGTTCGTCCCAAAGAGCCTCCATCCGCGTCCAACCCACTTGGGTGTCTTGGGATACGGCACGCAATCTCTCCTGCTACGGGATAGCGCTCTCGCAGCCACTCATCCGCCCGTGACACACATCATCCCCTGGGTTATCACACGCGCTTCACCCATACTTCTCCACCATCTAGCAGCGCTCCGCGCGGAGCCGGCTGGGCCTGGAGAAACGTTGCACGAATTGTGAGGGCATATTACTGTTGACCAAAGTCGTTCATCTCTGGCAGTCCGACTATCCTTGACGATGCTCACTCCATAGCATCGAGCAAGGCAGTCCAGTGACAAATTGACCACCATGGTCCACGGAACGCCGATAGCGCTGCGCTATACGAAAGGCCAGACCACGCATTGATATATCAGTCATGCCACAGTATTTTGGCCGATCAGGCGTCTGCGTCGATCACATCGTTGCCAATTCTCGTGCGTAGTCACCATAGTTTCGACGATTCATTAGTCAAGACGGTCGGCCACGCAAGCCTCGACACAACGACACAACTAATAGCTGCGACTACACATCATGCCCAGACCGCACCCGACGCCTCCTCCACATGGGGTGTCGCGCCGTCGTCTCCGCTCATGTGGAAACAACAGTGGCGGTGTTTTCCCAAGTGCGACTGACTTTACGGGCAGAATTTCTGGAACCCCCACGCGCAAAGAATGTGGAGGAATAAGCTCGACAGCATTCATCATATCGAGCTGACACCTACAGGCTAAAATCATGCTTCATCGAGAGAGTGTAGCGAGCATTTCGCCTAATATTACAGCAAAACAAACGTCTAGACTCTACCGTGCGAGCGATTGCCAAATTGTCAGCCAGCCCGCGGCTGATAACACTTGTCCATCGTGAGACTTTTGCCAATCTGTCGGTGGACCTTCTGAGCGCAGATAACCCACCTGGCTCGGCCAACCTGGGGCCACTTAGGGCCGGCAATGTGATCTTCCTTGACTCTTCTCCCGCTTGCCGTTCATCCATCCCTCTCCCTTTCCAGGCGACGATCTGTGGAGAGGGAACGAGCCGCAGATACCCCAGATGCTAGAGACATGGAGCAGGAATTATTCCCATCATCTCCGCAAAGAGAAGCACGGAGAGCCAAGAGCATGCAAGCATAAGACATCAATTGTCCAGGTATGCTTTCACCACCTCCAAACCTGCAATTGCGGTGAGAGATCCAAGCCTTCTCAGTGTTTTGCCCAATCTCACCGAGCATTGCTCCTGGCCTCGAGCCGTGGTGGCTTGCCGTGCGCGCAAGATAGCCCTGCGGCTCGTGTGCCGAGTCCACCAGTCCACCTCTCGCTCTCTTCTCGGCGCCATACGCTCGTGTCACGTGTCGCGCACCACGGAGCCGCTCGCGCTGCCTGTCCGAGCATTGGAAATCTTGGCGGCCTGAGATTCTGAGACCACGGAGAGCACGAATAAACCTCTAATCCGTGAGTACCCGGTGTGGATACGTTGGGGTCCGGATGGTCTGCGCCATCCCACGTCACCGGGTATCAGCGCACGGCGGAGCAGACACTACTACCTACACAGACTCCTCACCAACCCATCAGCCCATCAAGGTGGCCAGCTGGGTGCGGAGACACGGGTGGTACCTTTTCTGTTGGTTTTCCGCCAGCTCGCTTCCGCTGTTGGCTGGTGAAGGATCAGAAGACGTCTTCTTTGCAGAGAAAAACGCTGCCAGGTGGCTTCCACACGCTTCATCTGGAAGGCCCGATCGCTGTTGGTTTTTGGTATGGCTGTTTTGTGTCTACGGTACCCCAGCCTCAAAGCCGCCAGCAGAATAAAAACACACAACACCGCTTACCTGGCCATATTCACGTGTTCGCGAGATAGCGTGTGGAGCATCTCACCAGCAGGAGTGCGAAAAGATCGCGCGTGCTACCGGACCATATCGCTAGCAGCGCGAGCGTGAGATTCCATTAAGATTCTGTTTTTTTCCTCAACCCTCAAGCTTTCACATGTCCTGAGACTGGAGATATGCGGAGCGGCCGGGATTTCCACCAGCACGTGCAAAGCTGAAAGGACCAGCGCGCAAGGGCTCGACCAACACACGCCCCAGGGATGGCGAGAGCCGAGTGACGGCCGCGTTGAGTGCTCCGCGGCGGCCGTTTGGCAAGCTCCGCAATGCCTCCGCGTCACGGAGGTCTCGCAACGTGCTCTGGCCTGGGGACGCAGAAGTGGACTGAGCAAGTTTATTTTCTGTGGTGTCGGTTTGATCCGATCTTTCTCAAGCTGAATCAGACGGCGCCGGACACAAACTCCGTGATCGAGGTCTGGGTCAATTCATGAGAGTCTCGAATGTCGCAGACAAAGTCTTACTACACTCTGCTGACTCCTGTGAGGAATAGACACTCGTATTGCTCGGATCCCTTGAGGTTGTGTCTCAATGGCTTCACGATGATCATCCGTCGTCGACGTCAAACTCGCAACAGATCGTACACGATGTGTTTTGATCACATGTCGCTCAACGAGTGTTCTAGAACCCAGCTTCTTCGTCGTCATTGGGTACTCTTGAACATGCAGCAATAATAATGCTCGCGTATCGTCCAATCCTTCGCCGACACGACGTGCATGAATGTGACGCTGTTCCTGCATGCCTGGGTTGTGTCGAATTCACATGCTCGCGGCGTACGCCGAAAGTCCTCAATGGTCTATGGTACGTAGCAGTACAGGGGACGGTTTATCATGCATTCCGGCATGTTTGATCATATCTGAAGCTATGCAGCTTGCGTGTCTATTCTGTGGATCTCTAGGCTATATGCTTGTGAGCGACGATTGGTAGCACAGCTGTCGTTGCGTTGTAAGACGTTCGCGTTGGTCGTTTGATGCAATAAAAGTGTAATTGCTCAACTGGCCCACTGTTGACGGAATGGGACGGTGACAATGGTACCGGTCGTATTACATATTGTCGTTAGAAACCGCAGACTTCATGTTAAGTCTGTCGTCTCATTCCACGTGGTTGTGGTGCTCTAAACAACCAGCAAGTTGACTAGATTCTTCTACATGTTACATGACTATGTGACATCCGCAGCATCAAGCATGACCTCAATGCGAACGGCGCCGTCGCCCGTAGTATCATTGTCAATACATGTAGTCAACTCAACAAATGTATATCGATGCGTACATGTATTACACATTCGTGTGCCGCGCAAGAACATCGAGATGCACCGGTTGCTGACCCCAAACCCTAGGACTTAAGGGTTTCGTGACGCAACTTTAGCTCATCGCCAACATCTACATGTAGATCGCGGTACAGCTACTGGGACCTCTAATCGAACAGGCAACCATGTCACTCTCACAGAGGCTGTTCAGCTCGTCTCAGCGGCTGACAAGCTCCAGCCGGTGCCTCGGTCAGTATCAATGGCGTCAGGCACAACAGCAGACGAAGCGACAGTTCTCACTCCAATCCCGATCAACTCTCCTCAGATCCTCTCTCAAGGACGCGCGTAAGACACAGAGGCGCCATACTTCCACTGCGGCCAAAGATGTGAAGTCTGCCGGAACGCGCACGAAAAACCTTTTCTATGGCACTGGATTGCTCGCGGTCCTTAGCTTTGGCTACCTTTACATCACCGATACTCGCGCAAGCATCCACCAATGGCTTGTTGTACCGACCATGCGCACGATCCACTGGGACGCGGAAGATGCCCACCATGCTGGCGTGAACTACATGAAAGTGCTCTACAAGCTTGGCCTTCACCCCAGAGAACGAAGCACAGATGATCAAGAGCTCGGAGACTTGCGCGTAGAGGTATTCGGCCACACGCTTGATAACCCGGTCGGAACAAGTGCTGGAATCGACAAGGACGCCGAAGTGCCTGGACCTCTGTTTGCTCTTGGTCCTGCTCTCGTAGAAGTTGGAGGCGTGACACCTCTGTCACAAGAGGGGAACCCTAAGCCTAGAGTCTTCAGACTGCCTTCGCAGAATGCTCTGATCAACCGCTACGGACTCAACAGCGAGGGCGCAGATCACGTTGCAATGCACCTGCGTCAGCGCGTCAGGGAGTTTGCTCACAACTATGGATTGGGTCTTGGTCCTGATGGCGAGAGCGCAGTGCTTGATGGCGAGGCGAACGTTCCTCCTGGAAGTTTGATGCCTGGAAAGCTTCTTGCTGTACAAATCGCCAAAAACAAGACTACACCGGACGCTGATATCGCAGCCGTGGCTAGCGACTACGTTTACTGCGTGGAACGTCTCGCGAAGTATGCCGACATTATGGTCGTCAATGTCTCTTCGCCCAACACTCCTGGCCTCCGCGATCTTCAGGCTACTGCACCACTCACTGCCATTCTCACGGCTGTTGTTGATGCTGCAAAGAGCACTGATCGCAAGACCAAGCCCGCTGTCATGGTCAAGGTTAGCCCAGACGAGGAGTCTGATGCACAGATTGAAGGGATTTGCTCTGCTGTCTGGGCATCTGGCGTGGATGGTGTCATTGTTGGCAACACCACCAAGAAGCGCCCTGATCCCATCCCTAAGGGCTTCATTATGCCTGCAAAGGAGGAGAAGATCCTTACTGAGATGGGTGGATACTCTGGCCCGCAAATGTTCGACAGGACACTCGCCCTTGTCAAGCGTTACCGAGCAGCTCTCGACCAAGGTCCTCCCGAGGACAAGTCGAGCAAGATTGAGGAGAAGCCTGCACCAGCGCCGGCGGTGGCATCTGCCAACCCAGCCGAGGCCAGCGCTCAGCGTGATGCCCAGCACTTGAAGCCTTTGACCCCTGAAGCCGAAGCCGGGAGCAAACAGCCTCTCATCAACCTGCCCAAGAACCCCCTCGACTCGTCTGCTGTTCATGGACAGGCATCCGAGGCTGTCAAAGACGCCACTGTGATCAAACCCGCATCTTCCGCACCAAAGGTCGAGAAGAAGGCACCTCAGTCCGACGCACAAAAAGTCATCTTCGCCACAGGCGGTATCACCAACGGAGAGCAGTGTCTGCAGATCCTTAACGCTGGCGCCAGTGTCTGCCAGGTCTACACTGCCATGATGTACGGCGGCGTGGGCACCATGACCAGGATCAAGAGTGAGATGAGGGAAGAGTTGAAGAAGTCGAAGCGTTCTTAGACTTTGTTGAAGCGTTTTCGCAAACGCGGGTTCATATGTAAATCACCAGAAGCGAGTTATACAGAAGCTAAAATGTATTCTATGTCCGCAAGAAGTTTTTCATGGCCATCCTCTTGGTTCCAGTATATAGCAGCTAGTGTTCCTTTACTAGACGCAGGTGATAAGTAGATCCATGTAGACTGCCTATTTCTGAAAATTGGATACATGTAAATACTCTATGGCACCTCGCGCATGTCTGAAGCTATGTGTTCGAGCAACCAGACGTCATCGCTCCATCAGCCGCCGGAAGCTCCCAGTGCCATCAGCATTAAACATGAATGCATCACAACATCAAGCAAATTACCATTACCCATCACAACGTAGCAGGCAACTCCGCATCGGCCGACACAATACACTGATTATATCTAAGGAGTATTGAACATTCAATCTTCGCCAAAAATTAAACGCAATGACCCTTCGAACACTCGGCTCCAAAGCCGCCGCCGCTCTCGACGAAGAGCTCATGTCCAGCGGCGCCTTCTCAATCGACCAACTAATGGAACTCGCTGGTCTCTCCGTCAGTCAAGCAATGTACCTCCTCTCTCCTCCGAGCAAATCGCCAAGAATCCTCGTAGCATGCGGCCCTGGCAACAACGGTGGCGACGGCCTCGTCGCCGCCAGACACCTGCATCACTTCGGCTACAAACCTAGTGTCTACTTTCCAAAACAATCAAAGAACGAACTCTACGCACGTCTACGGACTCAGCTGGAACAGTTGAAAGTCCCCTTCACAGATGACTTTGCTACTGCGATGGGGAAGAGCGATTATGTGATTGATGCGATTTTTGGCTTCTCGTTCAGCGGCGAGGTGAGAGAGCCTTTTCCGGGCGTGATCAAGGCACTGGCTGAGAGTAAGGTTCCCGTACTGGCTGTTGATGCTCCTTCGAGCTGGAATATCGAGGAGGGACCGCCGAGCGATGGACCTGGTAAGGGCTACAATCCTGATGCTCTTATTTCATTGACGGCGCCGAAGCCGTTGGTTAAGTGGTTCAAGGGCAGGCATTTTGTGGGAGGGAGGTTTGTGAGTGTAGAGATTGCGGAGAAGTATGGGTTTGACATTCCGCCTTATAAGGGGAGCGATCAGGTTGTGGAGGTGCCTGTGGGAGGCGAGAAGTTGTGACCAAGGTTCTGATAATAACATGAAGGCAACAGTCGTAACAGAGATTGTAATCATGTGGCATGCTACGGCTCCGGAAGCGCCCATCATGTCATTCTCCACAGCGATCATTCCAGCTATCATTATAATGATGGTCCCATTACCGACCCTGTACGTCCTATGGTACTCTCCACGTTACAACAGAAGGACTTACAAAGCCTGTGTCACACTTCGTGGTAGCTCGCACCTTCTGTCCAAATGTCACGCGCGGCCAGTCAGCAATCGTTGCTCAATGTAAAAGCAGCTGCGAATAGGCTTACCGCTATCGTTCTTGGAGCTCACGGACTCGATCCCAGATCTCTGGGCGACTTGTGAGGAACAGCACCAGCGCTTCTCCCTCCAATTGCAAAGCGCGAGCCACACCACTGACAGTAGCAGCATGTTCCCTCAAAAGTGATATTGATTCTTGACCAAGCCACCCAGAATCAAGACAACCGATCTGAAGCCTGCCATTGACACTTGTCAAGTGCACAACGAGACAGACGAAAGTGTCACGACTGAATTTCATGGCTAGGTATCTTAGTGACTTGAGCGTATCCGACCTCAAAGTAGAAGCCCAGTCCTGGATGGACTCTGCTATTTTGATCCCGAGCTCGCCGGGCTGCCGCCTTCCTCGACGTTCGCGGCCACTGGTGACGGACAGTTGTTGAAATGTGTTCAGAGGGTAATTGCTCTGTCGCCACTTGATACAAAAGCGTCGATCTTTGTAGAACAGCGGTAGTGCCTCGGTGCGAATCTGCTGAGTGATGCAATGTATTGGTACTTGGTCTTTCTTCTTCAGGCTTTTCATCCTGATGAAGTGCCCTGGATCCATGGCTAAGCTGACACAAGTGATGGTTCGCGAAGGGATCACGAATGAATATATTCGAGATCGCATCTCTGGAGACAAATCCATGAAGCGGAATGGCCGAGCGGCTTCATGCAGCGCTCCGATCAACATAGTTGGGTCCCTCCGACTCTTTGATGAGATCCGAGCTCTGACATATGAACTCGTTTGGGCCCAGATGGTGTCTGCTATAGCTTTGCGATTGGTGTTTCCAGAGACAGATAGCGGCTGTCCATTCTCGGAGTCTATCGCGCAGTCATGCTGTTGTGAGAGAATGGCGTTTATTCGTGGTAACCACTCGTCGAAGTTGCCCTCGTACAAGAGACCGCTGGTAGTAAGGTCGCTTGGCATAGGCATTGTGGGCTGTTTGAGTATTGGTACGATGCAAGGGTGTAGTTCTGCTGCGGCGTGTACTGAGCAGGAGTTGAGTTATTTAATAGCCTGCGAGTGACGTCGAAAAGTTGTATCGTGTCGTGATTAGGACTGAGATTGTCACATGTGCTCACTTACGTGCGACGAATCTGACACGTGAGTGAAAAGATGGACGGCATGACAGTGATGTCCTCGATGCGTGAAGTGATAGATTGATTCCTACAGACATGAGATGCTCGCCTCACTCACTCAATCCCTCTTGCCAACGCCATATCCGTACCCATTTCCAACACCAGCACCAAGTCCATAACCTCCCAGACCCCCTCGTTCCATGCCACCCAACCGATCCTTTCCGTGGCTCTTCAGCCTACGCGGCAACTCCACACCTCTGAAGTAAGCCACGCAAATAGCAGCGCTAGCCAAAGCGCTGATGATGCAGTATACCAAAGTGCTGAAAGTCAGATGTCCTCCAACTCCCGTCCAGCCGCTCGGGAGCTGAGTATTAGGGTACCACCTCACGCTGAACTGCAGCGGCAATGCGTCGCCAATCACGATCCTCGTGGGCGGTTCGCGAGAAATGCTGTACGCAGTTGCAGCCGCGATTGTTCCTGGCGAGACTGATTTGGGCGCCGCGTGAACCAGCACGTTCATGCTCGTAGCAACGTGCAAGTGACTGAGCTGTAGTGTGCCGGCCAGCGCAACGACCATAGGCGTATAGATGTCGCTCAAGCTGCCCTGGCCATCTGTCTCTTCTGTAGTGCCCTTCTCAAACTCCTCTTTCAGTGCGCTAGGCGGGAGAGGCTTGGTAGGTATGCGGCAGGTCAAGGGTGCGTCATTGTGGACATAGAACTCCAGCAAGTGGAAGAATGGGTCGTCGATGAAGTCAATTGTGCAGTTGATGTCCTTTTCTACGCCAAATAGGAGCTCGAGGGGGCGTCCAGTTTCATTGCATGTCGGGAACGGGATGTAAGATAGCTGGCCTGCAGCGTCGGTGATGTGTTCGCCGGTGTCGCTGGGGTTGTGTCAACACAATTGTTCATGCATGAAAGCACTCGAACATCATTAAACATACATGGTCCGGTTCAAGCAGCTCACGGGGATCTTCTCGCCAACACGATACCCCTGCTGGATAAGAGGCTCCTGGGCAGCCTTTGCGGCGGCGAGCGAGGTATAAAATGCAAGCAAGACGCGCACAACGAAGGAGAAACTGCCCACCATCATGAAAATGAGAAATGCGTACAAGAAAGCGCCCAAAGATGTGTTTATGCAAGGAGTCTCGAAAGCAGCACGTGTCAGTCTTTCCCCAGAGAACTGCGAAGCACCCTGGATCCGATCTCAGGAACGTGAATCTTGGCGCTGATCTGCGCTGCAATTGACTTCAACCTTGTTGGTAACGTTGTGAAATATGCAATTACTGGTGTTATCGAGGTCAATATGTGTATAAAACAGTACGTATATATACGAGAGCCTTTCAATCCACTCTGGTTCCGTGAAGGAACCGCCAGCGTCCCCATTCTCAGTCAATTGCGTCCAAGGAGATTACAACTGAAAGCATCAATTCGTCTCTGGCATGAGTGTGCATTTCTCTTACTATGCAAAGCGCATTGATGGCAGAAACCCTTTATCACAACCCGCCGAGCAAGGAGCATTCATTCAAAGGGATCTGAATTCGAAGCAATTTTATTGCTCGATGGTAGCAGCACAATATGAGAATCAGTATGTTGAGAGACATTGTTCTGCAGCCTGAATCAATGCGGTATGCAGGCATCTATCCATCACGATAGCTTCAAGAACTCATCTAGGTGGGCGAGGAGTCGAGTACGGGTCTCGATGGTGCTCATATGACCTGCAGGTGCCTATCTACGATGATAGCTCCGAAAACTCACCTAGGCGAACAAGGAGTCGATCATAGGTCTCAGTAGTACTCATGCGGTCTGCAATTGTCTATACGCGAGGGTAGCTCCGAGTCCTCACTTAGGTAAGCAAGCCGTCTAGAGTGAAGTGAGGCAAGCTCGCGCTAGCAGAACCTTTGTCCTCATTGTTTCGAGCCTATTGTAGTTCCGCCTCAAACAATAGCCCCATTGTCAGATCTATCATGCAATAGACTTCGAGGCGACAATTATGGCTGATCGTCAGTAGTGTTTGAAGATGCTTGCCTTGCTACGACATTGTCTCGCCTTCTCTTTCTACGCTATACTACCGCGAAACCATACGATCACCAACATCGATCAGTATCCCTTAGATAGACCTGTTATCGAGACCTCCTATACCAACAACAATGTCTATCCTCCAGCAGCCACACAACCATCTCTGCAGCCTCCCAAGAGAGCTCAGAGACGCGATCTACGGCTACGTCGTCGAATCGCCAACTCCGATCCCCTGTCGTGTCAACCTTCGCGATGTCGAGGTGGTGCGCGATGTCGAGGCAATGCCGTCCGACAACGCAGAAAGGACCACCGAAACGACAACGCAAGTCAAAATCTCTCCACAGCAGCCTGCCCTCTCTCGAATGGATCGCGATTCCCGCAGCGAAGTCCTCCAGCTCTTCTACGCGAAGAACACCTTCCTCTTCCGCATGCACGCCCTTGACCTCTGCCCTCTGCGGACCTGGCTCCAAGCCACCGCAGAAGCGGAATACTATGCCCCGTCTGCAGTCCTCATGCGGTACGTCCTTATCGAACGTACCGTTCGCAAGACGTGCCAACGGTCCCCACTGGAAGCGAGCAAGCGACAACAGCACACCTACCGTATTGCCATCGCCCCCCAACACAAAACCTCAGACCTGCACGTCCGCTTCGAAGCAGACCTAGCAGACGAATGCGCCTGCGCCTTGCAATCCGCCGCCAAAATCAAACCTGAATACTCTTGCAGCGTCATACTGCCGGTGCGCGATGCCGACGCAAGCGTAAACTCAGCATTGTCGTTCGCAGCGGACGTCGAAAACGACCTTTCCACAGGCCTAGGCGGATAGGGGTCGGAGTGCAGTTCTATCTTCGGACTGTGTGGTTCCCACGTTGGAGGTGGCGAACGGGCTAATAAGTGTGAGGACTGTGGAAGGAGGGTTGGCAGGAAAGAGCGTGTTGGATCGAGGCTGTTGTGGTTGTATGAGACGTTGGCTTCCAAAAAGCGGGAAAGAGAGATTTAGAGGATGTGTGTTGCTCTGGGCAGTCTAGTGGAGGACGCTGTGGTGAAGACTTGATTGGTACGAGTATGAATGCATATCTGCGCGAATCAGCGAGATGATCGAAAATGAAAGCCTCCATCACAACCATGTGAAGGATAATTATGCACAGAAATTCGCAAGCTTTCATATCATATCTAGCCATTCAATTGACTAGATTCCAATGCTTTGGCACGTTTCTACTCCTTTGCCATTCCCCGCAACTTGGGCTGGTACAAGTAGAATAGAGCGCCGTAACGCCTCCCTTTTGCCTGTAAAGGTCATCATCTATGCCTCCTCTGCCTTGTCATCCTCGTCCGCCGCCTCATCAGCCTGCTCATCCTCTTCATCCTCCTCAACCTCAGCAGGAGTCTCTTCCTCGTCATCAACGTCGATCAAGCTTTGTTGTGGGGCGTGGCCACCCTCCTTCTCCAAGCGAAGCGACTCGTCCCACTCAGGGAACATGTCGTCCTCACCGGGAACGCCGAGCAGACGGGCAACCTTGCCCTTGCCCGCGGTGTCGAGTTCCTTCTTCCATTGCGCGACGATCTCAGGGCAGCGCGAAGGCTTGTAGGTCTGTGCGAACATGACGGCTTCAGCGACACGCTTGGTCTCAAGGAGGAGGTCAATGCAGCCGTCGACATCACTGAGTTGCCACAGCGCCGTGAAGGCGATGTTGTGCAGGCCAGCTTCCTTCGCTTGCGAGGCAAGGTCACGGAGACCAGAAGCGTCGGAAGAGGAGGTGTAGAGCAGGAGCAATGAAGAAAGGTCGCGAGCGTGCTTGAAGCATTCCACTGCGAGAGCAAGATCCCATGCGGTGAGCGCGGCGTCACCGACGATCTTCCATTTGTGCTCGACATCTGCTTCCCGAGCGAGCTGCAAGCAAATCTGGAGCTGGCCAAGGCCAAGGGCGAGATCGAAGCGGTGCTCCGAATCGGTGGCAATATCGAGTGCTTGCTCCTTGTACCCTTGGCCCTCAAGGAAGCGGGCGATCTTGTTCTTCTGCTCTTCGGGGATATCTGGCAGCATGTCGTTGGCAGCATCCAAGTCGCCACGAAGGACTAGAGTCTGGTACTCAATGACACCGAGGGACAAAGCGAATGATGTGACAGCAACGTCTTTGTCGCAGACGTAGATGCGGCCATCTCTGGGCAGATAGCCGAGCACATATGTGGGCTGGTCGAAGTGAGAAATGGTGTAGACTTGGTCGCCAACAATATAGTTAAGGCGATTAGCATTGTTTGTGTAGACGAAGCAGTCACCAACCCATTGGCCGGTTCGGACGCTATTGAGATGTTAGCAATGTACGCGGAATGAAGTCCGATTCAGAAAGATGTGATCATACCTCTCGTTGATCTCGCAAATGACCTCAAATGCATCCTCAGCGCCGTCCTCGTCGATTGTGCCAGCCTGGAGAGCGGCGATATATTGCTCTCTCGAGTATCTCAGGACGTAGAAAGTATCCTCACAAGCAAGGCACACCAACTCGCCGGACTCTGACCAGAACACACTCCTAGGCTCAACTTCGATTCTGCGAACAAGCTTGCCGCTCTCCCAGTCGAAGAAGCCGATACCACCTTGTCCCTTCACACCAAGCAAGTTGCCACCAGAAAGACCCTCTGCGGTGAAGCCAACATTGACGGTACCGTCGCCGCCCTTAGGCTTGAAGTTGCGGAAAATCTTGACGCTGTACTGTGATTCCCTAATAGCATAGTCCTTGTCGTTCTCCTTGGAAGCCCAGGCAAAATCGAGCGCGGCACCGAATGCTTGGTTGCGGAGAGCGAGGGCAGTGTAAATAATATACTCGCCATCACCGCACACTGCAACGAATCGGCCGTTGGGGCTATGAAGAAGGGTCTGAGGGTAAAGCTCAGTTGAGCCAAGGTCCTTCGATGGAAGTGTGATCGCCTCGCCGTCCTTCAAGTTCTTGTCTCCTCCCTTGATGACTGTGGTCAGGATCTCGGAGTGGCGCGCCCAGATAACCTTTCCTGAGCCATCCATGCTGACTGCAGGCTCCTCGCGACCCATCTTCACAACCACCGCACCATCGTCAAAACCCATGGCAATGCCCTGCCTGCCACGCTGATATGAGACACACCATGCACGCTCAAGGCCATAGCTCAAAGTCTGCTCGAGGCGGTAGGTGTTGGCATGCCAGATCTTGATTGTCCCGTCCTCGGATCCGGAAATGATGACAGGCAACTCGGGGTGGTAGCAAGCGAACGAGACGTTGCTTGAGTGGCCCTCCAGAGTCGCAATCAATGCCTTGCTTGTGTAATCCCAGATCTTGACCGTCCTATCATCAGAGGTTGTGAGAATGTACGGCTTGTCCGATTGCGGGTAATAGTCGACATAGTTCACACCCTTGGTCTCGTGTGCCTCGAGTGTGAAGTTGGGTGTTCCCGATCCAAGGTTCCAGATCTTAACCGTCCTGTCCAAACATGCTGAGGCGAATGTGTTGGTATCCTTCGGGTTGATCGCAAGTCCCATGACATAGTGGCTGTGTCCCTCGAAGACCTGCACGCACTTCCAACCCTTCTCCCAATCCCAAAGCTTGATCGTCATATCATCACTGGCTGTCAGCACAAAAGGCTGTGTTGGGTGAACCACGATCGCGCGAATGTAATCGGGATGCGCCTCAAAAGAGGTGATCTTCTCGCTCGTGTTGTAGTTGTAGACTCGTAGTTGGAAGTCATCGCTGCCGCATACAATCCAGTTCTTGCGCGCAATGAAGCGGCCAGCTCGCACAGGGACATCGGTAAGCTCGAAGGTCTTGATGATCGACTGCGTTTCGTAGGACCAGATGTAGACATGGCCGCTATAGAGTGTGGTGAGGATCTCGTCGGTGGTCAGCAAGTGCTAGGTATGATCGGAGTAAACACTAGCTCACCCATGGTTCGGTAGGGTGGAAGTCAATGCCTTTGACTCGCTCACTGCGGGCAAAGAGCTGTCTCTGTATATCAAGCGCAACGTTAGCTGGCATCCTTGCGGTCGAGAATGTTTCTTAGTGGATATCTTGCCTTGACGTCGAGTCTCATGGTGGGCGACTCTCGCCGAGCGGGTACGCACGCAAGGGGGCTTGTGCGGGTGCAACAATCAAATCAGCCGCAGATTATGGCGTCAGCTGAATTGAATGCAGCAGGAATTGGAAGAGTCGTCAAAGTGAAAAGCGAATACGTGGTTGACAACGCAACTACTCCCTCCCCTTCGAATTGTCGGCCTACGAGCGCCAGCTGTTGGAACCACCACCAATAGACCCTTGAGCCTGAGGCATCAATTACCGTCGATCCCCATGTCTCCTGTTTCCCACCTCCAATTGTTAAGCTGTCAGTGGGGTTTACGGTTGACCAGTATATTTCGCAACTACTATAGGGTATTTTCAAATTGCCAAAATTTGGATTCACACAGGCGATATATGACAGTGAGGCAAGCTTGTGCTTCACGGCATGTGCTATCTTGCCATGATCCCAGTCGCATCATATCGTGTCCTAATCAAACATTACCAGATCGGACATCTCACTAATTCTGACCAACCACACTACCCACCCTCATGACCTGCGCAACCTCCCTATCAATCAGCGGACCCTTGTACACATCCTTCGCCCTCACAAAGTACCAAATACCACTCAAAATCATCACGCCACCCGTCACGACCACGCTGTAGTTCATCGTAGAAGCCGTCACAGGTGTAGCGGGCGGCCACACGGACCAGAAGATCACGAACACCATGTAGCAGCATGCATAGATGTTGTTGATAGTGCCGAGCAGGCCCGGGAGGCGGAAAGGTCCCCAGATCAGCTTTGCGTTCACGACACGGGCGATTTCGTCGTCGGAGTCGACCTCGTCTTCAGCTTGGGCGGAAGGTGAGCGGTTCAATTTTGCCATGTCTGGTGCTGAGTTGCTACCCGAAGCGGCGGGTTTCGAGACCTGGGCAGAGGGAGTAGTTTCGAGCTCTGTGCCTCGCGGTAGAATGTTGCCCTTGAGACGGTGGTAGAGCAAGAAAGCCGCAGGCATCAGGTATGAGCCGTAGAAGCCGGTGATAGTCAGGGAGATGACATCGTTGAAAGCCGTGTCTGATCCGATGTAGATTAAAGTGAGCAGTGCCGCGATGCCAGTCACGGCCAGAACGCCATTGACAGGGACTTTCGTGCGCGAACTCACTTTCGACAGGTACCTTGACATGGGAAGACCCCTGTCACGAGCAAAGGACCATGTCATACGAGAGGCTGTTGTCGTGATGCCGATAGAGCACGCCCACGTCAGTGTCAAAACTACTGCTGCCATGACGGTCGCTCCTGCAACGTTGCCAACGCTGTTGAAAAAGATCTGGATGTATGGAAAATTCGTGCGAGTCTCCAGAACTGAGTCGATGTCCCCGAGACAATATAGAATCGTGACCATCATCGCGAAGCCAACACTTCCGTTGATCAACATGGCACCGATGATCGCTTTGGGAATGTTAACAGCAGCATTGGAGACCTCTTCTGCAAGATGGACGCTTGCATCAGCGCCGACGAAAGTGGCCACATTTCCAAGGAATCCAACACAGTAAGAGACACCTTGTGTCGGCCAGCCGCCTTCGTTGAGGCTAGTAAGCCACACACTGGCGTTGGATCCAAGTTCGGGAGTCATCACAAGGAGGGTCGTGAGAATGGCAATAAAGCCAGCGATGTGAAATACGAGGATGAACACTTCAAACCTCGGAAGCCAGGCTGGAATGACCACGTTGACGAAAATACAACCACAAATGACCGCCCATGTCAAGAGTGTCCCGTGCCATCGCTTGATGTCATAGTCAGGGTAGTCGAGAGAGATAATGCCTTGAATCATTGTGCCTGCGAACAGAGTCTCAGTCGCGACTGTAGCGACCCAAGCAAGTGTTGTGAGCCAGCCTATCATATAGCTGCATACAGTCTTCCACTCCGGTGGAGCGAGCATGTACCTTGATAACGATTTAGCACAATGCAAGACTTCTTTGACCTCTCTTCAAGACTTACACCCAATAATATTGGCCTCCAGCAATGGGAGCCATGCTAGCAAGCTCGGAGATCACCGTGTAGACAGACAAGGTCGAAGACCAAGCAATGATGAACCCATAGACTGCACCTGCGGGCCCGCCGTTCTCGAAGGACTGCGAGAACAGTGCAAGCACCGTCTCCCAAGTGATAAGCTCACAGACAGCAAAGCCAAAAAGCGTAATGAAAGAGAATCGACGCTTCAAGACTTGCTTCTTACCGAGCATCGCCAGCATGGCATCGTCAGCCGTGTGGAGACTCCCATGGTCAGACATGTTCGTCGCGAGTTGACTGGCTGGCAGTCGTAGCTAAGGTTGGTCAAATCTGGTGTCTGGGCACGTGTCAGCGTTCGGTGAATGGGCTACCAAATATTCGGATGTCATACGTCTGGAATCGCTTATCTAATAGCTTTGAGCAACAGAGAGAAGAACGTCGGCACGAAGAACATGTCAATTGTGATTCAGACAGTACGAACGTCGAGATAGCAGCAGAGACTCTTCACACACCACGTGCAGTTGTGAAGATGGAGAGAAACACAACCTCAGAAATCCGGGCGTGGAAAGTGGTTGATCGCTCTCCTAGCGCGGACACAAGGCAAGGTATCTCGCGCGCTAAGCATGTGGGAAAGTCGGTACCTCCATAAGCGAGAGTCCCTCGAACTCTGTAGCGTGGCTATCCGAGGTGTTGTCCGCTGCGGATTGGGTTGGGGGCCATTGAGAGTATCATATACATCAGCAGCATATTTCCATAGTCCTTGCCTACATGTTTTATTCACATCTCTGTATGGTCTTGTGATATAGCGTAACAAGATGCAATGTCTACATTATGCAACACGAGACGACGAATCCAGTGGCGTTGCCTTGCGCATGTGGTTCACGGTAGCCGAGGCTTTGACGGAGACCAAGCTTAACTTGGCTATGGAGCTTGTCAACGCCACAGCCTGCACACTCTTGCAGGACTCAATGAAGTGGTGATATGACAGATGAAGGAACCGGGTATAAAGGCCTTGGTGTGGTGCTACGTCCAGTCTTCCGTGTAGACTTCCTCTATACATCATCCAATTGACAAACAGTATGGTCATGACCGAAATAAGTTAGCTCCACTTCGACATCTCATTCCAGAGGTTTTGTAATTGTGGCCTTGCAAGAGGCGATCGTGTTAGGCACTCATTATAAAAGGACAAGCTGAGTAGGGCGCATTTGCTCGATATTGAAGCAGATCTTGCGAGTGAACGTGGCCCGTTCGTCCGTCTTGAGTCGTTGTTCACCGAAGAAGAATTGAGTAATGTTCTCGTTTGATCGATTTGCATGATTACTTGGAAATCTATATACTCATTCGTATCTCCTGCCATTAAGCCGGTGTCATTTCTTTTCTGATGCGCTGCATCCAGGCAATATCATGGCTCGTTCATCTCCTGAATAACCTTTTCGAGGTTCTTCACATCATGCGCAAACCTTCCCAGGAAGAGCCCGTCAACGCCATCCTTCAGCTTCTGGAAGGTGCCTGGCCCCGCCGAGCCTCCATAGAGAATGCGCGTCCTGCCTTTCCTGCCAGCAACCAGACTCCTGATGTTCTGCGTCACGGCAACAACATGATCCGCAGCAGCAGGCTCACTCGCTCCGATTGCCCACACAGGCTCATACGCTAGAATGACATCGGCATCGTCAGGCAGTCTGGACAACGCAGCTTTGATCTGTGGCTGACACTCTCTGACCGCCAAACCAACAGCCTCTGAAGCCACGCTTCCCTTCGTCTTCTCACCAATGCACACCAGAGGCACCATACCATTCCTCACAATCGCCTCTGCCTTCTTCGCGACATCCTCGTCTGTCTCTCCAAACAGCCTTCTCCGCTCCGCATGTCCAATCTCCACGATCTCGGCGCCAGCCTGACTGAGTGTCAAGGGGCTAACTTCGCCTGTGTATGCGCCTTTGTCCTCGCTGAAGCTGTCCTGGGCGCCAAGCTGGATGGAGGTGTTGGCTAGGCGGGATTTGGCATCGACGAGGGAGACAAAGTCGGGAATCACGAAGAGGTCGAGGTTTGCTGCGTCGGCTGTGCTGGAGAGAGAGGCCACGGATGAGATGTAGGATGCTGTGCTGGGTAGGTCGAAGTACATCTTTAGGCTGGTGCCGACGATGCGCTTCTCACGCTGAGCGGGGATGGGCGCCATGTTTGCAGAGTAGATGAAAGACGTGGTGGTGTATTACAGTGATAATTAGCAGCGCGAGACTCACTTACAGGCGGATAGTCTGATATGTATTGCTTCCAAGAAGCATGCGTGTCCACTGCATCCGACAAGATGAAGGCAACCGGGTTACTTAACTTGGCCGACAGTCAGCAGGCAACGGGGCAGGCACCGGCGGGCACGAGGCCGCGGTTGAGCTGCCCTAGTTCGAATCATTCCCTTGCCCTGAATTTAGGTCATGGCATTAGCCAATGGATTGCTGCTGTTGCTTGCTCGGGGGGCGGTGGGGTTCTCAAAAAATGGCCGGTCTCTCGGCCTCCGATGCAGGCGGACGACGACACCACTCGCTAAGAGGCACTTTTGTTCGCACATCACCAGTGCATGCCCTACTGATTCTTCCTACATCCCAATTCCCATCTGCAGCATATCATGTCCCTTTACAACGAACAGGAGCTCGCAGACCACAAGCGTTACTCGTCAATCTAAGCGCTTGACCCTCACTTCCCCTCTTAGAACAATACCATAATATTCGTATAGACGCATAACACATTTCATGCCACATTTGGGCCTGAGATAAACACGAACAGAAAATTAGAATAGGTGAGTGAGATTCCTGCATATCAGCTGCAGAACTTTATATGTGTACTTGCCATTGCGGTGGCGGCATTATCCGGTGGCAGCTGGACTGACACCACTTCTCAGAACGCAAACACAACCACTCAACCAACTAGACCAACCACACAAACAACCCATCAGCATCCACAGCCATGCACATCTCCAAAAAGTTGCTGGCGTCCCGCGCCAGCGACACTCCCACCTACTCCTTCGAATTCTTCCCGCCGAAGACCGCGCAAGGTGTCCAGAACCTTTACGATCGTATGGACCGCATGCACGGCTTCGGTCCTACCTTCATCGATGTCACATGGGGTGCAGGCGGTCGCTTCTCACAGCTCACTTGCGAGATTGTGAGGGTGGCTCAGACCACATACGGTCTGGAGACCTGCATGCATCTCACTTGCACCGACATGGAGCGTAGCAAGATTGATGAAGCACTGAAGGAGGCCTACAAGTCAGGATGCACCAACATCCTGGCTTTGAGGGGAGATCCACCCAGAGAAGAGGAGAAGTGGGTGCAGGCAGAGGGCGGCTTCAGGTACGCCAGAGACTTGGTCAAGTACATCAAGCAGCAGTATGGCGACCACTTCGACATTGGCGTTGCTGGCTATCCGGAAGGATGCGATGAGGAGACTGGTGCGGATGAGCACATTCCCTACCTCAAGGAAAAGGTTGATGCAGGAGCATCTTTCATCATCACACAAATGTGCTACGATGCCGATATCTTCATCGACTGGGCGAAGAAATGCCGTGCAGCTGGCATCCCCGAGAGCTGTGTCATCATTCCTGGCATCATGCCTATCCACACTCACGCCTCCTTCCTTCGTAGGGCGAACTGGACCAAGTGTCATGTGCCTCCTCACTGGCACGAGAAGCTTGAGCCCATCAAAAACGACGATGTGGCAGTTCGTGAAGTTGGCAAGGACCTCATTGCAGAGTTCTGCCGCAAGATCTTGGACAGCGGTGTCACTCTTCACTTGCACTTCTACACCATGAACCTTGCTGCTGCCACTCGCATGGTTCTGGAAGAGCTGGCTGTGACTCCTCCCACCGACACACACCACCCAGACATCAAGCCATTGCCCTGGAGACAGTCTCTCGGCCTCAACCGCCGCGACGAGAATGTGCGTCCTATCTTCTGGCGCAACCGCAACAGAAGCTACGTTGCTCGTACTCAAGACTGGGACGAGTTCCCCAACGGTCGTTGGGGTGATTCTAGATCTCCTGCCTTCGGTGAACTGGACGCCTATGGTATCGGTCTGAAGGGAACCAACGAGCAGAACCGCAAAATCTGGGGCGAGCCAAGCAACCTCAAGGATGTTGCAGACCTGTTCGTGAGGTACATGACTGGCAAGGTCGAGTCTCTTCCTTGGTCTGAGAGCTCGATCAGCAGCGAGGCCAATGTGCTCACTGACAGCCTGGTAGATCTGAACAGCCGTGGTCTTTTGACTATCAACTCACAGCCGGCTGTCGATGGAGTCAAGTCTTCTCACCCTGACTACGGTTGGGGTCCCAAGAACGGATATGTTTACCAGAAGGCCTACCTTGAAGTCCTCGTTAGCCCAGAGCTCATTGACACTGTCATTTCCCGCATGGACAAGGATGACGACATCACTTACTATGCCGTCAACAACACTGGCGAGCTCCGCACCAACGCTCCTACTGACGGTGGCCCGAACGCTGTAACATGGGGTGTCTTCCCCGGCAAGGAGATTGTCCAGCCGACAATTGTCGAGACCGTCAGTTTCCTCGCCTGGCGTGACGAGTTCTACCACCTTGGCTCTGAGTGGTCCAAGTGCTACAACGAGGGCACACCCAGCAGACAGCTCATCACCGAGATCACTGAAAGCTGGTACCTGGTGAACATTGTGCACAACGACTTCCGCAACACCACCGGCATCTTCCCGCTGTTCGATGGTCTTCGTGTCTCCGCACTTGACAGCAAGCCTGCTGCTGCTACCAACGGCCACAACGAGACTCACCTGAACGGCGGCTCTACCCTCGATGCCCCTGGACCCAAGCCTGAGCTTGAGGGCGTACCTGACCTCAACAACGCAGTCAATGGCGCAAGCGATGCTGCCGCCTCCGCCAGCACCAACGGCGAGGCCAAGAACTAATCCTCTTTTGGACTCTAAAAAAAACCATCCGCCACTCACGCTACAAGAGATGGGCGTTGCATTAATTTTCTTCTTCCTTTTACACGGGATTGCAATTCGGACTTTGGCAAAAGTCCTTCCAAAAACACAAGCAAAACAAGCGAGGCGTTATTCTCAAAACTTCAACTTGAACTCGAGGCCGATTTATTATCATGGCGAGGAGCTTCTTCAACAAGGAGCACCACTTCAACACGCCACGGCTCGAGGAAGGGGGAGGGTTCTTTTGGCCAGTGCCAAACCTCCACCCGCAAAGCATGCTATCAGGGCGTTCTGAAAGACATTTATTGATTACGATGATGATGGATGAAAAAGCGAAGATACCCCCATTCAACCGGGAAAACACATACGGAAGGATCTGTTTGTTGTTGGCCTTTTTTTTTTTTGGCCATTTGTTGTCTCTTAGGTAGACATAGGAGTTAGTTTTTTGATATTTGTACTTTTTGTATCTGGCTGTCTGGTCGGATACACAACATTCTTGGCCTTCTTCAACCTCGTGTCTTCATGAGCAGGTGAGTGTGTCATTTGTTGTCATCTCTGCGCGGATACCGCCGAAAGGGATCACGCTTTCGTTAACAGCATGCGTGATGAGCCGTGCACGTTCTTCTGTCATGTTGCATGTCGTGATCGCAGTGCTCGGACGCAGTGAGAGATCCGGTTTGCGGAGGGTGAAACGGCGAGAGGCTGGGTTAGCGGCGAGGGTAGCTTTAGACTGCCGGACTAGCCCTGTCGGCCCCACCACGATTCCTTTCCACGGGAAACACGCGAAGTACCTGAATATCAGAGTATCGCAGCACATTATATAGGCAGCCATTGCAGAAGACGCGTGCATGAGGTGCGCTCACCGCTTGACCTTGCCGTACAGGCGGTAGCATGGATGATGCAGTGTCGCAAGTCATCACTCATGTACGCCATCAAACATGGCAGCGCAGACGTGCGCCCACACCCGCAAACGAGTCCGGCCGCTTCCCAGCCTCTCGCTTGCGAGATCAAGACGATTCTCGGACATGCACCTTCAACTTACCGCCCAACCCGTAGTCACATCGCATGCGATTCATTGATCCCATCTCACCATTGCTTCCTCCCCAGCCATCGCGCGCCCAGACTATCTCACCACCGCGCCCGCGCTGTCACATCCCGCGCCATCCCAATAATACTCAGCTCGCTACTACTATCCAGCTTTAGCTTCGTCTGCTCAGATAGCACTATCCTGCCATTAACACGCGCCGCGCGCGTTCAGCTACAACCAAGCCTCTCATATTCCTGCCCGCCTCTTCGCACCTCTCGTCTCACTCTCTCCCCCTCTCCCTCTCTGTCATACCATGTTCTTCAAGCGCCTCAGCAGGTCCCGGAGCAACAGCCAGTCTTACGTCGACGACTCCTACCGCAACGACTCCAAGGCCAACAGCGCCTACGACGAGAAGTACGCCCACGCCGACGACCAGCTGCCGCCTGCCTCGCGCTCCCTCGACGACCAGCGCCCGCAGAGCAAGGACGCTAGCATGTACAATCGCCAGCCGTCGCAAGATAACCAATACGCTTCGCCGCCCATGACCTCGTCCGGTCTTCCTCACAGAGGCCAGAGCCAGTCCAATGGCTACGGTCACGGCGGTTTCGACGGTCCTCCTCCCCCTTCTGCAAAGGCCGAGCCTCTACCCGATCTTTTGACGCAGGCTTTCAACACTGCCCTCAAGCCCTACAACGACAAGGTCGACAACCTTGAGAATGAGATTGCGGATTTGAGAGCATACATCGATCAATTGGAGGCACAGCGCAATGACATTCATGCGTGGATTGACAAGCGCGGTCTCAGGCCTGGTAAGTCCAGCTCATTAGGCACTGCGCATTGTACACACAAGCTAACGATCTCGCAGACGTGCCCGCAAGCATCGCCCACCAGATGGACCAATCTTCACACGCCAACTCGCCCACCCACGCTGCCGCAACGTTGAACGCCCAGCTCGACCGCAAGATCACCATTGTGAACTTTGACCTACACCGTCTGCAAGACGACCTGAACGACTCCCTCCCCACCCCATCCTTCAGCGCTTGCATGCTCAAATTCCTCCCGGACATCACACGCCTCTCCGGTCTTCCTAGCGGCCCACGCTACGCCTTCGACCTGCTCCTGAAGCTAGGCGGCAACCTCAACTCCCACGGTGGCCTCGAGAATGGCGACGAAGAAGACCTGGCCGAGCGCCGCTCCTTCTACGCCCGTCTAGACGACGCAATGGTCGGTGTCGTCCGTGGCCGTTTCGCCGAAGAAGGCGATGGCTGGGGTGTGCAGCGCGAGATCAAGCGTATCGAGAAGACTGGCGCATACCTGCGTAACTGGGGTGTTGAACCATACTTCCCTCGCACCCTCGACGCCATGCGTGACGGCAGCGGCCACTCCAGCGCTCCCGCCGCTCCTGGCGCCACTTCGCCGACTGCTTACAACTAGGTGCCGAGCAGCAGCAACGGCAGTAAGAGAGATCAAAAACGACGAGCCTCGATCGGTATGCACCATGACGTTGCGCTCCATCAAGGCTGGCCGCTCTGGCGATGACTCGGAGAAAGGCATGGGTTCGACCAAATCGCAACACACGAAAGCTCCTTGTTTCTCTCGCAGCGGCGTTTTATTCTTTGGTGCGGAGATACCAGAAACATCGCATACTTTTTACTTGCTTCGCTGTCCCCTGTGCTATTACTTTGCAGGAAAAGTGGAACATCACACAATCAAACGAAAACATGGCGACGGCGTTCACTGCTTGGATTGGGAAGAGAGAATGAGAAAAGGATGTGAAGAACGAAGGAACTTGGACACACACATGGCGGCGGCGGCGGCGGCTACCAGTACACACACTTCTACATGACGAATTTCCTTTTTTGTCGTTGTTCGGAAGATTCCCTTTCTTTTTCTTCCCCTGGTACTATATATATATTTACTGTCATCACGTCGATCACGAGGCGATCAACATGCTTGAGATGCGTCTCGTCTTCCTTATTCCTCTTTGTCCAATGTTCAATCGTTCTGCTTTTCTTCTTACTCTTGGTCGAAGGCGTGAGAAAAAGCAACACGCATTTCGATATTCCATTTTTCTTCTCTTTCCTTTTTGCAATATGGGTAAGAGGGAGGATGGCGCCGCAGGATTTGGAAAGTGGTAAAACATGGAAGAGCAATTCCACTCTTACGCTCGGGTTGTACGATGTGTAAACATTACGGGCGTTCGCTACGATCGTAGCCAACCTCCTACAAGCGAATAGTCATGACGTTCCAGCATCTACATGGAAGCCGGTCACTCTTTCCCTCGAGAAGAAGTCTGTCTCAGGAGGATAGAAGATATGCCGCCGAAATACTGTCAGTAAAAACGCTGGCAGTAAAGTAGTGAGATGAGACTGCTCAAGAAACATCAAAAGGTCCATGATCGTGATCGTTCGTATACATACACCAAAGAGCGCAAACCCCTCGCCAAATCTTGAGCCCCCAAGCTTGTTCCCAAAGAAAAAAAAAGACAGAGACCCCAAGACCGCGTCGATAAGATACTGGCTTTTTTCTCGTGGATGGAATCACCCGTTCACACGAACGAACATGCCAAAACGCGCCAGCAAAACACCCCCACCAGCCTTCCAACGCGATCGAAACAAAAGACCAGAGAAGAGAGAGAAAGAACAAAATCAAGTCATCTCCACAGCCGGCCAAAACAACCTCCCACGTCTCCCGACCCTCAACTCAAAGATCCCCTCCTCACAAGCCGCCCAAACCGTCCCTCCATCCTCACTCATCGCCAACCCCGCCGTCCTAACTCCCATCTCCCGGCCCGTGATCCCTCCGACCCTCATCCGCCTCAACACAGCTTCATACCCGTCCGGGAAAGCCGCCAGACGCGAGATCGTAGCAGTAGCGTTTGCGCCTGTAGCGTAGACGTTCGCAGGGTTGGGAGGCTGGGTTCCATCGGAGACGAGAGCGCGCCAGCGGTCGCGTTGGGTGACGAGGGTGCGGGCGCGGGCGGCACGTTCGGATTGGAGCTCTGTGGCGATTTCGTGGGCGGTTGGGCGGGAGGTTGAGGCGGTGGTGTTGGTTGTAGTGGGAGGGGCTCTGCGGGAGGAAGGGGCGTCGGATTCGAAGAGTGGGCCACGGGCGAGGCTCATTGCGTCTTCGATCGTGCGCCAGGGGTTGGATGGGTTGGATTCTGAGTCTGTGGTTGCGGTGGGGCGGTCGGAGGGGTTTGTTGTCGTGGTTGATGATGAGGCTGTGAGTGGAGGTGATAGGATGATGGAAGCACGGCGGCGAGGTAGGCGAGGGTTATGGTTTGGTCGAGCAGTGGATGAGGATTCGCTAGTGGTTGTTTCGCTGCTCCTTAGTTCTTCGAGGCTCGGAGGACCGCTGTATCGAGAGGCACCCCAAGCGCCATCACCAGGTACTTGAATTGGAGGCAGGCGATGTTCATCGGTCCCCAGTTCGGATCTGACATTCGCATTCATCCTCGATAGCTCTGGGAAGTCATTGAATTCCGCTCTGGTTTCCGCCAGGAGCCTTGCACTGTCGGCCGTAACCCTTGTATTATCGCTGTCAGGATTTGGCGTGTTGGAAGAGCTAGACCTGGCGCCGCTGCCAAAGATATCAGGAGTAGTGTAGTTCACACCTCTGGCAACGCCAGTCGAGCTCCGAGCCTCTTCCCTTTGTCGAGTCGTCCTCAGCGCGTTCAGGATTTCCTGTTCCCGAGCAGTAAGGCCTCGCGGGTCATCCTCGAGAGCAGTGCGGGATCCTGGGGGGTCTAATGAGCTGGCCGGATTCTGCCTCTGTTGCCTCTCCCTTCGTCGTGACTCGATAAATTCCGTGGCAAAGTTCACCGCTGTGCTATTGTCTTGCGACTGAGCGTTCCGGTATTGTCTGACCAGCTCTCTCTCCATATGATCCAGATTCCTGGTTACAGACTCGTATGGCGTGTTTGCCTCTTCTTGAGGAAGGTCTTCATACTCCATCTTCGGTAAGCCCTCCTCTCTCGGGTCGAGACTGATGACCTGCTTCCTCTTCAATCCTGTCCGAAGATCACCGATACAGACTCTTCCTTGATCTTCCGCCCAGATCAAGAAGTCCCAAGGGTCTGGAGAGAAGAGCATGCTCCTCACAGCGCCCGGATGTGGCTGTGGGATATCTGGCCGCGATCCAGGTACAACGGCAACGATGGCGTCCTCATCTTCCAGTTCCGGGTCTATCAAGGCTTCCACATCCAGAACCGTTATATAGCCTCCCTCAGATCCTAGTGCAACAAGTCTGCCATTCGGACTCCACGCCGTTGTGAAATAGCCCAGTGTCGAGTCGGTAGCGGACACGTGCAAGCTCACCACATTTGTGAGTCGCCATTCCAGACTTCCGCTGTTGAGACGGTTGTGAGGTTTTGGTATTTGTGGTGGGGTGTCTTTGATGTCTCGTTGGAAGAAATATGCCTGATTCAGATCTCCGACCGCAACAAGCTTGGTGCCGTCGGGCGAGACCGTTGCGTGGTTCATAGCGAACGGAAGGTCCAGCACGCATGTCTCCAAGCGCTGTGGCAGACTGTACACTCTGACAGTCTTGTCGTTGTTCGTAAGCACCGCAACAATGTCGTCCAGGTGTGCTTCCTCGTCTTGTATCCGGTGGATTGATATTGAGTTGACAATCTCCTCGCCTATCCGCTCCACTTTCACATTCGCACCTCTCCTTGCAGAGTTGCTGCTCCCACTGGAAGTACTGCCACTTGCCCATGCTCCACCAATGTCCAATCTTTCATCCACTTCACTTGCTCGTGGACCAGATCCGCCTACCTTGATTGCTGCAAAATGACCTTCATCTTCTCCACCTACACACACCCAGCCGTATCCAGAAGACGTGCATCGCGCCTCAAAAGGCAGAGTCGCAATGTGTCGGCGTTTTCTCGTCGCGGTGAACAGGCAGTAGACGTCGTGGCCGGAGGCGTAGTACAATCGGTCGGGCTCGGGGTTGGAGATATAGTGGCGGAGCTGCCAATGCCTATCTCGCGAAAGCACAATCAGCAAGAGCCCTGTGCTCGCTTTCCTACGCCATGCCTCGTCGCGTAGCCTATTGCCCAACAGAAATCGCAGCGAAGAGACTCACGAGACAGGTATGCGCAAAGGATAGAACGATTTATCCTTGGATACAAAGTCGTCCGCGTCAGGATATCTGTAAAAGCACAACGGAGGCCCATCGTCAGCCTCTCATGTCCATCACAACATGCCAGCCTTCTCTAGTAGAAGCACATACAGGATGTTCTCAATCGCCATCTTCACTCTCACAGCTGGTGCTCTTCCTGGTCTCTGTTCCTCAAAAAAGGTAGAATTCTCTACCTCGATCAGCTCCGGAAGCGAGTCGGAGTCGGAGTCGGGTTCGTGGTTGCGCTCGTCGCCGTGCCCAAAGAAGTCGTGAGCGTCGCGGCGCAAGCCGTTCGCAACCAGGTATTGTAACGACAAAGCCGCGAAAGGATTCCTGCGCAGACGAAGGAGAGCTTTAGTGATGTTTCCTGGTCACTTGACCGTTGCCCAGAAGCAAGATGATGTTGCGCGGGGATGGAGGGTTCGAAAGTAACGAGAAAGCGGGAGGAGACAAGAGCAGGAAGAGAAGAAAGGCGTGCGGAGTATTATACAGGTAAAATTAGTGGTGTGCCTTATTAGTGAATACGAGTAATTGGTATATAATAGTGCGAAAGAGGTGGATGATGGCTCCTGTGTCTCGCGTGGAGTGCTTTGAACGGACAAAGGCGAAAGGCGATGCTTGCTGCTCTGGCTAAACCTACGTAATCGGTCCAAACTGTGGAGGAAGCTCCATGTTTCGCTTGGTGAGAGGGCTCGTGCTCACGTGCTCAGTGCGAGGTTCTCGTATTCGAGGCGATGAGATGAGGGCCGTGGGCTTGATGTCGATGTGGTCACAACCGTAAGCAATCCTTCTCATGATGCTATGCTCGCATATATCATACTGCTGCATCTTCATGTGTCAAGACCTTGCAGCAGCTGCGATCACCAATGTTTCGTCAGCTCTCAAGCACGAGCTTATCACGTGTGCTGGGAAAGTACTACCGGCTGAAAGAACATGGCAGCACGGCAAGTTCGTCAAACGAGACAAGGTTCAGAATGCACCTGAGAAGTTGGCACTACATCAGAAACATTTGGTTTGATGGCTATCTTCATCTCTCAGTCCAACAGTCGAGGAAAAAGAAACCAAAGCAAAAAGCAAACCTCCGTGCCATGGTGCACTTTTGCGCCCGGGCACCCATAACTCCATGCTTGTTTCGTAATTCATGCTAATCATCAAAGTAAAGAAATAACCTTGCGCGGTGATGCTCGTTGTCGACCTAGGAATTCAGTGAAAGTCCGTTTTTCATCGCATCGGGCAAGGCAGACGCGAGCGACCCCAACTAAGAGCTCTCACCTTGCACTTTTTTCACCTGCTCAACCACAGCGGGGAAGAGTGGGTGGTCCTCCTCGAGGCCAGTCAACTCCTTGGTAGCTGTAGTGGCATCCAACTCTTTCAGCTTCTTGGCAAGCTCAAATGACTCCTCATCGCCTTCGATGTTCTGGAAACGGAGGGCCATCTCAACGCCGCCCATGAGGCAGTCGTACTTCTCGCCATGCTCGGCCAACATCGCGGCCGGGCCAATGAAGCGCTCCTTGCGACTGAGCTTGCGTAGAGGGGCACGACCGACGCGCTCGACCACATCCTTGAGAGTTGGGTTGGAGATGCGCTTGACAATTGCCTGAACATACTCTTCTTGTTCTTCTTTGGTAATGTGGTCATGCTTGGTGCAGATGAGGTGAGCAGTCTCCTTGAGGGTGTTTTGAACAATGTCGTGGAGCTCCTTGTCGGCAAGCACCTCGTGGATGTACTTAAATCCGCGGTTGTGACCGTAGTATGCAGCAGTGGCGTGGCCAGTGTTGACGGTGAACAGCTTGCGCTCAATGTAAGGCTGCAGGTCTTCGACGAAGTGGACACCCTTGATCGGAGGAGGGTTGCCATCGAAGGGCTTTTCCTCAACGCACCACTCGTAGAACTTCTCGATGAGGACGTTCATGCCGTTGCCCTCGGGCTGCACAGGCACAATACGGTCAATGGCCGAGTTGGCGAAGCGAGCCTTGGGAGCAATGTTGGCCTTGGTCTCCTCGGAGAGCTTACCCTCGATGAAGCCACGCAGGGTGTCGGTGGCACCAATGGCGTTCTCGCAAGCAATGACAGCGAGAGGCTTCTCCTCCTTGCGAGCCTCAATGCCCTTGGCGATGGGCTCTGCAATGAACTTGAGGATGTTCGGGCCAACGGCACAAGTGACAACGTCAGCGGTGGCGATCTCGTGGACGACCTCGTCCATGCTGTGCTTGGAGTTCAAGGCACGGTAGTTGTCGATGGTGAACTTCTTCTCGCCATCGTCTCCGATCTCAGTGACCTCGTAGCTTGGGGTCTTCTGGAGAGTCTCGATGAGATTGTCCATGACATCGACGAACACGACCTCGAAACCGGAGTTGTGCAGGAACTCGGCGACGAAGCCACGGCCGATGTTGCCGCCGCCAAAGTGGACGCCCTTCAAGCCGGTCATTGTGGAGTGGCGTTGGTGGTTGGTGGTTGGTGGTTGGTTGATGGTGTTGATTTGCGAACCTGCTTGAGGGATAGTTGTTAGCCAAACATGTTTCCTTGGTCAATGGAGTTGCATTGCTCGCTTGGACTCGCCATGGCATCAATGCAAGCTTATCGACGAGTGAATGTGATCAGCAACGTACCTTCTGTGAAAGGGTTAATGTGTTAAGTACGATGACCTGAAAGCTTAGATCGAGGACAGATGGGGTGTGCAGCTCAAGAGCAAGGCTGACGGTGCGAATGAAATGAGGAGGAAGTGTGAGGAGTGGTCTGGAGAAGAAGAGAAATGCGAGGAGGATGGCGAGTAGAAGAGTGAAGTCAACAAACGGGGCACCGATCGGCGTGATTGGCAGCAAGGTACCAAGCAGCAGCAGTAGCAAGCTGTGGAAAGGCACGATGGTGGGGCTATGTCAGAGGCGTGCCTTTCCGCAGCATACACAAACGTCACGCACCGTGCCGGCCAGGCGGGGCCAGCGTGGGAATGTGGTCATACCTGAGCAGCATCAGAGATTGGGTCGGGCCACTCCATCATCCTGGCCTCTAGCCTGTGCCCAGCATCCGATGCGTCGTGCTGCCCTCCGCCCACCACCAGGCGACGCGGTCCGGCGTGATCTGGTGGCGCTCGCGTGCACCACTGAATGGACGACGGGCAAGCCCAATACCACAGCTGCTGTGAGTACGAACACCAGGTACTGTACCGTACATACATCAGCCATCCTCCCTCCCCCTCCCCCTCCTCCGCAAACATGTGGCAGCAGGCATGCATATGCCGCACATCTGCATCTGCAACCTCACGCGGCGACGCCCGGTCCGAGTCGACGAGAAGGGAAGATGCGAGAACTGCCCATCCCCATCTTTCCATCATCGCAAGCCGTGCCCTGGCCTCCCTGCGCCCCGTGCGGAAGCGAAACAGCCAGAAACCCGCGCGCGCCTGATCTAGGAACGGCATAGGAATCGCGCGATCGCGCAATAATCACATGCAGCAGGCCAAGTAGGCGAATAGAGAGAGAGCCATTTTCCTACTCGCGCGTAGACGCTACCTTGATGCCCGAGTCAGGGCGCCTAAAGGTCGACTCTAGACCCTACCACCTCGAGCTACTACTGCAACACTGCGGACTTGCGGCTATTGACTTCATTAAGGGCTACTGCAACATCACCCTTAATCATGTCTGACTCATTTCTCCCATCTCTTCCGATCTTATCTCTCGACCTGATACGAGCCGGGTGGCCACTTGCGAGAAAACGTGCAAGCATTCGTTCGTTGTCGCTTGCTCCCTTCTTGAGCGTCAAGTGTGCAGACAAACAGACGTTCATGCAGCGCCGTTTGTGAAGAGAGCGCATCCTTGCCTGTCAAATGCCGCTCCCCGTGGGCAAGTGAATCCACAGTCTCCACGTTGGCGTTCGTCGGCTGCTTGCTCGGCCAAATTGTTTGATGAGCTGGCTGGCGGCTCTGCTGCTGCTGCTTGGGCTGCTAGTGCTACCTTCTAATAGCACTACACTCGCATTATTATCACTGGATGATGCATCCACACGTGGGCTGCGTTTCCGAGGTACAGGAATTATTGCTATCGGGCCGCCGGTCGACACTTGGCTTGTGAAGTTGTCGACAAGCGAAGGACGACAAATGAACAACTGAAGCCAAACCTTCGTATGCGAGAAGGCATCGCTTCCCGGGAAATGGAGGCATATGTCCGAAACTCGTTCAGCAATGCGGAACTCGCGAGCGATCATTTTCGCTTGGGGGACCGATGATGGCCAACTTGGACTCACCGATAGGCACGTCGCTTCTCACCTTCGTCATTTTTTCTTCCCGAAGGTTGCTAAGTTAGACAATGGGACAGCGAGGCGACGATCATGACTGTGAACCACTTCCATTCTCATCTTACATTAGAAGAACATTACAATACTAATATCGGAAGGAAAAGCCGCTACGCCTAGAAATTCGTTCAGCTGGCAACCAGCCTTTTCATCCAGAATTCCGACTGGGTATCCTCGTAATGGGACTTGCATCACAGTAAAAGGCGAAAAAAGGAAAAAGAAAATCCAACACCACTTCTCCCTTCTAACCCTCTTTCCCTCCTATCACTACCTATCCACCCCTTGCTCTTGCTAATCACACTGCACGCATCCACGCCTCTGCTTATTAAGCATGAATAGCCTGCTGCACGTGAGGGTACACCTTGACCATGTTCTGGTACAATTGCGGGTGCTCGCGCATCATGACCTCGGGATCCCAAGCGGCTGCCACGAAGATGGTCTCGATACCAGACTGCAGGGGTGTGGTGAAGCAGTTGGTGATTTGCAAGCCGATAAGGAAAGCGTAGGCCACGACGACGGGAGTGAAGTCGCCGGTGCGGTTGTAGGCAGGGTCGGTGAATACGAGGTAGAGGTAGGCGAGGCTGTGAACATGTGTGGTTAGCGGAGTCCTGTTTGGTCGTCTTTAGAGATAAGAGGACGATATTAGACTTACAATGCACAGATGTACGCGACGAAAGTCGAGCCCATGGTGAAGACGGGGCCGGTCAGGCACTCGTTGACAAGAGCGTCCATTCCACGGTCCTTGATCATGGTCCAGGTAGCCTTGGCGCTCTGGATGTAGCTCTTGCCGTACAGCGCCATGTAGCTGAAAGCGTAGCGATTGATGAATTGCACCGCCCAATCGAGCAAGCTAATAAGACAGCCCAGAATGCAGAAGCCGATCTGGCCAACGATGTTACCATCACCGGCGGCCTGATTGCGAGCGACGGAGCAGAGCTGGCGGAGGAACTGAATAATGGCGACGATCAGCGAGCCAAAGGAGATGCTACCGAAGCTGTAGGTGAAGGCACGGCGAGTAGCACCACGAGTGGCTCCCTTGGCTGGATTGTTCGGGCTGAAGTACCATGCGCCGAAGACGCCGGAGATGATAACGTGGGTGGCATTCTTAATCCATTCGGTGATCCAGTAGGCGGCGAAGGTGATGAAGACGAGCAGGCCGATGACTTTGCCTGAGCTACAGCCTCCTACGCCCTGACTACAAGCAGGGTTATTGCCTGGTTCGTATTTGACATACACCGCTACCATAGTCACAGAGAACCACGCGCCGAAGGCTGCTGCGGTGAGACCGCTAAGGAATGAGACGAGGTAGACGTGGCCGTAGGACTTGGAGACGTCAATGACCGTCTGAAGCATCAAGACCGAGAAGGGAATCCTCGGGATCCATGACACGAAGCAGATGATGGTGAAAATGCCGAAGAGCAAGAAGACGATGCCACCGCTCCAGTATTTCCTGGAAAGCATGTAGATGGCGGTGACGAAGCAGGAGATGATGTTGAGGATACCGGTGATCCAGATGAACTGCTTGGTAAACTCTGGCGTGTCGTTAGTAAAGAGCTTCCCATCACGCCTCACGACAATCGATCCATAAATTCTTGACACTTACTGCGCGCGACCCAAACATATCCATATCCCAGCACCAGCGCAACTCCTAAGCAGAACGCGAAAAGCACAATGGTGTTGGTAGACAGTCCAAACTGGTTTCCAGAATCGTAAATTCCACCACCATTGAAGCCCTTTGTCGCAGAGTAGCCCTGAATCGAAATAGCGCTGACCACAACATAGCCAGCGCAGACAATGATGAACAGTATAGCAGCCCAGAGGTCATTCCACTTGGGCTTCTCAATCTTGAACGCCTCGTCGAATTGGGGCTTCTGGTCTGCGCCATATACCTGGCCGTAGTTGGGAGGAGGAGGCATGCCTCCACCACCGTAGTGCTGTTGCGGTGGTGGTCCTTGCCCGTATCCTTGCTGGGGAGCGCCGTATTGCTGAGGCGGCGGCTGCATTTGATAGCCATTGTTGCTGTAGCCTCCTCCTCCACCCTGATAGTATTGCGACGCTTCGCCTTGTTGCGCCATGGCCGCGGGAGTGCTGTTTGTTCGCGCAGGCGTGTGCTTCTATTGATGCGAAGCTGTGTTGCTAGCGCGAGTGTCTATGCGCCTGCGATCAATGGTACTGCAGATGTGATGCGCGCGCGGGCGACGAGATTGGAGACGGCGGGTAAACACAACGAGGATGCAGAGACGAAATGGAAGCTGCGACAGCTCGATCACGACGACCACCGAGCCCGTTGAGCGCACAACCTGACCAAGCTGCCAACCGTCCCGCTGCCCAGCCAGCATCACAAGCTCTGCCAGTATTTGTCGACGCAGGAAGCTCTAGTCCATTATGAGCGATGGTAGGCGGCGATCAGCACGCCCTGATTGGCTGCCACCACGATCGAGGCACCGCACAGGCTCTCGCGCTGCCCGTTTGCGTGGGCCCAAATCTCGGTAGGAGCGGCCACGACGGCAACGATCTCGTAAGGCTGCTGTGTCGATGATCATGCAGTCTGCCAGGCCCTTGGTATCATGTCATGTATTGCGCCATTCTCAGGAGGTACAGGGAGACGGCATCCCTGGGCTGCAGGACTCACATTCACATTCAAATGCAGATTTGAAGTTGACTCTCAGCCGGTCTTGCTCGTCAGGAGGCGATGGCGTTCGGCCTAGTCTAGGCTCATGCTAAAGTGGCACGCCTAGTTTTGTGTGATGAAGTGTGGTGTGCACATACTGTACCTTGCCGATGCAGATCAAGAAGAGCACTCCCATTTCGATGCTACCAAGGAAGTGGTAGCAATGTCTTGTTACCACGAAGGGACAGCACTTGCGGCCATGCCTGATAGATACAGCTGTAGCTCAAATGTCTGCGCGAATTCCTTATGTGTTGATATGCTCATATCAGCAACTACTTCCTCCTGAACTTGGCATATCGACCATTGAGATAATGCTGCGAACAGATTGCTTCTGTGCGAACGACATGTCGCTATCATCGCGTAGATATACCCAGGAATACTAAGTCTTCCATGAAGAGATTGCGCGCACACTCACAAGCGTCGACTGTATCTGTATGCCGATGTACTGAGCGCGTTCAGTCGGTATGCAAGAAATCAAAGCTGTAAATGGTACACGTTCGAGAATGAAGTGAGGATGAGATTAGGTTTTCTGAAGAGAGGAGAGAGGTTGTCATACAAAGGCCGCTTGCAAGTTGCAAGATCGTGCCTCTAAAGGTATGAACTAAGTATCAACGCTGCACCAACCAAACACACCGATAAACGTGTATTCCTTGTTCCAGTAACGCCTTCCTTTTGTTTGTCACCGCACTTCCCAGCGTGTAGCTCTTTCGAATGCTGAACAGGATATTTCGAAGTAGTAGAACAGGTTGAAGAGTCACCCTCACCGAGTAGGCTCGCGTGAGGGATAAGAGTATAGATACATGAAGCGCGTAATGCGCTGCGTTAAAAGTACATTGCGCGTCGGTGTACGCTTTTGGGGTGGGTGGTATGCATAATAAAAACAAATCGCTAGTCAAACATCAACAGATCAAGGTATCACAAGCTAGAAAGCATTAGACAGTTCAAGGCTTCTTCTCGCCCTCACCGTCCTGCTTCTGCTCGCCCTCGCCCTGCTGCTGCTGCTGCTGGCCCTCGGAAGAGCCGGCCTCGGCCTTGGCCTTGTGCATCTTGTCGAAGAGGCTCAAGCTGGCCTGCTGGAGCTCGTCGGTCTTGGTCTTCATCTCCTCGGCGGAGATCTCACCCTCGCCAGCCTGGCTCTTGGCGATGAACTCGCGGAGCGAGGTGATCTTCTCGCGGATGGCCTCGGCCTCGGTCTTGTCAAGGCGATCCTCGAACTCCTTAAGAGCCTTCTCGGTGTCGTTGGTGACGGAGTCGGCGCGGTTGGCGGCCTCAATGGCGGCCTTGCGCTCCTTGTCCTGACCAGCGTACTTCTCGGCATCGTTGACCATGCCCTGGATCTCCTCCTCGCTCAAACCAGAGCCAGAGGCGATGGTGATGGACTGGTCCTTGTTGGTGGACTTGTCCTTGGCACCAATGTGGATGATGGAGTCGGCGTCAATGTCGAAGGTAACCTCGATCTGGGGGACACCACGGTGGGCAGGGGGGATGCCGACAAGCTGGAAGTTGCCAAGGAGCTTGTTGTCGCGGACAAGCTCACGCTCACCCTGGTAGACCTTAATCTCGACAGCGGACTGGAAGTCGGCGGCAGTGGAGAAGGTCTGGGACTTCTTGGTGGGGATGGTGGTGTTGCGGTTGATCAGACGGGTGAAGACACCGCCGAGGGTCTCAATACCGAGAGACAGAGGGGTGACGTCGAGAAGGAGGAGGTCAGTGACCTGGCCAGAGAGAACACCACCCTGGATGGCGGCACCAATGGCAACAGCCTCGTCAGGGTTGACAGACTTGGCGGGGTCACGGCCGAAGATGCTCTTGACGGTCTCGGTGACCTTGGGCATACGGGTCATACCACCAACAAGGATGACGTCCTGGATGTCCTTGGACTGGAGGTTGGCGTCCTTGAGAGCCTTGCGGACGGGGTCGACGGTGCGGGAGACGAGGGGCTCAACAAGACCCTCCAGCTGAGCGCGGGTCATCTTGGTGTTGATGTGCTTGGGGCCAGAGGCGTCGGCAGTGATGAAGGGAAGGTTGATGTCGGTCTGGAGGGAAGAAGACAGCTCAATCTTGGCCTTCTCAGCGGCCTCACGGATACGCTGGATGGCCATGCGGTCACCAGAGAGGTCAATGCCCTGCTCGGTCTTGAACTGCTTGACGAGGTGACGGACAAGGGTGATGTCGAAGTCCTCACCACCAAGGTGGGTGTCACCGTTGGTGGACTTGACCTCGAACACACCGCTGGAGATCTCGAGGATGGAGATATCGAAAGTACCACCACCAAGATCGTAGACAGCGACGACACGGTCGTCCTTCTCAAGACCGTAAGCGAGAGCGGCGGCGGTAGGCTCGTTGATCACACGCATGACGTTAAGACCAGAGATCTGACCGGCGTCCTTGGTGGCCTGGCGCTGCTGGTCGTTGAAGTAGGCAGGGACAGTGACAACGGCGTTCTTGAGGGGCTTGCCAACGAAGGCCTCAGCGGTCTCCTTCATCTTTCCGAGGACGAAACCACCGATCTGCGAAGGAGAGTACTTCTGGCCCTGAGCCTCAAGCCATGCATCACCGTTGCTGTGCTGGACGATCTTGTAGGGGACTTGCTGGATATCACGCTGAACCTCAGCGTCGGAGAACTTGCGACCAATGAGACGCTTGGTGGCGAAGAGGGTGTTCTCGGGGTTGACGACGGCCTGACGCTTGGCGGCAATACCGACAAGACGCTCGCCCTCCTTAGTGAAACCGACGACCGAAGGAGTTGTGCGGGCACCTGTTATACTGTCAGGTTGTTGTTCGATGCATCTTCCTAAGCTTGCGCATATCCATACCTTCTGAGTTCTCAATGATTCTGGGGTTCATGCCCTCCATGAGCGCAACGGCGGAGTTGGTGGTACCAAGATCGATACCGATCACGGGGCCCTTGACCTTCTCATCGCTATCAATCTTCTCGGAGTATGTCCTCCTGAATGATGAGTTGATGGGAGCTCTGTATGCGGAGGAACGAAGAGTGGAAGTGGCGCGCGGCGCAGCCTGTTGATGGATTAGCGATGATGTCGCGCGAGCAGATTTTGAGGATGCGACTCTACTCACGCTGCGCATGAATTTGGAGGACAGCATGTTGAAAAGGCAACTGCTGAAATAAAGAATACAAATACAGTGACCGGCTCACAATAAATGAAATGGGTATTGGAGATGGGGGAGGTGATTAAAGGGGTGTGGTGTAGATGGAGGATGAGTTGATGGAAGTTGGGGCGAGATTTTCATACCTTAAGGAGGACCGACGACGGCTTCGCGCAATTGGCCCGTGCACACAATTCGAATAGCTTCCACGCCGCATTTCTCCGGCAACCATGCCTAGGTCAACGAAGATACAGTTGTTACTGCAATCTACGCATGAGTTGCCACATAAGTTCAGTGCTTTCATCAGATCAATTTCAGCAAGCGACATGATAAAGCGATGAATGAGTGTGCTACCTTCGCACATGAGATGACGATCTCATTACCTCCGGCGAGATGCCTGGCGATGGCAACGTCAAAGCACGAACTGGCGATATCAATGCACGCATAGATATACCTGCTTCACATGGTCCGATGGCGATGACCACAGTTTTGCATGCTTCTAATCCGCAATACTCTGATACTTATCAACCGCTGGTGCTGGCAACTAAATAGCTTCTCTTGTACTCGCCACCAGGTAGGCAGGCCAGATGAGCGTTTAAGCTCACTATCCTGCTTGCTGGCACGAGCTTCATGTTTGAGACGGGTTTCGAGGCTGGGATCTATCGCTAATTTGCTCGTGTGACCAGAACAGCCTTCAGCTACTAACCATTCAATCTACTAGCCAGTCTCTCATGTTCGTCTTGCACACGGTAGACGTGTCCCTCGCGCTTCTGAGCGGAGGATAACTTTACTTCATCATCAGGTCATGCATCGGTGTAGTGCCTACACTGGCTTGATGACAGGACCGGAGACCAACTATGAATAAGCTATTACTTCCTTACTCGTACATCCATGGCCATGAATGTATCTCCCTGCCCTTCTTTAGTCATTCAATTGCTGGAACTTGAAGTCACTGATTTTGTTCTGCACCAACCCGAACCCTTGATTCATATCGATGCGCCCGGGTTTGTCTCGATGACTGCAATTGCGTGTGCCCATTTCATCCTTGTTGACTAGTCTACTACATGTATCCATGAGGTATGCTCGGCCATTATCGCAGTCCCTTGGGGAGATGCCGTGTCCTTGACAAGACTTAGCATCTCTTGGATAGACTGATCACAGAGGTGCGGAAGCACCGACATTTAGACAAGCACTTCATAACTCATGTGATTGTGCGTGGTCTAACTCTGATAACAGAAGGACTGAAGCCCCAGACCGAGAGGCGCAATTGAGTTGTAGAAACCATCAATTGTGATGAACCAGAATACATGTATACTTCAAGTTGTTGACGACGTCGAACTCACGTGCAGGGCTCAGCTCAGCCTCCCATCGTCGTCATATCTGCCTTGAGCTTCAAAGAGGAGAAGCGCGCTAACGTCAAAGCCCGTTGCCGGGCCTCGTGATCGTGAATGGCTGGGCTCGACCGGGGTATACAACGCAAGATACGCCACTCTTCCACAAGCACACCGAACTACCACTTCTGCTTGAACTCCGCTCAACAAAGACAACACGACACAAGATGAAGCTCCTTACTATCGCATCTGCGCTCCTTGCGACCGCCACTGCAAGCTCCTTCTTCGGCAGCTCAGAGGTCACCTTTGACGACTCGCTATCCGTTCCTGGCAACAACCCGCTGAACCACTGCGACAACCCCAAGGATGATATCCTCGACCTCAAGAGCGTCGACCTGAACCCCAACCCGCCCAAAGCGTAAGCTTCAGCAACCCGCGACAGCTACTCGAGCTTCTGCTAACGAAAACATGTAGTGGCCAAGCCCTCAGCATCACCGCCCGCGGCGACCTGTCTCAAGATGTCGAAGACGGCGCCAAGGTGCACCTCCAAGTCAAGTATGGCCTGATCACCATCATCAGGCAAACCGCCGACCTCTGCGATCAGGTCAAGAACGTCGACCTCGAGTGCCCGATCAAGAAGGGCGAGACTTCCCTCACCAAGGACGTCGAGCTGCCCAAGCAGATCCCGCCCGGAAAGTACACTGTCCTTGCGGACGTCATGACCAAGGATGAGAAGAAGATCACTTGCTTGAGCGCCACTGTCGAGTTCCACAGAGACGGCAGCGTCATGGTGCACAACAAGAACACCGAGAACAAGCAGGACATATAATCACTAGGCGCAAGCTATATCTGGAGACACCTTCACTTCGAGCATGACTGGAGCGTTCAGTACTCGCGTTGTTGTCTTGCGCACGTAGATTGGAGTGTATGCAGAGAGTATATAACATGTTGTCAGCTGCGTAATATCTTGTTGTCCATCCTAGACACACTGCATGTTTGGGTATCCTATCTATACTGCCGTCTAGCAGTCGCATGACTGCTTTTCACCGAGTAGCTCCTAGACGGTATTCTCCTATATTCTCGCCTTGAAGTTTGTCGCACTGTAAATGTGCCACGGCTTCACTATCGCCATACCTGCTTCTAGTCCAACGTCATATCTCCTCACCGCTCTTACTCGCCAAACAGCTTCTTGACTCTCTTCATCACACTGTCCTTCTCCGGATCGTAGGGGTGGTCCTTGGAAGGAATCTCGAGCAAGCTAGGGAAAGCCTCGTTGTACTGGTCGACGCGGGGTCTAATGCGCTCGGCGATCTGTTTGTGTTGTCAGTAACCACCCTGCAAAACCCAGGTCCTCGGACCGCCGATCTGAGATATAGTGTGGTATTCACATACATGTTGGTTGATCAGCACGATCGCAATATCCTTCCTCTGCTTGGTGAACTGGTCGAAGGCTTCCTCGATAGCGGCTTGCTCGGTTTTGGCATCGACGACGAGGTAGTTCTTCTGAGAGTCCGGAGCCTCGGTGACGTGCTACAGTATAGGTTAGTCTCCATACGGCCGTTACAGAGGTCATTCCGGGTGATCACTCACGCCGACGCCAGCCAGCAAGATACCGGTCACAGAGTCCTATGCAGTGTCAGCTAGAGCGCATGCTTTGTACGGCAGTCGGGAGCTCGAACCTCATCTCCAATCACCGCCAGGAACTGTCGGTCTTTGTATGCTGATTGAGGCAGCGCCATGATTGCTGCCCGCACAAGATGTGGTGTCTTGCTTGAGGTGGGCTGACGTATGGCTGTAGTGCTGCAGTGGTAGCTACTCCAGACCGGCGGCGATTCGGCTTGCGGGAGCGGCGCACCCAAGCCTGGCTCAAGCACTTTTGCCTCTTCAAGACACTTCAATACTTGAGACGGGCCGTTTGAAGTCGTCAATATGGCTGCCTATCGATAGTATGTCTACAGATAGCGAATGCATCGTTCGGCTGCGGTTTTGACGACATGCCCTCAACGATGAGCCAATTTGTTCCATTCATCCCGGCTAGAACGATTCTTTCCAGAATTCCAGCCTGATCCTGATACAACCACACACCCAGAGGCCATTTTCACACTTTTCGATTTTACTTTGGATGGTCTAACGTTTCTTTATATTATTTTTCAGATGTCTAAGTACATCGAACTGTTGGTACATAAGTGAATATGGACATCCACCTTACCTCCTTTCTCGGCCAACAAGTCGAAGATCCTTCAGAAGGTTCAAATAGCGTGACTTGTATACGAACAAAGAGAACTACTGACCTTATTTGCAGAGACATATGAGCTCTTTGCCCAACCTCCGAGCTCTGGCGATCTGGGAATGATCGATCCCAAGGCCGTATCGATTGACCTCACCATACATGGTCGCGACTTCACCCTCACCCAATCGCCGGGTTTGCTTCAATCAAACCGCGAAGGAGGTACCACAGGCGCAGCGGTTTGGAAGACCTCATTTCGATTTGCCCAATGGATGTCCTGTCCTGACAACGCCTTATTCAAGCACGGCATACTCGATGCATCGAGTAGCGTGCTCGAGCTCGGATCCGGCATTTCGGGACTCGTTGGCTGTGTGATTGCTCCTCGTGTTCACCAGGTCGTCTTGACAGACCAACCGTACACCCTCAAGCTGTTAAAGGACAACGTGACTGCCAATACTGCTACGAATGCTGGCAGAGGCAAGAAGCAATTGAAACGCACCAACCAGGACCAATCGGGCACCAATATCGCTGTCGAGCCTTTGGACTGGGAGACCGATGCGATCGCACCATTCCTTGCCGCCAATGGAATGCCAAACGGCGCTGACGTCGTGCTGGCTTGCGACTGCATCTACAACTACGCTCTCATCGAGCCCTTCACGCAGGCTTGTGCCGATATCTGCCGGGTGCGGCAGGAGACTTCCGAGCTGGCCGAATCGAAGCCCACCGTGTGCGTTGTCGCGCAGCACCTGCGTCAGCCCGATGTGTTTGAGGAGTGGGCTGAGGTCTTTCTGAGCAAGTTTCACACTTGGAGGATACCGTCTGAGATGCTGGGCGAAGCTCTCGGCGAAGGGAGTGGCTTCAGTGTACATGTTGCACTCCTCAAGTGAGCAGGACGGAATGGGAGCTCTGCCTGAATCCGAACAAGTACGTATATAACTCACCGCTCAAACCAGCGCATCTTGAGACCTTTTTCGACGAGAGCCGTTGAGAGTAAATCCTACTCTCCTGTTGGTGTCGTCCAATAACCGTCTGGCAGACTTCTATCGTCACTGTTCAAGGCCACATGACCATTATCGAAACCTAAGCTGACGGGCTCCAGAAAGTGGATTGTGATAACATCAACGCACTATAGCGCCTAGCCCTGAGAACAAGATACATCACGCAGACAAGGCGAGCGATACGCATCATTCCAGAACACCGCTAGAGACCTCGACTGCGTCTGCTGTCGATGATCGGACTGTCTTCGGCTGCGAAATCGGCGTTCCTGCAATGGAACGACGGTCGAAGAGCCGGCCGCACAAGTACCACAATGTGAAGCTGCCAATGGACGCTCGCATGATGCGTCTGCACTCCACGTGCGATCGAGCAAATAGGAACAGAACGACAAGCGCACTGCAACCGTGAAATTGATTAGCGTGACGCGCAGTGCTATTCAACTTGCATCCCCGATGCATTACGTTCTCACATGCTATGTCCCCACAGGCTACTTTGTCCGGCGGCTGTCTCTCAAACGGTGGACGCGGCGGGTTTATTGACGTACGAATATGTGGAGGCAGTGAGTGATGGACGAATGTGGCGCTTGTTGCGACGGTTCTGGGCGGGTTTGAAGCATAGCCCTGGCAACCGAGGATGAATCCACCGACGTGCATATTCGTCCACCACTCGTGACCTGACCTGTCGATTGGGTTCACGACCAGTGCGAACAGCTGTTGCGTGGGGCGTCGTCTTCCTTGCTTCTTGTCAATCATGTCGTGCAGAAGAACCCGTCATGATTCAGACACGCTTTGATAGTAAACCGTCATTGATGATTGCATCCAACATCAGCATTACGACTCTACTCAGATATCAGCAAATTTGCAGTGTGCTGGCAAAAGGCTGAGCATTGTTCAGGCCTAGCCTAGACACGCCACGGGCTCACGTCTCGCATATAAGGCAGCAATCAGCTCCCAATCCTTTAGATGAGGCTTTCCCCTGTGAAGCAGCCAGCCACGCTTCGTGTCACCAGTGGATCAAGCACTAGCTTTGCAGCCCAAAGACACCAACGCGCCCCGGTGCCGGCTATTGAGCGGCGCAACTGCTTGCGATCAGTCATGTTGGCAATGGCGTGCCGCGTTGGAGGAGGCAGTGGGAGGGCATGAAATCATGCCTCCGCTGCTAGGCGAGCGGTTCACTCGCATGCACAGATAGATAGATAGAGCCTCGCTTCTATTCAGAGAAGCATGAAATAAGCCGCCTGCAGGATCGCTCCGCCCGCACTCACCCTGTCCCTACACGCCCTCGAATACTTCAACCTCACCTGTGCTCCCCACATGTCAGCGGTCCCTCTGATCTTCTAAGGGCATCCTTGCGCCCGTTCGCACGCCGCTGCGCTGTGTTTGCCAGACTCTGCCCTGGCCCGCCAACTTCATTGGCCACTACACCGCCGCAAGCGCGAGCGAGGCCCACCACCAACCAAACACGCAATCCGGCCTGTATCGCGAGTCACGTGTAGCACACCTTCTGGACCGCATCTCCTGTGTTGTACATACCGCTCAGACCCTCTTGAAGACGACGCCGTATACGCGCGCATTTCTATAGCCTGCGCGCACCTGCTTATGGATCCCCGCGTATCTCGTGGTACAGACCAGCCTCGCGTACCACCTTGACGAACCCTTAAACGAGAATCACTGCATACCTGCTATTGCATCACCCGATCATATGCTCGACGGTTCCATATTACTCGTGCTGTACCTTGCACACGATTTGCCGGCTCTGTGAGTGGCCGCTGCGTGCGTTGTCGCATCGATGCCTCAACTCCCATTCGCCAGACACGCTGCTCAATTGGAGGCCGAGGACGAGATGGTCGCGGTCGAGCCTATACCAACATCCATCACTGGTCTGGCGCCGCCGCAGAAACTACCCAGACGCCAGTCCATACTCAACTCTCTGCGGAAACTAAGGAGGAATCATGACATACCCGACGTCACGACGGCACGAATACAAGACAAGCAGGAGGGAGGACCGCCGTTGTTGAGACGACGGTCAAGTAATCCAGAGCTCAGGCCGAAGGTCTCGAGACGAGCTATTGCGAGTTTGCCTAGACAGCAGACTTTGAAGAGAAGCGAAAGCGAGAAGAGAGGGAAGCTGCTTGAGGTACCATCCGGTGACCTTGAGAAGAGGCCAGATGGTGTTGAACGAAAGCGAGGATGGAGCGTGGGAGGGTTGAGGAGGCAGAAGTCGCCGAAACCTGGATCGATGCCCCCAGCTTCTGTCCCAGAGATGTCAGCCCATGGATCAGTCGGAAACTTTGGCACGATCAACGGACAGCTCGCTCAGAACGACGACACACAACAAAGTGGTTCAGCACCCAGCGACGCATCCTCACATGGCTACTTCGACGCACGACATGAAATAACGAGCGACACTGACGCAACTGATTACGACCATAACGAGACAGAGGATACCAATGATCCTGCGGCTCTGCAGGCAGAGTACGCCCGCCGATGGATCTTGAACTTGAGCATGTCATTCCGCGACAAATCTGAGCGAGAAAAGTTCTTTGTCACGTACGCAGAAACTCCCACAAAGTGGCGACGCCTCACAATATCATTAGACTACCGCACCGCACCTCCGGGATCGTTAGAAGCAGATCTCAAAACTCTGCATTATCAGCGAGACAAGAGCTTTCGTGTTTTCGAAGCTATCAGAGAAAGCCTCGGCGACATTCAATATTACGACACCGTTACCAATCTGAAGTTGGAGACCACAGAGGAAGATTGCCAGCTACACATCCACGTTCGAGAGGACGCCAATGAGATTGTGCAATTCCCTGAAGCCTCACTCATGGACCACGTGCAGTGCCCACGCTATCGTGAGAGTGAAGTCGAGTTTGACTCGCATCTTTCTGGTTTCGTTTACAAGGTTCGAGTCGACGGACAGCTGCTTATCAAAAAAGAAATCCCCGGTCCAGATACCGTCGACGAGTTCCTCTACGAAGTCAATGCACTGGATGCACTGTATGGTGCCAACAGCGTTGTCCAGCTTCGTGGATTGATCACTGATGAGGAAGGCTCCCTCGTAAAGGGCCTACTGATAACTTATGCCTCGCGCGGAGCGCTTGTAGACATGCTTTATGACTTTGGAGGCGAGATTCCTTGGTACAAACGGGAGAAATGGGCTCGTCAAATCGTCGAAGGTTTGTCAAATATTCATGAAGCAGGATTTGTTCAGGGCGACTTCACCTTGTCAAATATTGTGATTGATGATGATGAGAATGCTCAGATCATCGACATCAACCGTCGCGGGTGTCCTGTTGGTTGGGAACCTCCTGAGCTGAGCAGGCTGATCGCCTCTGGTCAGCGCATTGCCATGCATATCAGCGTGAAAACTGATCTTTTTCAGCTTGGTATGGTATTATGGGCGCTAGCTGCTGAGTGTGACGAACCTGAACGCACTCGACCTTTGGTTCCGCTTGGATCAGAGTTCCCCAACTACTACTGCGCCATTGTCGATTCATGCCTCGAGGCACGCCCTCAAGGTAGGATGTCAGCCTCGCAGCTACTTACCAAGTTTCCACGAGATGCTGGCCGTCCAGCAAGTCAGCGTCCGAGCGTCGACTTCAGCCTTCAACCACACATTCTGGGTGGCGATTTGAAAGCTTCTGACCCAAGTGTTGCTACTTCTCACCGCTCTGACAAGGAGTACATCGATCCGAAGATGGCGGTCACTTTGGATGAAGTACAACGCCAGCGTCGCGCGGACTCAGCCAAGGCAGGTTTTACTGATCAAGTCACATATCTCGACCCAAATTCCAACCCTGCGAGCACGAGCTACCAGTTCGAGAGCAACGGAAGTTGGATCATCGGGCAGAGCCGAGGCCGCAGCCCTGTGTCGAGCAGAAGAAGACGCAGCTCTCCATATGGCCGTACAGCGACCAGCGTTACGAGTTTGTCCTTGTCGCCTGATCGCCGCTCTGGCAGGAGCGCGAAGGTATATTGTGACGACCTCGAAGATGAGCCGTCATACCCTGCACAGCTTGATGATAGAGACCTCGTACCAGGACCAGGAAGCAATTCTACCAGACGCCAACCATCACCCTTGCACAAGCGCGGCACCCGGCATCAGCGTGAACACACACCCGACTTCAGACCACCACTTCATCAGGACTCTGGATTTGATGAGCAGATGATTCAAGACCTTCGCTTGGAAAATGAAGACTCTTCGGATCGCTCGAGCAAATCTGAGGACGAAACGGACTCTGACGATGAGTTGCCGCAATTGCAGCCTATGGCTGCTCGACCTAAGCCATCGCTTGGAGCACTTGCAGCTGCTAACAGAGCATTTGCTGGATGATCAAAGTTCCTTTTGTCCATGGTAATGTGAGAGCTGTGGTCGATGCAAGCAGTACTGCCAGTGCACTTATCATTACAACGCTGAGTGGCATACACACCACTCTCGCGCACCACAAATTCCAATGCCGACCCATGCAACAGCGCATGGGTATGAACGTGCGCCGCATCGAAGGCCTCGCCCCACCAGGAAACAATGCTGTCCTCCGACAAGAGAACGCAGCATGGCCTCAACAGATGAGGCGCACCAACATCAAACATTACACGAACCCCTTCGCGGGTGAAGATGTGAAGGCACGACAGACATGACAACAATAACGAACTCGGGCTGGCACAGGGGCGGAGCTGAGGCGTTCGATCCCGGCTGGATGACAGGAGTGACTGGGCTTCTTCAGGAAGGGAAGGGTATATGAATAGGTTGTACCCGCTATCACTCCCTCGGTAGTCATGGATACATGCTCAATGATAACACTCATGTTTGATATGATGGAATGCCTTGTGATGTGCTTTTCTGTTCTTCCTTGAATCTCCTTGAGCTGGACCTTCGAAATACTCGTTACATGCTATGCAATGATTTGGTAATTCGTATGGCGTGTCTGTGTTCTCGATGATAACGTCCAAGGGTCCGATGATAAATGTCGTTCTCTTCGACGTGAAGGCGAAAGTTCGGTGCTTCGGCCGAAGCCCGCAAGAATGACGGCAGGCCATAAACAATGATGATTTGCTTTGACAACCGCAACTTTCACTGACGACACAGGTTACTGCTGTCTGCCAGCGTGCTAACAAATCTGAGAATAAGCCGTCAGACTTGTCTGGCGATGGGACACCACCTGAAACACTGAAATTATGCCGCCTCTTGTGCGCCGCCGCCCGCTGCTCGAGCGCATTCAAGCATACCTCGATCCTTGGGATTTCCTGCTATGGCTTTCGGAAGAGCTGAACGACGATGCGCATGAGGATTTGTTGAATAGCTGGGCCACACCGATTGGAATCGCGCTCAACTTCTTATTCATCCTTGCCAGGGGCTCGAGCAGATCTGGGGATACAAGAGGAAGCGACGATGTGTTTGGAGATATCGATGGGAAGAATGGCAGTGGATGGTTTGCGTGGATTGTGAGTATACCGGAAATATATATTGCTATCGCTATAGAATTCTGTCTGTGTGCGGTCGTGCTGACAACAAGTGCGTAGGCTACTTCCCTCGTCCACACTTTGACCATCATCTGCTGTTTGAATACCTTCTACACTTTCTTCCGCAAGAGGCACTACCGCCTCTTCGAGCAACCTGTCGACCTTCCTCCAAACACACCTTCGGCGCATCGTGTACGCGTTGATAGCACGCCGGCATCCTCATCACCTGTGAGCTACATCAAACAAGCTATCACCGCCGCGACAGCTTCGTCACGAGCATATCCAGACCCGGAGCGCGAAGTCTGGGAGGTCTCGGTATGGGATCCCAAACCATTCCACTTGACTACCTTCACATTTTTCTCGCCTGGCCATGTTCTTCTCTACTACGCACTCCTACCCACAGCTCCGCTGGATCCTAGGCCATCCGTCACAGTCGTGTTGGCCATGATCTTCGGTGCCGTCCTGTCTCTTCAGCTTGGTTTCATGAAGACGTCTTTCGTTCAGCAAGCGAAAGACTCAGCTCTGATCCATGGTGAAGTGATGAACGAATACGACACCAAATTCGTCCACCCTATGCTCACGCGACCTGTTCGCGATGTCGGCACGCAGTCACGCGAGAGTTCTATGACGCCCAGGGGGACTAAGGTCCGCGAGGTCGATCTCTACACACCCACGACTCTTGTCAACAGAGGGTTCAAAACGAATCCGAACCCGAACTACGCCAGCCAGTATGACCCGGATGACCTCGCCTCCAAACCTGAGCCTCGTCGTGAATCAGATCACGGTCTGCCTCGAAGCGCCACCACACCCGCTCTCGCTACACCAAAGAACTACGTCAGCAGCTACACACAACTGTCCACTGCACAGTCTTCGTCAGACTACTCCTCACCGCTCAAGCCGCGTCATGAGCGCCCTCGTGAGTCTGTCGCCCCGAAAGGCGACGGAGGGAATATGGGTGTCTACAGTCACGCCAACAGTCCTTTGAGGAAGGCTACTAGCAGCAGCTATCTGAAGAATGATGACGCTGTAAAAAGGACTGGAAGTCCGTTGAAACGTATGAGTACTCCCGGTGGTGCTGAGAGTATCAGGGACGAAAGAAGGAGGCAGACGGGTAGATTTTAATGTATGATACGTGTAATTGTACGGGCAAGACTAAACAGCCCTTTCGATGTCAGGATCAGGTTTCCCAGAAATAGATCTGGAGGCCTTTCTTCGTCATATTTATCCTCTCACTCACCCTTCTTGCTAAAACCCACAGACTTGCTTCCAAATGTCAGGCCAACGAAAGACTACCTCTTCTTGCGGATTCTCCTTGTGCGTCCAGAATGTAAGTCCATTCACCCAGTCGACGGTATCGACAAGTGGCAGATTCCCATTCCAATCCACTTCTACCGCCAGAGAAACATGCTTTTTGCGAAGTTTTTGGTCCTCGTCGTACCCATTCGACCAAGAGGTGAAAATCCAAGAGTCCATGGGGAAATACCCTACAAATATTGCAAATGTCGGTTCTGATCCGTTCAGGACAGCGAGTGACAGCATTGGTGTTTCGTCGGAGTCGATGGCTTGGACTATGGCACCAGCCATCGTGTCCATGTACTCTTTGGCTGCGCCTGGGCGCTGTGAGGCAAAAGGTCTGTTCAGATAATCTAAGTCATTATCTAGGTAACCGTAGATCAGATTTGGTATGCCGCTTTTTGGTCTGTTATCATTGCCCTCACAGCGCTCTAGTCTTTCCGCAAGCTGTGCAAGGCGATCGCGTTTATGAACTTCCAGGTCAAAGTTCGAAAGTTTGCCTGTGGTGTGGCCTGGAGACGGCCATTTGTTGATGGCAAAGTGGTGATACACGCGCCACAAGTGACCCGTGGTCTGTATGCCTTCTTGACACAGCGTGACGTTCGATAAGCGACAACTCTTCAACCACGTAAGTTGTCCGCGCTTGTCGGGCGGACTGAACTCGCAAAAAGAAATGTATTCCAGATAAGCCGCTAGACCACCCGGCATCGGTGCTTCTGTAATTTGCGCAGGGTTCCGAAGGAGTTCCCCATTCAGTAGATACAGCGTCAAGGCGCAGAGATCAAGGCTGTACTTCTCGGCCGCCAATGCCAAAGAATTCAATCGAACGCCGTAGTCGCACGAATTTGCTGCAATGGGGAGCCGGTCGTACGGTTGATCAGCGTCTCGGTTTCCGATGTCTGTGAATATCGCCGATGACATGGCTATTTTGTCCGTAGGAGCAGCATTGTGGTAGAGCACGTTGTATTTTGTAAAGCAATCGATGAGGTCCTCGCACCTCCCTCGAAGGTTTTCCGAGATTGAGCGATCGTTCATGAGCCCCAGCAGGAACTTCGTTGCTTGCTCACGGAACTTTGTAGCAGGAATGGGAATCTCTCCATGGACCACTCTGTTGCGACGACGACTACCCCAGCGCCTATCGTGAGGAGGAGAACCCTGGAAAAATATTTGCTGCTTGACCTCTTCAAGTCTTTCAGAATGGCGGATGAGTAGTGTCATTCGTGGTCCTGCCAGATACTCTTCCTGGAAGATCCATGCTCTTGACCACCATCGGTCTTTTCTAATGAGTTCCAGTAGGTTTACGATTCGCAAAGCATCGTTGAGCTTGCGATCCACGAGGACGAATGAGCGAGGATCATTTACTTTTCTGACAAGTTTGCCATGAAGTAATGAATGCAACGAGCGAATGTGCTGGGGATCATGGATCACTGTTGACAGCAGTCCGACAGGGTACTTGCTTCCACTGTACACACGATCCATAGAGTCCATTGCCTCTTGCTTCTCGAAGTCGTTATTTTGATCCACACATTCTTGGTCGATCCAAAAAACAGAGGTTCCAACATGTCTTGCATAGCGGCATACTCGGGATAATACAACGTCACGGACCTTGCTCTTCCCCTGACTACCGTCTTCTCGTTCAACATCAAACCCGCCTTTCCTAGATTTCTCGTGCACTTCCATCGGCTGACACGAATACGATACCGCAATGTAGTCTCTGACGCTGTTAAAGTCTTTACTTTTCAGACAGCACTCACGAAGCCTTGCCCCGGCCCCGGGTACGACTGAAAGGCATTTCAAATCCTTGACCCACTCAAGCGATTTCGTGTTGGCTTCGATGTAATTGCCCTGGATTTCTATCATCTTGTCCACCAAGGAAGCGCTAGCGGGTCTGTCTGTCAGATGATTTGGGGTCAACATGGTGACTGGCGATCGCTTCGGAGCGCAATGCTAGACCTTGTATGTGGTAGAAAGCAGACAAGATGCGATGGGAACACCGTTCGTCTGCTCAGATGAAGCGAGGAACTACCTAGTCGAACGCGACGAGACCCTTGGGTACGCGTCTCGCTTCGACGCACCCTATGGGCATCCATGCATCGCGAATGGCTCAGTGTTGGCCAACCATGATTGCAGACTGAAGCGTGATTGCGGCACAGCATGCGCCACTCGAGGCGAAGCACGCTCGATAGTCGTAAGTCTGCGTATAACTACTCGATTGTTGTCGTGGTCCCAGACAAATACCCGACAGCAAGTGCACACCACTCATAGGGCGGCTTCCATAGGTACTCTTGAAATGACCACAATGTTTGTTCTATCAAGGTCGAGGCTTGTTGCTACTAGTTCGATGTGCAGACTTGCTTCTAGAAGGCACAGTGCGCCCAATAACTCTGCATCTTGCATAACAGCAATTGATCATCTTCTCGTAGCTCTCACACAGAATGATGGTCTTGGAACCAGGTGTTGGATTCAAAGTATACAGTAGTGTCATCCAATGTCCCTGTTGCTCTGCAGTCTAAGCTGGTCGTTGCTAGCGCGCCAATAAGTAAACGTATATATATTCGGAGCGTCAGAATGTCGTCATTGGCCTGATGGTTTAGTGGTATAATTCGCCCTTCGGGTATACATGCCCAGAAGCTCTGCTTCTTGAGTATGGGCGAGGTCCCTGGTTCGATTCCTGGTTAGGCCCACTTTTTGCGCTTCTTTTGCAGTCTACAATGCTCGAATAGCATTGATATTCGTTGACTTATCATACTTTGCAAATAAAGCATATCGAGACCATTGGTGACTTGTGGTCATGGAAGGAGCAACGTGAAGCCCGCTTATGCAACGTCTGCGTGTCGTTGCTCGTTCTTATCGGCACGTCATATTGACTTTGCTGGAATGCACATGAACAAAGGCTATGGGAACTAAACGTGGAACTGAAGAAATTACTAGAAACGAGGTTCAAGAATGACCTCCAAATGCAGATGTCGTCATACGTGTAGACAGAACCAGACAAAGAAATACTTGATCCTCATGTCATAAACAGAGTCAACAACATAAGAGAGTAAGAACGCGATCTGTGCATCGCGAGTAGCTAAGGGAATAACGCAAGCATTCGTCAATCGGACATCAAGAGAAGCCGTGTATGTTCATGCCGCAAAGCTCACATGGTTGGGGCGAGAAATATGCGCTGACGGAAGTACTCAAATCCCACAAAGGCTAGCTTGAGAGCGAGTAAATGTCGCTCACCGTATGGCAAGTAGGTTGTTGTAGATCAATATGGGCAGCATTAATGGTAAAAATGTTGAAGTGCTATCGCCTATAAAGCAGACAAGTGCGCAAAGACAACGGTGACGATGGTATGGATGATATCATGATGGTAGTGTAAATTTAAAAAAGAAGTGTCAGATCGTGATGGACATTCATTCTCGCGGCCAAAGCATGCACCCTCATGCCAATGCTCCCATTGGGTCCCAGAGCGGCAGAACCTTCGCGTCCTGCTTGAGCACATCTATGACCTCCTTGTTAAGGACCGACTTGTCAATGACTGCCTGGTAGCAGAATTCATCCATCCACTTGTCACTCATGACAAAGTACCCGTCCACACCCGCAGCATCGGACCACGAATTCTCCACTCGCCAGCGCACAGGCTTGTTGTCTTTGTCCAAGTGGACGGCCGTAAGAACCATGGCGTGGGTCATCTGACTCTCACCAGTGAGCAGGCGCTCAGCCTTGTTCATGCCCAGCTTGATGTTGAAACCAAGTTCGTAGTCCATGAGGTCGGTGTCCATGATGCCCTTGCGAGAGTCAGATTGTTGGCCTACATCAGAGCCGAAGAATATCGGCAGACCCTTGCGCAGCTGAGCGACGCAAGCTTCCTTCAGCACGATTGAGTCCACGTTGATGTAAGAGATGGGGCGACCATCCCAAACGTTGCCGAGGTTGGATACTGTGAGAAGGCGCATGTAATCATTACGTGGGTCGTTGGTGAGGGAGACGAATTTGCTGACTTCGGCTGACTTGGCGAACTCGAGGGGTGTGAGGGAGACGGTCTTAAGCTTGTCGTTACGGTCATAGAACTCCCAGGAGAATTTCTCGTCCGCTGCTGGTGGTGGCCCGAGGCAGAGAGTGACGATGCGAATGACATCCTGCAGCATGGCTTCCTTCGCAGCAGCAATGCTAGAGTTGGAGGCTTTGCTGGACCTGAGCTTGCGGAGCTTCAGGCCATCTTCGCGAAGCTTCTTCGTGAGGAGTGAGTCCATCTGTGAGCTGCTCTTTGCGTTGAATGAGTCTGGGTAGAGGGTCTGAGGTACAATACCGTACCTGTTGAAGAATGAACATTAGCACATCACTGAGTAGCATCAGGTCGATAGACTTACTTCTCCACCAGGTTGACAATCATGTCCCACTGTCCACCGTCGCCAACAGGATCAGCGAAGATTGCACTGAAAAGTCGACCATCTACAGGCTCGTTGGCATTGGCCAGCACACTCTCCAAAAAGTAGTTTGATTTCTCGACCTTGTCCCAAAAGAACAAGTATGCTTGACTCAGCTCAAATGCCTTGATGTTGTGCTTCTGCATGATGGCAATGCGGAAAGTGTTGCAAGCCGCAAAGATCCAGCACCGACCAGAGCTGCGCTGGTTCGTGACAGGGAGACCCTCATGGGGAATAGCGAGGTTGAAAGTCTGCGTATCGTGCAAGACAGTAGATTGCTTCTCAAGGATGGAGCCCATGTTGTTGGTGCTCAGGGCTGAAAGGCCGAGCCTGTTCTTGGGGTCCTTCAGAAGCTTCTTCACATATTGCTGGGCCTTTGCACCAGACACGGTCTCGTCGCCATCATCAAGAACACGGTCGGTGGGCGCGTCGGAGGCATGATTTTCGATGCGTACAGCTTCGAACTTCTCGTCCAGCGAGCCATACACGTAAACATGCGATTCAGGCCTCGTCCGGCGAGCAGGACGAGAAGGTCTCGCAGGTTGCTCCCAGCCCTGAAGTTGGGTTGATTGAGCGCCACCCATGTTGTAAGTGAGGAATGCAGGTTCAGATGGATAAGATCTAGATGGATTAGATAGAGAGATGCTGAGAGGAAGAGAGATGCGATTCTCGGAATGAGAGGCCTTTGCGACTCACTTAGTACGCAGACGGCGTCGTACTAAAGCCTGCGCACGAGCTGCCATCATGGTCGCGCACGGCAGATAAGAGCTTGAGAGCTTGAGCACGTCCCTTGATCTCGCGTACGAGGGAGAAGAGCCAAACGACCCTAACCTTACTTAACCTCCTTCCTGCCACCTGCTCCGCAACAGAATGTGTTCATATCGCAACTGTACTGAGTTTCTGGTGCCAATAGAACGGGGAATATAGTAGTGGTATAGTACCTCTGTAATATGAAGCACACCACAGCTCAGTGAGATACATGAGATCGTCTTTGGCTCCGAGAAACGTTTCAGAGCAGCGAAGCTCGACCATGCACGGTTGAAGGCACCTGATATGTACATGAACATGGATGCAATGACCTTCTCCGGTCAATTTTTGACATCGACAAGAAGCACGTAATATCTCGTTCAAGCCGTCTCTTATCTCATAAACATATAGAGAGATGAGTAACGGCTCACCATACGAAATGGAGCACAACCCCCATAGGTATTGTAGCAGAACGACTGGTACCTCCCTAAGACCAACGATCGAACAAACTTGACATCCACTATCACGTTGCAGATATGCAAGGACGAGCTAGCGGTTACAATTTCCACAGAGTCTCACGAGGCTTCCACAAACCCAAAAGGTTATTACCGGCTCGCCGGCATGCCTCAAATGATCAACAGATGTTTACCGAGAGAGTTCGAAGCGGGGTGTTGGAACTGCCTGATTGTCACATACCCGACCTCGGAAGAAGGGTATTCGCGAAGAACATGTAAATACATTTCGCTACTCGTCGGTGCACTCGTCAACAGAGGATATCGTCTGTCAAAAAGCATTGTTACTAAGATTGTATTGACCATGACCAGTCTCTCAACGAAGCTCGCGGAGCGCGAGGCGAATGGAAAGCCTATACAAATTGGGCTTATAGGCGCTGGTAAATTCGGTAGCATGTTGTATGTTCGCGTTATCGCGTTTGGATCTTTCGATTCACGTATACTGAGTGGTATGCAGTGTTTCGCAAGTCCACAGATCACCCGGCATGCGACTTGCTGGCATCGCAGACCTCTCGAAAGGAAGGGCCATTGCCTCGCTCGAGCGAACAGGGTTTCCAGAGGACAAATACGATTCACAAGCAACGATATCTATCGCGGAAGGGATCAAAGCCAATAAGACTGCCATCACCACGGATTCTGCTGAGCTTATCGCTACGCCTGGAGTCGATGTCATTCTTGAGGTCACTGGCAGCCCCGCTGCTGGTGTCAGGCATGCTCTACTGTGTTGCGAGCACAAGAAGCACATCGTCATGATCAACGTTGAAGCAGACGTACTTGCCGGGCCACTGCTAGCACGCAGAGCACAGGAAGCAGGCATTATCTACAGCATGGCATATGGCGACCAGCCCGCTCTCATCGCGGAGTTGGTGGATTGGGCGAGGACGGCAGGATTCGAGGTCGTCTGTGCTGGAAAGGGCACAAAACATTTGCCTGCTTTCCATGCTTCGACACCGGATACAGTCTGGTCGCATTATGGTCTCACGGCAGAGCAAACGAAGGACCTCAATCCGCAGATGTTCAACTCGTTCCTGGATGGGACGAAGAGTGCCCTGGAGATGGCAGCTGTGGCCAACGCTTGTGACCTGACACCGCCAAAAGCTGGATTGCGGTTCCCACCCTGCGGCATCCACGATCTACCGCAGGTCTTGAAACCTGCAGAAGACGGAGGGCAGCTTGACACTAAAGGCTCAGTGGAAGTGGTTTCATGCTTGGAGACAGATGGCCGTCCAGTTTTCAACGACCTCAGATGGGGAGTCTATGTTGTTATCGAAGCTCCGGGCGAGTATCAGAAAGAGTGTTTCGCGCAATATGGCATGAAAACCGATTCGACCGGCCGATACGCTGCACAGAGCAAGCCTTACCATCTCATTGGACTGGAGCTCGGGGTCAGCGTGGCGACCATCATGTGTCGTGGTGAGCCAACAGGGTCATGCAAGACGTTCGCAGGTGATGTTGTTGCGACGGCGAAGCGAGATCTGAAGGCTGGCGAGAAGCTTGACGGAGAGGGCGGCTTCATGGTCTATGGCAAGCTTATGCGAGCTCGTGATTCTCTCGCAATCGAAGGACTGCCCATTGGCTTGGCACATGGACTCGTGTTGAAGAGCCATGTGAGACAAGGAGAGCGTCTGAGCTGGACGGATGTTGATTGGAGCGAGAAGTCGCAAGTCGTGGCTGTGCGAAGAGAGATGGAAGCCGTCTACCGGGTAGAGTTTGGAATAGAGGATCCCCAGATCATGTAGAGTGCTGATAGCAGGAGAATGCGAACGAACCGGTAGGCTGTGTCAACTGAATGACAGCAGGCAGGGTAGGCTGGCTGTCTCAAGCATGGACTTGGGCGGAACATGCATCCGCAAGTCTATCGTTCATACGCGTGAGGTTTGTGATCTCGCATTTTTTAACGCGAAAGTTAGACGTAAAGCAGGCTGACGCAGCGCAGTTTACGAGCAAAACGTCAGTGGCGGTCTGCAGGAATCCATTAGTCTAGTGGCTGAAGGACGATGCGACCGATAAGATATGGGACATATCGCATCATCGCGCAAGGGCCACAGTGTAAGGTATACTGCCATTCAGCTGCTTGAGAGCAGTGTCCAGGATGCCGCAGCGTGCAGGCGCGAAAGAGATGCAGCCATCCGACGTTTCATCAACACTTGGTGAAGATTTCTTCACTCTGCCCTTGCTTCCATGTTGCTGCGCTCGGCATTGCGACAAAAACATTGATCCTGTATGACCGCGCGTCTAACGCACAGGCAGCCGTTGATCTCCTCGGATGGCGGCTCTCCGCGCGCTGCCAGCTCTCTGATCCACACTGACGCATCCTTCCCTTCCTTTCACCTGCCTCATGCGGCTAAGTTCTGATTATGATATCGTACAGCGCCCAAGCATCGGCGGCCCTGGTCTACCCATGACCCGCCCAATACCCATGACCTGCCCTTTGCAGGCTCACGGACGGCGCGCTATGCAGCAACGGGTAGGTGGTATCGGTGACAAACGTGCTTGCGCAGGGCAAGACTGGTTCCAAGACACAGTGCCGCATTAGATCAATGGCCAAGCACCATGGTGAATTGTACTTAAAGGCTTGTCTTGCAGCTCTGCTGTTGGAGCTACAGCTCCAAGGCTTCCTTATCTGCCAGTGGCTTGAGTCTTGACCATGCTTTTTTCATCAAGCCTTTTGGCCCTTCTTGGCCTCTCATGCACCGTCTCTGCCCTCAACCCAGCCGAGAGGGCCTTCAAGAAGGCTCAGCGTCCCAAGCCAGTCATCGAGAAGAGAGTGCCAAACCAGCAGTTTAAGAATGAGCGTCTGCGAAAGCGCGCCGGCCACAACTGGCTTACAAACTCTACCCAGAAGTTCGAAGTAAACGGCACTGGTATTCCAGATGTCGATTTCGACATTGGCGAGAGCTACGCTGGTCTCCTCCCAATCTCTGGCGATGCTGACGAGACGCGCGAGCTTTTCTTCTGGTTCTTCCCCACCACCAACTCCGATCCTCAGGAGGAGATCACCATTTGGTTCAATGGTGGACCTGGCTGCAGCTCGCTCAGTGGCCTGCTTACCGAGAACGGTCCCTTCACCTGGGAGGCTGGCACGCTCAGCCCTGTCCAGAACCCGTACACATGGGTGAACCTCACCAATATGATGTGGGTCGAGCAGCCCATTGGCGTTGGCTTCACCCAGGGTTCGCCCAACATCACCAACGAGGTGGAGCTCGGCAAGCAGTTCGTTGGCTTCTACAAGCAGTTCGTTGAGACCTTCGGTGTCCAAGGCTGGGACCTCTACCTGACTGGCGAGAGCTACGGTGGTTACTACGTGCCGTACATTGCAGATGCCTTCATCACTGCTGATGATCCCGACATGCCTCTCAAGGGTATCAACATCAACGACCCGATCATTGGCGACGATAGCACTCAGCAGGAAGTTGCTATTGCACCCTACTTAGAGTACTGGCAAAATCTGCTCTATCTCAACGAGTCTTTCATGGAGGAGTTCTGGCAGCGCAACGACGAGTGTGGATATACCGACTACTTCAACAAGTATTTCACATTCCCACCAGTCGAGGGCAAGTACCCTGTTCTGCCTCCCCAGACTGCCGCCAACAACTACTCTTGCGATCAATTCTCGAACGCTTACGCAGCCATCCTGGAGGTCAACCCCTGCTTCAACATCTACCACATCACTGAGACTTGCCCTCACCCTTACTCCGTCCTCGGTGCAATCAACACTGGTGATTACGTCCCCACTGGTGCGCAGAATTACTTCAACCGCACCGACGTACAGAAGGCCATCCACGCACCTCCTACCGACTGGAACCAGTGTGTCGACGGCGTGTTCTTCGATGTAGCCAAGAACGAGACTGTCAACGATCAGAGTCTTGGTCCTGCGCAGGATGGCGTTCTGCAGCGCGTCATTGAGTACACCAACAATACTCTCATTGGCTCCGGCAACTTGGACATGCTTCTCAACACCAACGGCACCCTCCTAGCACTCCAGAACGTGACTGTAAGTATCATCCTACTCTCCAACATCGAAGCAATGCAGACTAACCATTCTTAGTGGAACGGCGCGCAAGGCCTCCAGGAGTATCCTGGCACTCCCTTCTACACTCCCTACCACCCCGAGTATAACGGCGGTGCCCTTGCCGGCGCCGGTTACCTCGGACTATGGGGCTGCGAGCGTGGCTTGACCTTCTACCAAGTCCAGCTTGCCGGTCACGAACTTCCTGGATACGCACCTGGCGCCGCTTACAGGACTGTTGAACTCATGTTGGGCCGTATCAAGTCGCTCAGCGACGTCAGCGACTTCACCACCCAGAGTGGTAACTTCACTGGCACTTCGCCTTTGTACAGAAGAGATGCGATGACTGGCGGATACAACTGAGCGTGAACATCCTGTTCCTACTCACAGCTTGAGCGGGATAGACTCCGGGCGGATATCACGGCCAAGGCCAACGTAATTAATGAAATCTAAACAACATTTCGACTTCGGTCTACAGACCACACTGGCATCACAAAGTTCCATGCTATTTTCCTGTATTTCCTGCTTCGGTATTCGAACTTGTTAATAAATCGTTGAACTCACGATGCGAACCTAGGTTCTAGATCGGACGCTCCACTAAGGTGCTAACAGCGCAACAAATGCCGCCCACGCCGGCATTCCAGGGTCTCTGCCGGCATCGGTGGCGCACGATACATTGACAACACCTCGAGTCTTCAAGGAACACAGCAGCCATGGCGCCAATGCAATGCACGATATAAGCGCACTACAGCACTGATCATGCAACACTGCATGCAAGCATACCAGCAAGCATATCGCTAAGATACCTAGCCGCAGCATCGAGCTGACCACAGCCGATCGCAGACCCTGTCTTTCCCACCCGCGCACGCCATCCACTTGCAGTGCTCCACCACCCATACCAAGCCTCTTCCGGCGCGCCAACGTCAAGCCTAATTGAGTTTTTGGCAAATTTGGCAAGCGTATCAACGCGCACCCATTTGCTCAGCTTGAAAGACACAAGACTTGCTGCTTCTCCAGGCCTTGCTTTTGTCTTGGCCCTTTGACTCGAGAACCACATAGGCCCTTCGTCGTCGTCACTGATGCGCACTTTGCGGGAAGTCCTGGTTGTGGGCGGTGGCTCAGCTTTTTGCGATCTCGCGCACCCCGTTTCCCCCGGCTAACATCGGACGTGTGTTTATATGTTGCAGGCAAAGGTTCGATGCTATGGATCTGTAGTGTCCATGCTTTCCTTTGCTGGGAGAGCACGCCATTTGCTCGTCTGTTTTCGCTTTGACTCAATAAGTCCTCCTAGTCTATATAACTTTTGACTCGACGTCGCGAATCTATCCTTGTCCTATTCTAGCTCGCATGCTTGCGTTCGCATGAGGCTTATCTAGGTCTCGATCCTCTTCAGTCCCAAGCCTGTGACGATGGCCGACAGCAAAGACCACGGCGTGGCTCCGCAGACATCAGGCTACCGCCACAGCATCAAAGAGGGCCTGAGCGAGAAGAAGTACACGGGCACAGTGTCCGATGTAGACCTTCCGACTTACGGACACGATGCAGAGCAGCAGGGCTCACTGGCTGCCAATGTCTCTGGCGTGCATGACAAAACTCACCGGAAATTAAAAGCGCGACACATTCAATTGATAGGGTCCGTATAATGCCTTTCAACAAGACATCATCGAGGACTTTTGACTGACTAGACGGCAGCATCGGTGGCACCATTGGAACCGCTCTGTATGTTCAAATCGGGCGTGGTCTTCTCAATGGCGGACCGGCCAGTCTTTTCATCGCTTTCAGCCTGTGGTGTTGTGTCATCCTCGCCGTGACTCTCAGTATGGCCGAGATGGTGACTTACCTTCCGATTTCTTCGCCGTTCATTCGCTTCGCCGGTCGGTACGTTGATGAAGCCTTTGGCTTTGCCGTAAGTGATATACAAACCACATTCCCGTTCGAAGTTGCATTTACCGATGATCGCGATAGGCTGGCTGGAACTTCTTCATCTTCGAAGCAATCTTGGTGCCGTTCGAGATGACCGCTTGCAATGTGGTCATCCATTTCTGGAGCGACGCTGTTCCTACGGGAGCAGTAATAGCTATCGTTATGGTTCTATACGCATTGATCAATGTGATGGCAGTGAAGTGGTATGGTGAGACCGAGTTCTGGGCTGCTTTGGGCAAGATGCTGCTGATCATCGGTCTCATCATCTATACCTTCATTACCATGCTGGGTGAGTCAATACAATCGCAAAAGCTACGACATGATGATTGCTGACTGTGTAGGCGGCAATCCACTTGGTGACCGTTACGGTTTCCGCTACTGGCAAAATCCTGGCTCGTTCGCAGAGCTCTACTACGAAGGCGATCTAGGCCGCTTTCTTGGATTCCTGCAATGTTTGATTCTGGCCTCGTTCTCGATCGCTGGACCTGACTACGTTGCGATGGCTGCCGGTGAGGCAGAGAACCCGCGTGTCGTGATGCCGAAAGCTTTCAATGCCGTCTTCTACCGTTTGACGTGCTTTTTCGTCCTCGGCAGCTTGTGTGTCGGTATCAACGTTCCTTACAACGACCCTGAGCTCACTGCTGCTTTTGAGAACGAGGAGCCAGGTGCGGCTGCATCGCCTTATGTTGTTTCGATGAACAGGCTGCGAATTCAGGTTTTGCCGGATGTTGTGAATGCATTGGTACTGGCTTCTGCTTTCTCTGCTGGTAACAGCTATGTCTACTGCGCGTCTCGGTCACTATTCGGCCTGGCGCTGGAAGGCAAAGCGCCTAAGATCTTGACAAGGTAAGTCCAACCTGCAAAATCTGCTGAGGTATGGGCCACTGACAAATTGCGAAGGACCACCAAAAACGGCGTCCCCATCTACTCAGTCCTGACCGTCCTCGCGATCTCCCTCATCGCCTTCCTACAAGTCTCCAGCGGCTCTGCCAAAGTCCTCTCCTGGTTCGTCAATCTAATCACAGCATCGCAACTTCTCAATTATAGCGTTACCTGCGCGAGTTTCCTCTGCTGGATGCGCGCTCTCAAAGCGCAGGGCATCAGTCGCGACTCTTTACCCTACAAATCTATCTGGCAGCCTGGCGCAGCATACTTAGGCCTGATCTGTACCCTGACAATGGCATTCGTCGGTGGCTACACGGTATTTCTGCCGGGCCAGTGGGAGCCGACGACTTTCGTGTTCAGCTATTTCATGATTGGGTTGTTCCCGGTTCTATACTTTGGCTGGAAGATCGTCAAGAGGTCCAATGTGCACAAGCCTGAAGAGGTCGATTTGAAGGGTGAGGTGGAGGAGATTGAGGAGTATACGAGGAATTTTGTGCCGACACCACCAAGGTATGATGCTTTTGTGATGCTTTTTAGAGAGTGCTTGATTCTGACTTTACCACAGGAACGCTTTCGATAAGTGGTTTAACATCATCTTTGGTGGCTAAGGGCGTTTCGACAACGAAGCGATCCGACGTCAAAATTCTGTTATGAGTGTCTTATGATTCTATTTGATTACGTGTTCAACCACATATACCCCATCAGCATAGCAAAGCAATCAATTTGGTTAATTCACATGATCTGAGATGTCATCACCTCTCGTGGATGTAGACTGTGTTTACAAATGTCACCGATTCACTGAAAACACGGACATGAAGTGTAATGTACAGACTTTCTATACAGTCACGCATCGTATCGAAAAGGTACACATTGTACGCATCTCGCACCTCTGGTGCAACGACTTCTGACAAATGCGATCGGCCAGTGAATTTAAGGTATTTAAGGTTTAAGGTTTGGATCGCGACGTCATTCGAGTAAAGTGGCAGGCGCGTTTGCCTGGGAGCTGTCGCGAGACATCTCTTAGAAGACAATGGACACAATACACACTCAATGACAGCACGCAATACATGCGACAACCGGCTACATAATGCCGCCTTACGTCTCGCGCAAGCGTGAGCGTTCAGAGTCACCAGTGCACTCCAGTCCCCCAGCAAAGAAACGGGCTGCGGCCAAGCCGAAGCCGAAGGCGAAGCAAGAGAAAAAGTCGCTGTTCGAGGCCGCAGATGAGCTAGGGAAGAAGCAGGGCTCGACTGAGAAGGCGAGGAAGTTTCTGGATAAACTGGAAGATGAAGACGAATCTTCATTAAGCGAGGCCGACAGCGATGACTTTGAAGATGTTCCTACGACGAAGAAACGCAAGATCACTGCTGGAAGTGGCGATGAGGACGAGGACGAGGACGAGGACGAGGACGATGAGATGGACTGGGAAGATGCATTTCTGCAACAAGGTGATTCTGCGAGCACTCCAGCAGCAGCATCGGCTGCTGAACCTGAGATTGGCGACGTCAACGTCTCAGTGAACGAGGATGGTGTATACATTCCTGAGATAGTACCGTCTGGAGTCAAGAAAGGGCCCTCGAAGAGAGAGCGCCAGATCCGGATACAAACGCACTGTCTCCATGTACAAGCTTTGATGTGGCACAACACTGTTCGAAATTCATGGCTGAACGATAAAGAAGTACAGAAGAGCCTCGTGGACGGACTAGCAGACGGAGTCAAACGGGAGATCACTCGTTGGAGGGAGGCAATGGGCACCTTGACCAAGGAAGAGTTGGATGCGAAGAAGAAAGCTGCAGCTGCGAAGAACAAGAGGAAGGGCTCGAACAAAGGCAAGGACACTGCTTCTGGGCGAGACTGGAGTTACAATGCCTCACATCTGGAGCAAGGTGTGCCTGATCTTAGCCGCGGTGATCCCTTGCTCAGGCTTTTGAAGATCCTGACGGCATATTGGAGAAAGAGGTTCACAATCACAGCACCCGGACTCCGCAAGGAAGGATACCGACCTTTGCGTCGTCTGCGCGATGACATTAAGCATTGGGAGAAGAATAAGGCTGATGCTGAGGGACATGGCGAGCGAATCGAGACGATCAAGGACTTTCGAAAGACTGCAAAAGTATGCGAAGGCTCGCGTGATATCGGCGCTCAGCTTTTTGTCGCGCTCCTTCGCGCGATTGGAATCGAAACTAGGATCGTGGCCAATCTGCAGCCTGCCGGGTTTGGATGGAGCAAGGCAGAGGACGCTGAACCCAAAGCTCCAAGAAGCGAGACCAAGCAGGTCGAATTGGTATCAGACGAAAGCGACGAAGATGCAAAGCCCAAAAAGGTTGCTGGGCCGAAGCTGAAGAGTGCTCTGACGCCGAAGCAGGCGAAGAAGCCTCTCAAAGAGGAAAAGCCCACGCGCACATCGCTTCGAGGGAACAAGGGAGATCCCATCAGTCTCGACGACTCGGACAGCCCACTCTCGTCAGCGCCATCTGATGATGAAGACGAAGCTCCTGCTTCCGACGACGATGAAGACGACCTTTCTGTCATTGACGTCACTCCCGATCTACCCAAGAAGAAGCCCAACAAGAAATACGATCGATCTCTCGGGTTCCCAAATTACTGGGCCGAAGTCTTATCACCTGCCTCGAACAGATTTATTCCCGTGGATCCAATTGTACTTTCCACGATCGCTTCGACGGATGACTTGCTACAATCCTTTGAGCCCCGCGGTAAAAAGGCAGAGAATGCGAAGCAGGTTATGTGCTACACCATCGGTCACGCTGCGGATGGGACAGCAAAGGATGTCACGGTACGCTACCTCAAGAAGCATCAACTGCCTGGCAAGACCAAAGGCACACGTATGCCTGTGGAGAAGATACCGATCTACAATCGAAAAGGCAAGGTCAGACGATACGAAGAGTATGACTGGTTCCGCACTCTTATGAGTGTCTACGACAAGCCAGAGTCCAAGCGAAATAAAGCGGATGAACTTGAAGATGCCACCGATCTCAAACCATTCAAGCCTGCTAGGGACACGAAAGAGGTCGAAAAAGAGTCGCTACAGTGGTACAAGCAGTCGGCGGACTACGTCCTCGAGCAGCATCTACGTCGCGAAGAAGCACTTCTGCCGGAAGCTGAGCCGGTGAAAACATTCATCGCCGGAAAGGGCGACAAAGCCAAAGAGTTCCCAGTCTACTGGCGCGAAGACGTTGTGACTTGCAAAACCGTAGAGTCATGGCACAAAGAAGGGCGGGCTATCAAAGAAGGTGAGCAGCCGATGAAGCATGTGCCCATGCGTGCAGTAACGCTGGTGCGTAAGAGGGAGATGGAGGATGCTCTGAAGGAGACAGGTGAAAAGCTCAAGCAAGGTCTTTATTCGATCGACCAGACGGATTGGATCATCCCGCCTCCGCTAGAGAATGGAGTCATCCCAAAGAATGCTTATGGCAACATGGACGTTTATGTGCCGACGATGGTACCGAAAGGAGCTGTTCACCTACCGCTCAAAGGCTCCGCGAAACTTTGCAAGCGTTTACAGATCGACTATGCTGAGGCATGTACTGGCTTCGAGTTTGGTAAACAAAGAGCAGTGCCTGTTCTGACTGGTGTCGTCGTTGCCAAGGAGAATGAAAATACCGTGCGCGATGCATGGCGAACCGAGCAAGCAGAACAGAAACGGAAAGAAGACACGAAACGTACCGGCGTCGCGCTACAGTGGTGGCGCAAGATGCTATTTGGTCTGCGAATTGTGCAACGGATGGAGAGAGACTACGCCGATGCGGGAGGCCATGGAGAAGAGGTCAATCCTTTCGTCAACAAAGCTTTGCGAGAAGGGAAACAGGAAGCCACCCACGACGACACCGCACCAAATGAGGAGGACATGGCTGGTGGCTTCTTTAGACCTGGACACGAAGAGGAGGAAGTGCCGCAAACCCGAATGAAGAAGGAAGAGTTGGGAGGTGGTGGATTCTTCGCTGAAGGAGAGGAGGACGCAGATAATCGCGACCAAGGCGGTGGCGGGTTCCTCGTTGAGGAGGGCAATGTAGATCAAGGCGGTGGATTTATGGCCGAAGATGATGACAAATCCGCCGCATCGAAGCCTGCAGCTGCACCCGTCTCCTTACAGATGTTACACAAAGCCACCAATGGTGCTATGGACGACGACAATGAGGACAGGGAGGATGGAGAGGACGAAGAATGCTTTCAACCTCCGATCCGCAGAAATTCCAAGACGGCAAAGAAGCCTGTCTCAGCGAGATCTCAACGTCAAAGCACCTCGAAACCACAAAGAAAACGCGTTGTCAAGAGTCCGACCCCTGTCGCTAGCAACGATGAAGAGGAGTCCATGTCAGACCTCTCCGGCGTTTCTTCAGACATAGGAGCATTCAATGGCTTGCCTGAACGTCGAGCGTCTTCGCCTCAAGTCATAATTTCGCCACAGAAGCCGACTCCGAAAGCCTCGAACGGCAGACGGAGTGTTCGGAAGGCTACGCCGATTAAGAGTCCGTACTTTAGCAGCCAGGCTCCTGATGAAGATGGGGACGAGGAGGATGAGGAGAGCGACAGTGAGGTCATAAAGCCAAGAAGAACTACGGCGAGGACTAGACGGGCTGCATGAGTTCTGTAACGAGTGACGTGCCCATATGTGTATGAGTAAGTGTACTACTACGAGTACGGAAATGTGCAGTGGACGTGATGGCTCGATTGATGGCAGCATGAGAACCCATCGTAGTAGCCTCTGACTGATGAGCCAATGTAATATCATTCGATCAAGCTGCAAGAAATCATTCTTCGATCTCCAATCTCTGGTTTTCAACTTCGATGTCACAGAAAGTTACGTGTAGATGTGGTCGATTGGAAAGCATGTGACAGTGACGACCCCACATTACCTCACATGGACCCCGCCAAAACTCAATCCACAAAATTTATCTGACCAGCGATTGCGGCGCTCTTCGTCATCTGCCGTGCAAAACAATCCTCTAAACACTTTCTCGCGATACACAAGCCTCTAATTTAATCTCATCACGACCAAAACGCGACAATGGCCTCCACCACCGCCGACCTCCCCGTCTGGAAATCCGAGCTCATCTCCCTCTGCCTCTCCTCCAATGTCCTCTCCTTCGGCTCCTTCAAGCTGAAGTCAAACCGCATCTCACCCTATTTCTTCAACTGCGGCCTCTTCTCCAACGCAAAGCTCATTCGCGCAATCTCCTCCGCCTATGCACAAGCGCTCGACACCCAAGCCAACGAGAACGAGGGCTGGGGTTTCGACGTGCTCTTCGGTCCTGCTTACAAGGGCATTCCTCTCTGCGCTACAACTGTTGAGAAGCTCGGTGCGCTCGACGAGAAGAGATGGGGCGAGATTGGATATGCCTTCAACAGGAAGGAGGTCAAGGATCACGGCGAGGGCGGTCTCATGGTCGGCGAGAGCTTGAAGGGCAAGCGCGTGGTCATCATTGACGATGTCATGACCGCTGGCACTGCCATCCGCGAGAGCATTGAGATGATCAAGGCGCAAGGCGGCACTCTGGTTGGTATCGTGGTTGCTGTCAACAGGCAGGAGAAGATGCCCAGCCAGAGCGAGAAGGAGGGCAAGGGCGACGATGGCTCTGAGCGCGGCAGTGCTATCGGCGAGGTCAGGAGGGAGACTGGTGTGCCCGTTCTGTCTGTTCTGAGCTTGAAGGACTTGATTGACGGTATGAAGGCCATGGGTAAGGAGGACGAGGTTAAGATGATGGAGGACTACTACAAGCAGTACGGCACTCAGGATTAGATGATCGTGAGTACGCGAAGAGACCACAGCAGGCAAGACGTGATACCGCAAAAAAATAATAGACGAAGGAATGATACCCAAAAGCATTAGGATCGTGAGGCATTACTGAGCTGCCTGTCAACGTGTTTTCTAGACTATGCAAAGTGCACACGGCTGTTACAGAGCAACGTGAAAGGACGTAGCCTCGTCACACGTATCGCTTCTTGACCTTTGTCAAATGTGAGCATAGCCATGCACAAATGTCGAGAAGCTGTGTGATGCTTGGATCGCAAGCATTTGTTGCGAGCATGCAAACGTCTTTGCCGCCTCGAATTTGCGGCATCTTATGATAACAATAGTGTCGACTATTCCTCGATTTGACAACCTCGTATAGTCATCCTTAAAGATGCGATGTTGTTCTTATAGCAAAAGATTGATGGTATTTATGTAACCTAAGATTGGTATTCTATTCGATATTACGAAGTAAAGAGAAGCATTGTATATGTGCGCATAGCATAGCCACCTGAAGGGTATGAGCCATTAACAGCTTCAGCCCATATTTCATACTGCCACTGTTGACTGTTGCTATCTGTCTCTTAGTCTCTTTCCATTATTGGATGCGGCTGAAGCTTCAGTGACATCTCTTCAATCTATGCCTAATGAGACGAGCATCGTCTCCGTGGTAAACAGCCCTCGTTCGAGGGCCATAGCTGCTGATACAGCTGCTGATACAGGCGTCAAGCCTCAGGATAGTCTGTAGACTTGTGAGCTATAAAACATAACGTTGAATTGTTGAGCGGAATGCTATACGGAGCGATTTGCTCCGTGCTTCAGAGTGTTGTTGAGTACCTAATTCTCCTTTACGAACGCCTCAACCTCAATTTCAACCTTCATAGTCTCCAAGCCGAGGCTGGTCACTCCGATCTCCGTCCAGATAGGGCGATGCTCCTGGCCACACCATTGCTGCAGATTCCGCACCATAGCAGCAGTTGCTTTTTCGTCGACAGGGATATGGTAGCTTCGCACGCTATATACTTCGCTCCAACCTTTGCTCCCGGCGGTCTTGAGTGCGAGGTCGACGTTGGAGAATGCCTGGTCGATCTCATCATCGATGTCTGACGGAATCCATGTTGATGGCGACGCTGTGTCTGATGAAGGGTTCCAGCCACCTGAGATTCATGGTTAGTATCAATGGCAAGTCGACCAGGATATCACCATGACCATATCTGACCTTGACCCGAGATCTTGACGACATTGCCTATGCGGACGGTCTGGCTGTAGTGGAGTGTGTTCTTAGCCCATTCGCCCAGGCCAGGATACGTTGTGAATCGAGGGCTAGTCATGGTAGCTACCTTGCTATCTTTCAGGTGAAGTGTATTGTGACGTATAATTACGGATCTGTAGCAAATGATGCGAGTAAGAAGTACACGATAGGATGTCCAGGAACTAGTCCGTCTTATATCAGGACTCTGGCGATGCTAGTCGATAACTTATTGATCGCACATGCGCACTGCCCGCGCGACGGCTTAGAAATCGCCCTCACACTGTTCCCAGCATGTGTAATGCAGTTGGTGAGATCCAAGAGTCCAAGACTTCTTGGTCATCGTGATGGTGGCCAAGCTCCCGATACGGGAAGGACTGGTAGAGTCGTTTGCATTGTGATCAAGCTGCAAGAGGACGTTCAAGTGATGCTGTGTTTCCGAAAATGGTGAGTACCGTTTCCGTGCCTTCAGCAAGTGAACGCGACTGAGATTCAAATAGCGTAGCTTAGCATTCACCATGAGACATGGTCAAACGGCCAAGCTAGTATTCAGGAAGTGAGAGAGATGGAATTGCGGCGGTGCAGTGCAGGAAATTGGCAGTACCTAGGAAAGCAGCAAGCAGCATTGCATTTTGTGCAAGATACACACATATTGTGAACAACTTATGCCCCCTGCCTAGACCGTTTGCACAAGAGTGGTACAGAGTACGCCATTCCCCCGCAGTCGCTTAGCTTCCGTACCACGAGCGCGATCGCTCCGTTCGTGGGCCGCCCTGCCGCTCATCCATGCTGGCCTGGCCAACACATGCCCTTTGTCCTACTTACACACACACACCTATTTACCTGAGACAAACATTCTTTGTTTGCTCTTTTCGCCCGCACATGATCTCATGTAGACATCTCAGGTCCAGATCGAATTGATCCCACGACACACACTCGCCAAGCATGGCCGCAGCAGTCGTGCCAGCAACGGCTGTCGATCTCAGAGCACCAAACAGCTACAACGTACGATTAGGGGCGAGCATAACAAAACATGGTGACGGCACAAGATACAGAAACGTGAGGTACAACCATAAACCGCGGTCAGCGCAGGGAGCGGCCGTGACCAGCAAGCTGCTGCCAGGGAAACAGGCCAGTGCAAGCACGCTTCTGGTGAAAGATGAGGGTAAAGAATGGCGATATGCAGGCCGACATACAGAAGGCGAAGACATGTACGTGCTAGTAATCAGCGGCGAAGGAAACAAAGACGTCGTTCTGGAGAAGTTGGATGGCTCGCATGCTGTCAATCTCACCCGAGCGCCGGAGGACAATGATGAGGCGAGTCTGGCCATGAAGTATCCATACTTGACAGACCATGAGAGTGAAAACGATGACGATGGCATGTTCGGAGAAGAAGGTGACGCAGAGGATGCACCACCAGACGCAAACAACCCTTTCGACTTCCGTCACTTCTTGAAGTCGGTTGAAGAAGCACAGCAGCGCGAAGAACATTCTTCTCAACCCAACAGAAGCATCGTGGGGACACCATTACACAAGGCAGCAATAAGTACACCCATCTCACGACCAGTCAAATCCACACCAGCGACAGCTGCGGCCAAGAAGCGCAAGACGCCTTCCGCCGCAGCAACCCGACCAAATCCAAAACGTGTCAGAGCAGGCGAGGATCCACCAACAACGAAGCCAGCTAAACCCATACCACCTGCATCCAAAGCCTCCGCAGCCGCTGTCCCTCAGGTCAGGATCGATCGCAAGGCCTCAACTCACCAAGGCACCGCAGCAACAATCGAAGACAATTCTCAACCAGACTACGAAGACGACGGCGAACTCATACTCGAAAACTCAGACGACCCTAAACAAAACTCCAAGCACTTATCAGCGATGTCCCTCGCGTTTTCTGGAGCATTGGGCTCTCACGGCGGAGGTCCAATAAGCCTGCGATCCGCAGCATCATCACCCGGCATCAACTCTCCACAAGTCAACAACACTTCATCGCAAGGCAAGCACGAAGACGAAGAGTTCGAATTTGCCGACGGAAGCAGTCCTGCTCCTCAGCAGTACGAATTCGAGTTTGTGGACGACGATGATGACGATGAGCAAGACGCTCAAGATGGCGATGTGGAAGACCTCGTGTTGGAGAAACCGACTGTTCCTGAGCCACCTCGGCAACCAGCCATGCCATCAAGATCTAGAAGGGGAAGTCTCGCGGGCCCTGTCGGTGATGATGACGACGACATGGAGGCACAGCTGGCGTTGGCTATGGCTGCCGAGGAAGACGACGAAGAACCGGCGCCTGAGGCAAGGTTGGATGAGAGCGATGAGGATGTGAGTGAGGAGGAATAGTAGTTTTGAAATCATTCCTGCATATTTTGGAAACGGCGATTAGCGGAGACTCACGTCTGCCTTTCAGAGGCACAACACCTGGAGAGATCTTTTTGGCATTTTGACATGTCTGCGTCGAGAGATACACGTAATCTTGTTTGTTCTTTCTAGTATATATACCCCAATGGAAGCAAGCAATAGCAACTTTTTTGTGTTCATCAAACACTCCAAACATTAAGATACCATCTATCATACATCACTTTGACCGCATTCTACTCGGACTTGCCCATAACAGCATCCCTGCAAGTCTTGAACAAAGGCACAATGTCCGTCCAAAGCCTGAACTGATGAATGCCCTGCCCAACCAGTGCTTCCAAGCCAGGCACACTCTTCCAGCCAGAGTTGCTGGCCAATTGCATCAGACTAGTGACAGCAGGCTTGTAAGCCATCTCGAGCAAGACTCTCGGGGTGCCTGTGCTCACACCTGTGATGCTGGGCGCAGAAGCCTGGAAAATGTGGCACAAAATCTCACGCATAGACGGATCGATGGGCGAGTCGCCAGGGATGGTGCCGATGGCGACGACGGGCTGCTCGATGGGTTTGAGAGCGCGGGCGTCGTCTTCGGAGGAGAGGAGGCGGACATTGTACGAAGCATCGAACGCGGAGGCAAGGTCGGTGAGCTTGGACTTGTTGCGGCCGACAAGGTAGATGGGCTTGTAGCCCATGTTTTTGAGGGCGTAGATGGCGGCGCGAGCAGTACCGCCACCACCAATGACCATGCCAGGCTCGGGGTGGGAGGCAGAGGCAGATGTTGCACCTGCGTTGCGCAGGGCGAGGATCATGCCTTGCCAGTCGGTGTTGTGACCTGTGAGGATTGGCGTGGAAGAGTTGGGGTTGGGAGTCGCGACGATGGTGTTCACTGCGCCGATAGTGGCGGCGGCAGGGTCGATCTCATCGAGCAATGGCATGATGTCGAGCTTGAGAGGAATGGTCACGCTGGCACCGCCGAAATTGGGAGAACGGATGATGTCTTTGGCATCGGCGGCGTTGGTAGTCTCATGGCGACCGTAAGTGTGAGGAAGTCCACTCGATTGGAAAAGAGCGTTGTGCAGTTCGGGACTTCTGCTGTGAGAAATGGGCGAGCCAAAGATTGTGAACTCTTTGGGGGCAATCTCGCCGATCAGACCGAGAACTTTGCGGATGTCAGTAGCAGAAAGCTGACCAGGGGCTGCCTTCGCTGGGAGGGCTGGGTGCGAGACAGGAGTCATGAAGTTGTTGTTGACACGCGACATCTTGCCAGTCTCGCCCATGTTCATGGCGATGAAGGGAAGGTCAGGCAACTCAGCCGCGATGCGCTTCTTGAATGTCTTCAGGTCATCGTTGTCATTGCTAGTGTGTGCAACGCCGATGAGCTTGACAATATCACCGTACTCGCGAGCAGCATCGAAGTGAGGAATCCAGTCCGCAGCATCGTCAGCCCAGGAGAGAGTGCCCTTGGGATCGTGGTGTGAGGCAATGATCGAGCACATCTTACGGTGTGCGAGAACAAAGTCCTTCAACTCTCTGGGTGCTGTGAGCTCAAGATCGGCAAAGTCGAAGCCCATACGGAGGGCCACACGGTAAAGTGCCAGCGCACCCTTCAAGTCGTTGTCAGGGAAGCGGCCGCCTTGCGATACAGTGCGGAGAGTGAAGATAAGCGGCAGAGTGGTCGCGCTGCGAAGGACGGCAACCTGTTCAATAAGGAAATCAGGTGTGGGCAGACCGTCAGCAGCCTTGGGGTCTACTAGCAGGTCGGCGCGTAGCTCGATGGCATCAACTCCAGTAGTGACCTCAGGGAGCAGGGAGACGATCTGATCAATCTGCGGTGCAGTGAGAGACACGAAGAAAGAGCAAGGCTTTGCCTTGATCTTCTCAATCGCAGACTTACGGCCAGTCATGGTCCAAAGGAAGCGCTCAAAGTCGTCCAGAGGGCTGCTCCATCCTGCCACAATCTGAGAGGGATCGACAGTCTGCGAGTGGAAGTGGAGGTTGCTAATCTCCTCAAACCATGGCTTGCGACGGAGATAGACGCCCATCATGTCCTCCACGTAAGCAGGACGGGTCTTGTCGATTTGGAGGAAGTCCATGACAAGTGCAATATCTCTGGTGACCATGAGAACCATGCCCTCCTTAGTCCAGTCCTTGAGAAGCTTGCGCGCCTCCTCCGTCTCGACAATACCGCCGCCAGTGGCGAAGACGTGACCCTCGGGCTTTTCGCGCATGACACGCTTGAGAAGGTTGAGTTCCTTCTGACGGAAGCCGTCCCAGTCGTTGTCCTTGAGCATCTCCGGGATGGTCATGCCCTCGGTGGTCTCAAGCTCGGTATCAAGATCAATCACAGGCCAACCAAGGATCTTTCCAGCCCATTTGCCAGTGGTGGTCTTGCCCGCACCCCTCATTCCAACAATGAAGATCGACTTCTTCACCTCACCTGGAGCAAGTCCCCCGTTGAGGCCGTTGACAACACCGTTCACGTGGTGGTCGGTAGGCTCTGTACCCTCCATCTCAACACCAAAGACTTGGTGCTGCACATCCCACCAACCAGGCCAAGTCTTGCCAGTGCATTCACGCTCTGTGACAAGTGTTTCCTTAGGCGCGACAGAAGCAAGCACTGCAAAACTCATGGCAACACGGTGGTCATCGTAGCAGTGAATGTAATCGTTGGCTTGCTGAATGTCCATGCCGCGACCATCGACCTCAATGCCGTCTTCGAGCTCACGACAAGTGACGCCGAACTTGGCAAGCTCGTCGTACATGGCCTTGATGCGGTTGCACTCCTTCTGCCTCTGGTTAGCGATACCAGTGATCCTGGTAGTCGCACCCTTCTCGTTGGGCTTAGCGACGGCTGCAAGTACACATGCAGTGAGGAAAGCATCGGTCATTGGCTCCATATCGACCTCAGGCAAAGGCTGAAGCTCACCCACTGGCGGACCAGTGACGGTGGTGCTAGTCTCTGACTGCTTGACAGAGCAGCCCATTGGCTTCAACACGTCCACGGCGAATCTAGCATCGCCCTGCAGAGAAGCGGAACCAATGTTGGGAACTGTGCATGTGGTACCAGTAATGGCTGCCATGGCAAGAGGGTAGGTGGCGGAGCTGGCATCGCTCTCGACCTCGTACTCGGCCGGGCTCTGGTATTGCTGCTTGGGAACGTGGTAGACGTTCGCCTCGGTCTTGCTTCGGGTAACCTGTACGCCGAATGAAGCCATCATAGTGATGGTCATATCAATGTAAGACTGGGAGATGACCTTGCCACCGACGAGGCGAAGGGTCACTGGCTTCTTTGCGTAAGGAGCACACATCAAGATCGATGATACGTACTGCGAAGAAACCTTTGCGTTGAGCTCGATGTCACCACCCTCGAAGCCGCCAGTGGAAGCAATGCGAAGGGGCAAGCTCTGGCTGCCAGGCTTGCCGATGTATTCGACCGAGACTCCGTTTGAACGGAGTGCATCAACCAGAGGACCCTGAGGACGCTCTTGCATACGAGCGTTACCAGTAAGGACGGTGTGAGATGCTTCTGAAGTTGCGTGAGCGAGTGTGAGCGCGGTCGTGAGGAAACGAGAGGCTGTGCCAGCGTTTCCAATGTAGATCTCCTCCGTTGATGCTTTGAGAGCACCACCATTGCCGTTCAGTACAAGAACCTTGCCCTCGTCTTCCCAGCTGTAGGTTGCGCCTCCGAGTTTTGAGATAGCAGTAAGCATGAACTGCGTGTCGTCGGAGTGAAGCAAGTTGCTGATCTTGCATTTGCCCTGCGCGAGAGCAGCGAGCAGGAGTACACGGTTGGAGATACTCTTGCTTCCAGGAGGTCTGCAGGAGACATTCAGGTCCTTAGGAACACCAGGCTTAACCAGCACAGAAGAGCTGAGAGGAATGCGGATATCCTTGTCGGCAACTTTGGTGGCTTGAGGCTCGTAGCATCTTCCGATGGCTGAGAGCAGTACGATCTTCTTCTTCGAACCGGCATTCTTCTTGTCAACGGCCATTCTGTGTAGGAGCTCATCGGTAGGACACTGCTTGTGGGTCTTCTTGGTGATGAACTTCTCATTGGGCGAAGTCGGCAGGCCGTAGCTTGCGATAGCCTTGGTCAAACGCGCAACAGCGCCAGGAGGAAGGACGCCCAAGTAGCGCGCGAGCTCTGCCTCCTTGACCATACCGACAGCAACGCACTCTCCGTGGAGAATCTCAGGTGTCCAAATAGCTTCGTAGGCATGGCCAATAGAGTGGCCGAAGTTGAGCAGATTTCTCAATCCACCTTCCCTTTCGTCGGCGCTCACGACCTCAGCCTTGACCCGTGCACTTCCGAGCACGATTCTCTTGAACACCTCTTCAATGCCTGCGAATCTGCCTGGGCCAGCAGGCTTTTCCAGCGCAGCCATGATCGCATCGGCGCCCTCTTCCAAGCGCTCGAATTCCTTCTCGTCCCAAATTGCAGCAGTCTTGACGACCTCTGCCATGCCGTTGCAAACCTGTCTTTTGGGGAGGGTCTCCAGGAAGGCAAGATCGATGTAGATTCTTTCGGGTTGCCAGAAGGATCCGATGAGATTCTTGCCCATTGGGACATCAATGGCAGTCTTTCCGCCAATGCTGCTGTCGACCATTGCGAGCAGAGACGTAGGTATTTGGACGAAACGGACACCGCGCATGTACGTCGCTGCGACGAAGCCGATCATGTCACCCACAACACCTCCTCCAAGGGCAAGAATGACAGTATCTCTTGTGCATCCTTGCTTGAGAAGCCAATCCTCGACATCAGCCTTGGTCTTGCGGCTCTTCGAGGTCTCTCCAGGCCTGACACGGTCGTAGATCAATAGCCTGGTGTCTTCTGCAGTCTTTCCCAGCTTTTCCCTTTCTTCCTCAAACTTCTTTACGAACGTCGGGACATAGTCCAGCTTGGCCAAGTTCTCGTCGCAGACCAGAACGTAAGTCGAAGTGACAATGTTCTCAAGCAGGTCGGGGACTACATAGTTGTTCCAGAGGCCATAATCGACGATGATGCTCTCTTTGCCCAAAATGGGGACTTTTGTTGCGGTAGTGGTAGCGGCAGTGCCATTGGGAGCAGCCATGGCGAGTTGTATGCGCCTTAGCTGATCAGCAATGTGAATACGAGCTGGTTCGCCGAATCGGCGAGGATGAGGTCGTTCGAGTGAAGGCTGACGGCGTCCCAAAGGCGAAGCTGCTGCATGCAAGGCTGTGTGTTACAAGAGGCTGGAGACAGGGCACGCTCGCGGTGTGACTACGAAAGGCTATCAATTAATTGTGGTTCCTGTGCCAATGGGCGCGCGGGCGCAAGTGTGACTACTACGGGCGAGTCATCTATTCTGACGTGCCGCCCTCTGAGAGACTTTTCGGGAATGAATTTACCAGGGTCTATGCGTCAATGCGTCGATGCGGACGAAATCAATCGACCCCCGGGCTGCACTCCAGACTATAGCGCTGCTCAACAAGCAAATAAGAAAATGTGGATGCAGCGCATGCAGCGTAAGGTATCACTGTTGCTGGAAGGAGTATGTTTGGTCTGTAACCAGTGATACAAACTGATATTACCACATTTCCATCATTCGATGCCCCCGATGAGTGAACTGACACGATTCACTTCATCCTGCCGATACCGGTCGCGTCACGTGTAGTTTCCTTTTCTGGAAACATAGCAAGTATTGATAGCTAGAGAAAATATCGATTCTTGCTATGAGAGACAATCATGCATTGAATTGGACTAACATGCACAGGGTTTCTTTGTTCGAACAACCTTTCTCGTAATTTTACATTTTGTGTCAATTTTGACATCTGATGCAGTAATACTGTACAAATCCATGCGCCTCGCTATGCACAATGCTCACTCAAGGTCCAAGTGAGATCTCACCCTTCCAAGTACCCTCTGTCAGGCCCAAAGACTCGATCAGGTTTTGCCACCTGGGTCCACCTCTCTCCTTCTTCCTCAAGTAAGCCAGGTGCTTTTGCCTCTTGTGTACCAGCAACCTCAAGTTCCTCTTGTTCACTCTGTCTGTGTGTCCTCTTGTCTCAACGAAGTCTGCCAGAGTCCTGATCTTGGCGGTCAGGATAGCAGCCTGTACTTCCGAACTGCCAGTATCAGGGCCTGCACGCTGCTTCTTTTCCGTCACAGGTCCTGGATGAACACCAGCAGGCTTAGGGTCCAGGACTTTGTCTGTGTTGTGGCGTCCAAAAGTATCAATGCAGCGTTGTGTGTTCACACGCAGGCGGTCCTTTGAGCTGCCAAGTGATAAAGATGCAATACGCCTCATAGCCTCGGCCGCGCTGGTCTGTTGCTCTGCAATCTTAGCTCGTCGCTCCTCCTCTGTGAGTTCGCCCATCATCGAGTGCGTCGTAGGCTTCTTCAGATCCTCCTCGGTGGGTGTGAGCAGCCAGCTGCTGTGTTCGATGCCCTGCTCGAGCTCACTCTTGGAAAGGAAAAAGTTCAAATGTTCGTCGCGTGCCGCCGAAGGCCCAGGAGCGTCGGCATCTGGTGAGGTTTCTGAGCGTAGAGTGGTGACATTTGAGCTGGGCTCAGGTTCCGGTGCCAGGGCGGTATCAAATGAGCGAAGGAAATCTGTTTCGACACCGCGTACAGGGTCTCCGAGAGTGGCTGCGCGCTCCTTCTTGAGGATCTCTTGCTTGCTCAGGTTCGCGGCCTTGCGTGCTTTCGCCTGCGCGACCGCATATGGGTCTCTGTGTTTCCTTCGCTGGGTCACTGTCGATGCATACTGGGTGGGAGTGGTGGAAAAAGCGCGGTTGACCGAAGGCGATGGAGTGGCTGTCGCCTGTTAGCGCATGCTGGTTTCAAAAGTCGATCGTGTGATACCCACAGATAGGCGCCTTCAGGCAAGCAAAGAGTGGTATCCTGGGAGGCATTGTGATTGATGGTATGTACAGCTACTACTGACCACGGCGACAACACCCTTAGCCCGTCCTCACTTCCCAGGCGCATACCTCGACTTCACTCCCGAGAGCCGCCGCTCCAGTGCTTGGCGGAAGTCGGCCAAAACGGGTTTAGCGCGCACTTCGCGGTCGGCGCACGCAAATCGCATCGCCGACCCCGAATTTCGTTGTCTGGCGGGCAGCTTGAACGTTTCTGCTTTCACCATCTCGAACTACACCGTCAGTCAGATCACTCTCGACAACACCGACATTCAAGATGGCCGCCAAGAACCTTCCCGCCGCGTTCAACGCCACCAGCCAGGACATTGAGATGCTCCTGAGCGCTCAGTGCCACCTCGGCAGCAAGAACATGCAGGTGCACATGGAGCCTTACCTCTGGAAGACCCGTGCCGACGGTATCAACGTCCTCAACGTTGGCAAGACCTGGTACGTAGCGCTTGCGACTACGTGTACATGCGACGGCGAAAGCGAGCGCTGTGAGGGCGCAAACGCAGCGATATGAGCTCTTTTGTGCTGTCCAGCGCATTGCAAGTTCACGTGCCAAGACATGTATATATCAAAAGTCACGATCAAAGAGCTGACCCTCACTCAAGGGAGAAGATCGTCCTGGCCGCCCGTATCATCGCCGCCATTGACAACCCCGCCGATGTCTGCGTTATCTCTGCCCGTCCCTACGGTCAGCGTGCCGTCCTGAAGTTCGCCGCCCACACCGGTGCCTCCCCCATCGCCGGTCGCTTCACCCCCGGTAACTTCACCAACTACATCACCCGCTCTTTCAAGGAGCCCCGCCTCATCATCGTCACCGACCCCCGCACCGATGCCCAGGCCATCAAGGAGGCTTCCTACGTCAACATCCCCGTCATCGCCCTCTGCGACTCTGACTCCCCCACCGAGTACGTCGATGTTGCCATCCCCACCAACAACAAGGGCCGCCACTCCATCGGTCTCGTCTGGTGGATGCTCGCCCGTGAGGTCCTCCGTCTCCGTGGCACCATTGCCAGCCGTGAGGCCGAGTGGGACGTCATGACCGATCTTTACTTCTACCGCGACCCCGAGGCCGAGGAGAACAAGGACTCCGCTGGCCAGGACGAGGCCAAGGTCCCCGGTGTTGAGGAGGTCGGCGCTGGTGCCGTCGAGTCTGGCTTCAACAACGAGTGGGAGGTCTCCGGTGGCACTGCTGGTGCCTTCGCCGCCGCCTCCAACACTGCTGGTGCCCCTGCTGCCTCCACCTGGGACGCTGACGGTGCTGACTGGGCTGCCGCTTCCGCCCCTGTCGAGACTGGCAACCAGGGCTGGGCTGAGCAGGCTGGTGCCCAGGCTGCCCCTGAGACCAACTGGTAAATGCAGTCGCTTTTGTAGAGAGAGCACTGAATACACTTACCAGACCAAAAATTGAAAGTCTTCTCGCATACACACGAGCCACACTCGCACGATCTCGGCTACAATACGTCTCGGGCGCTAAATGAGGGAAAGATACCTGCCTTCTTTTGTGGAAGGGAGGGGAAAGCCCTGCCCTGGGACTGAGGAGTGGGCGGACGTAACAGTTGCTCAGGCCAAGAAATTTAACCCGTGTAACCCGATCTTTGAATCTTGTCCAGTGTGTTTATGTCATAATTAGTCGTCGTTGTCATGTCGTCCATATATACTGCTGACTCCTGCCATGTTTGAACTTGCTCATGCAGCTGCTGATGTACGCATGTCGTAGATAACTGAGGGTACGGTCGAAGTGCCTCAATGCTGGCAACAACCGATACTTGCACGCACCACATCTTTGCAGGCGCCGCTCCTTCGGTGCGTTTCCCATCCAGCAAGGATGCGGTCAATGAACGGACAGCGCATAGCAACATGGGACTGCATTTACCGTCCTAGCTCAAAAATCTGCGCATCGGACTGCATGTCTTCTATGATTCCAGCGACATCCCCGCGGACTTGGTATTGTTATCTTTGAGATGATGCTGTGAACATCACGGTCTTTCCATGAGGACATGCTCATACTAGAGGGTATATATCCATAGATACCCTGAATCTCACAAAAACATTATGCGTAGACTCACGAGTATCGACTGTGTCTAGTAGATAAGGTATCGGCTATCTGAGCTTATTCCCGCAATTCAGACGCCGCATGTCCCGACACGAGGCTCCCCAAGTCCCCACCATCCCCATTCGACGACTCGCAAGAAGCCTCCTCGCCCAATCAGTATGGACACCATTGAACTCTGTGCGCTCGGGGTATCTTTCTCCCCCAGCAAGCGAGAGGAAATTGTAGATACTGCGCGCGCCCTACCCGTCCAATGCGGGCGCCATCTCAAGCATGTTTCTGTGTCATCATGATCGGGCTCTGCTGCCTTTCCTCTGACTAAGTTGCTTTCTATTCTGTTGTTGTTGCTTCCATAGATGTCACCTCAACTTCCCTGTCACTCGCTAATTGCCCTTGCTCCTTGGCAATCATGTTCTACACACATCAGGACCGCGATGACGACTACAAAAAGTCTCGACAAGAGGTCATTGACCAGGCTAACGGGCTAGAACCCGGATCTGCAGCACGTGAGGATGATATCGACGCACTGGAACGAATCGCCACACAGGAAGACCACGAGTCCTACGAAGAGTATGAGAAGAGCGAGAGGAATTCCAATGGAAGAAATGGCGGTGCCTCTCTCGAGCTCCGTCGAACAGCAAGCAATGTCCTTGAACGTGTCGCTTCCCGCATCACCACACGCTCCATCCGAGATCCTCCTCCGCCTCCCGACGGTGGCCTCAATGCCTGGACGCAAGTTGCCATGGGCTGGCTCATTATCTTCGTGACGTGGGGCTATGTCAACTCGTTCGGATCCTTCCAAGCATACTACACCGAAGTCCTGCCTCAAAGTCCTAGTACCATCAGCTGGATTGGCTCAATTCAAGTCTTCCTTACATTTTTCATTGGCGCTTTCTCAGGCAGGTTGCTGGACGCTGGACTATTTGTGCCAACCTTGTTCGTGGGAGGTGTGTTGCAGTTGTTGGGAATCTTCATGATGAGCTTGTCGACGAAGTGGTGGCAGTTGCTGTTGAGCCAGGGTGTCTTGACTGGCATTGGAGGTGGAATCTTCTTCTGTCCGAGTATGGGATTGATCGCTACGTACTTTTCGAGTCATAGGGCGCTCGCTGTGGGGATTGTGACGACGGGAAATTCTGTTGGTATGTTCAATGCTTTTGGATCGTCAAAGGGTGACATCTTGGTGGCTAATGATCAACAGGTGGCATCGTGTATCCCGTTTTAGTCCGTGAACTATTGCCCAAGATTGGATTTGCTTGGACCACTCGCGTTGTGGGATTTCTTAACCTAGGGCTCCTTGCTATAGCCTTCGTGTTCATGCGGCCGAGACTCCCGCCTCGCTCCACAGGGCCCATAGTAGACTGGAAGGCTTACACCGAGCCTGTCTTTGTGCTTTTTGTGGCAGGGATCTTCTTCGTACTGTGGAACGTGTACTTCACTTTTTACTATGTAAGCACCTTCTATCGCTGTCCTGACACAGGGAGATCTGCACTAACATCTATCCATAGATCGCGTCTTACGGCATCGAGGAAGTCGGTTTACCCTACTCAGCATCCACGACACTCGTAATGATCATCAACGGTGTCGGGTAAGTGTATAACAACATCGAAGGTAAATCACGACGAAACTGATTTTTGTCGCCAGTTTACCATTCCGCATTGGTCCCCCCTTGCTCGCCGACAAATTCGGAGCCCTCAACACCGTCGGTCCAATCCTCTTCTGCGTAGCGCTCATATCCTGGACCTGGCTTGCCGTCGACAGCGTCGGTGGCTTCTACGCCTTCACCACTTTCTACGGCATCATCAACGGCGCTTTCCAATGTCTCATTCCTACTTGTGTTGCGAGTCTGACCCCGAATCTCAACATGGTTGGGACGAGGCTGGGCATGGCATTTGCTACTGTTTCGTTTGCTGCATTGACTGGGCCGTAAGTCGAATCACCAATGACCTTGTATGGCTGGAACGTATGCTAATCGTGGGACCAGGCCTATTGGGGGCGCTCTTCAGTCTGCGGATGGTGGAAGCTACGTTGCGCCGCAGGTGTGGGCGTCTACGTCTGCTTTGCTCGGTGCTGTGCTGGTACTTGCTGCTAGGGTTAAGAAGAGTGGATGGACGTTGAAGGAGAGGTGCTGAGGTCCGAGTCGGTCACATGATTTCTTACTTGGCGCTTGCGGAGCATTATTGGCATGAGCACTTGATGTCGTTTTCTTGGTTTGATACCCTTTGCATTGACATACGGGCATGTGATACACGGCAATAGATACATAACATAGAAGGTGGAAGTAATGGCATGATCGACATACCATGCGCTGTTCAATCGAACTGGGCGGGGCTGCTACCCATGTACTTCTGGCCGTGTAGACTAGATCGTCTTTCTTCTCTCCTAGCCATTCGCTACCCGAAGTCGAAATAAAATTTTAGCGACCACCCTTCTTCTGATCAAATTGAATATTACACACGTACTGATACACGTAATGTCAACACGTTCAAGTGCTTTGGTCGGTTGCATGTGTGTTAATGGTCTACTGGCTTGCCCAACCCTAACTCTATGACAAAAGACGAGAGTCACTGTACATGTATCGAAATAAAGATGCAAGTGAGCGTGCTGAACGATCAGTAATACATGTATAATCCGCAACGATGTTGTAGTGCATTTGAAGATATCTCAAATATTCAGTACCATCGTGGGGAGCAGCATTGTCGAAACGAGGTGAATTCACCACCTTTTGACGAACGTCGATGAGCATCAATTCCGATACGAACTTGGCTATTGTACAGATACCAAGGTATGAGATAGCACATTCGTATCTCTTATTCGACTTCTTATTGCTTGATATTTCTGGAGTCGATCATACTGCTATGCAAGAGACTTCGTTCATCGTGTCGTGAAACCCCTCATCGTCAGTGAACTCCAAAATGGGAGATCAAAGTGACCGGAACTCCGCAACAGTCCGAACGATGTGACTCCACCTTGATGTGTGTGGGGCCAGCGACAACAAATTGTTGAGAGGGGCAGGCGACACGGCCAACTGGCAACGATGCAATGGCCTCGCCATACCGAATGTCATCTTACTAAGCGTCTGACGGCACTGTAGCCGCATACCTGACGCTCGGTCGGACTTGAAGCAAGACGGAGAGATGCATTGAGCCGATGATTCGCAAGCTGAAGCTCAAGCTGATGCAGGCCCATTGGTCAACAGATCGCGGGCTATGCAGTAGTAGTGCAATACAAGCGATCTTTATAGCAACGTATCCTCCATAAGTATCGTGTACTGCTGCCTTCGTCAATGATATACCATACCACGTGATTGACACACTGACAAGAAACACAACCATGGCTGATACCAATCACATCAAGAACATTGCCCTTGTAGGAGTAAGATCACCCAAGACCCTCAACCGCGTCGCAATTCTCGACTGAATACAAGTAGGCAAGCGGCACAATCGGCACCGAAATCCTCAAAGCTCTGTTGGCCAGCAGCAATTTCAATATCACCATCATCTCCCGCGCCGACTCGACGGCCACATTCCCAACGAATGCCTCCATCAAAGTCCTGAAAGGCTCATACTCAGAGCCGGACTTCCTACAAAATGCTTTCTCGGGCATTGATGCCGCCATCTTCGCGCTAGGCTTCATGGCCATGGGCGAGCAGACCAAGTTGATCGATGCCGCCGCCAAAGCTGGCGTGAAGTGGATCCTGCCGACTGAGTATGCGGGCGACGGCATGAACGAGGCTCTCGTCAACGCTGTCCCGCTGTTCCACCCAAAGCGAAATGCGAGGAAGCAGGTCGAGGAACTCGCTCAGGCGCATGAGGGTTTGAGCTGGGTGGGCGTGGCGACGAATCCGTGGATGGAATTTGTATGTCTTGCTTCCAAAAACCCTACCAAGATAACAAGTAGAAGATACTGATTCCAAGCTCAGAGCATGCAACGCGGCCTCTTCGGCTTCGACGCCACCGCGAAAACCGCAACCATCTACACCGACTCCGGCGACTTCAACAGCACGACCCTCCCACAAGCAGGGCGTGGCATTGCAAATTTGCTGTCTCTGCCAATCACTAACCCATCCAAACCCAGAGCGTCTTTGTCTCACTACGCGAACAACTTCGCATACATCTCCTCCTTCCTCGTGAGCCAAGATTCCCTCTTCGCCGCTCTCCAACGCGTCACAAGCACGAAAGAGAGCGACTGGACGGTCAAGCACAGCACGATCAAGGAGTGGATGGAGGTATGTATGGAAGGGATGAAGAAGGGCGATATGAAGGCTGGCGCAGGCATGACTTACGCGCACTACATGGCGGGCGACAAGGGTGGTAACTATGAAGTCAAAGCTAAAGAAGACAGGGAGATTTTAGGTCTGAAAGAAGGAAATCTGGATGAGGCGGTTGCCAGGGCTGTGCAGGCTGGCGCGGCACCGCCTGTCTTCAAGAAGTGATATATAGGAACTGTAGTAATGCAGTCGATTCGAAGAAAGAATGTAATGTTACAATCGGTGCGAAAGTTGCTTACGATGAAAACTCCCGAAGCAGGCTCGTCATCATAGCTTGCACGCCGGCGACGCCTTCTTTCTTCATCGCGCAGACAGGCACGGCGCGCACTTTCTGGACCCATGCGTTCTTCTTGCCGCTGGGGTGAGGTTCACTGCCCTCCTGTACCTTCGCGAGGTACGCTTGCAGCTCGCGGAAATTCTCCTGGGTCTCAGGCTTGTCGGCCTTGGTCGCAATGACGAACCACGGCTTAGCTGAGATAGGTGGCATAGCCAAAGGTGGTAGTGACTGACCTGGAAGCGGCTGTAGAAGGGCGGCTTCCTCTGGGGCAGAGATTCCATGTAGTCGGTCCGCAGGAACTCCATCGTAGCCCAAGGATCCGGGCGAGTACGTCACCTTGCCTTCCGAATCTGGTGTGTGCCTCCTTTCAGTTGCAGCAGCTAGCTCTTGAGCTCGAAGATTTTCGTACTCGCCCACCTCCTTCCAGAGACCTTTTAGAGCTTGGATGGCATCACCAGCGCTTAGATCGACGACAAAGGCTAGCACGCCTGCCCGCTCGATGTGTCGCAGGAAGCCGAGACCGAGACCACGATCGAGATGTGCGTCTTCGATCAGGCCTGGAATGTCGGCAATGGTGAAGTTTGTGCGAAGCTCGCCACTGGCGTAGTAGAGAGGGTTCTCCAGACGGCCGCGCTGGTTGTCCAGGACTACTGTGCCAATGTTGGGTGCAAGGGTTGTGAAAGCCCAGTCACCAATGCGGGCACGACTGCTGGTGAGAGCACGTAGAAGCGTGCTCTTGCCCGCGTTAGGCAGACCGACAAGACCGACATCTGCAAGTAGTTTGAGCTCAAGTTGCAGCTGGATCCGTGTTCCACTATCGCCTTTTGTGGCGAACTTGGGCTTAGGCTTTGATGTAGTCACAAAGTGGGTGTTGCCCAGACCACCGCTCGCACCAGCGACAAGCAGCATTGGCACTTCCATAGGCTTGCTGAGATCCAGACGGATGGGTGCCTGCGGCTCGGACATGGCGAGTGCACTACGGCGAGGCGGTGGCAGGCCAGGGAAGTCTTCCGCCTGGAAGTGGTGAGGCATAGCAGCAGGATGCAGCAGCCATTTCTCTCGTCTGTGTTCGCGCCTGTGTTCTGCAGCTGCAATCTCCTCTGGATCCTCTGCCTCTCCCGCCATCATTGCAGTAGCATGTCGTCTGCTACGTTTCCGCTCTGCTTCATCCTCCGCGACGGGATCGTGTCGTGAGATCTCACGAATGACCGTTCCAACTGGCACGGTCAGGAGGATGTCGTCGCCGCGCTTTCCACCTTTTGATGTGCCTTGGCCGTTCCTCCCTCGGTCTGCTTTCATAATTCCTCGCCTGGCCAATTTGTGCAGACTCGTTTCACCGCGCACGGCTTGGATGTATATCGAGCCTCCAGTACCTCCATCTCCTCCATTTGGCGGGCCATCAGCGATGTACTTTTCTCTCAGGAAGGAAATGCAGCCATGACCGCCATTTCCGGCCGCAATGGTCAGAGTACAGGCATCCGTGAATGGTGTTTCGCTGTAGTCGTTGGGCTGAGGATTGAGGTGATCGTACTGATTGACGTCCCTTGTGGGTTGCGCAGACTCAGGTGGTGTTGTAGATTGCCATCGTCGAGCCGAATGCCTGTGACCGGCGGCTCTTAATCTGGGAGCAAAGCGCGCTGTCGCAGCAGACCACGAGCTGTCAAGGCATGGATATAGGAATGGTGTGAGCGTGCCTGAGAGCAGGCGCGAACCGCTCAATGCCGGCGACATGCGAAAGATATTATATGAACAATCCTGATGAAAATTAGAGAAGTCGATCAAGGCGCAGGCTACAGATGCTCTTCCGCCTGTTCTCCGCATGGGAGAAGCGAGTCGCATCCTTCACCAAATCCGCACCAGCATCCCTACTGCAGATCATCTTGACTCCACTTTCAGGTGCCATTTCCTCCTCGGTCGTCCTGCAGGCATCTGCTCGTACATGACCAAACGGAGACTGCTAGCTACAAATGACATCGATCTAGTCGACCGATCTCCGCTCCTCTCCCTTGGGTAGATGTTGCAACAGCCAATTAAGCTGCAATGGGGATGCGGCGTGCCGAGGCTCAGGCACACAACTTTAAGGCTGAACTCACGCACAAGGTACATAAGGTACATAACTTACGCCTTGCACATGAAGAGCATGTCTTGAGTCCGTTTCTCATACTCGTCAGCCTTCAAAACCCTCATAAACTATCTGCTGCCTCGCTGCTGTAACCACTGCAGCCTGGGTGCAACTGCCAACCACGATGGCTGCCTTGATCAAATACACGCTCCTGAATCCCGTCATCACTGGTCCTTTGCTTTTTATCTTCACCGTCGCTCCAGCAAGCATCCAGCAGCCGATACTGCAGGAATTGAGTGCATACGTGTCTCATTTGAACATCGGACGTGTTGTACTAGCACTGAAGTGGCTCTTCGGGTTTAGCTTGGCCACCACGCTCAACAGCTTCCTGTCAGAGCTTGCCCAGAACAACTTCCGCTGGAGATCGGAGAGACACAGATATGACTGGCCAAAAGAGATTGCAGTAGTCACCGGAGCTGGTAGTGGTTTTGGTAGACTCATATCTGAAGGCTTCGCCTCACACGGTATCAAGGTCATGGCACTCGACATCCACGATTCACTGCCTGCAGAAATGAAAGCCAACAAGCAGATCTATTACTACAAGTGCGATGTTACTTCTGTGGAGGCCGTCAACAATACTGCCGAAGCCATACGCTCACAGCACGGCAATCCTAGCATTCTGATCAACAATGCGGGCGTTGCTTACGAAGCGAGCATCCTAAAAGCCAAACCTGAGCAGGTCCGCCGGATTTTCGATGTCAACACGATTTCGCACTATTGGACTGTCAATGCATTCCTGCCTTCTATGGTCGCGCAACACAAGGGTCACATTGTAACCATCGCATCTATGGCGTCTTTCTTATCCGGGCCGGTGAGTACTGGACCACTTGGGCCTTGGAATCCTCCACTAACGTTTTCTTAGTATGTATTGATCCTTCCTTGAGAATCTCAGTCCACTGAGTAAAAGAAAACATGCTGTGTTGCATATTCGGCAGACGCAAGCATCACAAGTGAAGAACGAAGCACCGACTGACGCCGCACAGGTCCATGGTATCCTATTGCATGACAAAAGCTTCTGCCCTTGCATTCCACGAAGGACTTACTGCAGAGCTGCGCAACAAAAAGCAAGGCTTCAACGCACCTGAAATTAAAACGACATGCGTGCACCCTACTTGGGCAGCTACGCCAATGATTGCACCCCACCGAGAGACCATTGATCGTTCAGGTATGGCGGTCATAGAACCGCAGGTTGTTGCCGATGCAGTCGTGAAGCAGGTGATGAGTGGCAGGGGAAGGCAGATCCTCTTGGCGCCTGGCATTGAACCGATTGCAACTGTTAGAGCATGGCCGAGCTGGGTCAGCGGTGGTCTGGCGATGCTCGCTGGTAAGATGCTTCACTCTGTCTGGAAGATAAGAGTATTGAATTGCTGACGATGATGTTCGCTAGAAATGTTGGACCGATGATTTGAAGACTTCGTCACTTCGCCGGAACGTTTCGGCTTCTAGTCCGATGCTGAAGAGCCGCAAGATTTATTTTCAAACGACATTGACCGAAGCTGATGAATTTCGCCGTTGAGTTGACCAGTCGATGTGCCAGGGACGTTGTACAGATGCTAGCGTTTGCTGTCATTCAAACCACCATGCATCTTGGTGAACAAAATTTCTCCCGACCGTTTCCACAAAATTTTGACAACCTGCATTGCCATTCGATTAGCCTATCTTATATGTACACCACTCTCCATACGTACGTCCTAACATTGCTCAACATTGCGTGGAGCACGTAAGGAAGTTGCCGAATCGGCAAGCCCAAGCGCATCTGAGCGCTTCGAACTTCCGCCCAAACGCCAACTTCCCCTCTCCCTCTCCACGCCACAATGCCCTTCGTGGGTCGGCATAGAGTAAACCCGCAACAATCATGCCCGAATATTTGCATTCCCTACTTCTTTATCATTAATGACTATGTTCGATGACCGTAAACTCATCCTACGTGACTGATCGACAAGGTTTGTTCTGCATTACTTCTCTTTCATCATCTTACTTTCTGCTTGCCTTCTGTGCCTGCATCTGTGTACCTGCACGGCAATCAACAGCTTCATCTCAGCTACCTGACCACAATGGCCAAGTTTGTACCATCGCAGCCCAATCCGGCGCTCTTCACAGACGAACGCCATGAGATCTACATGGGCGAATCGCCACCTCTCGACCCCAAACCAAACGAATGCATCGTCCACGTTCGATGCAACGGCATTTGCGGGTGAGTATAATGCCTTGACCGTACAAGCGATATGGACCGAACAGCTAATCGCGTCTCTCAGCTCCGACGTCCACTTCTGGCACACTGGACGCATTGGCAGTCTCGAAGTGCAATCCGCCCACTGCCTTGGCCACGAGGGTGCCGGCGAAGTCGTCTGGACTGGCCCCGAAGTCACGCACCTCAAACCCGGCGACCGCGTAGCAATAGAGCCGGGAGTGCCTTGCGACGACTGCTTCGAATGTTCCAGCGGCCACTACAACCTCTGCCTCGATGTGAAGTTCTCAGGAGTCCCGCCTCACACCGGCAGCATGCGACGCTACCACGTCCATCGTGCGGACTATCTGCACAAAATGCCTGAAAATCTGACTTATGCTGACGGCGCACTGTTGGAGCCGCTTAGCGTGGCTTTGAGAGGGTTTGAGCGTGGACCGCTGAAGCTGGGAGAGGCTGGGGTGGTCTTTGGCGCTGGGCCGATTGGATTGATCTCCCTTGCGGTCGCTAAGGCGGCAGGAGCGTGTCCTTTGATCATCACGGATTTGGATCGTGGGCGGTTGGACTTCGCGGAGAAGTTTGTTCCTGGTGCTGTGGGTGTGCAAGTCGATTTGACGAAGTCGCCGCAGGAGATGGCGACGGTAGTTCGAGAGGTTGTGAAGGAGCAGGGCGGTGATGTGCCTAGAGTGGTGTTTGAGTGTACTGGTGTGCAGAGTAGTGTTGTCACTGCTTCGTATGTGCCGCGGCCGGCGGGAGAGGTTATTGTGATTGGAGTTGGCAAGGCGATTATGAATGAATTGCCTTTTATGCATTTGTCTATGGCAGAGGTGAGTCAAACGATAGGCATTGAAATGGAAAGAGAAGCTAATGAAATGGACAACTAGGTTGATTTGAAGTTCATCAACCGCTACCACCATTCTTGGCCGCAGGCTATGCGTCTCTTGTCCCACAGCGTCTTGGACCTCAAGCCTCTGGTCACCCATCGCTATCCTTTGGAGAAGGCCGACGAAGCTTTGAGGGCTTCGGCAGACAGATCTTCCGGCTCGATCAAGATTCATATCGAAGATGGTGATGCACAGGAGCCGCAAGGAAGCTCCATGTCAAAACGAACCTCGCATATTTAACTAGGTCTAGATCGGACAGAGCGCTCATTCTGCGAAATTTAATGCTAATGATGTTCTGTGAGTTTTAGAATTTCAGAGCAGAACACGTGCCATTGTCATGTAGACCGCTGTGCCTATCCTTGGGATTGCTATATGAATTGAGTACATTTGGGTGTTCTTCATGTCAACAAGGCAACACGACAATTATGGCTGCCAATCCGAGTGCCTGTAGAAACAACGGCCGTTGCATCCTGACAGAACTTGCCTTCGATTAGGTCCGGACCGCACCACGTGCGTCTAGTATGCGTATGCAGTGAAGGCCAATAGACACACGCTGAGGACCAAGGCAGCGTGACTAGTCGTCATCGAGACAGAAGCAGAGGATTCAGAATTGCTACTCTCAGCAGTACTGCTCTCGGAGCTATTGTTGCTGGTCGCTTCGCTATCAACGTGCTCCTCAGCCGCTGCGACCAATGTAGCGTCGACGTCGCCATCGACGCAGTGCCTGTAAAAGTCAGAATGGTACGCTCATGTTCGAAGGAGAATCAAGACGGAGACTTACAGCTCACTGCCATGCATATGACAACCTTCGTAGCTCCTCGGAGGATTGCTTTGATCCCACTCTGAGGTGACCATCCACTCGTCGCCGTTGTCAAAGCAGTACAGCTCTGTGTCGGCATGAGTGTGACAGTTGCTCACAGCAGTGGGCGCTGCTGAGGTGCTTGTTGCGCTCGATGTAGCGGAAGCCGACGTGGTTGTGCCGTTGGTAGATCCTGTGGCAGCAGCTGCAATGATAGAGGTCATTGTAGTGCTTGCGTTAAGGATGGTTGAGGTGGTTGAGGATGCTTCGGCGTGATCATGGTCATGGTCGTGCTCATCCTCCGCGTGGTCATGCTCATCCTCTGACGAGGCAGACACAAGGGTTGCTTCTGTGTCGCCATCTACGCAGTGTCTGTGCGCGGTCAGTATCGGAACAATATCTCTGGATGATGGCAAGCGTGTACGAACAGTTCCTCGTCGTGCATGTGGCAACCGTCGAACTCATTCGGCAGGTTGTCTGCTGTGAAGCCCGGCGAAGTCAATTCCCACTCTTCATTGTCAGCGTCGAAGCAGAAAAGCTCGCTCTCGCCATGCGCATGGCACTCTGTCACTGCTGTTGGAGCCGCTGCGATGCTGCCAGTGGATGTCGTTTGAGCTTTCACTGAGGCAACTGAAGCTGCAGCAACGAAAAGAAGTGACTTCGACAACATTGTTGGGGTAGCTTGGAAAAATGACGATAGACTAACCAGCTGCGCCTAGAATACAGACCATAGATCTTCTAAATACTAGCGGCGACATTTCTACGCTTTGTGCTACACAAATGACCTGCTTGGATTGTGTCCATCAAGGTCTCGCATGAGTATACCAAGAGCTTGGCGTGGTCTTGTCATTGATGCAATGTTGGTCTTCCTGATCGCTGTAAAACCCACGAGCAAAAAAATCCATAACGAGCCAAGATATTTGATGTCGAAAGCGCGAGACGAAGGAGCTCAACATGACATTTAGAGCTCTCCAAGCGAAAGCCAAGCACTACCTTGATGGTTTCTGCACTCTCGACCCTTGGACCAATGGTTCCGCATTCGGATGCGATTGTAACGGTAACGCGAGGCCACAAGATGTTCATACATGTATTATGTGTCATGTGCAACTGGCACTTTCCTACAGTTTTTAGATCGATAAGTCCCAATAACGGTGAGTGATGTTGGGAAACGACCAGACAAGCTCAATAAAGGCTGCACATCCGTTAAGACAATGCATATGCTTCGATGCTCGTCTACGCAAGGTTCTAAGTGATTGTGCTGCTGCGATCTCAAAGAGAGGTGACATGCTTCCTCTGATACGTCCCGGAGCTGCATTCTAGGTTGGACATTTTCGTCCCTTCATCGGCAAATACACACGACTGCAATCCTTCGCAGCAACAAACAGCTCTCCTAGAGTCGTCTCCTCTGCTTCACTGGATCAACTGAAGCATCTCGCGTACACTTACCATGCAAGCTAGGAAGGAGCCACATCGACGTTCGAAGGGAACCACGCCTGTTTCCACCTCGCAAGCGCAGTCATACACGACCAGGCCAGCGACGATTGGCGCAACTGGTTCGAATTGTGTCTGCGCAGCTATGCCGCCCGTCTCAAGTCGTCGATAGTGCCTGGCAATTCATCTGCGGGCTCATCGCCCTAGACGTCCGAAACTTACCATTGTCAAGCGCATACTGCTATCTCACCGGATTCAACCAGCAGAGAGAGATGCCACGCGAGACGTGATGCTTGCGCGTCGCGATTGATCAGGAAAGGGCGCCCAAAGATAGAAGAGTCGCGCAGATGGACGCCGTAATGAAAGACTTTAGCAACACGGCTTTCATGGAAGAGTGTGTTGATTAGTCGAGTATAGTGCCATGGGATGATCATGCAAGGTGGAACGGGGATCCGGATCCAGGTCGTCAAGGCTTGAAGGGGCGGAGCATGTGATTGCTGCTTCACTGCCTTGGATGGTATATGATATACCCACGACGAGTATGACCCGAGATGACTTCCGGCTTAGGTGGTAAGGAAGTTCGAGTACTGATCTTGTGGTGCTAGGCCGTGGCAGGGCGGTAAGATTGCAAACCAGCAGAGCATAATATCATGTAATTTACACCTGATCAATCTGATCGTCTGAGAGGACAGACAGTTGTACTCGACTCAAGTTACCGCCTTGCTTGTCAATTGCCAGAATCCAAGTAAGACACGGTATTGTATCGATACGTGAATTCTAATCGAGTCAGTATGGCGGCAGTTTGATGCGCCGTCCACGATCGATCTGGCTGCACGGATACTCCATAACCTGCTTGGACGGAATTTGCCACCAAGCAAGGAATCCAAACACCCGGTCAAGCAGCAACTTCATCTATCGTGATACCTGCACAGCCTGCACCATGCTCGGGCCCACAGCGTAAAACCCGGTTGACGTGGATCATGTCGTCGTGCTCTGTTTTTTGGCACTAAAACGCATCGGCCGATGGCATCTTGTCTGTTTGGCGTTGTTGGGAGCGAGCATGGCACGTCGACGTGAAGACAGGCCCTTGGGCACTGTCTGCGCAGCCCATGGAGCCTGAAAAGCACTCGGAGGACCAAGCACCAGAGCACGCAACCTTGACTCAAGCTTGAACAGACGCCCATTGTCACTGCGCAAAGGTTAGCATAACGCGTCGGCTCGAATGGCCCAGACTTTCGAGAAAAATGATTATGTCAGTCGAGTAACCGTTGCCATATCTATTTTGTCCCTTTCTAGAGAACAGCCGTACGAACTGCCTCTGCTGGGAACGAGTCGTGAAAGTCTAGTCCAAGCCGTTGTGATTTCTTCACCCTGCGACCGTTGCGAAATGAAGATGTGACGAGACCCCTGCTCACGACAGCCGGGGAGCTGTTGTTGGCTTCACGCGACATTCGACGGCGGCTGTTAGAACGACAAGGCATCTCCAGCATGGCTCAACAATGCGCAAGGTTGCCATTGTAGACTGTGCGATGCAGTGCTCGGAGTCCAGACTTTGGGATCTGCCATCGCTTGCATTCGTGAAGATTGGAGCTCGCGCTGACGTCGTGCTGGAATTTCCCGAGAAGCAGCCGCTCTGATGCCTGAGCTTCTCATCAAGCAACCCGGCAGTTGGAGCTCTCAAGAATATACTGGTGATACACCACGACCCCGGCATCTACCATGGCTACCAACGGAGTAGTCCCTCCGACTGTGGCGCCCGGCCCTCACGCTGGCGTCCAGTCGTTCACCACCACGAACGGCCAGTGGAGAGTCAGCACGCGCAAGCAGCCCATCCTCAAAGCCGAACCGATCGAAGAGCTGGGCAACAGGATTGGCATACCGATCCCGGAGATGATCTTTGGAGACAACTTTGTAGCCGTCGAACACATTCCCAGTGGGTGGACGCTGGACTTCAACGCTGGAGATGCTCTCGACCGCGTGAGCAAGACGGAAGAGGGCATGCTCCAGGTCGCAGTCGCGGACGCTTGGAAGAAGGATCGTGATACAGAAGGCGTGAAGGAAGTGGTTAAGCCATTCGACTGGAGTTACAGCACGGATTATGCGGGCACCACATACCCTGGCGAGAGCAAGGGCGACTGGCAGGTGACAGACCAGACCAAGCACCCCATTCGTACAGACCTGCTCAGTCGCCCTGATCCCATCTTGTTCTTCGACTCTGTAGACCTATACGAAGACGAGCTGGCAGACAACGGCATCGGCCTGCTCAGCATCAAGATCCGCGTCATGCCTGAGCGCCTCCTGCTGCTCAGCCGCTTCTTCCTGCGCCTCGACGGCGTCATCGTGCGCATGAGAGATACGCGGGTGTACATCGAACACGACACCAAGCAAGTCATCCGACAGTACACAGCGAAGGAAGCACCCTACGAGGAGCTGCGGACCAAGCTCCGCAGCATGCGCGAAAACGTGGCCGAGGTTTTCCGCGACGCAAACGCCCTTGCGCCTCTGCTGCCCACTATCGAAGACCGCACAGAGGTCTACGAGCTTCCTTGAATATCTGCCGGCAGATGGCGGGAAACGGAAAGCAGACCATTACAATAAGCGTGAGAGAGCGCGAAAGGAACGCCTTATTATTACTATGATGCCCCACCTTCACCATAACACTGCGAGCGCCTCTCCATGCACTGTCCCAAACAAGACATCTGACACACCCAAGGAGACGCACGGCAGGGTCTTCCAGGGACCCGGGAAACGCCTGTCCAAGGCATCTGTCATGCTTGCTGCTTGTTGCAAGCTGCAAGCTGCAAGCTGCAAACCCTGGGACCCGCTCGATCGTGCAGCGGCTTGAAGCGATATATGGAAAGCGTAGCTCATAACGCGGGAAGGTAAAGCAAAATCCAGTCCCGCAAGGCTGCAAATAACGTGGTTAAGGTTGCAGTATTGCTTGTGTTATAGGTGGAGAGTGGAGACATATCAAATCGGATCTTGCATACAGTTCAGCTTCCAGCTTGCCACGCGCGGGCCGGGGAAGCAGGGCTGGCCTGGCTGGCTGTCAAGGGCAAATTCGGTCTTTGGGCCGGTTGCTTTGCTGCACAAGTCATCGGCTCCGATTCAGTGGGCTTGATGGTTCGCATGAGTCGCACGTCAGCAGGGTGCTGTGAATCGAAACAGAGGACTCGCATCGGTGGTTGCTCTTGCAGGAAGGAGTAATAGAATAAAAATAGGATAGAGTAGAATAGCAACGGTAAGGTCAGATGATCAGTCCAAGTATCGAAATCGTCAGTGGCTTATCGCATTATCATCACGTGTCTGATACTTCATGTTTCAATAATAGGAGCAGTGCACAGCGGAGTAAGAGCCTGATGCTGTCAATGCGGGTGAAGAAATCGCCGGTCACAAAGGTACTGTGTAGAGAGATGTGTTGGCATGCCAAAGGTGGCTTTTTCCAAAAGCTGAATTTCTTGCTCTGTGTAATGTGGTTGACTTGCGTCTCAAAAGATCTGTCTAAACGCCCTGGTCCCTTTTCCCATCATAAAAGCTTGCGCACTCATATCTTGACATTTGCGGCGTTGCCTGGCCGTCATCATACACTCCAAAGACAAAAGGAAAGATAAAGGTCAGCCGTCCCTCACTCGGGCACCGGACTGTTTAGTAGAAATGAAGAAAAGGGAAAAAAAGATAAAGAGAGACAGGCGTTGTCAGCCGTGTTTTGTTGGTCGTAAAGTGTCGTCACAATTCCTCCAGAGCGCCATCGCTAAACCCGTGGTCAAATGACAAATGAGAAGAATTGGTTGTTGCGGAGAAATGAAAAGGTTCATGGAGCACCGAAGAACCCGGCTTGCTAGAGAGGTTGTTAGCTATCGTGTACTGTGCTAGAAGTATCCATGTGATCGAAGCTTACCAAGCATGCCTCGCAAGCGTCGTTAGAAGAACCACCCATGGTCCAGCCTTTGCAGTTCCTTGCAGCGAAGTAGTAGCAACGGTGGCAGTTGAGTTCCTGTGTCTGCACTGGAGACGGAATCGCCTGCGCAGGGAGTGCAGGGAGTGGTTTGGTGGTGGGGTTTGAGTGCCTCTTTTGGAAGAAGCCGCCAGTCTTTGTGGTCGAATCTCCACTTGTTGGTCGCGATGAGTTGCTGCGCTTGAGTGAGGGATCTGAGCGGCGGTGCAAGCTGAAGTTGCGAAGGCGAAGGCGAGGTTTGAGGGAACGAGAGAGGGAGAGGGAGAGGACCGATTTGCTGTCGTCGCCTGATGAGTTGCCTTCCATCTCGTCCTCGCACGCGGGCGTGAGAGGGCGAGTGTGGTTGAGGGACTGCTGGTTGTTGATTGAGGACACTGAGCCGTTGATGCTCTCGGACGATGAGTAAGAGCTCATTGTCAGGCTGGGAGTCCTTGGACGGTACTCTTGCATCGACTGTTTGGGACTGAAGAGACCGTCGAGGTATGCAGGGCGAGAAGCCTGATGACGGAGAGTGGGAGTGGCCGCCATGTTGACAGTTTTGTGTTTGTGTTGGTGAAGAGGAAGCAAGGATGGAGCCTGAAGATGCAGATGCCCGAAATTGGTTTGATAGTGTTTGCAGTGGTTGGCAGGACGGAGATTGAAGTGGTGTCCGTGAGCCTGGTTGTGGGAAAAGAGCCGTGTCTTGTAGATGATCGTTGGCAGGGTTGAGAAGAGGGAAGCAGCACGAGCTCAAATAGCAACCGACGAGGATCAAGTATTGCTCTGTCGATGCACGGAAATCCCAGGGTAGAGGGAGAGTTTAGCTGTTGGACCCACACGGCCACTGCGGACAGCTGCAGCGACAGGGACCCAAGGGAAGCGAGAAGCACAACCCGATCTAACACCGTCACGCTACTAGGCCTCCCTGACCTGCGTCCCGACGATCGCCCAACGCGCGAGTTGGCAGCGCAGCGCTTGTGAAGGCCGCCGTCAGAGCCCCAGAGACGCCAGGAAGAGACACCCGGCACTAGCTGCCTACCGGTGGGTTGGGTGGCTCGTCGCCGTTTGCGAGTGGGACACGCGCAGTGGCAGGGTGATAGGCTGACCCAGCGCTGGCGAGATGCGGACCGCCTGCTCCGGCTCAGACATCTCGCAGCCGCGAGTACGGTCTTTGGGTCTGCTATGCAGCACATGCTATAAGATATTCGCAGTGATAAGTGCGCGCTATAGGCGCGGAAAACGGTACGACCTCTGCCCGGGCCAGGGGATGCGCGCGCCGCCGGCGGGCCTTGGGTTCCGCGCGTAGCGTCCCACGCACGGCTCCTGGAAGAGCACCTACAGTAGACGAAGCATGCCTGCACATGCTCTGCACTAGGCTCCGTTCGCGTGGGTCGCAGGCCTGCTCCCTGGTCGTTCCCTTCCTGCCGGCAAGGCGTGGCTCGACGCCATCCGCCGCGGCGCCATCATGTCCGGAGACACAAGGAGAACTGCAGCACATGAGGCAGGTGGCGTGGGTGACGACAAGGCGCGTGGCATGACTTCTGCTGCACAGCTCTGCTGGACCACGTTCGCAGCACATGCGATCGGCGAGGCCTGCAAGCGTGTCTATTTCGCGTGCATCCCCGCGCAGCATATGAGACACAGAACACCACATTGGGATGGCGTACCACGCGGGCCACTGCTCCGTGAAGAAAGGCATCGAGGCCGCTGGGAAGGGTGGCCGTTGTGCCGTTGCCAACTCTCGCGCCCCTCTTGCGTGCTCTGAGAGAGCTCCAGCCAAAATCGTTGCCCACAACTCGCAGCACGCGTCGATATCCGAACGGCTGACTCAGTCTGGCGCAAGCGCAAAGTCATGTCTTGCTCTCCTGCCGGCAGTGCGATGGTGTGCTGCAGTCGAGACAACCTTTGGGACCACCCAATGCGACGGCACGCCTGGCATGCTACTACTGCAATCCCTACGGATGGAACCTCCGCCAGCTGAGTTCACGGTATAGGCTCCGTTGCCATCCGCTGCCAAATTCGGGCCCAGTGTTCGCGCACATATTATACTGCGTCGCCTTATGATCAAGAAAACTGGAGAAGAAAACACAGTGAGATGGCCCAGCCCGTGTGGTCTGCCGAAAGCAACCCCAGAACGCCTCCCGACGAACGGGTTCGGCTTCGCGCAGGGATGAAACGCTAATCCACCGTTCAAGGGCCCAACCACTTCAACCCCTCCAAAACACTTCTCGTGTTGGTGCACTCTGGTCTGCCCCTCACCCATAACACCGTTGGTCGTAAGAAACCACCGTCAACACCAGCGCCGACGCTGTGGCTTATATCGCTCAATTCGATAGCACAGCGGAGCTTGCTCCTACAAGCTAATCGTAGCTATGTCTCCACTGGACTGTATGAATCAACATCGTGGACAACAGACGAACACAGATGTCAGCAACTATAACCGAATCAATTGACCTGACTTGAAATTTGGTGTATCCGAAGTGGGCTCCAGTATTTATTACGGCAGCACAACATGACTAAGTCTAATACTTCTGGAGGCTACCCAGTCTTGATAGACGATTTGGCAGGCCAGCCACTCGACAGTATGGCTTGATCTCCATCGCGAGTCCTTTCGTTGAAGGACTAGATGTGCCGGACCTCCCACATGGTGTCTCATTGGGACTTTGCACCAAGAAAGTAGGTGATGTACATATAGTAGCGTCGGAGCAAAGTCCATCAGTATCTGGTAACATCGCCCTTTGCTCTTACCTGTTCCTGGCGAGCCTGGTGCACCAACATGCAAGTGCGTTGGTGCAACAGTACTGCACGGTCACCTACAACTGAGCAGATCAAGCCCGGCTGCAGTCTTGACACCTGATAGTAGAGACATGTCTCACCTTTTGTGACAATTCCCCTATCATGCACCCCGACCGTTGGAAATGCAGGGACATCAGGGCAGGAAGGGTCGAGTACATATAGCCGCATCGTCCCTCGTGAATGCACCTCCGCTCCAAATCGACGATTGCAGATCTATTTCCTCTATCTGAGTGTGCATGGAGCAAATGGACAATTCACTTGACAAACACTGGTCGAAATCGAATGCTGGACGCTGCTGGATCTGACCACGAGCAACCCTGATCTCGGAAACGACATGCCCGGACCGGTCTAAATGCCACAGAACGACACACGAATACCACTCTGGAAAAATGCAAGGATGTTGCGACTTCCTCGAGACGGACTGGAAGGGTCGTTCGCCGTAGCCTGCATATGCATTTTGGCAAGATCCAATTCTCAAGATTCCCATCCTGTCATCTGAGACACTTGCCGTTAGCCAGCCCTCCGCCACAGCTAGGATCCCTGCCTCCACCGCTATTCCAGCAGTAAGTATCGCATGGTGGTCGTATCGCGTGTGAATCTCACGCGTTACTCAACGCGCATACCATCATGAAACACCTTGACGACCCCTGTCGGCGCGGGTGTGAAGTCCTTCGCCCGATATACCAGCCATGGCTCCAGCCGCTCTCACCCCTTGGTTAAGGCACAAAGCTTCGAGCTTCGCGGGACCTCCACACTTCCCCGGCTGGGTCAACAGGGCCTGCATCGAAGTTAGACATCTCCCTGGTATCAGCCATGGGCGTTCTCAACCTGCATAAGGTCTCTTGCTGGTCAAAGTGTCACGAATCGCTGGACTGGTCTCTTCTACATCGCATTCTCACCGCCACCCTCTACTTCACAACAGCTTTGTCACGGCCATGTTCGGAACCAAAGACGTTCAAGTCTCCCGAGACCCGTTCTTGCCGCGGACTGCACTCCAGCTGAACATCTTCCAAATACTACTATCGGTCTCTCCACAAAGGAGAAGATGGAGTATGGTATCAGCATGGACCAACGCGTTCAGAGACGCGTGCTCCACCGCCTCCACAATTGACACAGTCACTGGCACTTGACAACACGTTCCACCGTGGTAAAGTGGCAACAAGGCCAGAAACACTCTAGTTTCCTAGATGGGAAGTGTCAGTTCACTGCTTGGTTGACATAGTACAGACACGAAAAGCCCCTGGCGCGCTCGTCGATGCAATGAGCGGCATCCTTCACCGCCGAATTATCCTCTGCCGCACTCGAAACTACGATCTGGCGACATTGCGAAGAATACATACTTCGTCCATAGTGTCGAGACGACCTACGCCGCTTGGTCGAACGTCGGAAAATAAGCACCCCACAACGTTGGAGGAAGATAATAACACATTAGTAGAGAGGTAAGACGTGTTGCTGGCATAGACTGTTCAGTACAAGAGCATTGAGAGGTCTTGTCAGAATTGGTCAGAAGTCACTGCAGTCATAAGTTCCCCCAGCGATGAAGCATAGATCGCAGACGTCAACAGATGTCGTCGATGCCAATCAAGATTGTCGCTTCGCGTCGACGTATCGTGAGCTAGCCCGCTATCACTGTCAACCGCGATGACCAGCAAGCACATTCTCGTCTCGCACGATAATGATGCAAGCTTGCTACCATTTCAAAATGACGCTTTCGCGGTGTTGTGGCTGTGTTCTGACGAATGTCGTCGCCGCGGCCTCCGAGGTCGGTGAGATGATCATGGCACGCAATCCCATGCACTGGAAGAAGAAAACTGGAATTAGCATTCTTTCGCTATTGAACGGCACTCACAAACGCGTGGAGCCTGCCATTGAATCAGTGAGTGGTAACGTTGTCTAATCCGAATGAAAGTACGGCTGTCTTCGAACGATCAGCGTTCTCGATTTCCCAATGAAATTCGTGAGCCAGTAGCACGGTACTACAACCAGAATGGGCCCGATTGTGTCCTCGAAGGCTTGGGCGCTTTTTCCAATGAAGCCAGAAGTTTCCACCGCGGGTAAGCGTCCAGTTCGTTACAGCTCTGTATCATCAACAAGACTTGCGGCATCGCGCGCGTCGACAGGCATGATTGATCGACTGCAAGCCGCATGTGCATGCATCCAGGCCACGTCCACACAGATAAGCCTAGACGACTAGTCTACGGCATCGTGTCCGGTAGGTGGTGGTGGCGGCAGTGGCTTTAGAGTATTAGAAAGTTTGTCCTGTGCGGATTCGAATCTGACAAGGCTGTCGTGTGCATCCTCGCCTGCTACCAAGCTCGTGCTTTGTTCAGTAGTCAACCCACGTGTTCATATAGAATCAAATTTGCGCATTCCCAACCTCGCTATATCTGCTTTTGATCTATCGCGATGCTTTAGTTGGGCCACAACAAGCGAAACCCGAGGAGGAAACTGCTTTTTTGCTTGGCCAAACATGTGAACTTGGTCACAATTGCGAATTCTACCAAGACGACGGACTTCGTTCCATGCGGCAGAGACGACTCGGCAGCCATGGCGTTGATCCTGCGCGAAGCTGTTATACCAAGGCCAACGTCGCACGTGGTGGAGCTGTAGAATTTGGTTGGACGACAGGGTCGCAGCCAGAAACATGATTCTGTAGCGACGACCTTCAGTCTATTCCTCGCGTGGCATTTCTGGACACGCAGAACCACTATACACAATATAGCAATGCTGCAACTGGCGTTCGACCACGTCGCGTCGTCGCACACCCATCATCCACCTCGACACGACTTCAAGATCAATGTAAAGCCTCTCGCCACGGCTTATACACGACGTCTCGTCTTATGCCACGGGCCATCTGGACCTCGCCTTTCGCCGTCGCCATGCCTATAGTCCAAGAAGCCAAGCGGCGCACCATCGAATCACTTCCGCAACCTCTACCATCGAAGCAACCGGACGAAGCGACTGCCCAGCATCATTTCTTCTTTACATCTGCTTAGTGTGGCGACACTGCCCTTCCAGTGCCATGGCAATTGCTTGGTGCAGACAACGTGCTCCAGGCGATTGGTGAGAGAGACTGTACTTTCCAGCAGGGAGATCTCGTTGAACCCGACTGGCAAAGAACTGGCGGTGCTGGTGTCGCGTGGGTTCCTTTCCATATAAGAGAAGCCCTGCAAGGCCGCTTCTGATCCTGGGTTGCTCTTCTCTATCATAACTGGTGCCGCAGACACATCCGGGATTTCACCCTTCTCTTCTTCTCAAACTTCCGTTTGCACGGACAAGCCAATCTCTGCTGCAGGATATTCGACACAATGGCCGCCCTCGACCAGTTCACGTACATCTTCGTGATCGGCTTGTTCTTCGCTTTCCTCGATGCGTGGAACATCGGAGCCAATGATGTCGCCAACGCTTTTGCGACTTCGGTCTCTTCGAGGTCTTTGACCTTGCTGCAGGCCATGACTATCGGCGCGGTTATGGAATTTACTGGTGCTGTACTTGCTGGGTAAGCTCGTTTGCCCATGAAACTGCTGTCAATTCCTCGTATACTGATTCAACTTGGCAGATCCCGTGTCTCTGGCACCATCAAGAATGACATTATCTCGGTTGATGCTTTCGTCGACGCTCCCAGTGTTCTCATGCTGGGCATGCTCTGCGCGCTCATCGGCTCTTCCCTCTTCTTGACTTTCGCAACAAGGATTGGTCTTCCCGTTTCCACCACCCACTGCATCATCGGCGGTATCATTGGTGTTGGGTTCGCCACCGTTGGAGCTCAGGGCGTCGACTGGTCTTGGGAGGGTGTCTCTCAGGTATTCGCTGCTTGGGCTATTGCTCCTTGTATTTCTGCAGCTTTCGGTGCCATCCTCTTCCTCTTCACCAAGTACGGTGTGATGAAGTCCAAGAACCCGCTGAAGATGGGCATGATCATGGTTCCCATCTTCTACGCTCTGACATCTGGTATCTTGACTATGCTCATCGTCTGGAAGGGAGCTGCATCCCGTGACCTCGACGACTGGGGAACTGCTCCTACTGTCGGCACCATCTTCGGTGTTGCTGGTGGCGTTGCTCTTCTGTCCTGCATTTTCATCCTGCCTTATCTTCACGTCAAACTTGTCAGGGAGGACTGGAAGCTTAAGCAATACGACATTCTCAAGGGCCCGCTCCTCCTCAGGCGCGGACCTGCTGGCCCCATTCCTGCTGGACACGAGCTCGTCATCGATTACTACCACGGCCACGCAACCAAGGAGTCTCTCGCGTCGAGCGCGACATCCGCTGAGACCCGCGTTGATTTGGAGAGCTCTCGCGATGGAGACTCCGATGGCGCTAGTGACGAGAAGGCCGGTGCCCTCTATGCTCGCAACGCAAGCATTGTCGTCGCTGCCCCTGCTGTTTCTCAGGAGGAGCCCATCGAGCCTATCAAGCGCAAGTGGTATGAGCCCGCCCAGCTCTGGCAAACCCTCAAGTGGACCTTCTTCCGTGGTGTGATGGTCGACATCGTCTCGGAGCAGTCTGCGGGCGGCACCAACGAGCCCAAGTTCCTTCAGCGTCTCCTCGTCGGCAAGAACCTTGACAAGAAGCACGCCATCGTCGAGCGCTACGACCTCAAGGTCGAGCACCTCTACTCCTTCCTCCAAGTCATGACTGCCGCCACCGCCTCCTTCGCCCACGGTGCCAACGACGTCAGCAACGCCATGGGCCCACTCTCTGCCATCTACCAAATCTGGCGTACCGGCACTACTGGTGAGGACTCTGAAGTGCCCATCTGGGTTCTCGTCTTCGGTGGTGCCGCCATCTCCATCGGTCTCTGGACTTACGGCTACAACCTCATCCGCAATCTCGGTAACCGCATCACCCTGCACTCGCCCTCGCGTGGTTTCTGCATGGAGCTTGGTGCTGCTTTGACTGTCGTCATGGCTACTCGTCTCGCTCTCCCCGTCTCTACTACTCAGTGCATCATTGGGTAAGCTTTCTCCCTCCTTTCCCAGACCAAGAAATCTTTACTAAATGTTTTTCCTTGCAGTGCCACCGTCGGTGTCGGTCTCTGCGCCGGTGACTACAAGGCTATCAACTGGCGCATGGTCGCCTGGTCTTACAGCGCTTGGATCATCACCCTGCCTTCCACTGCTGTCATCTCCGGTCTGATCATGGCTTTCACGATCAATGCTCCCTCATTCGCTGCTCCGCTCAACTAGATTGCTTGCTGCTCTCCAGTTGAGACGTTTGGTTGAAGGGCAAATGTCATGAGAGCGTCATTCGTTTCCCTCTGCTTTCTCACTTTCAAATTGATAGATTTTTGTACCACTTCCCCGCACGACTTACATGTAAGGATCGAGTCTTCAAGCTATTTATGTCGTTACATATACCCGAAAAGTCATTTTTCAATCGATAATCACGTCCTCTCCTCATGAACTTACGCCTCTCTATCTTTAGCGCAGATCGATCTGAATCTCATCCATCCTCGCTAAAGTCAACATAGCATTTCCTGACCATCATCACGCCTCACCATTTTCGTTCCAGCCTTTCTTCTGGCGTATTCGCACAGGAAACGGCGTCTACAAGGGTAGAAGGAGGTTTTCAAGCCCGGGAACACAGCAACAATACATCAGGGACGACTCGATATGATCCAGGCTCAGAGAGTGTCCAAATGACTCGCCAACCACACGTGGCTAATCGAATAGATCCCAGTGGCGTCTCCTCGGTCTAATCGTGTACATGGCAGAGAGAGGACCCGCTCGCTCTTCGCTCGCCATGCCAAGATTTTTGCCCTCCACGGCTCACAACGCTGCCAATTGTACATCGAACTGGCGTGCGATCCAAGGCTCAGAAGAAGTCTTCACAACTCTACAGTCTTCATCGCTGCTGGAATCGTCTTTGCATTTATGCTTGAAGGGACGAGTCCGATATCTGTAAAGATACTGCTGAATTTACGAGACTCTCTCAATGAGGCGATGACTTTGGACGGAGCCGCAGCCGCTGAGATTAGTATCAGCATATGCAGTGGTACGTGTGTAGACTCATGAGTAAGGCGACATCGCCGTAAATTGCTACTTCCATACCGATGATAGTCGTTTGCTGCATGACCTTCTCGCGATTTGTTCATGTTTTATTTTGATTTTGATTGCTTTTCTGTGCTATGCTATAAACAAATCGAAGCATACAATGATACAGATTCAAATGAAGTTCGAAGAAACAAGCCGAAAGCTGGGTCAAACCCAGCAAAATTATCAAAAACCAGAACAGGGTATCACTCATGCCGCCCAAAGAAAAACCAGAAAACCCGATAAGTGAGAAAAGGCTCCCCTTAATGGAGGGACTCCTCTGCTCTAGAAAACGCCTGGTGGATGCGATGCACCTTTGCACATCCAAGACCATCTCTTAACTTTTTTCGCCCCATGTCCTGGCGCCGATCGTACCCTCGTAGTTTCCTGCTGTACAATCGCCCACCAGACTGAAAAACAAATTTTGTCCTTCACTTATACTGACATTCTCACTTTGGCATCCGCTGTCTGTGCAGCCTGTCCCACCGGCCTTTGACCCAGCAACAATGCCACACAATTGTCCAGAATCTCGCTTGCATCGTGCATCAACTCCCACCTCGGCTCCCTGAAGCAGCTTCGCAACAACATCAGCAGACCCAAACACTCGTTCCTGTCTCTCAGAGATTCCAAGTCGTCTGGAGATTTCACTCCTCCCACTCGCGAGAGGTAGTGGCGCATATCGAGAATCTGCGAGTCATGGGAGTTGCTGAGCGTTTGGTGGCTCGACGAAGGTTGGCGGATGGGACCTTCGAGGGCGTAGCCGTAGGCCCAGACGATGAGGGCGGCGAAGTAGAGGACCCAGGGGCGATTGAGGAGATAGTCATTGCGGGCACTGTAGGGGAAAAATGGGCGGGATGAAGGCTGTTGCTGCTCGCCTCCGGGGATGAGGACTTCCCTTAAGAATTTCAGAGCATAGAAAACGGCGTCGCGAGCCCGGGCGGACGGGGCCCATGTGTCACGCATGCGTTTCTGCACGGCTGCACGGTCTGCTTCGGTCACAGCGCGGCCTAGTGCACGCTCGGAACCGGCGAAGACAGTACAGTCGATCATATCAACGTGCATGGCCATGTGGGCGAGCGAGTGCAAGCAGGTGCGAGACTCGAAGACGGAGTCGCGTGTCATCCCCGAAGAACGCTCAGGTGTAGCTGACGCAGAATCGGACCTCTGAAGGAACTCATCATTCTTAGCAAGGCTGTCGTCGAAGTCTCGGCGCCAATGATCGAAGGCTCTCGTGAGAGGGGATCGCCACTTCATCGAGTTGCCAATAGCGGAGTTGACGCCGAGTGATTGTACCTGGAGGTCGCGCTGGTTCATGTGCCAGCTAACATTTAACAGTCCAGCCATTAGGATGACACGGCCAAATGTATTTGTTTTGACTGGAACGCCGTTCAGTGTACGACGAAGAGCTTCTAGGAATGCTATTGGTTTGATGTTATGAGCCGCAAGAACGGCTTCCGAACGCTGTACTTCATCGCCACTCGTTGCAGCCCATATCGCTTCGTCACACGGCAAGGGTAACTTGATGTCGTGCGGAGCCATGACGGCTGAATGTCCGAACAGGGTTGCATGTGTCGAGTCGATGACGAACGCAGCGAAAGCTGTACGTCTGGTTGCTTCTGCTGTGATCCATCTATTCCAAGCTGCATCTGGCGTGTTTACACCACTAGTATTAATGCTTCCATCTGGGCCAGGTGGCGTGCGGGTCGGATCATTGGAGTGGCCAGGTGACTCAATAGCACTTCTCCCTATTAGTGACGAGCCTCTTCTCATCACAGTCAATGTAGTTGCATGGTGTATGTGCGCTCTTTCATGCAATGTGCGTGTACTGTACATCTTTTCAAATAACTCTAACAATAGCATTGTCTGAAAAGTCCAGAGTTTGGCGGTGGGTCTGAACTCAACGTCCTTGAAGACCTCCCAGCGCACATGATACGCTATGAACGAAGAGAGCTCGGCACATCTCTGGGTCAGCTCAAGTGCGTAACCTGGCTCCAGACAGCTCGCTCCGAGACACATCATGGCGAGCAGAAGCAGATCAGGACAGGTTTCGGGGTTGAATGTTGGTCGATGTAGGATGGGCATTTGCTGGTGGACATGAGCCCAGTAGCTAGCGAGGAAGGTGCGTTGCATGTGAAGACTCATTACGTGCTTGGGATCTTCAATGCAGCCATGCATGATAGCTTCTCTTGGTCGTCTGTCGGGAAGCTGTTCCGAGTCCGTGAAGCGAGTGTTGATGAGGTTGATCAGGCGAAGACTTTTCTTCTCGCTCACTGCACTTTCCTTCATCGCGGTTTCGGGATTAGCAGGAGCGGGAGGGCTAAGACGTTCCTGTTTAGGCGGCAGCATGTCACTTGGCGTAGTGTCGGGCTCGTTCTTCGGAAAAGGGATGTTGTAGGTCGACTGCATATATGGATTTTCGGGACCAGGAGGAGAGGGCATAACGGAGTCGGGCATCATACCGCTAGTACCCATTATCGCAGCGAGAATATCGTCATTGAGAGCGAGCGGCGGTGAACGATTGAGGCCGTACTCGTCGTTGTTGAACACAGGGAGCATGTAGGAAGCACCTCCCATATCCATCATGTTGAAATTTGTGAAGCTGTCGCTTCTGGTGGCCGAGTACGTGTTCTGATTAGTGGATGACATGTTCGGGGGTGACAGGATGATCCCACGATCACTAGTCTGAGTGCCGTAATTAGACTGGAAGCCGAAAGGAGGTAGTGGAGGTAGTGCATTATGCATTGTTGGTGAACGGTATGCTGTGGACGAGGACGGTGGGTACGCTGAATTCTGCATATAAGCCGTGCCAATGGGATGAGGCGAGCTTGCTGGCAATGTCTGCAACGGTGTATGAGGTTCATACTGCGATTGATGTTGGACGTAAGTCCCGTGATTTGACAGAGGCCGAGAAGTATATGACCCATCATAGCTGAAGCGACGTTCTGGTATAGTGGCTGGCGGCATCATAGATGTGTTGTTGTAGTTGCCGTTGATGGCGGGAAAGCCATTATGTGAGCCGCCATTGGACAATTGAGGGTCCAAGTGCGTTCTCATATCTCCGTTAGTGGGTACAACAGGAGCAGGAGGAGGAGGATGGCTCTGGTAGTCGTGTGACTGCACAGGCTGTTGAGACGACAGGGAAGGAGGGTAGTACTCGTTCTGCGAAGTTTGCTGATATGGCGGCTCGACAGGCTCGACAGGCGACGCACTGACTGTACGCTTGCCTGTTGGTGACGACGGAGCAGACACACTCGTGTCAGCGGCACGTTTGGCCTTGAAAGCATCTTTGCGCGAGAGATGGGACCCTTTGGCTGTGTGTCGCTCTTTGTGTCGATTGAGGAGGTCTTGACGGTGGAAGCCGTCCTTGTTGCAGTCGGGAACGTCGCACCAGAACTTCGGTTCATCATTATCTATGTACATGTTAGTCAAGGTTTGTCCCTTGGGTTGGAGTTGCTTCATGTAGATATTGAAGCATCGTGACTCGAGAAAGTTCAGGGAACATACGATTGAGCTGGTGCCTGTAGAGATGCTCGGCTCGCGTGTATTTCCTCCCACACCCGGGCGCCTCACAGAGGAACTTCTTGTCCTCGGTCTGTATCAGACGCCTCTTCTTTCTGGGCTGCGCATCGTTGGGCTCGTCTTTGATGGCATGCTCTGCATCGCTGTCGTCGTCGTCATGTCTCGGAGGCAGCTCGTCGCCAGTGCGCTGATCAAGCAGCGGGGCTTGCGCGACCTCGCCGTTGCTGGCCATGGCGGGCTCTGGGATGGGAGGTGGGTGCAACTGGCGGAGCGGGCGTAGGGAGCGGTGCGGCGACGACCGAGGATACCGGCATGCCCGTCTGCGTGTCTGACTGCGGAGCGGACGTGCTGTCAGTGGTGGAGGAGGAGGAGGTGATGGTGGTGGTGATGAGAGCTCGCAGCAGTGTTGGGCGTGCCGCTACAGCGTCTACGCAGCGTGCGCTCTGCAGCGTCTTGTGCTTGGGAGCACGTGTGCAGGTGGTATAATCGTGTCGAGAGTCATGCTCCGAGCAGCAAGACCCACGAGATGCGCCTTGGAGCGGCACACACACGAGCGGCGCAATGCAGCGTATGGTGTAGGGGTCCGCAGCTGTAGAGGTATCACGCACCCTACTTCCAGGTCGCTCGAACCCTTCTCCGCACGCATCCCGCCAACGGGCTCCACTCTGTACCAGACTGGAGACACGCAACCGTCTAACCGAGCGAACCTTGCTCGTCTTCCCATCTTCCGCGGACCGGGCCCTGCCAACCCTGCACGCAGCCTACGCGACACCTCACGCCTGTCGGACAGGTCGAGCGCATGCTAGCAGCATTGATGGGCGGATGCTACGCTCAACGCCCAGCTGAGGGGTGTCGATCATGGCGTGCTATGCTATTGCAGACATCAGTCAGTGCGCCGGCGTGCGAACCATGCCGTACGAGAGCAGCAAGCATTGTGGTGGCTATAGCACCAGACAGCATGCATCTGACGACGTCCCGGCGCTACCGCTGCGATCGCTTGTCGACGCCCCGATGCTCACGGCCGTGCCAGCTGCAACAGCCTGGCGGATGGGCGACACATCCGGTGAGACGGGATTCCATAGCGCTGGCAAATGCACCGATGAGCATGGGCTGGACCAAGCAATACCGTGGCCATGCCGTCAAGACAGCCCAAGCACGCACACACCTCCGCATCAGCATCAGCATCAGCAGTCCGGCACATCGTGCGCGCAGTAGCACAAGTTGCACCGCACTAATCACAAATAACAGCGGGGAAAGCTGCAAGCCACTGCCATGCGAAATGCGGACTCCTGCTTTGCGCATCCTCAATCTGCACACTCCCTGCACGCCCAGATCAGCCATCGCAACGCACGCCATCTCATTCGACACCGCGATCCACCCTAAGGCACGTCAGCCATTGTTCGCTCACCTCCGGCCCTGCCGGCACCGCCACCCTCCCTCAGCGACACCCTTTCGTATGGCGCTGTCGACCAATGCATGTCCGATCGACCTGACCTACCTCACATCGTCCGCCTCGGCGTGCTAGAGCACCATCTACTACCGACCTACACTGCGCCACGGCCCGTCTAAGCCTGCATCGTACGCGCATCCTCGAGGTCATCTGCAGGTTCATGCGCGCGCGCGTACATCAATTTGCCACTCCGCCTCAGCTTGAAGTGGCGTCTGGCGAGTCAGATGGCAAGGTATCGAATTCGACGTGACAAGTTGGATATGCGTGTCTTGCACTTATACTTCAAGGTTTGTGATATTTCATGCTCCATCCTGAAGCGAGTCCGACCTCTTCGTGGCAAACGCTATAGGCAATAATTTACAACCAATCTACTTACCACCAGCATGACACATCTCCCATAGGCAATCTCCGTCTACGAACACGAGCCGGGATACCCAACACGGCAAAGCGCGCTCACAACGAAAGTATAAAGTGGCTGCCTGCCTGTCAAAACGCCTCGCAGCAAGCGAAACACCCCCAGCGAGGCTTGATCACCAAACATCCAACAAATAGATTAAGACACCGAAGGATTGTCGCAATTGTCCCTATTTCTCCGCAAATGCCGGTAAACGCGATTTGGTCATTATCGTCTCCCTGGTCGAGCCCTCGTACAGCTGATCGTGTTACCGTTTACGCGCGGGCATCGATGCCTGGTTCGTGTCGCCTAAGGTGCATACCGAACGGGCGGACATGGGTCACATGCGCTCCTGGTGGGGTACATATCTGGGGCCCGGAGTGCTGGGATTTTGCCAGAGGACTTGTTTGGTTTGTGAGTTGACTGGATGTATGCGATGCATGTCATGGGCTACTGTTGCCGAAAGGACTGCCCTAATTGCGTGTTGTGACGAATGATACTATACTTTGGAGAGAAGGTAGATATTATTCTTGTTTCTTTGAAATGCTGTCTTAGGCATAACTCTTTCGTTTTCTTCGTGAATCTAGTGCATGCGTCTATCGATCGCTCCATGACTCGTAGCAGCATGGCAATGCAGGCTAAAGTCGATGCGTTGTTCGATGCAGATGCCAGTGCACATCTAGGCTGCGGCGAACGACGCCCGGCCTCACAGCCACCAGTTTGCATGATCCCAAAAGGATATATCGTCCGGACGATGCTGGCAAGCATCTCGGGATCTCATTCGCATCTCCAAGGCAAGATGGCGCAACCCAATGCCTTCGTAATCTCCAAATAGACCTCGCTCATTGCCATCTCTCACTCAGGCTTGCCGTTCTCCGCCTTCGCACCATAGTACTGGTCCTGCTTGTCTTTCTTCTCGCTCTCGACGTCTCCGGCATAACTAGGCTTGATGCCCTTCTCCTCCCAAAACGCCTTCCTCTCCGCCAGCACTTCATTCGCCCAAGCCTTGACTTCAGGCAAAACCACGCGCTCTGCTACGCGCGAGAACTCGCCCAGGTCCAGTCTTCCTTCAGCACCCCTCTCGTACTCCACCATCTGCAACAGCAGCTCCATCTTGTCAACATCGTGCACGAAGTGCGCCTCCTCCGTCTCATCGTTCTCATATTCCCACCAGACCTTCTTGATCTCCTCGGCCTGCATACCTCCTCCAACTTTGCCCAGTAATCCGTCGCAGATGTAGTCCATCGTCTCAGCTTCGCGCCTGCTCTTCTCGCTCTTCACCACATTGTCCATCGGCGTGATGTCTCCGACCAACGCTTCGGCCATGTCGTGCACGAGCGCCATGCGCGTGCAGCGTGCAAGGTCTAGTCGTGAGGCAAGAGCAGGCGGGCAGAGGAGGGTGATCAAGGCCATGCGGTACATGTGGTCGGAGATTGATTCGCCGTGGTTGAGACCGAAGCGGCGCCAGCCTTCGCGCTTGGTGGTCTTTAGGCGCTCGAGCATGTGGAAAAAGGGGATGGGGGATGATGTGGAGGTCTCGGGACGGTAAGGGAGGTCTTTGAGGACTGGAAGACTGGGAGTTAGCGCTAGGCACGACCGCATTTGCGATGAATTGAACATACCAGTCTCGGGAGTCCAGTGGGCATTCTCTGCTGTGCGAGGAGTGAGGACGCCGGAGTTGGGAGCCGCTGGGGCGTTTGTCTCGCGGGCTTCTTCGATGGCCATGGTGGTCGTTGATTCGTTCGGTGAGCAAGGTAAGTTCTGATTTCAAGTGTTGATGCTGTGCGAGGGATTGGTGTATCGCAGTGGGATACAAGTATTCTCGTGAGGAATTGTTTGCTAGGTAGCACAATACAAACAGACGACAAGTCCAAACAAAAGATTCAAAGCGTATGTATGTATGCGTGTATGTGTGTTGATGCAAGCCAAATCAAAATACGCTTTGCTTATCGCGTTGACTTTTGCGGGAGGAAGGCTGCAGCGGGGCGCTGACCTGACTCCGCCGCCGCCGATCTTCCCCCTCTTTCGGCTGTCGCTTTATTTACATGATGGCACGAGCACCCTGTAACGTAATATTAGGGAAATAAGCCCATACCAACTAGCCTGCATACCGCTGCAGGAACACGGAGGCTCGTGATGACCATCGATCGCACGGTGCTGTTTGCTCGAAACATGAAGACTTGAAGAAATAATCATTATTGTCTGCTGGCAACAAACAAACACCATTCAATCCGTCTTGATCACGACAATGGCGTCCGACCGCCCAGCTTCCGGCATGTCGGTACACACCACCACCACCACCACCACCACCACCACCACCACCACCACGGCTACAAGTACACACAAACGAACCAAATCTGCTCCCCGCTTCACTACTGGTCCCATCCTCTCCTCCCTCTACCTCACAAACCTCCGCCTTCTCGACCTTGACCTGCTCTCTGACTGGCCTTCCATCACCCCTTTCACGTTCTCGAACGTAGACGCCCGCGCGCGAATCAAGGCAGCAGAATGGAGCCTCTACCAACTCTTCCGCCTCTTCGACCCGGCACTCACCGCCGAGAAGTTGCAGCCTTTCTTCCCGCCTCTTGAGCCATTGCAGAGTCTCAACTTGCGAGCTGCGCTGTATAGATGTCTGGATGGATTGAAGAAAAGCGGTGTGCTTGGTCGGGAGGCTGTGTTGAGGAAGACTATGCTAGATGAGTGCTCAGGAGACAAGTTCTGGGAAGTCTGCGTTGGCTTCTCGGCTGTTGTGGTCAGGAAGAGGGTTGTGAGGAAGAAGGATAAAATGGGGTTCGGACGACCTACTGCGCAAACTCTAGGTGCTGCGCAAGGTCTTGCGAAGGCGGACAGAGAGGCTGTGCTTCCACTTTTGGTGGCTCATAGGATTTCGCTGGCGAGGACTTTGAAGGAAAAGCAGAGACTTGGAGAGGAGTTTGCGCAGCTGGGGGATGTTTTGAGAGAGAAGGAGAGGGATCTGGAGGGCAGAAGGGTCATGGTAAAGGCTGCTGGGGACGGGGAGGCAGTTGAGAAGCAGTTGGATCATTTCAAGCCTCTGGAGGATGTCTTGCGCAATGGTTGGGTCGGTGATGAAAGTTTTGAGGAGGCTATTTTGTCTGGTGGTGGAACTGCTAGCAGTGATCGAATGTTGGCTGAGTCGACTGAAGCTTTGTTTAGTCGTGATCGGAGGTCGAGGGTATCGATCTTGGCCCAGGACGATGGCGATCTGACAGAAGACATTGTGAGCAAAGCCAGAGGGCAAAACTCAAGGCTTAAGCGATGGCAGGCATTGTACGACAGACTGCAGGCTGCCAAACCCAAGCTTTCCCAAGAGGATGAGGTCAGAGCTGCCAGTCGGGCGGTGAACACTCGTTTCAACAGACACGCAGACCTTACTCTAGACACCAGGTCGCAACGTTCCGGCTCTGCATCTCCAACCAAGACTTCTCACACACGAGCCACATCGGCCTGCGTCACCGGCTACGACAACATCCTCTCTGCCTTGCGAGAAGATCTTAGGCTCGCGCAAAATGCACGTCGGAACGAGAGCTCCACTCACAATGACGCAAGACACGGTCGCTCGGCTTCTGCTGTCACTGGCGCGAACCGAACCTCTTCCTACCAATCTTCGCAATCTCGCCAGCACTCACGCTCACCGTCTCTGCAATACTCGCCTTCGCAGTCGCCAGCACCCTTCAGGCCGGGAATGGGCAGGAGGGTATCCTCACGATCTCGATCGTACCAGCAACCAAAAGTCATTTCTCAGCGTGGCCCAATACCATTGAAGACAGAGCTCTTCTCTCCTCTAAAGTCAGCCAGGCCTGGAAACGAAAGCCCGGTCTCTGGCTTTAGATCTCGCCCTTCGTCGACATTGCCGTCTCCCCAGGAGGAGGCGGACGAGTTTAGCGCCAGTATTGACAGCGCACTGAGCACCGTTGATCGTTTTGGGACCAGCCGCAACAGTGGATCGCGTCAGCCTACGCCCGTTCTTCCACCACCACAAGAAGAATTAGACGAGTCTGTAACTGGCATCGATGCTGCATTGGCTGGATTAGGCCTTCGAGATACCGGCAGCGGTGCTGGTACCCCTCAGGATGATGGCAATGCGTTGAGCTTCGCCCTTCCCACAACATCCGCATCCCCAATTAATGTAGACCCGCCCAAGCAGGATCCTATCCCAGACACCACCGCACCGGTACGACCAGGCCTCTCACTCGGTCGTCAACCTTCTCTCATCGAGCGCACCCGCCAAACCATGGCTTCCTCCTCCAGTGACAGCCCTCGCGGTTCAGCATCTCGACCACGCTCCCCCGAAACTTCACCCTCACCCATCATCAACACAGACGAATTCCCTCTCCCACCCAACAGCCCTCCTCACTCAAACCGCACTCTTGCAGAGCGCACCCGCCAGTCCATTTCCGCCCACCAGCCTTCCACCCCTGTCGTCCGCCAAAGACCAGCTCAGCACGCCCGCTCTCGCACTTCCATTGTCCCTCAACAATACCAGCAGTTGGGCAACACAACTCCACGCCAACGCGGCATGAGCGTCGACCATCTGACTCCTAGCCGCGAAGCGGACGAAGACGACGTCTCGAGCACGAGCAAGAGGGAGAGAATCTTTACTCCTCGTGAGCAACTATTTGAGGCTAGTGCTGAATACGATTCTGTTTTTAAGAGCAGGCCGAGAGTTGCGCATAGCCCACCTGTTATGACCCCTAGTCTGGATGATCTGAGTATGGTTGATGCGTTGAAGGGATTGGACGATGATGAGAATTATGATGATGAGGTTATGGGAAGTTCGCCGCTGAGGCGATGATTGTGGAAGTACGATTGCAATCGGAAGATCTCTTATGTGTTACATGCTATATTATGCGATGCAATTTAAATGTCTGCTCAACCATGAATTGCACTTTCGGCACGGTGTTGTGGTGCAAGCTGTTTTGATCAATGGTATCTCTTGGATTCTGGGTATTCCGCGGCTTCATTCATTTCCTCTTAGTTCCATAGGCTCCAGCGCTCATGCCAGCAGTCATAAGGTGAGAACTTACATTTCTTCACCATTGAGATGATGCCAAGTAGTCGCCCGCGCCTTCATTGACGATGTGTCTATATCATCGGGCGCATACCCAGAGAACCCTACAGCGCTCACGGAGAGGACATGCGCAGACTATTGAGGGTCAGCTACTGTATGCAAGCTCGTCCGGATTTAGCCATGCCCAGCCGTTAAGCACGTCAAGATGCATCTGGCCTCATAGAGTGTGACGTCGGCTTGATGTGCATACTTTCTAGATAAGACATGGAAAAGCCAATATCGGGCCAGGCAGATCTCGAGCCAGGACTTCGATCGCCGCATGACGCTGGTTGCTCGACACTGCTGCATGTAAAAGATGGCACGAGTGGGTGTGTGGTGCGGTCGATGTAGAGACATCATAGAGTGCCTAATCCAAACATGTGTAGCAAGCCATATAATACTCCGACGACTACTTGCCTTATGCCGTCGATGCGTATCACTTGATTATCATGCAGCGAGATTCGCGGCAGTTCGAGACAAGGCGCGTTCATGCATAGGCGAAAACACGTGCTGGGGTCAAAATAGCCTGTATTGTAGTCATCTCTCAGTACATGTCCAAGGTATGCGAGGGCGATGCGCGATGCCGACGCGTGGCGTGGCGCGAAACGCCGCACTGTGTGGAAAACCGGCGGTTCCTTATCTGTCTTAGAGCGCTTTCGTAGGCGAACGCGGGTACGATGGTTCCACCTTAGTAGGGAACACCATATTCCCCAGGGAGAGCAGGAAGAAATATAGGGGCAATATTGTTAGTTGGGCGTGGAAGAGGACTTGACTGTGGCTCTTATGGCTTGCGGCTATCACCAAAGTCCAGACAAAGCTGGCTCCAGAAAAGTGGAGTCAAAGAGCGTGACATGAAGCTTATCTCAAGGAAAGATCCTTGTGGAAATCCCCTCCGTCTGACACCCGTGCTTTCGCTCAGTACTTTTTAGCGATTATTGCGACGCCGCAACTCAACCCTCGCACACGAGCCTCGCTCTAGCGTCTTACACTACAACACGCCATGGGACACAATCGGCGCCGAATCATTGCACTCGGTCACGCCGTGTCGTAGCACCTGGATTTGTGGGTGCAACGACCCGCGCAACATCCATCCTGCGAGCTGCGGTCTGCAGTGCCGGTGATGTGGGCGGCGCCCGTCCTCAGAAGCGAGAATTGGCGTAGCCGTGCCGAAGCTTGTCGACGACGCCGATGCGATGGGCCCGGTCGCGGCCAGAATCCATGGTCAGGATTGGTTGCGAGAAGGTTTGCGCGCCTCGTGGGAAAGTGAAAGTATCCTTGATCCGTCCCACCCGGGGCTGACACAGCTTTCTGACGTGGCTTGGGCCAATCCAGATCCGTCTAAATGTTGCCCTGCGAGTGGGCAGACACTGTCTCGAAGGTCGAGGGCTGAAGGCTCAAGACCTGCCTTTTCCTCGTGCTTGACGACGTTCTTTTCCATCACATATCCGTTCATGCTGTCCTGTGTCGCGCTGGTCTCCATCACTTCCACTCTCTCTTCGGTATGGTAGCGTTTCCTACGATGGCGACGACGACGCACCAGTCGCGGCCATTTTATATGCTGGCCACTGTGGCCGGCTTACTCTTGCTTGTTACTTTCCTTCAACTCAGGCCCGTACCTCAGGTGGCTGTTGCGCCTATCGGTGGTAACACCAACACTCATGTCATCAAGGGAACTGGGCAATATCTCGAGATAGAGGGTCTGGCGCTGGGGCCCAAGTTCACACGGCCTTCTAGGTTAACGAAGACAGAGGTCAGCCATGTGAACTGGCTGATGGACTCGCTGCGAGCGCGCTTTCAGGGAACTACATTCCCCGAGGTCAACGCCTATCCGGACTGTAGACTGGACCCGCGACGATATGCTAAGACCGCTCTTGGACCGGCTCGGTCGAGCTGGGGGACATCTCAACGTCAGGAAATCGTCAGCTTCGCTATCAACTTGCACAACTCTGAGGAGATCATCCCTGCGCAAGCTATCGCTTTGGTGGAAGCCATCGCACACCTCTTGCAGAACAACAAGGTATATGTGAGCATCTATGAAAACAGCTCAAAGGACAAGACGCGCGCGCTCCTTGCCGACTTGGGAGCCGCGCTGCAAGCGATTGGAGTGGATGGTCTGTGGATGCATTCTTCGAACATGCTCTCCGACTTTGGGAAGAACGACCGCATCGTCATGCTTTCAGAGATCCGTAATCTTGCACTGGCGCCTCTCATGCCGTTCGCCTCCAGCGACAAGAGCTCTGGAACCTTGCTTGTCATGAACGACGTCTTGACTTGCTCTTCGGACATCTTGGAACTGGTTCACCAGCAACGACTGCACCACGCGGGCATGGCTTTCGGCATGGACTGGGGTTCTTGCGACCGCAGGGTCCGCCAGGGTGAGATTGGCTATCTCTACGATGACGATCCAAGGTACAACAAGGATGACCCACCAAAGGCCCAGGTCTCCCGATTCTACGACACGTGGGTAGGCCGTGGTATTAGTGGGAATGGTGTCTACGATTTCGCCAGGCCAGGAGGATTCAGTCCCAAGTCAGACAACGAGTCATGGGTCATCGACGCTTACTCTACTGAAAATGAGACCGTTTACCAGCGTTGGCTCGATGGAAAGGCTTTCCCAGTCTATAGCGGCTGGGGTGGCATGTCTGCTTTTGATGCTTCACTCTTTACTCGCGAGCACTTGAGATTCCGCTCGACGATCACCGCCGGCTGGACCGGCGGCAGCAGCGTTGGTGCACTGGGCGTTTGGGGTGAGCTCGTCAGCAGCAAAGGCTACCTCGAGTCCGACTGTCCTGGTGCCTCTGAGTGTGAGTACGTCGCTCGTGACATCTGGAACATGCGACAAGGCCGAGCCCGCATCGTCCTGGCTCCTCAGGCTCGTACAACCTACAACATCAAAGACTGGCGTGTCATGGGCAACACGGCGCCCGTCACAAGGATAGAAGGACCTGACGTCCTGAACGAGGATGCCATTGATTGGAGCCAGTATTCGGCCCCCGAGAGCGTGCTTTGCATTCCCACAAGGACTATGCAGGGCGAATGGCTGGATCCATGGGCCGAAACGAACCACAGGTATCGAGTTGATCCGATGTGGAGACCGGTCAATGAGACCTCGGCGAACACCACAATGGCGACAGGAGAAAAAGGAGAAATAATTGATGAAGCAAGCCTGTCAGAACAAAGCTTGCAAGAGACTGATACGGATTGGTTTGAGCCGCCTCAGGATAACAAGGAAGAACAGCATGGGCAATGAGAGGGCTCTCTTGAGATCGATTTAGCCATTTGGTTTGGAGACTATTCAGCAAATCGCAAAGTGTCCAGCCATTGACCAGCTTGCACGAGATTCATGCGAGCCTTATGGATGCGGAAACAAATGCCTAGCAGGACCACTGGCACAACCAATTCGATCACGATGGCAACATAACACGGCTCCCAAGATAGACCTCTCGGCTGAACCACAACTCAGCTAAGCAGCAGACCGGAAGCAGGATTTGTCCATCAACAGCCCCGGCATCTCGCATATACATCCAATGCTTGGTCATATGCAACCATTTTGAAGGACATCGTGAGCCGTCCAAAAGGCTTAGTGCTGCATGACTAGAAGCATAAGTTCCTCGAAGATCATGTCTTGCTGCATACCGGAACAGAAAGACGGCTCGCCGCCTCCAAGACGGGCCTGTCTCCGCACCAGAATCGCGCCGCCACTCATACGGAAGAGCTACCACGGTGCTCACTCGGGATTCTGAAAGAGATTGGCGCCACGCTTCGTTGATGACGAAAAATAAGATGAAGAGTCAAGCTGAACGCAAGGCGCACCAGGGTACGAAGCTATCATGGCGGTATATGGTTTGGCCAATCATTATTGGTAGATTGATTTGGATAGAACAGACGACCATGTAAGAGTTGGAAGGTATCGCTAGCTTACAGCATGTACAAATACTTTGGTAGTATTGCTGACTATTGCCGTCCATACATTATCTATCAAGCAGCCTCTTATCCATTTGACCAAAATTTGTGCATGTATCACTTCTGTCACTGTGTAGCTGTCAAGGAGGTTTTCCAGCGATAAGTGGTTATGGTACAACAAGATGTTGCTATCGACAAGAATACGAGGAACATGTGTACCGCAGAACTGTCATGCCTAAGGACAGCTCCGCTCGATCGCTATGGCTTCATAATATGCAGTTCCCGACGGTGACAACCCACCCAACGGCATCTAGCGCTGAGTTTCGATATCAGCTACTGACCTAATGATCAGCGCGCAGCGATAATGCACGTCCGCATAGAAACAAAGTGTGCATCTTCGTGCATGGTGCTCTCGTCCTGAGAACACTATACCCTGATAACCCTACAACGTTCATCGCGTCCAAAGTGAAGCGCGCTAGAGACCCCATCTTTAATTGGTAGAAGTAAACATAACAGTGACGGAAAGTACGAATGACGGTATCGGTTCCCGGCTTGTAAAAACCTGCGACAGTGCGGCTGTTTGGCACAAAATGACCACGACGAACGTATAGCGACTGCGAGATACGATCAACCCTGCGTCTCTGGGACGACAACATCAACCACAATGGAGTCCCCGCGAGAGACGAAACGAAGGAAACTGGACACGCCTACAAAACAATCCCCAGCACCTGCGCCGGTATCGCGAAAGAAGGCAACACCCAAGGCAGCTTTGAGCGGTACTCCAGCTAGTCGTGCCAAAGCAGCGCGAGCTGGCCTCCCTCCCTTCGCCAGCACCAAGGAGAACACCCAGCCCCAGAATGGCGAGTTTACAGATGCAGCTCCCAGCGCGCCTCAGAGTGCAGCTGAGAAGCTTAAAGCAAAGAAGCAAGAGCAAGCAGCCGCTCGCAGCGAGGAGCCTGTGACTGCAGCAAATGCGCCCGCAACTCCCTCCAAATCGATCAAGATGGCTGGGTTCTTCAAGAAATTCGCAGACCCGAAGCTTGCGTCCATGAGGGCCAAAGAGAAGGATGGTGGTAGCAGTGGAGTCAACACGGGTCGGGCTACGAATGTTATTGATATTGCGGAAGACGATTCCGACAGTGGTTCTGCTGTTTCTGCTTTAAGAGCGAGCGGGAGGAGGACGCAGTTATCTACGAAGCTCAGAGAGCAGGCTGAGAGGATGCAGGCGGCTGCGAAGGCTACCCCGGTTGCGAATAAGAAGAAGAATACGTTTGAGGATGAGGTCAGGAATCTGGAACAGGCTGCTCGTAAAGAGGCAGGCGCGGAGATGGCAGGCACAACTACACCTGCTAATGGTCGACGTGCTGGTTCCAGAACACAGACACCGATGCATAATGGCGCTGGATTGACCAATGGACAAACGACGGACGCAGAGAACGTGCTTGTCGGAAGAAAGACGCCGGTGGGGAGGAAGACTCCTACAGAGAGGAAAACGCCAGCCGAAAGGAAGACACCCGCAGGTAACACACCAGCAGGAGAAAAGTCGACGGGAACGAAAAAGGCGCGAGGTAGACCACGTAAAGAGGTTGATACCGACACCATCACACTTGCACCGCAATTAATACCCGAGATACATCTGGATGGGGATGTAATGGAAGTGGATGATTCGGAGGATGAATTGGCAGTTGTGGCTAGTGGACCAACTCCTGCGCCAGCACGACCACTTCCTTCTGTGACGCCTCAAAAAAGCACCATCACCAAATTCAAACGACCAGTGGCGCAAGGAGACAGCTTGCCTCCGCTTGACTCAACGCAATTGCAGCTATTCCAGCGCATGACTCTTGAGAAAATGTACGGCAAGCGACCTATACCTTTGGCGAATCTCAACGACGAGTACACAAAGGTAAATGCTGTCATCAGTCAAACAATCACAGCCGGCGAGAGCAACAGTATGCTACTTATCGGCGCAAGAGGAAGTGGCAAGACGGCATTAGTCAATCATATCCTTCGGGAGCAAGCCAAAGAGCACCCAGACGACTTCCACGCAGTACGACTCAACGGTTTCGTTCACACTGATGACAAGATCGCTCTGCGCGAGATCTGGCGTCAGCTCGGTCGCGAGATGGACTTAGACGAAGAGGAAAACACAACGCGCAATTATGCCGATACTCTTGCTTCACTTCTTGCCCTCTTGTCACATCCACTCGAGCTCGGCCAAGAAGAATTCGCGCCTGGCCAGACGAACAAAAGTGTCATTTTCATCCTCGACGAGTTCGAGCTTTTTGCCTCACATCCCAGACAAACGCTCCTTTATAACCTATTCGACATTGCACAAAGCAGGAAAGCGCCAATCGCGGTGCTTGGGCTGACTACAAGAATCGATGTTGCGGAGTCGCTGGAGAAGCGAGTCAAGAGTCGTTTCAGTCATCGCTACGTCCATCTCAGCTCGCCGAAGAGCTTCGCTGCTTTCGGCGAAGTCTGCAAAGCTGCTTTGGAGATCGATGAGCGTCTTCTCAGCGACGAGGAGAGAGATGTGTTTGACAACGATGCAGCAGATATGTCGGGCTCAGTGCTTGACACATGGAACGCCGCTATCGATGGCATCCTGTCTTCAGAGCCTGTCGCAGCTCTGCTCCACCGCATCTACTACACCACCAAGTCAGTCAGCGACCTCTTCGCCGCTCTCCTGATCCCAATCACCACATTACCTACATCAGCCAGCACCCACGATGCCATCCAAGACCATATCATCACCTTGCTAGGCCCTCAACTATCCCCACCAGACTCGAAACTCACCCTCCTCGCCTGCCTCTCCACCCTCCAATTAGCACTCCTCATCTGCGCCGCGCGCCAAACAACTATCCACGCCACCGAAAGCGTGAGCTTCAACCTCGCCTACGAAGAGTACAAACTACTCGCGTCGAAAGCGAAGATTCAAGCTGCTGCTTCTGGCGCTATGGCTTCTGGAGCTAGACTTTGGAGCAAAGATGTTGCGAAGGATGCGTGGATGGATTTGGTCGATATGGGATTGATGATAGATGATGTGTATTCCGGTAGGGGAGGTGGGGGAACTGCTGGCAGGGCGGATATTAGTCTTGAGGAGATTGGACTATCGGGCGTGGATTTGGGGAGCTGGGGGAGGTGGTGTAAGGAGATTTGAGGGAGGAAGACGGATGAATGATTGGATCGATGTCGCTGTTAGCTTTGTATGCATGATGCTGTTATGGACTGACTGATAAAACTTCACCAGTGACACCGGTTTTGCCACGGGCGATGACAATGATGTTGACTTTGCCGACGTGCACGCTGTAGCCTCCGTACAGTGGTTTCTCCGGAACGAAAGGCTCGACTGCTGCCGCCACTGACCACGCAAAGCCAGTCCTCTCAATGCCGACTGGCTTGCCATCCACGAAGACCTGGATGTCTACCTCCGCGCCATCATCTGAAACGTTCAGAGTTCCAGACATGTGAAGGATGCGACCCTCAACGTAATGCTCCATGACAGACAGCTTGGGCGGCTCATACCTTCCACCCCCTGCATTCGTCTTCGCTGCTGCTCCATCGATGGCATCAGAAGGCAACTCGGGAGCCACAGGAGGTCTCACCCTTCTCTCAGACGCCTGCTCAAAAGCTGCTGCAAACCGCAACAGCTCGCAATCCTGCCCATGCCTGCCCGCAAACGTCAAATTACACGGCATTCTCTTCCCCTCCATCATCCCCATCGGAGCACTGACAGTCGGTACGCCCATATGCCTGATCGCCCGATTGCCATTCGAGTACTTGACGCCATTCTGCAGAGCGTGCTTGGCACTCTCATTATCGTGCTCGAGATCTGCTCTGCCCACGTCGCCAGCAGCAGGGAAGACGACTGCATCGACGTCTAGGCTGGTCATCCAATCTTCCAAGTCTCGTTTGCGCTGTGCTTCGAGCGCAGGTAGGGCTTCTGCTATCCCGTCGGTTTCCCAGATCGATTTGTTGTTGCGCTTGCGGGCGATCTCGACTAGACTGGGATAGTTCATGAAGTTCTTCTGCTCCATGTAGCGGTCTGGAATGTAATCTTTGGGACGCGGGAACATCTGGCTACCGTCGACGGATGCTAGGTTGGGGTAGTCCGGGTCTTTGTTTGATTTGAGGAAATCGTCCCAAAGGTAGGCGACGAGTTCGCCGCGTTCTTTGCCATTCCAGTCTGGCTTGAAGCCGAAGACGTTGTTAGTGTGGCCCGAGTGGGTGTCGTCTTCGTAGTTTGAGACCAGAGGGAAGTCTGTCTCGATGACCGTTGCGCCGAGGGACTCGAGAGTCTTCTGGGCTTCTTTCCAGAGCGCGACGACTTCTTGGGAAACAAAGGTTGGTTTTGCTTTGGGGTCATGGCCACCGATGAACATCTTTGGTACGGCTAGGCGCTTGCCTTTGAGCGCGGTGTCGGATCGCTTCAATAACTCGAGGAAGGAGTCTGGCTGCTTCACATCTTTGATTGCGACATATTGCTGTTGTGACCAGAAGTTCTCGTGGGATCGATCATCTTTGACAGCCAGGCAATCGAGGACCTGGAGCATGTCTGCCACTGTGCGAGTGTGCGGCACCAGAACGTCACAAGTTGGGTAAAGCGGCCAGACTCCGCGAGGCGAAATCACGTCTCGCGAGCCAGTGTACGCAATAAGTGCGTTGTTCGAAGCTGGCGAGCGTCCGGAGCTCACAGTCTCTGATCCGAGACCAAAAGCTGCGAAGCTAGCTGCCGTAGAGGTGGCTGAACCATTGGACGAACCCGACGAAAAGGCAGCAGTCAGGTATTCCAGATTATAAGGACTTTCTGCCCGTCCGTACAAGCCGCGATGCATGCCTGAAGCCATCATCGGCGGCGTGTTGGTCGTGCCTATGCAGACTGCACCAGCTTTTCGCAATTGCTCGGCTACGAATGAGTCTTCATTGGCGACGAGATTCGCAAAGGCTGGGGATCCAGAGGAGCAGGTCATGCCTCTGTACTTCATGCTGTCTTTCAGGGTATATGGAATACCGTCCAAGGGTCCTTTGGTGTTGCCATTGGCGCGTCTCTCGTCTGAGGCTGCAGCTTCTCTGAAGACATCGAGATTGAGTTTGACGATGGAGTTGAGACATGGTTTTCGGAAGTCATAGGTGTGGATGCGTATGAGATACTTAGTTACAAGGTCAACGCTTGTGATGGTTCCAGACGCAAGAGCATCTTGGAGGTCGGCTATGGATGCTTCGACGATGGTCTGAACTTCTTAGCTGGGATGCAAAAGGTTGACAACGTATAAACTCACTTCGAGCATGACTACGGTCTTTCTGGGACAACGTGTCTCTGCTTCGGATACCTAACAACAACGTCCAGTTCACAGTATTGTCGGCAGTAATCTTGCTAGCCCGTTGTCGATCCAATCGAGCCGTACTTTTGCTCTTCCCACCTAATGTTTGTGGCTCACTGTGCGAAATCAAAGGCAATAGCACATGCAAACAACCTCATGCCATATATGACACGAGTACGTCGGCGAAGTACCTGTTGCATCGGTCGGACTCGTGTCGGACTCCACGACGATACGGTCGTTATCGCGTTAGTGAGGGGCCACTTGGCCGAGGAATCGGCCGTGGGCACGCATGGTTGGCCGGTGGAGTTGGATCTCCACATGATCGCCACCCAAACTTGAGATGCAGAAGGGCGTATCTATCAGCCAACGCCCTCCGATAACATCTTGACCTTAATTGCATTAAACAACATAAGGACCACACCATCGAAGAGCGAACATCCATCCGAAACATCAGAACATCACCAGACAGGGAACAACCAACCATGGCACCATCCGCAACTACCGAAGCCAATTCCCAAGCAACCCTGACCACCCCAAAACAAAAAATCAAAGACTCACAAACCGGCGACTTCAAAGACAAGCCCAAAAGTGCTCTGGAGCTGATCTCCCAAGGCCAAACCCTTCCCAGCATTCCCACCTTCCCCTCCTACGCCGCCCACCGGCAATGGATGCTCTCAAAAATGGCCCTCGCCTTCCGCGTCTTCGCCCGCAAAGGCTACACCGAGGGCATGTCCGGGCACATCAGCGTCCGCGACCCCGAAAACCCGCACACCTTCTGGACCAACCCTCTCTCCAAGCACTTCGGCTTGCTGAAAGCGAGCGATATGATTCTGGTGGATTATGAGGGGAAAGCGATTGGCGGCAATATGAGTTTGCCTGCTAACGCGGCGGGGTTTTTGATCCATAGCGCTGTTCACAAGGCTAGGCCGGATGTTGTCGCGGCCTGTCACACGCATAGTCCATATGGAAAGGCTTGGAGTGCTTTTGCCAGGCCGCTGGAGATGTTGAATCAGGATGTGACGTACTTTTATGGGGAGGCGCAGGCGGTTTATGAGGTGAGCTGCTCTTCCATTTTCGACTTCTGATACATTTCATCTGCGTCAGCAGCTGACTCTTGCATCCAAACAGGAATTCAACGGCGTCGTCTTCTCGGAAGAAGAAGGCGAGAGACTCGCCGCTGCTCTTGGACCTAAAGGCAAGGGTTTGATCTTGCGGAACCACGGCTTGTTGACGGTCGGAGGAACGGTCGACGAGGCGTGCTATCTGTACACGCTGATGGAGAGGAGCTGTCAAGTCCAGTTGCTCGCCGAAGCGGCTGCTGCCAATGGCCTGCCGAAAGTGTACGTGCCAGACGAGGCGGCGAAGTTCACGTTCGATTCGGCGAGTGATCCCGAGGCACTGTACTGGGAAGCCCAACCTGATATGGACTGGGAGGCGGAGATGTGTGGTGGGAGACATAAGCAGTGATTTACCTGTCTTCTGTTTAGAGACGCCAAATGATCATCACGACTTCACGACACTGGCACAATATGAGGCAGAAGATGTTTTCAGAAAAATGCGTCTCGTGCGTTGAGTCTGTCAAATGATGCTGAAGGTTCGTGCTGGTTGACGGACCATGCGACAGCCCGCTTGAAGAAGAAAACACAAATGCTCGTGTCAATCCTTTTCCCTTCCCTCCAAAGACGAAAAGAAATTGGTATATCTGAATGTTGTATCCCGAAGTTTCCCCTACCCATACATCAGGTCGTAAAAAGTCCATCCTCCGATAAAAGTTGCCCAGAGCAATGTCAATTGCAAAAGGGTATAGAAGAAGCGAAACTGTAGCAAGAGGTCACTTGCTCTTGTGAACGAGTGGCATGCGATGTCTATGTGTAGATGTAGAAGTCTAACCAGAGGCTCCCACTTCGTCTTCGGCTCATGAGTGGCCGCGGTTGTCGCTGCCCTGGCCGACGAGGTTGACGACAGGGTTGAAGTTCTTGGTGGAGCACCAGGAGGTGACGACCTTGGAGCCCTCACCGTAGTAGGCGGTCTTGCCGTCTTGCATGATGGCAACAACTGGCCTGTCATTGTTCAGGTCCTTAGGGAAGGGAACGGAGCCGAGAGCGGGGCCGGAGCCGTCGGCCTGGAAGTTGTGATATTGGTTGCTTCCGAGGGAGAGGGAGATGGTGGAGTCCTTGGTGACAGCGGCCCAGGCGAAGACGGCGTCCTCGACCATGTCGCTGTTGCGGATGCTGCTGGAGCCCTGGTTACACTGAGCATCCTTGGCGTGCACGCGGTACCAGAAGACAACCTGGTCCTCGGTGATGGCGGGCCTCTTGCCCTGCTTCCACCAGGAGATGTAGTACTTGGTGATGATGCGCCACGGGGAGTGGTTCTGGCCCTCAACGTAGGCACCCATGGCGCTCAAGTCGGCGTAGTCGGTGGCAGAGGTGGAGTTGCCAGGCAGGTCGCGGAGGTAGTGGGACTCGCACCAGTCGTTCCAGGTGAGAAGCTCAATGATATCGGGCTTGACTTCCTGCTCGGCGACGGCTTCGAGGCGCTTGACGAAGAGCCAGTCAGCGGGAGCGACCCAGGCATCCATGTTGTTACCGTTGTTGAGATCCTTGAATTGCCAGGGAGAGACGGCCATCATGTAAGGACCGGTCTTGCCGGCCTTCTGCATGGCGCCCTGGAAGGCCTCGTCGGCGGTGCAGCTGTTGTTGGTGTTGTCAGACATGGGCCAAGCCTGCCAGTTGAAGTAGCCGTCGGTGGTGGGGAAATCCTGGATCATCTCATAGGCAGCGCCGGAGGGATCCTTCTGAGCCTTGTCGGAGTAGCTGGTCAGGGCGGGAGTGAGAGTGATGGTGTTGCCAGATGACTTCATCTTGTTCTTGAGGTCTGCGAAGAAAAGGTTGCCGTAGGCGTTCACCTTGTCGCCACCGTAGGTGGTGACGAGCATGTTGCTGTTCCAGCGGTAGGCAGCCTTGGAGCTGGCGTGCTTCTGGAGGACCTTGGCCATGTAGTCGGTGTTCCAGTAGCCGCCGAGGTTGCACTGAGACCAGGACATGTCGAAGGAGTGGACGAGCTTGAAGCCAACCTCCTCGGCGGCCTTGAAGGCATCGTCGAGGCGGTCCTCCTGCCAGGAGAGACCACTCTGGCAGTTCGGCGGCATCCAGTTCATGGCGAAGGCATCGATGCCGATCGATTGGGCAAGCTGCATGTCGGCCTTCCATTGGTCCTGGTCGTAGGCGTAGGCGTTCTGGACCATGAAGTGGGCGAAGACATCAGTGGCAGAAGCAGCGCGGATGGAGATTGCTGCCAGAGCAGTAACGGCCAGCGTCAGAGAGTACATCTTGGGGATGGTCTGTTGTTGCGGTGTTGGTTGGATCGTTTGATTGTTGCTGTTGCTGTGTGCTGTGGTGTTTCTATCTGCTGTTCCCGATCTCAGATCAAGGAAGGGGTGGCGATGGTTAGATCGTAGCGAGGGACAAGGGCGTCAATGTGGTGGTTCGGAAGGAATGACTGGCTCGTCAAGAGCACTGAAAGAACGAAGGATTGACGGGATAGCAGCCTCTCAAAGGCGCGTGTAACGAAAGTTGGTCTGGAGAGCAGATGGCGGACGACTCAGGCCTGAACGGAGGGGACGGACGTCGACTGAAGTAGTCGCGCGCTCGCCATGCCATGTGCCTGGATCGGCGGCAATGCGTGGAGGCCCTGGCGCGGTGCACAACGCTCGCCGCGCACATGCGCCCAAGGACCCGTCCTTCCCTGCGGCACCTGGTCGCGGCTTCACGCTTCACACCGCGCCGGAGTCATGTCTCGAGCAGTCTCGAAGGCACGGCTACCAAGGCGCTGCGTGGACAGCCAGGAGGTCGCGCGCCTCTGGGCTATCGTGGCGCTAAGTCCAGCCTCAGGGCTCTCGGCAGCAGCCGTGGCGTGCCGCACACCAGGCGCGGTGGCTTGAGCCAATTAGGCAGGCGCAGAAGTCGAGACGTGTCCGGGCAGATCAACAGGGACGTTTCAGGAAGGCCTCCGCCGGCCCACAGCATCGGCACGCTAGACGAGCGCAAGTGCTGATATGCAGGGATGACGCCGAGCTACCGCTGATATCTGCGGACATCCGGACGGCGTTGGCGGCAAGCTGGAACACTGGCATCCTGCAAACCACGCCGCTCCTGGCTTCGTTCGCGCAAGAGAGGAGACGCTCCCGCGGCGCTGCAGGCATGGTGCAACGGACGCGAACACCCACCGGGTCAACACCGAAATCAGCGAGAGCCCACATGCTCATGCGCTTTTTCCATCATGGCCATTGACTGCCACGTTTGCTCGCTTGAGCTTGATACCCTATCTGCTCCACCCGGCTCAATTTGTTTGCCATGCCGTGGACCCGTCGTCCTGCATACCTGAAACGTCGACACGCCGGCAGGAGGCCTTGTAGATATTACGCGGTTGGCGCATCTGCCCAATCATTGGCCTGGCTATGTACTTGTGCGACCGCTAGAATCTGTTGTCCACCGTAAAGAGCAGCAGGGCGAGACTGTGCCTTATCCACAGCCCTGCCAGCCCGCAAATTGTTTGCATGACCAAAATCTCAACCGCGAGCCGGTCTTCCCTCAGTGGCCCGCGCCAGACGAGCCAGAGATTCAGGATCGTGAAGTTGCTCACCTCGGTCACTCTGCCCTTGCCGTCCGTCTCCACTCTCACCAAGTGCAATTTGTCCAGGACCTTGAGCACCTCGCCAACCACAGGCCGCAGTGGTTTCTCTTCCGAGAACGTCGCGACTGATGGCTCGAGCAAACCCGTGCGAGCGTTGAATCGTGGAAGCCGGTGGCGCGGGCACGGCACGATCTTAAACAGCTGTGGAGCTGAGTAGCAGAAGTTGAAAATCTGGGGGATGAACAGTAGCAGCAGGGTTTTGCTGAAATGGCCCAAGATGCCCACCACGGCAAATACCATCCCGGCGAAATAGCAGTAAGTGTCGCCGACGAAAACCTTCGCCGGGAACCAGTTGTGCTTCAGCAGGGCCAGCGAGACTCCGATGAATGGCAGTAGCAGGTACACGCTAAACAAATGGCTCTCGGCTGCCGGATGCGGTTGCTGCAATTTGGGCGACAGATAGAGCATATCGTTTAATATGAGCAGGAACGCAATCACGAGCGACTGACCCACTTCGATGCCGTTGACGCCGGCCAGAATGTTGATGCAGTTGGGGCAGAAGATCGAAATTGCCGCCATGTAGAGATAGTAGAATCCTCCCAGATCCACCAGGTCTCCTAGGTAATTTCGCAGCGGCAGTGGCACCACGACGTGTGTCACGCCAAAGTCGACAAAGTACAGGCCCAGCATCGGCAGCGCGGCAAAGGCTGGGATGAAGAATTTGTGTCGCCAGCGCATGTCAAAGGAGTCGTCGAGGATGCCGAGGATGGTCACGGTAGCCAGTGTGCCATATGCGAAGCCGTAGGATGCGAGCTGGCCAGTGTTAGTTGACCAAGTCCTACGGTCGTGAAACAGCTGAACTGTACCTTCTCGAGGGGGAATCGATGTAAGAAGCGTCCATTTTCGAGCTCGTCGACCTCGAAGATGCGGTTCTTGTCGCTAGTGCCTAATGTTGCTGCTGCGATGTCTCTTTTGAAAGCGAACGGTAAGAAGTTCACGATAGCCAGTAGGTAGACGAGTGCCGACAGTAGGCCCATAGCCTCAGGCCTGAATTGCATGAGCCGATTGACCACATGGAACATCAAACTTTGAACTCACAACTCCGTCGGATTCCTTTTGGACAGATCCTTGCCTTTGTATCCTCGCCGAATGAACACATCGCCAGTCCATGGAATCAGCGCATATGAAAATGCAAAAGCAACGCCAGAGATCGCAAGCGAGGCGAACAATGGCTCTCCATCACTGCGCCAGGCGTTGACCAGCACAGCGATGCAGGCAATTGACAGCACACTGAGCGAATAGCTTTCGGTAGAGGTGAGCGCCAACATACTGCCACTCATGCGATCCTCAAGCACAGCTTTGCCCGTTATGCTGTTGTTCACCAGCAGTATTCCAAGTGGATCGTCGTTCTTTGGAACACCTGGCTGCAGCAAAGCCGCGGGATCAGCAGGAGACGCCGGCTTGGGCCGCTTGGCAACTTCTCGAAGTTCCGCCTCCGAGTCCAGTCGAAGAGTTTCAGAAACGGAGATTCAAGAAGGCGGAGCGCAGGCCTCGTGTTCGATTCATGTTCTGCAAGGATAATTGGCAAGAGATCGGTCGCAAGGTACATGATACTGTCACGCCTTCTCTCCTCATACACTAATCAGATCGTCTTGCAGGGTTGGCCACCACATCTCCGCGCGCTTGCGTAAACACAAGGGCTCGTACGTGATCAACGCTGTTGGGCTCAGCTTTTGCTATTGTCGCCACAGGGCTGCATGGTAATTCCTGGCCTAGTTCTTACAACGTCCCCAGAAGGATCAGACGGTGTTGTTTCGCTCGAAACATGGCTTCCAACGGCGCTCATCGCTTTTCTCATGGCCACCGAGACTTGCTTCTGGCGGTGAGCTACAATATCTACGGCACAAGGGCTGCCACTTCTTCGTCGGACCACAAGCTCAAGGTCTGGGATTGCAATGAGAAGACGGGCACATGGATCGTGACTGATGCTTGGACTGCACATGATGCACAAGTGACTGATGTTCGGTGGAATGGACCTTACATTGGAGAGCACATTGCGTCCATTGGTGAAGATGGCACGCTCAAAATCTGGCAAGAAGACGTCAATGAGGCTGTCAACTCTGGCCGTCGCTGGAAGAGAGTCTTTCAACTAGTCACTGCCACTGGCGTACCTTTCATGGGCCTTGACCTCAAGAACATCGGAGCTGAAAGCTATTTCGCAGTAGCGACACGAGATGGCTACATCACTGTCTGCGAGCCAGAAGATCACGATGACCTATCATCGTGGCGAGTGCTCTGGCAAGACTACCTCTGCAAGATCCCTTCAAGGATGGAAGAGACCAGCTTCAGAGTGAGCTGGCACAAGGAGACACTCCCTGCATGGCCTGCAGTGCTAGCCGGCTTGGATCGCAAAAGTCTTGGACTCGCTGTCGCAGTCGGAACAGTGGTGCGCGTCCTTCGCACTGACAAAGACCGAAAGTTCTACAATGCCGCCACGCTTGAGGGTGCTAAGGCCCTTGTCAGAGACGTCGCATGGTCCAACGGCAGCATGCGGGGCTTCGACACTCTCGCCACTGCCAGTAAAGATGGCTTTGTGAGAGTCTACGAACTTCACACACCTGGTGCAGCAACATTATCTACACTCAGCAATCGAACTGAGAGCAACGGCAACAACAGCCACAACAACGAACCTCTCCAAGCACGATCCCAATTCCCATCTGCTCGGCCGACCCGCTCCGGCATTGGTGCTGGGCTTGCCAGTAATGCGAAGGGCAGGCCTCAAGATATGCCAGATGCACCCGGTGCAATCAAACAAGAAGTCAAACTTGTCGCAGAGCTTGAAGTGAGAGAAGGTATGCCGTGGCGAGTGTCGTGGAATCCAACTGGCGACATGCTCATCTCTACTGCCGATGAGGGATCTGTGCGGATTTGGAAAAAGTCCGTTGAGGGCAAATGGCTGGAAGCTGCGGAAGTGGACTCGACCAGGGAATGATCATGTCGATTTCCTCTGTGCGACTTTCCAGAGCTTACTCAGCTTTGGTCAACCCACACATCGCAGAGTTTTTGAACACCGAAAGGCATTATTATTGTGCCAGGGCAGGATATCCTGACCGCAACAAAGTGCGCCGCTCTCTCCGGACTCGACTCGCAATACAAGTGATGTAGGGCTGGAGGCCGCGCCGTTCGTCCGAGCCCAAAAATTTGGCAAGGATCACGAAATTGTCATTTGAGGCTCAAATTGATTGCGTGCCGACACTGCTCATCTTACAGACGTGCTGCGCATGCACTGCCGAATTGGGCAAACCGCCGCAACGACAATTTTCTTCACGGGTTCCCTCCCACGGCGCTGCGCTACCACCTGAAGCAATCGCGTTACTTCTCAGCCTTGGAACTCAAGAGAGCTTGTCGGCTCACGCTTGTGCTGTCATTTGCTTAGACGGCGCCGATCCCACGCCGATTTAGGCTATAAGTCGTCATGGATACCGGTCCTCGGTCGGCAAACACCACTTCACCCCGCAAGAAACCGGCAGAAGCTGAAGAAATTAATGGAGAAACCACCTCACATCTACACGCCGGCTACATAGAATGTTTACGGCATGACGGCATCGACGTCTTCGGCATTGGGATGATGCCGTTGTCTGGTGTGCTGTTCCTTGCAGGCCATGCGGAGTATACAGCTATAAATCTAAGCTTTCTCCCTCATGTAGTTTTCTAGCCATTGCTTAGCACAATACTTCTGTTGTATCAAGTCAGTATGATGAAAGCATCCATTGTCGCAGCTGCTGTGTCTTTGAGCGCGTTCGCCTCCGCGACGCCTACCCCAGGCGGTGGCCCCGGCAAGTGGGGACCGCCTGGCGGACATGGTGGACATGGACCAAACGCCGAGCATTGGAGTCTCAAAAAGTTCACGAGCTTGGTGGCATTTGGTGATAGCTACACCGACGATTCAAGGCTGGGCTACTTTGGTAGCCACAACGGCTCTGCTCCTCCAGTGGGCTGGGTCAACCCGGCAGTGAGTTTCAAACGATCCTTGGCCCAGGGCTACAACTGCTAAATATCTCCACAGAACTACAAGTCCGCTAGCGGTGGTCGTCCATGGCCACAGTACGTTGGGCAGTACTCAGGCGCGAACATCTACAACTACGCCGTCTCCGGTGCTGTCTGCAGCAACGATATCACTCCTCGCACATTCGCCGCCATCGATGCTCCCTTCCCTGCCGTCGAGCAGTACGAAATCCCCGCCTACATCGCAGACTCCCATTACGTCGACGAAAATGGCACGAAGTTCATGATCAATCCGCCAGACGAGACCGTCTACAGCATCTTCATCGGCACCAACGATCTCGGCAACTACGCCTTTATCACCGACTCTCAAGTCGCTGGCACCACTATCGTCAACTACACCGACTGCGTCTACAATGCCATCGAGAGGGTGTACAATAACGGCGGCCGTTACTTCGTCCTGCAGAACGTCGCGCCGTTGCAATTGGCGCCCCAGTACGGCCTGCCTGGCAAAGGTGGACTGGCGACCACGCAGTACTGGCCCGATAAGCCAAGTAATATCACTGAAATCAGCGAAAAGATGCTCGAGTATGTCTCGCTGGTCAATGCGGTCTTCAAATATGAGACCCCATACGCGACGCAGATCGCCAAGCGCTTCCCTGGTGCTCAGATTGCAGTCATGGACATCAATGGCTTGGTAAGTTGCCTAGTCGACATTGCTACATGGTGACAAAACGCTGACAATCATTCTTACAGCTGACTGATATTTACAACAATCCTGCTTCGTACCTCAATGGCACTGCGCCTCTCAACGTCACTGGTTACGCGAATGTGGGCTACACCGGCATGCCTGCCAACCCTGATTCTTACATGTGGTATGACGAGTTGCACCCTAGTGAGCAGACTGATCGCGTCATTGCCCGCGAGTTTGTTGGTGTGGTCAAGGGCGATAGCAAGTGGGCGACGTACTGGTAAGACTATGCGGCGCGTCCTGTGTCGAATGCACATGAAATAGTTATGTATATAATACGACGATGGGTCTACAATTCATGTCATACAAGCTACTTCCATTTTCGCAAGGGTGAATTGGTTCGGACAAGAAGTCTCCAATACCAACATTGCATGTGCTCGCTGTGTGTTGTGTTGACCACCCTTCCTTCTAAAATCAAACACCATTGGCTCCACGATCGCTGCGAACACATGGCGTCTACGTTTCGTGTCCTTTCGATTGGCCAGGTGTTGACCAGTGAGGCTTCAAAGACCGTGCTTTTGGGCTGCGAACCATAATGCAAGCTCGCAATCTTAACTTGACCGCAGGTCTGAGTCCTTTGAATTGAGTGTCACCTCCATAGATCGACGAGGCAATGAACATTCTCCCCATGACATTGTTGCTGGTGCTACACAAAACAACTTGATGGCAATATTCTACCAGAAGTGTGGTACAGTGTATTACGCTGGCTTCAGATAAGGTCAGCCCGGTTCAGCAATGCTATCAAGCAGATTTCATGATCGCCGGGCCGGTATGCAGTCCGTCCACTGGCATTTCTGACTGCAATACTCAGCACAGCTAAGGGTGCTAGAGCATCCTGCACTCCGATGGACCTTCCAAACATGATCGGACGCACGGCATGACCCACTGGCCAGATACAGCATCTGCACAGATATCACAAAGCATATTTTCTCAATTTGGATCTCTCGCTTGTCCTGATGAATTCAAATACCCACCCGCGATAGTGGCTCAAGCCACGGGAAGTCAATGCTGAAGATCTCCCAAAAGCAGCAGGGACGGCCAAAGTTCACGCTTTTTAAGCTTTCCACATTCACCAGCATCCAGATCGGCTTAGCCCCACGTGGCATCTGAGACATGCATGAGCTTTATTCTCCGTTTTGGCCGCTCTCGAACGAGTTTTTACTCATGCACATAAGACGACAGCTGGCACGACAGGCTAGGCCTTGATGCACGTCCGCGTGTGCGGTTGTAGTACCGTTCTTGTCAACGACCTCTTGGCATGGTTCGGACCTCGCTACGAGCACATGGTATGTGTAAGTTTCCATGCCCAAAGGCGATTCTCGGCGTTCGTGGCGCTGGGAGGTCGTTGGAGGCACTCTTCCAAGCATCTCGGTGGTCCCAGGCACACAGCTAGATGGCGTCTAGGGCCGCACATACTACACCGCATCTCATTGCATCGTTAGCGAGACAGCGCCAGCACTGTCTAGATCTTCGCTTTCTGGTCATGTCGTACTTCCGTTGCGCGTCGCGTCGCGGTCGACGGAGCCGAGGCATAGCCACTTATCAGGCCTTGATACCACAGGTCCGTAACCATGCTGCTTTCGGGTCTCGCCTACGTATGGAGTGAGCACCTCTGAGAAAAAGGCACCTCAGGCGTGGTAAGATGGCATTGATGCCTGACGGTATCAGCCCAGGAGCCGGCCAAGTGCTGGATTTCTAAGTCGCTGGTCACATGTGATGGCAGTGCTCGACAAAGCCGAGGGCTTGACAGTCGCTTATTGCCGGCTTGTACAACCAGACCTCGTCACGATACTTGAACAACTATTCAACAAATCAATGTATGATGCTTTTATTGGCCGCAAGTGAGAAAAGGGGATTCAACGGCGAGCGTATGCGATGATCCATCAATATATCGGAAATACTTGGACCTTTTCATGCTAATATTCGTCATAGTTCGTAGTTCGGCATATGCTCTTATCTTATCAGTCTTCATGTACAATGACACCATGTCGCGGCCACTTGACACAAGACCGATTCCGGTGAGTGCTGACCGGGCATTCTTGGACAGCATGGGTATTGTTCACACCCATTGCCTCGTAGCTCAGTGGTGCTTAAAGCCAAGGCAGCCTATGAGCAGGCGCTCTTGTGTTCGGTGTACTGAACTGCCCGCCTCTCCTCTTCATATATCGACGTTGCAGAAGCTCGTACTCTGTACTCTTCACCCATCAAGACCAGCTCGACCTTGCACGACCTTCAGCTTGGCCTTATTGAAGGTATCGCCTATTGGTAGCTGATCCCGACAGAGGCCTCCTACATTTCGGCTGCTCGGCATCGCAACCCGATACCTTGGACGGCACACCAATCCAACAATGCAAACTACCCTTCTACTACCAGAACGCTGGTTCAGAGGCCCTTGACAGCACATCTCATCGCCTTTGCCATTCAAGGGCTCTTATTGACCAACTACGATCTCGTCTCCTACAGCCTGGCACACGGACTGTCCCGGTCATTGTCTCACCATGGCACAGAAATATTCGAGCCCGACTATGAGGATGACAGCCCCTACAACTGCACCTCCTGTATTGTCTTTGACAACAGGCTTAATTCAGGGTCACGATGTAAATGTTGAGGCTGAGATGTTCCCAATGGACGACGCCAGCCCTATGCAAGAGATCGACCACACCTATACTTTTGACCCATCGTACGCCGACCTAGAGCCCGCTCAAATGCATCGTGGAGATGAATATCATTGGGACCAACTGGGCTTCCAGCAGGAAGTCGTACATGCTGGAGCACACTTGACGGAAGTAGAGGTGGGCAGTGCCTACAAGGCATTAGCTGGACAACTCGCAGATCCCTCGGTCGAGATGCCTCACAAGATGGCTACCTCACGCACATCAATCCGGATGATCTTTAATCCAACGCAACAGTCGCTGCCAGACGTCCGGTTGCCAGCCCCGATTCCCCAGACCATAGAAAATGTAGCGAACACTCCGATGATAGCTGTATCGCAGTGGCCACATCATGGATTCACTCAGGAGCAAGCGTATAATACCGACACGAACTGCGACTTTCTCGGCTCCCAATATGATGATGATCTTGCGACCAACACACTGTCAACCTCCTTCCATTCAATGGGCTCGTTTGAGCAACACTGGAGCACATCACAGGACTCTTATTACTTGAGCCCGCTTGATGAAGATCTTCTATCCTCAAACACAGCATTGTCTTCGTTTGACATCTCCACTCATTATTTATCAGGTCAGCCATCGATGCAATCGGCTTCAGTACCTTTTCTGCATATGCAGTCGCGAAATGGGCTCGACCAGGAGGGCAGTATTGATCAAGCGATCTCTGCCCGACAACAATACCGCCACACGACAACACCTTCTCGGGGCACAAATGTGTCCAGCTGGGCTCAAGGTACTTACAACGTGCTGGATCGGACGAATCCTGGTGGCCTTGCGCCTGAACCGGCCGCACCACCAGGTCTACGGCGGCGTAAAGCATTGCACTCTCGTGCAGGATCAGCTGGAAGCACCGCTATGCCCTGCGAGCATTGCGGCAAAATTTTCGCTTCCAAGTCTGCTAGAGAGTGAGTCTTCCTGCAACACGACCAGTAGTGTGATTCGCGTAGCTTGCTAACAACCTCTTCTTAGCCACCACGCCCGCTGGCATGGCCCAAAGGCTCATATTTGCGCCATCTGCGACAAAGGGTTCGTCGCGACTAAAGATTTGAGGCGACACGAGAAAACTCATAGGCCTGCTGAGCATGAATTCTTCTGCGAACACCTTGAATGTGCTTATAACACCAAGGGTTTTGCACGGAAGGATCATTTCCTTCGTCACCGGAAGACTCACGGCAGTGCCGTTAGCTCCCTGGATGCGATACCGGGATATCCTGCGACGTTCTGAGCACGTTTTCCGACTAATCTGGTGTTAAGGTATGCAGGTCCGGTTGCTTGCTGGGAGTTGGTGTTCGGGTTGCACTGCAGGTTCGTCTGGTTCCGTAGTAGGGGTGTTTCTTGCCGCGTTCCACGGATATGTACTCGTAAGGCAGGGCTAGCATGGCGTTCTGTGCATCTACTTTTGTGTAACAGCACCTGTCCATGTGTGAATTGGCATCTTGCGATGGGGGTCGAAATATCGTCAGCGTTCCGTTTTGAGATCCTTGTATTGAGCTTGACTTGATGCCATTTTGCTATTCGAAGTCTGTCTGATTATAATTCGCCTACCATGGCTGTGCTGTTCAGAAGTCCTTCGCGCTTTCCTTATGACATACGGTCCATGAGGGGTCAAGCGTGATGGAAGGACTATGTTAGTTCTCACAGGCGCCAATGTGTTGTGACTACTTATATATATGTAGGTACCACCAGTTCTGCCGACTCAAGCTGACAGCCCCTCTTCCAAGCGGTACCACTACGCACCCGCATGCATCAGCTCGCCTGTCATGCCTGTCATCAGGCTGCGCACAATCGCGCCATCGAACATGGGTTGGCTACGCTGTCAGCCGATCTCCGAGAAGGAGGGGCTCACTGGCTGAAACAATGCATTCTGCAGATGATGTAGGAAGTATTCTGTGGCCTGGTCTTCAACTTTGCAAAAGTATTTGGGGCGCACCCGCCTCTGCGATGTTTAAAGCGCAAAGGAAGCAACTCGCCCACTGGACTGCAAGATGTGCTGCGCCCCGAGTCGAGTCCTGCCAGCGTCAGGTTGGAGGCCTCCCCTCCCCCCTCCACTCGTCGCATTACATGCTGCGCGAGCAGTACTTCTCTCTTTCCATGCTCCACTCACTGTATTCTAGGACATCGTCTTGACGAGGCTTGTGTTGAACACATGTGACGCATTATTGGTGCCCTATCATTTCTCACCGTCGTCACCACGAGCCTGAGTGGTTCTGTATCGGCCACTATGGTCGATGCTACTGACTTGGACATCCGCATGCAGGTCGAACCTCAATTGTATAGTGGACATGGTAGTGGAGTGGATCAGACCGAAGCCACCTACTCAGATGCAATGAATTATGTCAGTCTACCCTCTGACATTTATGTCCCTCCTTGACATGTCATACGAACTTTCGCTGATACCTTGCAGACGACAGCAGACTATACGTACCAGACTTTCTCGGAAGAACACAGCTTCTTTGCGGATGCTTTCATGCTGCATGACGGCACACGACCGTGCGAATATCCTCCACCAGACGATTCCTTCAATCGCCGAACAATGCCCTATCAGACCTGTTCTGATGCGACAACACTCCGACCCGTTGTGTATCCTGTTGCACAACGAACGTCAGCCATCGGTGGCATGAGTTCCTCTTCACATGTCGTGTTCAAGCCTAGCATACCTTCTTCAACCCAATGTCAGATGGTTCCAACGGCCATTGCAAGAGATGATTCGGGGCTGGGGAGCTCCTTCGGTTCCAGTCCCACCAATGCCGCACGCTATGGCATGCAGTATGCTACCGCAGAAAGCGGCGTGGGGATTCGTCAACCCGCTCAACATATGACTGGACCTGTACGAGATCCATTCCAAGACGACTCAAGGCCATATTTTGCCGGCAGTGTCGGTGACAGACGGCGCAAGTTGCAGCGTTGGACAGAGACCCTCGCCTCCATCGTGGACGAAGATGGTTTTGTTTGCAATCAATGTGGCAAAACATGTAAAGATAAGCCGAGCCTCAAGTAAGATCCCCCATTGCCCACGAAACTGGCATTACTAGTGCTGACATACCATCAGCCACCATAAAGTGACCCATGACGAGGGAAGGACACAACGGCACAGATGCACGCAATGCGGACTCGGATTCCGCTACCCAAAAGACCTACGTCGTCATACCAGCACGGTGCATGGTGTGAGAAGTTATCGTTGCAGCGATTGTACCAGAATATACAAGCGCAAAGATCATTTGGAAAGACATCTGAAAACGCAGGGACACTGTGCGATGTCAGAGACCGCATCGACGCCTACCACAGATTGGCAAGAAGCTCCATCCTCATCACGCTCAGACGCATATCGATATGAGCTTGACGAATGTGTTCAGCATTCAGATCCGTACTTGCAGACTAAGACATCCTGGGGCGGATCCAATGCCGCATACGTTCCTCCTGACACACGAAGCACACATCTGCTTCCGCCTGACTGGCCACTCCCTCGCTTACCAATGGGCTCTGCTGCTAGCGCATCGCTAGACGACAACTAGATGACAGGACGCTGCCATATTGCCCGCTAGAAACTGACAATTCAGCGCGTTCGTCGTGATCCGTTTCGCCGGCGAGCTCGGCAGACTGCTCGGCGCCCCCTCTCTGCTCCATGGATGCTTTGCGGCTCCGACTCTGTTCGGAGGATGGATGGTTGCTCTCGAAACCCCCGCGGTGGTGACTTGGTGCGTCGCCATTCGGCACGATCAGTGGCTCCGCTGAATATGCAGCCTGGGGCCGGTGTTCTCTGGCGTCCACCTCCTCCAAAGTGGTCCTGCCACTGTCAAGCCAATTCCTTGTGCACCGTATTCTCGATGTCGACATGATCATAGCGGCGGAAAATTTGTGTGCTTTCAAGAGCGTCCCTCCTCGTACGACGACAGCGATACCTGCCCATTAGCGTCAAACCCACCAGAAACACTTATGAAATCTTACTAGCGAACATTGAGCACCTGGAGACCCTCGAACAGAGTGAGCATGAATGTTCCGCCACAAACGCTGAAATGCTTATGCGGGTACAGGTGGTGTGAAGACGGTATTCGATGCACCGATATCGTGGTTGAGCTGGCCATGGAATCAAGCCGTTCAGTTGGAAGTAAATCAGCACAAGGGGCGGCGCTACAATGTCGGCATTCGACTTGACAGGGTTTCATCGCGGATGTGATTGAAGAGGCTTCTGGGCACAGTCGATCGGATCAAAGTGTACAAGTTGCCTTTTTTGGTTGGCTGAGCTGGACTTCCAATTTTGCAAGCCGTCGCGCAACTTCGCTCGCAAGTAGAGGTGGCTACTGGATGGTCGGAAGCAGCATATATGTGATGATTTTTCCATTTACTCCTGATCGATAGTCGCCACTGTATTGACGAGAAGTGTGCTCTGGATGGTGGCATTGTTAAATAGTACCTCACGGCTCTGTGCCGACATGCATTGCTGGTTGAATGCCATGGGTCTTGTAAGTGGCTTACGTACCCGCAGGTTTCTGCAATCAAAAGGCGACGAAGTTATCATGAGCTTTCAGAAGTTTCCACTTGCTACTTGAGCATATATGTGCAGCTTAATGTTTTGGTTCAACAGTGATGATGTTCCTTACCGTCGATCTGAACACAAAAGGTGGCAGATTCGGAATCACATGTGTAGCAAAACCTAAAGCATGTTCAGAATGGTGATAGGAATGATGCAAGATGACTTCTCTTCGAAAAGCTGTACGCACTGCAAAGCGACATACAGGAGGAGGCCAAAGGGGAAGAGTAAAGTAAGCACTTTGATTCGAAGAGCCAGGAGACCGTTGCTAATTTGTGCACGGATGCGAACGCTTGCTTCTAGACAGCCACCAATTGCTGTTGCGTTACGAAACATATGTAGAGGATCCCTTCAGTCTGGTACGAATTACCTTGTTTGCTAGATTCCTACGCTGGCATCATGTGGCTACTAGCTCCTCGAGACGAGGCAGACAGGACGATCTCTTATGCCCGGTTCAAAGTCCCACCGATCTCGGTACAATGCCTGCGGGGAAGCTCTTGGTGACAATTGAACATGGCGGGGATCGACAAGTACATAAACACCATTAACAAATGTAGATTCTCGGGTAGCATTCTAATCATCGACAGTCCCGATAATACCTTGGCGGGATTCTGCTCAGCGGACTGCTTGTCGAGTCTCTGTTCTGAAATCTGTGCCTTCCAACTACTGCTTAACGTTCTAGCTATCACATTTAGTTTCAAAACATCACGAGACCCAATTCATGATGTCTTCCACCAGCAAGTCAGCTGGCAAGATCCTCATTCTGCCCGGCGACCATATTGGCCCCGAAGTTGTGGCCGAAGCCCTTAAAGTGCTTGACATTATCGAGGAGCATAAGGGAATCAAGTTCGAACGAGAATTTGATCTTTGCGGTGGTTGTTCTTTGGACAAGCATGGCATTGCTTCTACAGAAGAAGTCTTGCAAAAGAGCGTGGAAGCTGATGCCGTATTTTTCGGCAGTGCAGGTGGTCCAGAATGGGGACACTCGCAGCCGAACCCGGAAAGTGGGCTATTGAGAGTTAGGCAGAAGATGCAGGTTGGTGTTTACTATCCATTGCCTTGCATTGTGCCCGAAGATTTTCATGGGGGTAATACATGCTGATCATTGTTTGAATCAGATCTTTGCGAACATGCGACCTTGCTACTTCCCTTCACAGTCGCTCGTGGACAGGGCACCGATCAAGGCAGAGTTGATCAAAGGCGTGAATTTCATGCTGATCCGTGAGAACTGCGGTGGTGCATACTTTGGCAAAAAGATAGAAGAGGAGGATTATGGCTGTGACCCATGGGAATACACACGTGATGAGATCGAGCGAGTCGCCCGGGTCGCTGGAGCACTTGCGATGCAAACGGATCCGCCTACGCCAGTCACCAGCGTCGATAAAGCGAACGTGCTAGCGAACAGTCGCGTCTGGAGGAGGATCGTGACACAGCTTTTCGAGAAGGAATTTCCAAAAGTCAAATTGCAGCATCAGCTTGCTGATAGCTTGGCTATGCTGTTCATCACACAGCCGACGAGATGGAACGGTATCATCCTGACAGACAACACATTTGGTGATATCCTCAGCGATGAATCTGGCGGCCTCACTGGTTCGCTTGGTCTGCTTCCTTCAGCGTCTCTAGCAGGTCCGCCTGGAGGCACGATTGGCCAGAACAGCGTTGGTGGCGCAAGAGGACTGTACGAGCCAGTGCACGGCAGTGCGCCTGATATCAGCGGCAAAGGTTTGGCGAACCCGATAGCACAGATCTTGAGTCTTGCGATGATGCTGCGGTATTCGTTCAACATGCATCGAGAGGCAAACATCGTTGACAAGGCCGTTGAAAAGGTGCTGTACGCGAAGGAACTCGGCGGGCTAGAATTGCGAAGTGGTGACCTGGGAGGCAAAGCTGGCACGAAAGAAATGAGCGAAGCCGTCCAGAAGCAAGTGAAGGCGCTTTTGCAAGCTTAGTGAGATGCTGATGGTGAAGGAGATATATTTGGGTATCAAGATATAGAGTACATGGCGATTATGCCTTTTTGCCGGCGGCCTTCTGCATCACAATTAGCCCTTATTCATCATCTTGGACGAGAATCTTTACGTACAAGATAGCAGTCCTTGAGTAGCATGAACTCCTTAGCACACATGTCCTTGTGAGCTTCTTGATAGTTTGCCGCAATGCATTTGCCGTACACAGCGCCCTAGCATTGTGTTAGTGATATGACATTATCTTCAAGCACAACGATCGCACCTCGGGAGAGCACTTGGCAGTAGCCGCAGCAAACTTCTCGATTGGTCTTGTGCGGGCGGGCATGTCGATATGAGTATGTCGTTGGCAAAAGAGGATCCCCCAAGATCGATGTGCTCATCGATAGAAGGCGGCGGCGACAGGGTCGTGCGGGCGCCGGGCGGGAAGTTGCGCTCCGAGATCCAAGCCGGCGGATCATCAACAACGCGGGCGCGTCTCACTTTGGATGCGAGCAGCAGCAGCAGCACGTGAAGATCGCTTTGCGCCGTGAGCTATCGCGCAACAGTCGCAAAGCATTGTTTCAACTCGTCTCCATACCAGCATGCCATAGCTATACACAGACATCAGCTCGCGATATCAGCTTTCATATGCAGCAACACACCTCATGACAGCACCGTACTCGAAGCGCACGCGCCGGAAACCCTTGGCGACATAACCGCCTATGAATGGCAACGATGAAGAGTTGGCGCTCCCACACCTAGAAGACGAGGGTAGGTGTTCTTATGAAAGCATTCATGTGTTTCAGCTTGCTGACGTTTGTAGGAATCCTCCTCTTGGGAGACATTGTTCTTCGCGCAGCCCGACTTCCTGTCGATTCATGTACATATGCTCTGGATACTGCTTATCGAGCCGAGCTTGCCGAGAAAGGCATAAATTCGAACCATGACAAGGTCATATTCAACTGGGTGAATGCGATCGCCAGACGTTGCGCAGAAGTCAAACGGCAAGAGGGCCACGTCGACTTCGTGGCGGAGTTGAAGAATGTGTGCAAGTCAAAAGGCATAGAGATTGAGAAGCAGGACATCGATGCGGATGATGAAGATGGCTTCTCAAAGAAGCTCAGTCACCCGGACACACAGCCACAGAGGCCGATTGCGAACAAAAGGAGCGTTTCATTCGACGAAGCGCGGTACGAGGAGACGCAATTGAGCGAATATTCCGAGTATCTCGAAGGACAGACGCCAGATGGCAAACCATTCCTCGGAAGGCCTCCTACACCTGGGCGTCCATACTACAGCCAACGAGCGCGATCTGCCGATGCAGATGAGAAGGGTTGGCCAAGTTCACAGGGCGTTAAACGCGCACCGCCGGCCTCGCTACCTCCATCAGAGCCCGTGGAACCAGTGAGATCTCTACGTTTACACTCGGGTCTGAGCGAAGAAGAGCGAGACGCACAGCTATATGACATCTTAGACGCATTTCAAGGCATGTCAGAGATTCGCAAGGCTAGACGGTGCACTCGCATGCTGTACGATGCGTATCTCGTCCAGAGCCGCCGTAGAGAAGCAGACAATGCAAAAGCTATAGCGCTCGACGGGCGGACACTGCTCCGTCAAGCTCTCGAAACATGGCTCGGCGTGACACAAACAAAGGTAAAGCAGCGACAGCAAGAGGAAGAGTGGGAGCGAATGGAGCGTAGGGCGGTGTGGTTTCGTGGTCTCATGCTGGCTCAGAAAGGGTTTGAACATTGGTACGCAAGTCACTTGGTCATCAAGACAAAGACCATGCGTGCAAATCAACTGCTACTCGCAATGCGATACTTCAGACGATGGAGGCGCATTACGGTCGAGAACAATTCGAAGGCACGGCAGATTCCTCTGCAAAAATTCCTTGGCAGGTGGCGAGATCGTACCGCCAGACGACAATTGGTTCACGAGCAGGCAATGGCGCATTATGAAGAGTCTCTTCAAAAAAGACTCTATAAGGAATGGTTCTGGCAGTTGTGCTCGCGTAAAGCCGAAGATCTGCATCAAGAGCGTTCAGCCAGACGGACGCTGCGACAGCTGGCAGCACGCAGTCGTCGCGTGCAAGAAATGTCCAAAGAAGCCCAAATTGTGCAATCACGCCGGCCTCTCAGCTCAACCATGAGGACCTTGCGTGTGAGGTTGCAAGAACGTGAGCAAGCAGAGAATGCCGCCCAAGCACACTTTGAACAGAAAGCCCGCCTGAGCTGCATGCAAACACTAGTGGTGCAAGGAAAGTTGGGCCCACTTGCGAAGACAATGTCGCTTCGCGTAAATTTGACCCTGCAGCGGAAAGCTTTCTCGGCCTGGCACCTTCACCTCACTCTCACTCGCCAGGCGGCCGAAGTAGACAGAAAGCGGATACTCCAAGACGCCTGGACGAAATGGAACGATTCGCTTCGAGTGCGAGCACTCGCGCAGCGCATTGACGAACGTCTGCTTGTGGAGACCTTGTACAAATGGGTCCTTCAGGAACGCCTGAGCCTGTTGCGTAGAACGACAGATGCCCGACTCGCTCGGCATGCCCTCCTGTTACTCCACGGTGCAGTAGGGGACTATCGCCATTCGCTGGAAGGTCGAGCTGCGATCTTCGCCGAAAATCAGCGACGCCACAGACTTGCTTCCAGTATGGTGTGTTTGAATGTCGCCCACCGACGTCACGAAGATGCAGAACGAAAAGCTGTAGAATTCGTCAACAGCCGAGCTCTTCCAGATGTGTTGAGTGAATGGAAGGCGAAGACAGAACATGCTCGCAAACTGGCAAAAATGGCAGGGGATGCTCGTTGGTACTGCCTTGCCTCATCAGCGCTCAAGACTTGGCGCTCTCGCACTACTGAGCACCAACACCAGCGTCGGAGGGATGCGTACGTGCATATCCGTGCTCGCGTGAAGTACAAGATTGCTGGCAAGTGTTTCGATATTTGGCGCTCAAAAGGGTTGGAAATTGCTCTCATAAGAGAAGAGGCTCAACGCCGCGCTCAGTCTCGAGTTTTCGCTATCGGGACAAATGCTTTCGATCGATGGCGAGAGGCTAGTCGAACAAAAGCAGGACACGAGATGCAAGCCGCCAGCATCGATAACCAGAGACTCCTGGTGGCAGCATTCGCAGCAATGCTATCTCGCCATTCCGAGAGACAAGTCTTAGAGCAGCGCGCAATCACTTTCCGCCTGGAATACGATTTGGCACTGCAAGCGTCTGCCCTCAAGAGCCTTCAATGGGCAACATTCACCGCCTCTCAGCAGACAAAACCCGCTGATGCACTGCAAACCCGCAACTTTGAGAAGCACGTGAAGAACATGCTCCGGCATTGGTTCACAAAAGCCTCATCCTCACGAGCGGCCAGATTAGATCAGCCCGTCGAGCCTGAAAGTCCCAGCATACGCCCGGCTTCCAGAGTCGCAGCACGTTCAGCTTCGAGAGAGCGTAATTTCGATCCTAGGCAAACCGTATCCTACACCCCAGGCACGCCAGGATACATGCGCACCCCCTCACGTTCACGAAGAGCAGGTCGCTTCAGACCCATCCCGACCCCCGCAGCTGTTACGCCATTCGCTTTTGAATCCGGCTACTTGGCCACCACTCCAGCACCTCTCACTGCTGCTGACAACACAGACAGTACTTTACCGGCAGGCTTGACGCCTCAAGTCACGCCTTTCGCACGTAAACTGCGAGCCGGCGGTTTCGTTGAGATGCCGCCGAGTGCTCTCAAGACCAGTGTTTTGGGCCGCTCCGTTACCGCAATGGGCACTGGTAAAAGTGTACGATTCGCCAGTGCGGGCAGATTTTCTAGGAGCACTGCGGGCAGACTGCAGGTGGCCACACGGGTCGAGGAAGAGGATGAAGAGAGCAATGGAAGGGAAGCGCACTTCAAGAGTAGTTGAGTCTTGTCTTTCTTGTTGATACAGATACCCAAGCGATGCATCTTGTTGTTGACGATTTACACGAATCTACGCATTGTTATGCTGAGCGTACAGGTACCTAGTCTAATGAACTCTACACCGACGGCTTCGAAGTCCCTTCGTCGCTGGCAAAACAAGTCGTAAGCGTATCGTTTTTGTCCTGTTCCAGCATTCAATCAACACGTCTCACGCATCCAGTGTCCGACTGGAACTTCCTGCGCGCCACGTAATCTGTTGTTGCTCTACATACTTGGAAGGTGTGTCAGACGGTAAGTCCGGGTACATGCATCATGTATCTCTACATGCTCGCATGAGGATGAGCTGTTCACTGCAGTCTTGCCCAATTCTGTAGGACGTCACCTGGAACGACAGTGGAGTCGATGGGAATATCATTCCAGAGCCCTGGTATTAGCTTCTGTTGCCAAGTCCATGCTGACGAAGCAGGCAGGCGCCGACAGTATCCAACAAAATTCTCGCGGTGCATGCATATGCAGGACGTGGATCAAGTTCCAATGGTGTCTTCACATGTCCATGTTGCAGCTCAGCCTTGCGCTTCCCGGCCTTGCATCTGCACGTCTGAATGCTTGTCGATCATTGGCAAAGCATTGCACTCGGCTTGCATGTTACCTGTGCGGCCACCGATCTAAAGCAATAATGCATTGTCTGATTGCGGACTTCCCAACGCTGTATGGTAGTCTTGCATAGCTTGTCAGCGATGTGCAGACCACGGCTTTTACGGCTCGCATTCCAATTCGCAGGCAATTACCACTGGAACAATTGTTCGACCACAGAATTCTCAATGCTGCGTGGATTCTTCCATAGCTTGTCAACGATGTGCAGACCTTGAGCATCACGGCTTGCGTCCCAACTCGCCGACAATTACTACGGAACCAATGCCAAGGCAAAGCGACATCACGCGAGCCAATCACTCCAGAAAGGCTGACATGGTGCTTTATATACTTCAGCCGAGACTGTTGCCTTCACGCAAGCACTCCGCCACTTTCCACGAATCCCACAAGCTTTTCACCGGAACGACTACTGCATCAATACCCGAGGACACTCATCGTTGTCATTTGTAACAGCTCACCTCGACGCCATCATGCCTGCAAAAGCTACCGGTGATGCTCAGCCTGATATCTCGGAGCAATCGGAAGCTCTTCCTTCTCAGCAGCCACAGTACCGCGGCGATGTCATGAAAAGTAAGAACCCAAGAACGGTAAGCGATCCCAGTATCTACCTGCAGCACATGTGCTGATGGTTGTTCGATTGTCCAGGAACCCCGGGCGAGGGGAGATGTCGTCTGGGTAAAGCTGGGAGACCCTCCAGCATGGCACGAGTGCAAGGTGGTCGACAGCCAAGAGGATCCAGAAGAGAAGGGAAAGAAGCAGTATAAGCTGACCTCGACCGAACCAAAGGAACCCAAAGTCGGAGGTGGCCAGTGGTACGCGCAAGAGCATTTGTGGGACCTCGACAAGATCCCCGCCGAAAGTGACCAGACGAGAAAGTAGGAGAGCTCATCGTAAGCATAATATATATTGCATTCTGGTGAAGTCTATTCATCCTTCCTCTACTACTTTGCATTTGATGCAAGTCTATAATGTGCCCGAGTCATCGCCTTAGCCAACCAAAATTCCAACCAGCTCAAAATGTTTTGGAAATCCAACTCCATCGATGGCGACGTTGAAGTGGGACTCGTGCAAAAGGCGACGCCAGAGGCGGCGACGCCGACAGCTGATCCCAAGAACGATGCAAATATCAGAGCTGCAAGTTCCCGTAAGGACAGGCTGCGCTCTCGTATGCTCAGCAAGCCCAAACGACAGTCATTTGGACGATCGCTGACTTGTCTCGGGCAAGACTATTCCACAGGGATGTGGGCAAAAGTTTCAATATTCATCAACAAGTACAGGAAGTGCGCAGCAGTTCCCGAACCATCCCCCTCTGATAGAATTCGTAAACGTAAGCCAGCATCTCATCGTGAGGCGAATCTTGTGATCTCGCTAAAGCTGCAATAGTTGGCAAATTTGTTGATGGCTATGCAAACCTGGCCGCATTTCAATCAAGCGATGAGAGCTTCGCCGTGTATCGCAGATTCGATTATCTGCAGTCTCGCCTGCTTTTGGACAAACAAGATCAGCTGCGGATTCTCGAAAATGAATTGGACGTGCTCGATGCCGGCGATCGCTGGAAGCACACAAGGAAGAATTTGACTCCTGACGAGCTCGCGCCACGACAGGAGCTACTCCACGAAATCGAAAATGTTTACCTATCATACTGTGTGTTTTAACATCTCCCCCGACCCTCATTGATGAGTGCTTACAGGCTGAAGCCAATGTCGTTCGAGCCGGCCAAAGCTTGCTCGAGGGCAACCGCCCGACCAAACGGGAAATTAACAGCGTCCGTAATTACCTCGACGATGTCATGCCAGTGACCGGTGAAGAAAGACAGTACATCCAGCACAAGGAAGATCTAATGACTTTGCGTCCCGGTAGAGAACATGCTTGGCTGGATCGATGCATTTTAAAATGCTTGCATGCCATGCAAGGGCGAATAAGATTCGTTCACGTACGTGTTGACGCTGTCCACCTTATCATTCCCATGCTGACAGATCTTAGTACATCTTCTCCTCCAAGGTCTGATGTCAGTGATCATAGAGCTGTCCGTTCCTTACTGACACGATTTAGGCGACGCGCAGCAAAGCGAATCGAGAAAACCAATACTACTACACTCGGGAGCGGATCGAGCTATGCGCCAGCCTCGTCATCATGATGACGATCATTGCCCTTCTTGTGATCCCCATCTTCCTCCTTTACAAGATCGTCAGTCAAGATGGCACCGAAGATGGGTTTCTCAGCGATCCCAGATCTTCTAGCTGTATTGGCATTCTGCTGGCTTTCACTCTGCTGTTTTCGGCAGTCTTGTGGCTTTTCACAAAGGCCAAGCGACATGAGATTCTAGGAGCTGCTGCGGCGTAAGTCCATATGACTGATTGGCTACCTGGCAAGACTCCAGCTGACACTTCTACAGGTACTGTGCTGTGCTTGTCGTATTCTTGGGCAACGTGCCGGTGACAGGCTAAAGCATGACTTGGTTGCAACGTTTCATCATAGTGCTATCGAGGGCACATGACAGCACGTCCAGACCGGTCTCTTCGACGACCTCAATACTCCAGATAGTGTGCTTCGATCAGATTGGTCTCTTACTTGAGTGTGACTCGTGCAATTGCCTTGATGGATTCATTTCTTAGCCTGGCCAAGAAGTCCGCGGCTGCGCAGGTAGCCTCGCACTCGCTTCGCCTCACGCTCCAGAGATACTACACTTAGCGCGCCGTAGCTGCCCTCTGAGCATCCGCAAATCCACACCCTCAAATCGACCCAGACACCCACCAGAAGTGTTTCTCGCTTCGGATGATGTGAATGACCATGGCCATGGGCACAAGGCAACAGTGCCGGCTTTGTACCAGAGCCATGTCAGTACTGAGGCCGGCCTCTAACAAAAGCCGAATAAATCCTGTGTCCCTCTCATGTAGCACAGCATCATTACTAGAATCATACATTGCTCGAAAAGTGATTTCTGTGACAGTACAAAGTGGACGACAGGAATAAGGCTATTGTTGTCATGCCGTGGCCGCACAACGAAGATGCTACTCCAACAGCTACCGGCCGGCTCGATGATTCGAATATCTCCCAAGTACGAGCACGTGCGATCTGGCAAAAGGTAATGGGCCAGGCAACATTACCAGTTAAATATGCAAAGACATCAGCTCTTTTGCTAGGATGGGAGCCTGACGACGATGATACGGGCGTCAAAGACGAGGTGAGCAGTGAGTCGGCAGAGCTCTTTATCTCGACTTGCTAAATGTGGACTCAGCTGGAAAGCCTCAAGCAGGTGTTGCTAGAAAAGTACAAGTTCAATGTACAGCTGAGACTCATGAATTGTGCGACCGATCCCCAAATACAAGCATTCCAGCACTTGGCCAATTTCGTCGCTGCCCACGATCAGCCCCGAACATTACTCATCATCTATTATGCTGGGCATGGGTTCTTCTATGGGAGAGAAGATAGCCACATCGCCCTCAGCGGCAGAACTTTCCTAGACGAGAAAGACAAAATAGCATACAGTGTAGATTGGAACGAGGTGGAACGGACTCTGAGCACAACTCCCTCGGACGTGCTGGTAATATTTGACTGCTGTCACGCCGGGCTACTTTGTCGTTCGGCGAGAGAAGGTCGGCTAAACCCCACCAGGAGTTTTCAATACCTCGGAGCATGTGAGTCTGGACAACTCACCAAGAGAGGAGGACCGAATTCCTTCACCTCAGCTATCACGTGGGCATTGGGAAAACTAGCGAATGAGACCAGTTTTCCTGTCACAAAGCTAGTCAAGACGATCGAAGAGTACGCCGACTTCCCACCTCGTCAAAAGCCAGTATTGTTCGGTGGCCGCTTCGCTGCAGTCGATGAGAATATATGCATAGCACATATGCGTGGAGAGGACCCCGTGGACGAGCGAACTGAGACTACAGTTCAGGTCAAGAACACTCCACCTACCAAAGGCGTTCTGGAACTGCAATTGCATTTTCCAGAAGAAGTGACTGAGGAGAATGTTGCCGAAAGCGCGAGGCTGCTCAAAGCTTGCATGCTGAAAGGAACCTTGCATTGCCATGAGGTCTCTTTCGTCGATATGTATCCTCGGGATTCGATGCCGCTTGCAAGACAGGCAGCTTCAAAATGGCGAGAATATGTCCAAGAAATTGGCTGGCGTGACCCTGCCAATGAGACAGGAACTCCTCCAGCGGAGCTTGTCCGCGATTCATGTAAGATTTGGCAGAAACGAGTTGTGGTGTCCTGGGTCACGCTGGCCATCGCATTTACTTCTGTGCAGGCTTTGCTGCTGTGTCTTGTTCATAACACGTATCCTTGGTTTTCTCCCCGATCTCAGTAGCATGAGCTTGGTTGTGCAGGGTCAGTGCAGGTTCTAGTTGTTTTAGAGCAGTTAGTACACAAGATGCATCGTGATGTGCTGCTACATGTATGTTGTTAAGCCGTTGGGGTTTTGGAGTTTGGGGTGGATCAACGAGGGTTAGCATCTATTTCGCATGTTACCTTACCATGTAATTATCCATGTTTCCTTGCACCTGGCTAAGTCTATGCAAGACCATCATGGCATGATGTCTAGGTTTGCATCATACCGGTCTCACAACCAGTGGGCAATCTATCGAAGTCTGCATATGGTGAAATATACCCACCACTACCACTCTGGATCTGACGTGTGACAGCAGAAGTTGCCGGTATCTGTTCACAGGTAATCCGACCGACAACAACGAGCTATGCGCGCACGCTTCTGATGGTGATGGTGAGGCATGGACTGTAGTCGTCCACATTTGCAGTATCAGGACTTTGAGCGGCATAGACACCTTGTGCCCATTTTGTGCATACTGCGGTGTTGACTCCGACGGGCACCAATGTCCGAGTCCTCATGACCGCACCTCATCTTGTAACTGCTCTTCCAGTCGTTCTGCGATTTGTCTTGTTGACTACAACTGGAGCTCGGTCTAGGAGAACTGCCACTATTGTATACTATTCTTGCCCTCGCACAATTTGGCCAATCTTGCGAAGCATTCCTTTTGTGCTCCTTCGTCCTTGAAACGAAGAATGTTCGACCAGTGGTCGCAATACGTGAACTCCTATAGATCTCCTTTCGTCGCTGGAGATCTTAGCTGCGACATGCTGAGCGGGCAACAGCATCCTTCATGTCGCAAATCTGTGCTGAGCATGATATATGATACGGATGCTGCTTGATGTTGCGTTGTTCTGCTCTGAAGAGGAGTTACTCCTGTTTTTGCGCGACATCCAGGAATTATGTGAAATTAGCAGCCATGAGGCCGCCTGGCCACGGAGATTTGTCCGGATGCCTACCCATCTATAAATGGCGCCCAGCGGACTGCCACTGACCAATCAGCTAGGAGGTACACCTCATTGACCTGTGCCCGGTCGCTTTTGCCACATGCGTGCAGCTATGGCTGACCGCTGGCCTTCGTGCTGTCTAGCCTAAGGCAGAATTGCCAGTCTCACGAACAAGCATAGGAAAAGCCTATTGTCCACTGTAGTGTCTGTAATGCTGTGGGAGAGGACTTGCAAGCTGGCTTTTATCATCTCCGAGTGCTTGCGCATGCTGGAGTCCTTCAAATGCCTCATGCTCATCGTGTGGCTCACTCCCTGGTCTTCGCCATTTTCACGGGGTCGTCGGAGATCCAGCCGGCCTTGTGCAGCCACGATGGCGTTGATATGATGCCTCACAAGCTTGCTGATAGGTTGCACGTACGCTGTGTCCGCCCCCACCCACATTGGCAACGGAGAGGCCCCTCGCCATCGCATGGGTTGCCGGATCTGAAAGTTGTCTGGCTATCTGCTTGCTCCAATAGTGTGAAGCTGTGCCATGAAGGAGTCATTCACGACTTGCGACCGGAAGAAGCTGAGCCCTTTCCCTACCTGCCAGATGAGCTAACTTTATCGGCCATGGAGAGTCATCAGCTCGAAGTGCGACCCCAGAAGGAGAAAACTCAAAAGCGCGCACAGATCGCTGTTGCTTGTGAGTTGGACGCCGTCGTAATATAGCCACAATTATGAGCTGATCGCGATATGCTTGATAGGCGACAGATGCCGCAGCCGCAAGACCAAATGCGATGGTGTCCGGCCGACGTGCACTCCGTGTGCAGGCCAGAAGTCTGACTGTCACTATGTCGCGGAAGCCGATGCGACTCCAATCGTAGCCCAGAAACGCAGGAATGATGCACTGCAACAACAGTGCGGCGAGCTACTCGATTTGATCCAAAGTCTGATATCCGTTGCCGACGGCGACGCCCTCTCCCTGCTGAATCGGCTCCGTGAGGGTGAAACTATTCCCTCGGTCAACATATTCGCCGCCAACATGCCGAGAGTCCATGTGTGGCAAAGACCCCGAGGGTCCCCAGCTCAGCCGGCAAGCCGAAGCAGTCCTGTGGCCCCGGAAACAGAGTCTCAAGGTCGACAAACCCTCAGCCCTGTATCTGTCGGTCCTTCAGTCAGCCCGCGGATTGTGTTCGAGCCAAGGATAGATGTTGTCCCAGTCCCACCGAAGTTCCCGTCACAATGGTAAGTGTTATTTGCCCATTTTTGTATGGCTGCCCTCAGCGGTTTGGGAGAATATGACGCGACAGCTGCGGTGTCAGTTGTCCAGCATAGAATGTGCCCTGGAAGCAGTTTATCGTCCCTAACACTGACCGTCAATGCAGGAAGTGAGATCTTGAACAAGAGATAAGGCGACATGTGTCCGGGGAGGCACTTAGTCCGAGGTTTGTTGTGCCACAATTCCGCATCAGAAGCTCTCATGAGTGAAGAAGGCACACTGCAGTACAACAACTGCATGAGGCGAGGAAGCCGATCGCTACCTAGGTATCGGTCACAGAAGAGACAATGCAAATGCCACTCGACTGTGAAGAGATGAGCAAGATCTGTATGGCGTTGCAAGCGATTGTATATGCAGTGAACATTTGGTATCCCTCGTGAACCGCGTCAGAGTTATTGTTTCGACGGAATTTCAAGTCCCATTTTTGTTCCAGTCTGTCAGTTGGCAGATGGCATCCTGGACCAGACGAGAGTGCACATTTGAACTCCTGCGCTCTGTCCTAGCCAATCTCTATCCTAGCCAATGCGGACTTGGCTCCGCATCCGGAGCCATGACCGGTCACGGGCCTAAGGCCGTGGTTAAAGACACGACTCTTTTCGCACCATTTGAGCACTCTGGTAGAGACTATAGACACATCTTCCAAACACCAGCTCGGTGTAATGTCGCCTATCTGCGAAGTTGTCGTGGGAATCGACTTCATGTCGCCCAGCGTGCACAGGCTTAAGCGCTGGCAATCGAACACCGGAGGGAGCAGCAGCCAACGTGGTGACGCCTTGCAGCCGCAACCACGCTGCAAGCTGTCTTCGCTGTCCCACTTTCAACGACATTCGCATTGACGACCACACACTACCTGATCCATCAAGTCTCTCCAAGCATTGGCCTGCGAGGCCACCACTATACCGCCTGTCAGCATTGCAACGCCTAGAAGCCGACATATAGTGACTGCACGAGTTGAAGCGGAGCCTTGTTTGATAGCTTGTCAGACGGGCCGGCGATCAGTACTGAGACCCAATGGACTCTAAGCGTAGACCTTACAATGCCGAACTACCAGTGGACCGGAAACGCAGACGGACAGGCAAGCTGGCGCTCGCAGCTTGCAGTCGCTGCAGGCAACTGAAACGTCGAGTGGGCGAGACCTGACCTTGGATGCGCACTGGGCATGTTTACTAATCACGTGTGCAGTGTGATAGTGCTCGACCGTCTTGTGCGAGTTGTCAGAGGACCAATGCGGTGTGCGAGTACGAGACTGTGAATGCTTCAGAAAGCCGTCCGCAGGCGATGAAGCGTCAGTATGAAGACATCCAAGCATCGCAGGAGCTCGTGCGGGACAGCATTGATTGGCTGCGAACCCAAGACCAGAAGAATGCGTTGTCCTGCTTAAAGAAATTGAAGTACTCAAACGATCCTATGAACGAGTTGTGCTCAATTGCATCAACAGACAGAAGTGCACAACTTCCTAGGCAGATTCCGCCAGAACAGCTTGTGCCTGCCATGTCCTCGTCACTCAATAGCTTGCTGGATGTCGAATTGTCGCTAGGCCATCAAAATTCATTTCCTCTCTTATATGAGAATTCGTCGGATTTCTCAATGGCATCTCTCTTTCAACCCGATCCAGCACTTGGGCGCAACCAAACAGACATCATATGGCCGCCTGAGCCGGCCACTGACATTACTCAGCAATATAAGCAACCGACAGTGTCCGGGGATCAGCAGATTTTGCCCACCAAGACTCAAAACGTGGAACAGGACGACGACTACAGGAGCATCAACCACCAATTACAGAATGTGAAAATACGATACTGGACTACAGTTGCAATCTCCGACAGTCTTGCTGCTGAACTGCTTTCCAGATTTGTGGAGATTGAAATACCTGTATACGGGTTCTTCCAGCCAGAATTGTTCATCAACGATTTGGTCTCCCAGAACACTAGATTCTGTTCGCCATTGCTTGTGAACGTAGTCCTTTTTTGGGCCAGTGTAAGTGCCAAATACTACACGGACAGTCGTTCAGTACAAGATTGACATGAGATAGTGTACTTTTGGACCGATCTACCCAGCGGCATCTGCATTGTCCGATGATCTTCTGAAGACAGCACAGCGACTACTCGAGGCAGAACAGACTTTGCAGACTGATCTGACCGTGGCATCACTGGCTATGTTGTCTATAAGCATGATATGCTACGGCAACGATGAATCAGCCAAGAAGTACATGTCCATGTGTATCCAAATGGGCGAAGGCATGAATCTCTTTGGCAGTGAGCGGCACAAGATCGAGCAATTCGGCCGTTTGACAGCAAGCGAGGCTGCCATGCTGTCGCACGCAGCCTGGGGCTCTTTCAATGTCTCTACGTAGGTGCACTGCTATCACTTTGTATCGTGACGAGCTGATCAAGTAAGCGTATACGCGCTGCACTTCCATGACCTGTCTTCGGGAACATTTACCAAATTCCCACCACTGCTTCCAAGACCGGACATACAGCAGAACACAACTGGAACATTCATAACTGGAGAAGCTTGCTCAGCATCGAAGTATCTAGGCGAATCCTTTTCCTCCTATTGTCAATTTTGGTGTATTGCACACAGCATGGCAGCCGTCTACTACTCCTCACCCGGGCCAATCCACGAACATGTACCGCTCGCGTTCGCCGAATCTACGTTCCGCAAATTACTCAAATGGGCAGACGAGCTGCCGCCAGAATGCAGTCGCATGGCCGAGATGCCACACAATGTCGCAGAAATGCAGTAAGTTACCTCATGCACAAAAAGTAAGCGTTCGGTACAGTACCAACACCCGACCAGCATCTGCTATCAAGCCACGATCATGGACGTCTTTCGTCCCTTCCTAGCTCAGAGCCAACTCCTCTCAACCTTCTCCTCAGATCCTCAGCGCCCGATTGCAATCTTCGGCCTCTCTTACAACCACCTCAAAGAGCTGACTCGACACTATCACACCGCTTTCGCCAACACCGCAGCAGTCCACACAATCTCATGGGTCCACGGACCTCTCTATATCGCTCCAACAATCCTCCGCTACGACAAATCCGAGAAACGAGCTTCTGACTTTCTAGCTTGCATGCACGCCTGTACTCCTCTCATCCAATCTCACGTGATAATGGAAGGTGCAATTAAGGCGCTGTTCAGCGTGGCGGTCACCGCTGGAATTTTCAGCGTGCACCAGGCAATGGCGCATATATATGCTCTGACGGCGAAGCGAGAGGCGGAGCCTCCGGCTAGACCTGCGACGACTGGATTTGTCATTGATCAGGATCTCGCAATGGAGAGCCGTGGTCCGGCCGTTGGGGAGTCGCTCATTCAGAAGTTGGACGAGATGGCACTCTTTGAGGTTGTGGAGGTCCCTGAGTGACATATGACGTGCAATGTGAGAGAGATGCGCGATTGCAAATCACTCAGCGCGAACATCACTAATGCTAATACTATATATGCATACTATAGCAGATCATCCAAGGTTGATATAATTGCATTCATTTATACGTACATCTTCCACGCTCACAGTCTATCTAAATAGTTTTGTTGGAGACATCCTCCTCGCCGGCTCTCTCAGGCATAGCCTCGTCAACCTTATTCATCTCGTCGTCCTTGGTTTCGACAGCGGCCTTGCGGGTCTCATCCTCAGCAGCCAAGCTATCCTGCTCAGCGCTCATGCCAGCGATAGCGGCATCCTCTGAGTCAGCAGCTACAGGCGCCGAATCGTCGTTAGCAGGGGCGGGTGTAGCATCGGCGCTGGAGTCGTTCTTCATTGTGTGGTTGACGAGGTCAACGTCCTCGTTGTAGAGACGCAGAAGCATGGCTCTGCGCTCCTCCTTGGGCAACATGAGGTTGAGCGAATGCAGACTCCTCCAGAGAGGGAGAGTGATGCTCTCCTCGAAGCCGTCGTCTGCGCTAACACCCTCGCCGCCCTCGATACCATGAGGAACGTCGTCCTTGCCGTGCACGCGAAGCACACAGCAACCCATACCGAGATCGCGAACTCTCTCGCCAATCTCGCCAAGCTGCCTCCAGCCCTCAGAGCCTTCGGCACCGCCGACACGCGGGAACATCTCAGTGAGAAGCGTCCTGAGCGTTGACCTGCGGTAAAGGTGGACGACGCGTTCCTCGCCGACCCAGCCTTCCAGGATGGGCAGACCCTCAGTCTGGATGCGCCATGCGCAAACGCCGGGCTGCTTCTGGACGTCCTGCTTCTGGAACATCTTGACACCAGCGTGCACGAACTTGAATCCGCGGCCCTCATTGGCTGTAAGGATGTCGCGAACGAGAGTGGAAGAATAGTAGATGCCCTTGACAGGGTCACCAGAGGGGTTGCGCACCAAGAAACGTTCGCGGGGGAACGAAGGATGGACGTTGTAGTATGAGTAGATGGACTCTAGCTCAGGGTGTGCTGGATCGAGGTATTTGAAGCTCTCTTCGATAGCGTCGTCGCCACGGCGTCTCCTAGGCGCGGGCTGGACGTCTGCGGGAACAGTCTTCTCGAAGGGTGCAGTCTTCACTGCGTCATTGACAGCACCGTCGACAGCAACGGATGTACCGGCTTCGGCGTCAGCCATGGCGGCATCGTTGTTCTCGCCTGCTGCGGTCTTTGACTTCTTCGCAACGCCGTTGGATTCAGCGGGCTGATCTTCAGCCTTGCGCTTGCCGTTGACAGACTCATCTGCTGGCTCGTTGGCCCTTGCTGCGGCAGTCTCGTCGTTGACTACTGTGCTGGGAGCGGGACCAGTGGAGAGTTTGTCGGCGGACTTGAGTTCCAGGCCGTTCTCGTTCGTCTTCATCTCAGCTGCTTCGTTCAAGATAGCGGTGATTGGTGCCTTCTGAGGTTCCTCGTAGACCCAGTTGCGGTTGGAGCACTTGCACTCTGGCTCAGGCTTTGCCTTGACTTCGCTCTGCTTCTCCAAAATGGCGATGAAGAATCCGCCAGTGTCTTGCTGGTGCGGGTAGACGCGCATGCAGTTCTCCAAAGGAATCTTCTCCTCGGCCTCTGGAGGGAACATACCGGGAACAACCTTGGATCCCTCGGGCTCGAATTGCTGTGCCTCGGGCCACGACTCGTAAATTTGTCCGCTACGAGCCATGATGGACCAGTCGTTCAAACCGGGAGAACGCTTGAGTGCAGGCAACTTGTCAGTAGTGCTCAGAAGCTTGACCTTGGAAATACCACCGCAACGCTCGATGGCAGATGCGACAACAGCTTCGTTCTCCATCGGGTTCATCGAACATGTGCTGTAGACGACACGGCCGCCAGCCTTGAGCATCTGGATTGAGCGAACCAGGATTCGGACCTGAGTGATGTAAAGGCCAAGTGCGTTTTGAGGGCTCCAGTCCTTCCAGACGTTGGGGTTCTTGCGCGCGGTGCCGTCGCCGCTGCAAGGAACATCGGCCAACACACGGTCGAACTTGAGATAGCGGGGGTGTTTGGGGTTCGAGCTGGGGAGCTCGATCGAAGGGAACATAGTAGCATCGTGGTTGGTAACGACCAAGTTTGGGGAGTTCAGACGCTTGACCTGGTGCACCAACATCTGGGCACGCTGGTAGTTGACGTCGTTCGCAATCATCAATCCAGTTGTACGTCCAAAGTCCGACATGTGAGCCTCCTCGCCCTCCGCCTCCTTGAGTTGTCCTCGTGCACGCTGCAGTGCCTTCTGCACACGCTCCTCCTCGTTCATGTGAAGCAGCTCAACCAATTGTGCGCTCTTACTGCCAGGTGCGGCACAGAGATCAAGGACCGAGTGGTGCGGCTGAACGTCCAAGACGAGAGGTGGGATCATGGAAACCTGCTCCTGCCTGGAGATGTTGCCAACACCGGTCTCGCTAACCAAGAACTTCTGGAATTCCTTGAACGGCTCATACTTGCGAATGACATTCTTCGGGGTCGTCATACTGTAGGCCAGTCCTTCGGGGTACCAGGCCATCTCCTGGGGCACCTCAACAGGCTTGTCATTGTGCTTGATGTCCTTGAGGAGAGGGAAGTAGCGCTCGGTCAAGTTTTTCCTCACGCTGAGAGCGTGACCTTTGCTACCGCAGAAGCGGAAGGCATTGGGCAACTCCCTCTTGATAGCGGTCCAGAAAGCTTCGCGCTCGGGTCCTTCAGGGACAATGTTCAGCGCGTTGTAGTAGCGCTCGAATTTCTCGTTCTCTTTATTGACCTGATCGAAGGATTGACGGTTGTCGGAATAAGGCTTGTCGCCGCCACCTCCTCTTCCTTTGTTACCACCTCTTCCGCCGCCGCGACCGCCACGGCCGCCGCGCTTGTTTCCTCTGCCGCGAGCCATTGGTGTGAATTGATGTGTGAATGTCGCAAACGCAGGACAAAATGGAACTTTTGCGCCGAGATCGAGTCGCAAGATCGCAGGAACGTCACTAGCGCGCACGGCCCGCGCCCCGCTTGCGGAGAAAGGTTTTGGTTTTGGGTGTGTCGTGTTCTGATGAAGCATCACTGATTAATTCTATTATTGATCTCCGACTGTATTTCTACGAGCTTATGGAGTTTACCCTTGACAGTCAACCGCGAGTTATGCATTGTATGCCAGATCAAAACGCTGCCGACCTCACTGATACGGACTGGCATTCTCCAATCGGGCATCTGTCACTCGCTCAAGCTATACTGTTTTCCACAAGCCGAGCATGATATTTATCAATTTATGTTTATAGGTCCAGTATTCAAGTCATAGCATACGATCAGCAAGCCAGTATCACAGCACAGATACTCCGCCAGGCATCACCAGATGTACGCTTGCGACTATGCATGGAACCTTGTCTACGGTAGCTGTATGCCACTGACACGAGTTTCCTGAAGCCTTGGTAGCAGCAAGCAGAGAAGACTGCGTTGCGCGCTTTTGCTGCTCTTGTGAGTTTTCCATCGTGTCGATCTTCTCTTATGCAACACCTCAAATGACGTACTTTCGTGTTGTCAGCGCATACGTCTTGCAATTCATTACAGCTCAAATGACTTACAGGGATGAAGAGGTATGGCACCGCTTTCTCGTAACGAGTCCATGCCTCGCCATACTTTCTCCGGCATCTAGCAACATCCCTAGACGTACGGTGGATGATCATAACCATGAAGAAAACGAAGTAGAACCACGGGAAGGGGCTCCTAAAGGCACAGAGTCAGTTGCGAGATCATTGCGTGGTCACAGCAGATACTCACTTGAATCCAGTGATCAAGCCCCAGGCCATCGAGAAGAACATGTCTGGCACGTAGTTTGGCTTGCGGATGATTGCAAACCACCCATCCACCATGATCTTGTCACCGGCATCGGTCTCAATGAACTTTGGGTTCTTGACGGCTTGCCACGGCACCTGCGGGAATGTGTTACGCTTGACGATCTGGTCCTTTTCGCCGAGGCGAACCGCATTCTTCTGGCCGTTGGCGCTGTCCCACATCCAATAGAAGAAAATGTACACGACCGCAAATGCTGCCAAAGCGTAGTGGTTCCAGTGATACTCAGACGGGTGGTGGTTAGCAAGGTAAAGAGCGCAATGACAGTATGTGAAAGGGACGCCAGCCAGGTTCCAGAAGGTAAGCAGGAAGCCGAGCTTCTCGAAGTACATATCCCTGAGTTGCGATTAGTGACCGGTCTGCGAGATTCCAGGCTTTCGAGTTGCAATGACTACTTACCAACTTGTGATGATCAAGTGCTCGCCCTTAGCACAAGCATTGGCGTATAGGTAATGTGCGCCAGCCAGGAAGATAACCTCCGCAGACACATAGCCGTACAATTCATACTGGCGTGCTCCCACTGAGGCCGTGATGAGGAACAAGATGAACCACGGAATGCGGACTTCATAGAACATCTTGAAGTCAAGCATTCCAATTCTTGGGTTGAGCTCTGCACCAACGAAGAAGTCGTAGATAGTGGAGCCAGTCATGCGATGAGTGCGTCCACGCACAATCGCTTGGACGTAGACAATGATGCTGTTGATGTAGCCGGAAAGGATGGCGACAGTCATGATAGAGCCGAACTCATCAATGAGCGTGTACAAAGGGAAGACTCCGGTGACGTGCAGACCAAACGCTACGGCGATCGTGGTGTAGAAGCTGGTGTAAGCTGAGCAGTAGTAAGGAAGTCTCTTGCCACCTTCGTGATTCAAGCGTCGCCCGTGGCTCATGACACCAGGCATATAGCAGTACATGATGGCTTCAAAGATGAAGAAGACCCAGTATATGGACCACGCCTTCGCAGTCGGGTAGGCTCCCTGGTAGACCAGATTGCAGAGATGCTGGCCAAAGTCCGCCCACGACTGACCTTTAACAGGTAGTGGCAGCTGGCCATCGTAGTATGTTGCGCCGATCCACATGTACCACATCAACAGAGGGAATCCGATCATGAGTGAGGCGGCACCCAATGAGCCGCCGAACTCGAACTCATCGGTTGCGCCATCTTTGTAGTCGGTCGCAGCTAGAGTATTCTTGTTTTCCTGTTGCTTTTTAGAGGCGGCAGCCCGTTTCGCTACGACCATGATGAACGAGGATCCGATCTTCGGGAATAAAAGAAAGTAAAGAAACCTACCAAGGACCTTGTTCAGGCGCCCGCGCCCCCATGATCGTACCTTATATACCTTGGAAGCAATTGTCGACAGGCATCATACGATTTAGATACGAGCAGTCGCTACTACCGAGATCCTAACTGGCAGCAGTGGTAATTTAACAATGCAGTGGGACCCTCGTTTCGCTCGGATTGACATTTGATTGGTTGGCTGGAAGCGAGCTCGCCTCCTTTCGTCGTACGCTGCAACAACACCTCCGGATAGTACCGGCTACATTTCTAAATTCTAGGGCAAGGTCTTGTTCTTGTCACGTTTTCCTTTCGCGAATGGATCCAAAAATGATCTATCACGCTTGCGAGAGATTACCTCCACAGGGAACCTCGCAAATCTATGTCCGGAACCCGCGGAAAGCCGCGACGCTCTACAGATATTGGACTTGCTGGCATTTGTTTGTGCCCAGCTTCCAGCACATCTGCACAAACTTTACAACGTGAGTCGACTGTACGATATTCACATATCAGCATGCTGTGAAACTGCGACCTGAGAAGCAGCACTCCTCACTGTAGTCGACAAACCCTCTCTGTCCTTGACTGCCACCACATCCGCCCCGAACCTCGACACGGCAGCCCACAGTCCCAACAGTACGATCGACAGGCTCAAGGTGACGTGCAGGAGATACTGAGTACCCAGATGGGCGGCAATAACTCCCAAGCCGAACGGTACGATCGCACCTCCGATCTGGCCCATTGCAATCAAGGCTGCCACCATCTTCGTGCGGTCCTTATGTGCCGTCTGACTTGACAGCATTACGATACCAGACGGGAAAAGTGGTGCCAAGAAGAACCCGCATATTCCGAGTACGATCAGTGTCCCCGTGATCTGGTCTACAGCCATCAACAGGAATTGTGCACAACATGCCACGAGAATGTACGTGAAGACTGCAATACGGAGCCCAATCCATTCGGTGCACGCGCCCAACACATATCGACCGATTGCCATGCCGAACCAGAATATCGAGGATGCATATGCTGCGGTCGTGACATCGGCATGTCTTGTACGGATCAAGAAAAGTACAATCCAGTCCGTGAAAGAAGCTTGTTGACGATCAGCATACAGTCATTATTTCGTAAAGTTAGAGTGTCGACCTTACCCTCTATCCCCTGATATACCAGGTAGTATGCGCCGCAGATCCACAGAGTGTGATTTTGTAGCAGGCTTCGGGTCTTGACCTCGTCACGGTCGGCAATTATAGGCCCGATACAAGTACCCGTATCTGCACGGAAAGCCCATGTTTGAAAGACAAACTCCGTGCACATTGCACAGGCCTAAAGCTTTTCAGCTGAGCATTCGATGTCGCGTGGAAGTTCGTGGGAACTCACCAGCATTGCGTACAGCAAAGGCCAGCTAGATGTCCTGAGAACGATTGTGACGATCGCGGGACCTGCTACGCAGCCAGCTGAGAAAGACCCATGTAATATCCCCTGAACAACGTTTGGCCTGGACATGCCACTTGCCCATGAGTTCCAGGCAGTGTCGGTAAGTCCAGTTCCGTAGCCAAAGCCTACGAAGCTTGCGAGGAAACAGGGAAAGGCCGGACGTCGGCTCAAGACCGCTGAGAACAGAAGTCGAGATGCAGATGAGACTACAGCGATACCACGTCGTCCGATTTGTAGCTGTATTCGATGTGCCGTACTAGTGGCTATTAAGTAGCCCAAAACTCCAGCAGGGAAGACCAGCGCTGCGTGTGTGTCATTGATGGAATAGTGCCGTTCAAACTATTATTTGGGCACGAATATCAGCCATGAAATTCTTCGCGTGAGAATCATTCGAGTAAAACATACCTCTGGCATCATGACCTGGAATATGGTCAGCGGATGTTCTCGAAACAATGATGATCGCTCGTCCAAACCCCGATAGCAGCCATCGCAACACCACTGAGAAAGAAGTTGAATGCGCTGGCACTCAGCTTTATGCCTATCGCCCGATGCGTGTCCACATAATTGACGACTGGGACTAGGCTGTCCAATTGGACGCTGCTGTTTGTGTCAGACCTGTTCCTCCCAAGAGGCGGTGATGGCAGAAGAGGTTGACGCTCCGTAGTCTGGTCACGCGATCGTGATACATTGCGGGCCATATCCATGTGTCGCGAAAGCGAATTCGGACACCAATTACAAGGCAAAGAGAACCAAATGCGCTCAATGAGCCGACTTGAGTATAAAAGCGCAAGGTGACTGAAGGTACATGTGATGTCTGGGCATGTCAAGCTGAATGGGGAATTGCCTCTTTGGGACATTTCCGCCCACACCTGTAAACATATATATTTTACTTTAGAACACGCGAAGATGAATGGTATTGCCGGACAAAGCTTATTGAGATTCCAGATACCATTCCATCCAATCTTTCATCACAAGCAAAATCACACCGGTCATGGCTGTCATCGCAGTTGCTGGCGGTATGGGCCAAGTCGGTCGAGCCATTGTTGATGGACTTGTGCAACACGGACATGAGGTAGTTGTGCTTTCTAGAAAGGTATGTCAATAACTGATAGCTCAGATCATGATGATATTGTGTCATAGCAGATTGGCTGACTCCATGTAAGGCTTGCGAACAAGCGAAGGGCTTCACAATCGTAGCCGCCGAGTACGACGATGTCGACGCAACTGCACAATTGCTACAAGATAACAATGTTGGCATATTGATGTGTGCTATCGGAGTTCTAAACAAAACGAGCAATCGATCGCAACTCAACTTGATCAAAGCGGCCTCCCAGTCGAGTTGCACGCACCGCTTCGTCATCGGAAGTTATGACATGAAACACTTATGCGAGTGAGTATAAATGTTGCGCACACCCGCAAGCACTCTACTGATATCTCCAGACACATTGACATCAATCCGCTGGCCAAATATACCTTCGAAGCCATCGACGCCCTTGAGAATACAGATCTAGAATATACTCGAGTCGTCAATGGGTGGTTCTTGGACTACTACGGCATGCCGCACTGGAAGACGTCCCTTCATCCCTGGATCAACATTCTCAATATGGAACAGAAGTGGGCAGTCATTCCAGGTGATGGCACTGCGAAAGCGACCTTCATCACCACACAGGATCTTGGCCGCTTTCTTGGTCGGCTGATGGATGCATCATCTTGGGACAGAGAGTCGATCATCGTCGGCGACGAATTACAGTTCAACGAGCTTCTCAGATTGGCTGAAAAAATCAGGCGTGAGTTTTGTTGATGTTGAGCATGCTGCTGAATACTTTCGCTGAACCGGTTTCCAGGCTGCAAATTCGAAGTTGCCTACGACAGTCTTGAGAAGCTGGATGCTGGCAGTATTTCTTTTGCTGAGAGATTCCCCGAAGCTGGACTAGGCAGTGCTGCAGAGGATCAAGCCTTCTTTGCTCGCATACATTATTTGGCGGGCACCGGCAATTATGCCGTGGCGCCTGTCGGGCGGACTCTGAACGAGCAGTTTCCGGATCTTGGATTAACCACATGTGAGGAGGTGATGCGGATAGCTTGGCATGGTCGTGTGTGTTAGATGCCCTGGTATATGATAACTGTCCACTTATGGTATGAATTGGAGCGAGTGGTGTTCGTTGTGCCATGTCGGAAGCAGCAGCTTTTGGCTGAATTTGAGGGTCCTCGTCCGCAGTGTGTTGAGGGATTCTGGGTCACTAGACCTTGCAGACAGCCGCATGTTACATCAAGCATTTACTGGAGATGACTGGTCACTTCCGGATGCAGATGATGAAACCATCCATCAAAACCGTGGACGAGAAAATGAAAGTGGCGTGTTGCTCAGCTGCAAGCTGCAAGCCACAGGCGAACAGTTTGAGGCTGAGCGGCGCTTAGAGCAGCATAGCCCACCATGCAAAGACAGGCCGATGCATTTATAACTATATCTTGCGTCCCGATCCCTGAGGTCTTTAGAGCTATCGTCCATTCTTCCAAATCATCATCATTTCGTTTCGTACTCGTGCCAGCCAGATTTCATCCCTTACATGTCAACATGGAGGTTGCAGGCATGGTCATCGGCGGAGTCAGCCTTGCAACAGTCTTTGACAGCTGCATGAACGCTTTCGAGTACATTGACGTTGGCAGGAGATACGGCAAAGACTCCCAGAAAGCCGCACTGAAAATCTCCGTGCTTGAGCTGCGCCTCTCGCGATGGCGTGATACAATCCCTGAGGGCTTCACGGCGGCGAGCACAAAACAGTCAGCCCAAGTCGCAGCCCTCCTAGGACAGATTGAGGAAGACCTGTTATCCTCACGCAAGACTACCGAACGCTATGCTTTGTTCGAATCTCATGAAGACGACCAAGAGCCGGCTGGCTCTGCCGCTTTAGAGAGTCTGGGCGCCAAGTTCCGTTCAATGTCGCTCAGGCGGCAAAAGAGAGAATCCGTACAAAATAAGACTCTCTGGGCGCTGAGGGATAAGAAACGACTCGATAATTTCATCGCCGACATCACAAGGAGCGTCGACACTCTCGAGAACGTGTTCCCGGTTCTTGCGCAACCATCTCCCCAGCGTGTCCAAGCCGTGATCGCGGACGTTGAAGAGCTCATCCAACCAGCAGAAGTCTCAGAGCTAGATGAAGCCTCCGAACCCATCATGTCCGTTCTCCAGGAGATCACCCCCGGCGTCGACAATCAGCTTCGCAATGCCGTCGACATCGCGGCTGCGAAGAATGCCGAAGGCGATTCTTTCCAGAATATCTTCACGAGCGACACAGCTCGGCTGCAGATAGGCGAATACATCGCCTCGGGCTATGCTGGCCCTTTCCGACCGGACAGAGTAGTCCGCTCAATCAATAACATGCGTACGACTGACAAAGCTCGTGTTCGAGTTGGCCACACTTACGGAGGGACGGATTTCATGAATGATTGAGGTTGTGGAATGTGTCACTAACGATCGTTGTTGCCCACAAGTGAGTATGCCGCAATGCTGACGCAGATACATTCGACGCAGAGGAGACGCGATCTGACTTTTGGCATGTAGTGTTTGGAGTGAATTTAGAATTATCCCCACCAGTGTTCTGGAATATCTCGTCCTATCTACAGCAACGCCGCATGAACGCCTTGTATGAAAGATGCAGAGCCGTCAAACCATGTCCCAATCGTAAACCTGATTCGTAAACTATGTAAATGCTCAAGCCTTCCACGAGCGCCTGCGCTTGGAAGTGGTCGTAGTAATGGTACTCTTGCCCTTGCCTGGGGTGGAGGTAACGGTAATGCCACCGGAAGGTTTCTTGGTGCTGCGAGCCTGATATGTGAACTTTCCACCTCCAATGTCTTGCATCGCAATAGCGGCACCAGCACCGGGGTTGAGAAGCTGAATTGAGAGCTTGGTGGAGCCATCCACGATGTTGGTGTGAGCGTTGACAGCAATGGTGCCGCCTTGCTGGGTAGTAGTGGTGTAGCTGTCGATGACCACCGTGTCGGGAGTGTTAGGATCACTGGAGACGTCGACGTTGTCGGTCGAATCGGTCTTCTCGGAGGCAGAGGTGACCTTCAGTGCGAAGGTGTATTTGGTCAATGCCGCGGCCGAAGGTGCTGTGAAAGAGGCCTTTGCTGATGTGGCACCAGTCAGGGTGACTGTGGGACCAGAAACCTGAGTCCAGCTGTATGAGAGGTCGTTGGCTGGCAAGGATGCAGCATTGTCAGCTTTGCCAGAAAGTGTGACGATGACACCTGGGCGAGTGGCAATGTCAGCACCAGCGTTGGCAGAGAAGCCTGAAGGCGGAGCTGTGCCTGTGCCAGTGCCAGTACCAGTGCCAGTGCCAGTGCCAGTGCCAGCTGTACCGCTAGCAGCTGGAGCGGACGAAGTTGGAGTAGTAGTTGTGGTGCAAGTCTTGAAGGGAGCAGGTGCAGCGCCCGCATCCGGGAATGGGTTGAGGGGACCCCAGACATTGCCATTGGCATCAGGTCCAAGACCATCACGGAGGTGAGTGAACTGCGTGAAGTCGAGCTTGCCAGGCTGGAGGCCGGGCACACCCTGCTCAGGGAAGATCCACTCTGTCACAGGGGCAACGTACTGGCCAGCAGTGATTTGACCGCCATTTGTGGCCTTTGTGCCGCCTGTAGAAGTGACGCGGTACTCGCGTGTGTATTTCGTGATGCCAGCGGATGTCGCGCGCCATGTCCACTTGTTACGAACGCCGACGGGGTTGGCCGTGCCTACTTGCACGTCGGTGGTCTGGCCGGTGCAAGGGTCGATTTCCATTCGGCTGATGACAACACCGACGCTTGAGTCTGAGGTGTATCCGATGAACTGTGCGAGTGTAAGAGACTGGTCATATGCGTCAATAATGATGTAAGTGCTGTGCTTACCCTACTGTCTGCAGGAGCAACGTTAGCAGGGTCCTGGTTGTCAAAGGTACCGATGATGGCATCTTCAACACGGATGTATGCGGGGACACCGGTAGTGGTAATCTGGACGCTGTCGGAGACGATGGAGTAGGCGATGATCTGGTTGTTCTCTCTGATGCCTGAGAAAGTGATGTAGTCTCCGGGCAAGAATGGAGCCATGATCAGAGGATCAGGTGCTTGGAAATTAGTCTTCCCCTGGGGACGCTGAGAGGCCGGGCATTTGGGGTCGTCGGCTGAGCGCGGAACGCACATCGGGAATCCACTGAAGGCTGTAGATTGTCAGCAATCTTGTCACTTGCGCCAAGGAGGTTTAAGACATACCTGTAACGCTTGGGTTTGCATCGTCGGCCGTAAATTCAGGTTTGGCAGTATAGCCAGCGGAGTACACCGCATTAGGATCATTGATGCGGACTGTCTGACCGCTCTCGAGGGTGATAGTGCCGTCGAAGCTCAAAGACTTGATGATGCCTGAGTTGGTGGCTCCGAGGAGCTGCGAGATCTGCACAAGACCAGCGATCGCCGTTCCATCAACGTAGTTGCCAAAGACCTGTAGCTGAAATCAGCGCGTGAAAAGGCAGAAGACATGCAAGAAAAGACTTACCGAAACTTCGTTGCCAGTGTGGCCACCAGCTGCTATATCCTTAAATGGCACCCATGCAGCAGGGAATTGGAACTGCAGGTTCTTGGGGATAGTAATCTGTAGCCCGCCAACTACTATTTTACCACCAGTGTTGTAGTCGCCACTATCTGCAGTTGCTCTGGATTTTGTCAGACTGTGAGGCTATCAAAGTCTTCTGGTATCGTGATAACTTACGAATCTAAGATTCCATCAAGAGAGAAGGGAACAACCGCGGCAAGTATGAAGCAGGGTAAAAGAAGGAAGATAGATAGGACTGGCACAATCATGATAATATCTGAGAAGCTGGCAAACTGTGTGCACAGCTCGATGAGATGAGATGAGGTGAGGTGTGGATGCTGATGACAGGAAAGACAAATTCAGGACGAGGTTGGTCGCTAGATAGATATACCTACCGTACAAGATATGCCAAAGCCCAGGCCAGTATCATCTGCTTCCATAAGAACACAACAGCCATGTCGCCCTCGCTTCATGGCGTTCGCGAACCACGAAATGCCAGATCCGCCATGATGATGATGAGATCCAGAACAAGTCAAGCACTGTCGCCCCTTGTGGTAGTAGACGGCTCATACACAGGCGGTGCCTGCAAGCGACGCCAGATTCAAGCCACAAGGCGGATGCTATTCTTGACCTTCAACTGCAAAGGCCCAAATGGCAGCGCTCCCAGGCTGTTACCGCGTGCGGCGAAACACAATTGGTCACGCGCAAGATGGGAAAGTTGGATAAGCCGCGGGCCAAGGACGCCTCAATGGTTCTCGTCATGTCTTACTCGTGCCCAGATGTCTTCTCACGTGGCGGCGAATGCTCGTCGACGAGGCCTGGGTCAGACCTGGGAGGCAGTGGAACAGTCATGGCTGATGTTGACTTCGAAGTGGCGTGTGTCCCAGGACGCGGGGAGTCTGGGGCGAGCCTTTCGCCTGTGTTGGAGATAGACTTTCAACGTGGCTGCCGTGTTTGGCCTTGGCACTTGGCACCCGGGCATTCGGTTCAGAGTACGCTTCGGACATCTAGAGCCTAGACCTACACCTCAACCGAGCCTTGCATGGGTAGTGTTCGCATCACTTTGATGATCAAGGCCTTCCGCATTGCCGGATGCAGCTGCATGAAGTTCTTCGCTGACGCGGCATGCAAGCCTCCACAAGCGCAGTTACCGCTGTACCGCTTTGGGATCATTATTGTCGACACGCATTGTGATGCAGCTGAACAGAGGCCTGGCTAACACTATATTACTTGGCATGTATGCACGCAGAAGTCGGCAAAGCCGCGCAAATTTGTCAATAACCATGCCCTCTGAAGCCTACTGGAAAGGCTTGAACAATTTGGACGGGCGTGCTTGGCGCCATGAACCTACCATGAAGTTGACTGGTATACTACTATACGTACTGTACAGTCAGTGTGCTGCAAGTGGCGGCTTGGATGCGGAGGCGTCGCAGCTGTCATGCCGCCTTCGTAGCATGGCCCTGAAGAGGCGAGAATATGGTAGCCATCCTGTAGCATTAGGCTCCTCACCTCCACGTGCTAGGGCGCAATAAGATGCGAGAGCGACACACAAGAACGAAGCCACGATGCGCCTTCGACCGGGTGATCGGCAATGATGGAATGTAGACCTGCAGGTGGTGAACCTTTCAGACCGCCTGGCGTAGCAGGTTGGAAAGTATCTGATATGAGAGAATTTGGTAGATCATGCGCGATCAGTCAAGGTCAGAGTGCAGGCAGCCTCCATATTGTCGATGGACAGCAACTAGGAGTGTCTCACCCTGTTAGTCGTTCTGAGCTATTCCTGTCTAATTTTCATGGTAGCATCTACTTTTCGGGACTCGGCCATCTGAGCGCAGTCCTGACTTTTGTACCAATGCCCTTCAGCCGATGGCACGGCTCGTTAGAGAACACAAATCTGACGAAACACTTCCCATGAGCCTCACCCCAGCCATCCATCGGAGTTGTGTATATGCACTCCTTCATCAAAGCGCTTGTCGCTTCCTGCCCACTCTCGACTTGAAGAACAAAAGACCAGCCTCCGGCTGGAATGCCAACCGGAAGCCCATGCAATTCCTGCATCAAGAGATCTCGCCTCGCTTGAAGCTCTTTGGTAAAGTCGATGCAATCTTCTTTGGAGTCTTCTAGCGCTGCTCGTGCCGCCTTTTGAGCTATGCCAACAGGAACAACAACATTTGCCATTCCCACCAACTGGATTTGGGGGGTCAGCCACTTCGGTCCGACGATCCAGCCAACACGCCACCCGATCAGACGCAACTCCTTCGATGCGCTTCCAATTGTCACTGTCCTTTCCTCCATTCCAGAAAACGAAGCAGGATGTACAACCGGCCGGCCGTCGAAGAGGAGTCGCTCGAATGCGGCATCATATAACAGAATAAGGTCGCGGGAGATACAGATGTCTGCTACAGCTTGCCAATCCTACTTATCGAGGTAGACCCCGGATGGCAGAGCTGTAGAACTCATCAACATGGCAGAGATACGTATGCCGTTCCTTACTTGTGTTGACTCAATGAATTGCGACAGCCTTTCCCTGGGAAACCTCCAGGTGTCGCCCGGGCGGAATTCCAAGGGGAAGAGGACAGGAATAGCTCCAGCAAGTTTCACTCGGTTGATGAGTCCAACATAAGTCGGATCAGTCATGAGCACGCCTTCACCCGGCTTGACTGTCGCAAACAGTGTGTTGAGGATCCCACTGAGCCCACCAGCTGTAATCACACAATTCTCTTCGCCAGAGTACTGCGCAACATCCCCTGTCATACGAGACACATGGGCCGCGGCTGCGTTCCGAAGACCGAGCTGGCCGACGAACGGCAGATAGCTATTATCCTCTTTGCTTGTCAAGGCTCTGTTGGTAGCTTCGATAGCGACTGGGTTGGGAGCAACGTCGGTATCCAGATTCTCCATTCGAAGCGGTTTATCATGCTGACCTATACCTGCTGGCCCCGTCTTTACCGATGATTCCTCACGAGCTGCTAATGCGCCCATGCGATCTACGCCGATACCAGCCAGTGACTGCACTCTGGTGGTGCACCGCCTTACCATTGTTGACTTTCCTCGAGTCGAGAAGAATTGTAATTTGTATCACTTTGTAAAAGTAATAAGCGCGATCTGAACGTTCCGGTACAATATCCAGCCTGATAAGACGAGTCGCAATGTTCAGTTGCAGAAGAGGAGACTCTAGGCAGCAGTAGCAAGCCGACTTGCGGAACATGCCGATCTTGAAAGCTACATGTACATCCGCTACATCCATCCGAGATACAGTAACATGTTCGCCACCTAGAAACTTTGACCTTTACGATACATGCACATTTCTGGCTCATGAAAATGCAGACACTGCTTCACGACTTGATGCCTACATTAGCAGCTACAAATGTTGAATTCGGAGAAACCGGAAATTATCATTGAGGTATCACCGAAGCCTCTGCTATATCCCAATAAACATTATGCTCGTGCTAGTAGGCTTAGATTGAGAGCTCTTACCAAAGCCTCCACGACATCCTTGTAAACACTATACTCGTGCCATCAGGCGTAAATTTGGGAACGGTACTTAAGGCCCACTCATATCCCTACAAACACTACGCTCGTGCTATCAGGCAAACATTGATCAATTCGTTAGATCGTAGCCTGGGAGATGCTGTTTGCAACAGGAGCGCAGTAATCGTGTTCAAAGCACACTGTGAGCAGTATATAGAGAATTTGGCGGTACTTCATATCATTCGTGCCTTCTGTCTTCTGTTTGTGTGATGATACCGCAGCACGAAATGAAGATACATGTAAGAGTAGAAATCAGGGTGGCGCTAAGACCAAGCAGCTCCTGCAACAACAGATAGTAAAGCAGCATGGAAGTACAATCACAAATGCCAAACGTCAATCTGGACCATGCTAGAAATCAGCAAAGAAAATACATGTCTCGAGATCTGCAGTGTCCAAAATTCTGAAAAGTTAATGTCGAGGGAAAAAAAAACATTGCTTGGCCTGAGATGAGAGATTGGCGTAGGAGCTTGACCATCGAGATGGGGCTGTTGATTGTATCAGTCGTTAGCAGGGCCAGGAATCTTGTGCTAGATGGCGTGAGTCTTACACATATAGCATCCTCATCAAGGAAATGTGATCTCGCAGTGTGCTGGCCTAAAAGCCGTCGAGGATGGCGCAACTCCGTAGAAGCATGTTACGGTATCACCCATGGGACATTTTGTACCATCGCATTTCAGCCCTGCTTTGCCCCCTCGGCCTTCCGTAGTCTCACCGGACGATAGCTCCTTCAAAGTGAATTTCTTGTTGTCAGGATCGAAATCCATAGCGAAAGTGCCGTCACCAACTGATACAGGATGGCCCAAGCAATCATCGACTCTGAAATAGCCTGTCGCATCCCCTGTGAGTCCTTCTCCAATCATGTAGTAAAGGTACCAGCTTGAGCATGTGGATCCAGGTTTTGTAACCAGCTCACCACTGAACTGAAAATCATCGGGTACAGCTTTAGCGAAGGTGGCTAAAGCAATGATGAGGAAGACGGTCTTGGTAATGAGCTCCATGTTTCAGGCTACGTTATCAATGGGCAGAGATGACGTCCTTGAAGGATTAAGTGCCTAGCTGATGGAAATGTTTTGCTTGAAGTGGTGTTCTTGAGAAGTTGATTGGCAGAGTGTCCAGGGGGAGGCGGTCGGTAGTTCGATGTTTTGATGCTTATGCTGGATACGCCGACTGATGTACCCTCGAGGCGGCCGTGGTCACTGCCGCCAAGGGCTTTGCGAGGTCATGATGTCCACGCACTCCGGGAGTTCACAGCAAACAATTTCAGCTCTTGCTGCCAGTCAATGAGCCATCAGTGATGACAAGTAACGGAAATGAAAGCTATTGGAGAAGCACACCGCCTGTCAGACCCGCAAGATGTGCAACCCGTCAATGCAAGTGAATGGTCACGTACAGGTGCTATGCGAGCTATAAATATACATGGTGGCATAGAATTTTTTTGGATTCGGAGATCTGTAAAAGCTGCCATGACTACCTATGGAGCTTTTGAGCTTCTCTGATCTGAACACAACGAACCGAAGCACTTTCCACATCATGAAGATGCGCTCGCTGGTGGTCTGACCCTAGAATCTTGTGGAGACTCTCCATGCTTGGAAACCCTTTCAACCTCGAAGTTTGTTCGTCATGGGCTCTGGGCGTACTATAAAGTCGATTTGTGGCATCAACCGGATTTTGGTGCAGGGTAAAGCCTCATAAGTGGCTCCAGATGTTGGATCGACTTGATCGGTAAGAATCTTCAATCGACAGTAGTCTTTTGAAAACTCATCTGCAAGTTGGCCGCGGTGCTCGACATTGACATTGGAGGCATCAGGTCCCCCTGCAAAGCAGCAATGCAAAGTACCCATTCAACGACCCTCGTCAACGCATTCCGGATTCGATCCCTTAAAGTACGTGCCCATATCGCCATGCACTGCCAAACCTGACTCAAAATCCATTAAGACAGCCTGATTCGGCAGACGGTCGAGCATGAGTGTATACGTTCCCCCGCCGAGGGTGAAAGAGCCGCCAGAGTCACTATCGTAGTGCTCGTCGAGTACAAAATAGCCTGTACTTTGCTGGTCGGAATTATCAGTCAGTATAAGGTAGAGGTACCAAGTGAGCCACCCGTTGCCGATAACGTACGTTTCCTCGCCGCTGAATCCGAAGCTTTTCGGTGCGGCTTGAGTGAGAACAACCATCGTCATGGCGAGGATAGTGAACATTGTTGCAGGTGCTTCGTGACAGACTGGTAGGTGTCAATTGTTGGGCCAAGGTAGTTCCTGCAGATGCTGTCGAGCAATTGGTAACATTTCGCTCCGAACTTGTTGTCAGGCCGGTAGATGCGTGTAGTTGGTGTCCAGGTGTGCCGACTAAAGGTATGGAGGAAATATCAGTGAGAGCGGTCTACGTCACCATAGTCGACGAATACGCAAACGGACAACACACGTGGCTGCGCTGTCACGATCACGAGTCCTTGAGATATTCAAGCAAGCGGAAGAGAGTTATGTTTTCACGAGCTTGCTTTACAAAGCTTTTGATATGAGTGATCAGGTTGTCAATATCGGGTCTTATGTAAGTGGAAGTCCCACAGCCAATAGCTATACAAAATGATATGAAACACAAGACCAAGAGCCGCAAGCAAAATCACATTGAGAATTCAAGACAATGCTACCTTGGAGCAGTGCAATGTCTCAGACTCCGTCGTGCACATAGGTGTAAATATCGAGTGCTAGTGCAGAATCAGATCAAAAGCCTTTGGGTGACAGATTCCGCTAGTGAGAAGCGCTCTCTATCTGGTAACATGCCCATAACTATGCTTAACTGTTAGCATCACGGAAAAAGGAGTGCAATAATGTGCAGGCATCACTGACTATACGTGCTTAGGTCGCTTCACAGTATCACGGATGCTCATGTCCAACAGGAGCACATCCCCAAATGCACGTTTGCTCGAAAGGGGGACCGCTATCTTCAGTGCATCCATTGTAGTATCTCCCCTTTATGCTTCCTTGCAGTTTCAGGCCGGAAGAGCTTTCCGTCAAAACAGATGTGCTCGCTTTCATACCGAGATCTAGAACATATACCCTATCGCCGACGGACACGGGATCGTACAGACAGCTATTGACGTCGAAACAGCCTTTCCGCTCTTTCTCTGCGGAATCATCCTTAAGAGTGTAGGAGATCCGCCAGGTCGCGCACGACGTATCTGGCTTTGGCAACTTATCTTGGATGCCCATGAATGCGATGGACTGTGGTGCGGCCAAGCCCACGGTGGCCAATGCCAATGTGAAGATGATTGATTTCATGATGATTTTCATTGCGAGAGGTGTGTAGGGAAATGTTTTGCTTGAGAATTGATGGGCGAGCTGTACTGATGGATTGATCTACAAGCTGCGAGAGCGCATTGAAATACCCCCGAGAGCAGTCAATGCTACAGTCAATAGATGTGTAATGAGAGTGGTCTGCACTCATTGGCTATACGATCAGCACAGCCTGCGCTCCACTATAGTGAATGAATATGCAAGTGGTCACTGAATATAGTTCCATTGATGCAGCTACGATCTGTACGATACACTAAGTTAGCGAAGAAGATCTAGTTCCTCTCGACAAGGCGACTCATGCGGCATGAATATAAGTGCGTGAACTGTGGAAGTCGTCGTCATTCACGGTCTTTGGTTGAATGGGGATATACATTTTGAGGGCTACAGAAGGTACCAATAATTACGTCAGGTACAGGACTGGGAACGGCATATAGAGCAATAAGCGCAAGTGAAACCATGCCGAGCCCGAAGAACAGTCGCATTAAGACACCGCAATGATATTAAAAGCGTACTCCGTGCATTGATGTAATATACGAAAACTTGATGTCGCAAGGAGAAGGTCACAGGCGTGAAAAGCGGAAGCGCTGTTTCAATCAAGACTCTTCATGAGCGTACTTACGACTAATCTAGATACAATCATAGTACAATTCGATGAATCGAATCCTGTTACTATCTACAACACGGGTGCTCTGCGCTATACGTGCTGCTAGGACGTGCCTGGCTCTGCATACATAGTCGCTGAAACCAGGATCGGGCAATGACCACATTAAGTTTCCATAAATATAGTACTTTCTAACATAAAACAGAGAACTGAAAACAGTAGCTGCAGCCACGAGAGCAAGTAACACCCCGCTGCGATCTCAAAAGGGAAACAATCCTACACAATGCAAAATTTGAAAGTGTGCAGTATGTGCACTGATATGCAACAAAAGGTCGGTAGTGCAGAATAAGCCCAACATCCTCGGGCGAAGGCAGGCTGATCAAAAAGTATGTTCAAGAGCGTACTGCTTATGGCTGCAATGAAGTTAGTACCACAAAGTCAGAGATACAGTGAAAGATGAATTCCATTTACCACGCATAGCTTCATCCTCAGAGTTGTCCACAGTTGTTCGGATCCGGCTCTTGTCCATCAGGACCACCTCCATAGTAGCACGTCTCCAAGATTCCAAGCGTGTAAGGACAAGTTCCATCTTCCTTGCATGTCGGAGGTAGCTTCCTGTCCAACTTGCCCTGCACTTTCGAGCCGGTTGACTTTTCTGTCAGGACAGCTGAGTGCTGCGTCATGTCGAGGTCGAGGTCAAAACCTCTGTCACCAACATGCTGGACAGCGCCAAAACAGCTGTCGACCCTGAAGTAGCCTGTACTCTTTTGATCTCCCTATTCGTCTGTGAGCGCGTAGTTGATTTGCCATTTTGGACATCCAACGGAAGGCCCTTTGGATTCCTTACCACTAAACAAGAAGCCGTGTGGGGCGGCTGTAGCAACAGTGGCCATAGAGAAGGCGAGGATGATCGAGTTATTGATGAGCTGCATTTTTTCAGGTAAGATATTGCTTGGACCGATGTTATGGTTGTTGAAGTGCTTGTCAAGGCGTACTGATGTTTATGGTTAGAGCTTTAGTCCACTGGCTGCAGGTGTAGATTGATATAATTGCGAGCATAGTCCGCCTTGCATTGAATAGTGAAATCTGCGTTGAATGGTGCATGGTTTGTCGATACGTATGATTGATTTTCAAGCAATCAATGACTGTGTGAGCTACTGACTGGAGTAAAACCATAATCGTGACAATAGTCGATGTCGCAGTGAATGGCATGCAGTTTCTCAAGACATATGACTGTTTGTCATTCAGTCAATGGCTATGCAAGCTATTGGCCAAAATGACGCTATCGCCACGATGTCAAATTCCCTGGAAATAGTGCATGTGTCAAGTCATGCAGTTCGCACTAATGTTTGATATCAACGCAAAGCACTCCAAGAGCGTCGCGCCTCACGTGCCGAATGTGCTAAAGAAATCAGCTGATGTGAACGACTCTATGATTGATAACGTGCTCATTAAATATCATATGAGGCAATTCTACAGAGTGCAGAGGCCAACGATGTCTGAGTTATCTCACCTGGTTGACCTCAAAGTCTTTAGCACACAGATGTTGCTCGGCTTTGAAACCAATCGTTTACGCTAAAGATGACTTCTTAGGCTTAGAAGCGTGGTATGTAATTGAAAGAATTTTCGTACTCCAGAGCTATGTAAGATCCTAGTGCAGAGCGCAAGACTACAAAGCGCAATCGAAGTCACAGCAGAAAGTAAGACTACACTGCAACACCCTCCCCAAAGAAAGCCAGCCCAGGGAGTGCCCGCATGGTAGACTATTGCGAATCAAGATTTATAGCATATAAATTCCCATGAAGCACCAAAAGTCTGTGGTTATGGTCAAGGACAACAGTCCGAGAAGAAGGAATCGCCGATCAGACAGACGTCTCGGGAATCTGCTGCTTACGACTGCCTAGGGAAATATAGGTCAATATCACAGAATCGAAATACAATTATTCATAGGCCGCGCAGGCTTACTCTATGCCTCTAATTCGCCTCACAAGCCTCCGCGTGCTCGGTTCCAGCAGGAGCACTCCCGAAGAAGCACGTCTTGTCTAGAGAGTATTGACAGGAGCCTCCAGCGCATGGATTCGCGCGAATCCCCTCAAGATGGCCCTCCAGTTTCAGGCCAGAAGAGTTCTCCGTCCAAATAGATGTACCTGCATCTATATCGAGGTCGAGTATGAATGCTTCGTTCCGAACGGATATCTGACCATCCAGACAGCTGTTAATCACGAAGTCGCCTTCTCGCTTTGCTGTATCACCTGAATCGTCGTCGACGATGTAGTGAATGCTCCAGGTTTAGCATGCCACTGATTCCATTGGTTGGATGTCTGTGAATACGATAGACTTTGGTGCAGCTTGTGCGATAGTGGCGAAAGCGAAGGCGAGGATGATAATGTTGGTGATGAGCTCCATTGTACCAGGTGTGATAGAAGTTGAGGAAGATGTTATGCTGATCGAATTGATGATCAAGCTGTACTGATGAATCTGGAGAGTGCCTCGGTCTACTGCCGGCAGGTACAGACTGATATAACCTCGACAGCTGTTTACGTTATAGTCAATGCCAATGAAAGCTCCTAACAGTCAAGATAGATGCTACTACAGTGAAGGGCACAGCAAGCTATTAACGCTTGCGGATTAATTATCACAGTCAGCAGCCGTGCATGCTACTGTCGCACTGACGAAGCGGTCAATACTTGCCATAGCATGCCCCGTCAAAGTCTTCCTGCTGAAGTCATACCAAGAAGAAAGTAGACCTCGAGCCGGTTTGTTCAACACAATCCATTAAGTACAGTCGTAGTGAGAGTCGATGGAATCGTTGTAATTACAATATGCTACGGGATTGACTCGTGCTTTGCTTGCTCTGAGCACCTGTGTAGCTCGCAAAACGCAGTCACGGAAGCACGATCAGCCAATGACTTGTTCGAGATTCCAACACTGATCCCCAACACCGTGTCACCGTATTCACTCAAGCGCGATGGTTGAGCTTGGCAGCTGCCCCGACGCGTGAACAGCAATGATGCGCAGTGTATCGTGACCCTAGTCCCACATGCTGTTTCTTGTGACAACATCAGCGCGAGGCCACCCAATTGTGTAGACATTCAATCCGCCTTGCTCAAGGCTTTGTCTATGCACCAATGACCACGATGGTGCTGCGGCGGCTGCCCGGTGCAGCTTTGATCAGTCTTTGTATTTGCTTCAGCATAATGTTCGCGATGTTGAACTGAAGACTTGCTGAGGCTATTTCGAGGATGCTGAAACTCTCCTTGATGCGAGCCATTTGCGGGTCATCGCTTCAAGAAGCTCAACAGGCAAGATAGTTCCGTGTATCATAGGCCATCGAATAGGTATTAGAGATGCACATCGACCGTGGCGTCTACATCTGAGTACTGAATTGTTTTAATTCGCATCAAGTGTAGGACTTCAACCGTCGATTAGCTTGACACAACCGATAGCCGCAGCTGCAGCAACGCCACCAAGGACAACCATCTCGAGGGCGCTCTTCGTACAGTTTCGCCAGCTCCTGACTCCGATGAAAGCTGTCTTGACCCAGCCAAACACGAAGAGAGCCATTGCCATCACCAGAATGCTCCATCGAAGAGCAATAGCAGGGTCTGACACAATCAAGTAAGGCGCCAACGGGACCAATCCGCCACAGATGTAGCCCAAGGCAACTGTGAGGCCTGAGAGGTATGCTCTTGAAGGAGCGTAGTCATCTTCGTCCATGTTGTGGTGGAAGCACATGAGGAATTTCTTCATTTGCTCGCCATCGTCGTCGAGTTCCCGGAGTCGTTCCAGCATAGCATCGAGCACTGGTTGCGGGAAGTCGTAGGCGGCGAAACACGATCGGACCAGTTCGGATGTCTTCTCTGGATCCGTCGAGACGATCGACTTTGTGTCTGTGAGGCTGGCGATGTAAGCTTCGCGTTCGCTTTTGGCACTGAGGTAGCCGCCGAGACCCATCGAGATAGCGCCGGCGACCAGCTCAGCGAGACCACCATAGATGATAATGTTTGTATCGCCGAGTGCCGAAAGACCAGCTGTGAGTGCGAATGGCACGGTGAGGCCGTCTGAGAGACCGATGGTCACATCGCCGAAGAAACGAGCTAGGTCGAAGTTGATCCAAGGTTTCCTTGCCGGTGGAGTCGAGTATGCTGGCTCCGGATCGAGAGTCTCATATGTGTGAGATTTCGGGTCTTTCGCTGATAGAAGAGGGGAATAGCTAGGATCCTTCCGTTTGTCTGAGTTTGTTGATGTGAAGAACATGTCGATGTTGTGCCAAGCTGTGGGATGGAAGGGTATGATGGAATCGAAGACGGAAAATGTCAGGATGTCCGGAAGGTATTACAAGGCAACGCGAAGTGCTCACGACAACAATGAACGGCACCAGAGGTGAGATAAAATACTTAGCAGTGATCAAGTAAGGGCATGGGAGGGCAGGTGCGAAGCTGTCCGCGACCAATCAGAAGCCGGCTTATGGTAAGCTCAGAGCTCGTTTGCTTGCCTCGCGGTCCTGCGCAACGCAACGCAGAACGTCAGGGTACGAAAAATCATGGCAGAACGTGCATACCATGCGAGAGCAATTGCAGCTAACGAGCGTCCTGCGAAAGGTAAGCATTAATGCACGGCCAAATGCAAGACTGTGCACCAGACTACCAGACTACCTTTGGCAACGCTGTCACTTCGGGTGAACTCTTTTCGGGAAACACCTCCAGCAGCAACCCTGTGCCATGCCATCATCGGACATGACCTCGCTTCCATGTTCTTGACATTACAAAAGCCTTGCTTCACGATGGTAGAAGAAGTATGGCGGCATGATAAGACGTGGGACTGCGTCTCGTGCCAACGACAGGAGGTACCTCATACATCAAAGGAAAAGCAGACCGGACTTGACGCCCAGCCAAATCCGGACCGGACATATCGAAGTTGCTCCGGGAAGCCGCTCAGCTCTGCTGTCCTTGCGCTTAGTGGCTGGGCCGACGTTCTCTACACGTTATTATCGACCTGTAAGTGGCGTCTTTTGAAGTAAATATCGAATACACTTTCAGAACGAGCAACAGTTCCTCCGTCTCCATGAATGTTATGTGAACAAACAGGAGATGGGTCGCACGGCAGCACACTATATAATAATGGGGAGCAGCCATCATTTGCATAAATACAATCATCCCGCGTTCGAACCAAACATCTGTGTACTCTTGCCCGTTTTTGCTGCTCATATAATCCAACGATATTGATATTCAATTGCAAGATGATTATCACGAACTTCGACCCCGCCACCTCGATCCCGTCCCTCCAAGGCAAGGTGATGTTCGTCACAGGCGGTACTGCCGGCCTCGGTCGCGAGACCATCCTCAAACTCGCCGCCCACAATCCAGCGCACATCTACTTCTCCGGCCGCTCTCAGTCCTCCGCCACAGCACTTTGCAAGGATCTCGCTGCCACTCACCCCAATGTGCCCTGCACATTCGTCCGTGCCGACCTTGCCTCTCTAACATCCGTCAAAACCGCGGCCGCCGACTTCCTTGCGCAAGAATCTCGCCTAGACCTCTTCTTCGCCAACGCAGGCGTGATGGCTCTCCCTGCAGGCCTGACTAAAGATGGCTATGAAACGCAATTCGGCACGAATCACATCGGCCACGCCGCGCTGGTCAAGCTGCTATTGCCCACAATGGAAGCAACCGCCCAGCGCGGCAACGATGTGCGAATCATCTGGAACACGTCGGAAGGTTACAAATTCGCGTCTGGCATTGAATTCTCCGGCCTGAAAACGCCGCAAGGCTGTTTGTCGCCCGGCTACATTCTGAACGATTGGTGGCGCTACGGCCAGAGCAAGCTTGCGAACCTCTTGTATGCACGCGAGCTCGCGAAGAGGCACCCGACGGTGACTTCGGTGTCGATACATCCGGGCGTGGCGGATACGGGTTTGGTATCGGGCTTGGGAAGGTTTAATCGCTGGTTCGTGTGGCTTACGACGATGGGGATTCGGGTGCCAGTTGAGCAGTGTGCGTGGAACCAGCAGTGGGCTGCTACCGCTCCGAAGAGTGCTGTGGTTAATGGGACTTTTTATGAGCCTGTGGGTGTCGAAGGTGGTTTGACGAAGGCTGCCAAAGACGATCAGCTGGCGGGAGAACTGTGGGATTGGACGCAGAAGGAGCTGGAGTCGCTTGGTATCTAGATATTGGTGATTTGTACTCGCGTTCTGTCTTAGATCAATTCACGTATGTCAGTATTTAGTACTTCGGCTGCCATTGCCTCTGCTTCTAAATTGCAAAGTTGTAAATAGGCTCTTCGTCATTACTCTTTCTTAGTCATTTCGCTCGGAGTCTGCTCAATCTTCATGTACGCGTCCGCAGAACCGGTGTTGTAGGCGATCATCTCTGCATTTCGTGTGGCTTTGATGTGGAGTATGTACAATATACAGGGTAACGGCCTTCCGTGGCCTTAGTGAACTTGCACCATTTCTGTTGTGCGCCAATACTCCTCTGCTGCCTTCTCGATGAGTTACGCTGTAGATCTCTTTCTTTCTTGCACATTCTTCGCTTAATCGTCGTAGCCCTGGGGTATCTGGCGGGGGCCCTTAGGGACTGGTCGCGTGTTATTAGCTTTGTTCATACTGTCCAAGCGGTATGCCTCCACGATGTAGAATTTTGCCTGCTCTTCTGCCTCTCGGTCACACGGAATATGGAGGAGTCGTGGTAGCGCTTACCAGGGTATGTGAGAGGGATGGCGGATCTGTTGGGGTCGCCGAGGCGTTCGCGGAGAGGGGGAACAACAGCCTAGGAATATCATGCTCAGCATCTTGACTCCGTCTGGTATCATGATCTTCTTCCAGGCCTAGCATACCACAATCAGAGGGCCGAAGCTGCCAATGACCAAACTCCAGAGAATGGCGGGCTTGTGGCGCGCAGCCCAGTTGATGTATTGGCGGGGCGCTGCCCAGAAAGTGACGGGCGCCATTGCGAGCGGTATGTGTGTGTTTTGTGGTGGGTAGGGGGAGTGCGCAGGTGTATCTGGTCGCGATATAGCCGGTAATCTCGAGGTCGAAGCAGTGCACTGATGCTGGCGTCGTCTCTCCGCCTCCGCGCGCGCTGGCGATGGCCAATGGCAGGCCTTGGCAGGGCAGCAGCAAGCGGACGACGTAGCTCCAACTTACACGTATGTATGTTGCAGCTGTCCGATCGACTGCTCCTCGTCGCATCACACACCTACACTCACAATGCGATCGTTCTTTTTGGGCCTATTCTTGGGCCTCTTGAGCTTCGTCTCAGCTCTGTCGGCTGCTGGCAACAATTTGCTTGTTGTCGTTGACGATGAAGCCGATAGAGGAAAGTACTCGACCTTCTGGTCGGATCTGACTTGTAAGTAGCATTGTCCAAGATCGGCTACACAGAAATGTTTGTAACAATAGCTGATCATTCTGTATAGCAAGAGGCTTCCAACTCACCTTCCGCGCCGCCAAAGATGCACAGCTTTCCCTCTTCCAACACGGCGAGCCCGCTTACTCGCACCTCCTCCTGCTTCCGACCAAGTCAAAGGGCCTTGGTCCCGCTCTTACACCTAACCTGATCGTCGATTTCGTCAATGCCGGTTCCAACGTCCTTCTCGCTCTGTCTGGCGAGAGCGCCGTCCCCAGCGCCGTCAGCAGCCTTCTGTTGGAGTTGGACATTGTACTTCCTCAGGACAGGACGAGCATGGTGGTGGATCACTTCAACTACGACACAAATAGCGCCAGTGAGAAGCACGACGTCCTCCTTCTCCCCTCATCCGACTTTGGAAGCAAGGCTGTCAAGAACTATTTCTCGGTTGATGGTCTCGTGGCTCTACCTCGCGCAGTTGGACAGGTTCTTGGAAACGCCAGCCCGCACTTGTCGCCTGTTCTGCGCGGATCCGAGACCGCTTACACCTACAACCCCAAGGAAGACGCCGATGGTGCGGAGGATCCCTTTGCGACTGGTAAGCAGATCAGCCTTGTGACCGCTTTCCAGGCTGTCAACAGCGCTCGATTCTCCGTTCTCGGTAGCAGTGAAGCTCTGGAGGATGCTTGGTTCGATGCTTCTGTGCAGCTGGCTGGTTCTAAGAAGTCTGCATCCAAGACCAGCAACCGTGCCTTCGCACAAAAGCTCTCCGCGTGGACTTTCAAGGAGACCGGTGTCCTGAAGACTGGTCAAATCACCCACTTCCTGAACGAGGGCAGCCAGAAGGGTGCTGCCAACAGCTCCACTGGCGTGTCCCTCGCAGGCGTCGACGTCAACCCTGGAATCTACCGCATCAAGAACGATGTTTACTACTCTATCGAAGTTTCCGAGTGGGTCGGAGATCACTGGGCGCCTTTCACCCCTGCTGCTGGCGATGACCTTCAGCTTGAGTTCAGCATGCTCTCGCCCTTCCACCGTCTCAACCTGATCCCCTCAAGCACCACCGCCAACTCGACCGTCTTCACTCAGACTTTCAAGCTTCCCGACCAACATGGTATCTACAACTTCTTCGTTGAGTACCGTCGTCCTTTCCTCACCAATCTCGAGGAGAAGCGTACCGTCACCGTGCGCCACTTCGCTCACGACGAGTACCCTAGGAGTTACGTCATCACTGGCGCCTACCCCTGGATCAGTGGCATCTGGGTCACTATCGCCGGATGGGTTGGCTTCGTCGCACTGTGGATGTACAGCAAGCCTAGCCAGCCGAAGGCCGACATCAAGGTCGAGAAGAAGGCGTAAAATCTAAACGAAGCCGTTTGTATTGATCTGTAACTTATGCTCACGAGGAGATAGACCAAAAATTTCAAAAGTTCAACTTTCTACCAAAGATCTCAAGGAGCGTGATATGTAGCCATGGTTTTGCGTTATCCGATTTTTAATACCAATGAGGATGCTAACATGGACTTGAAAGTGCCGATACAGAAGAGTCTGCCGATCCTTCATGGAATTCCAGCAGCTTTCAAACATCTGGTCTCAAAGCATTTGCCAAAGCAAAACAAATAACGCCGTATCGCAAAGAAGAATCATCCCGCAGACGAACTCCTTGAACTGCAAACATCATCCCAAAAAGAAAACAGACTCCTTTCTGTCGAATTCAATTCCGCTCTGTCAACCGACCCTCACAATCCATACCAATCTCTCCTGCAGGTGTTGATGAACTCAAAGTCGGCAGAGTTGTAGTAGCACCAGCACAAATACGCCAAACACAACACAACGAGTGCGGTCAGAGTGTTCCTGCACTGTCTGCAACGCGCAGACACACGCTCGAGCGTCCTGTTTGCTGTCTTGAGTTGCTCGCCGATGTTGTGCAGACGGACCGCCTGGCCAGCGATTATGTCTCGCAGGTCTCGCACGCTAGAGGTGGCGGAGCGGCTTGAAGCTGTGGCGTTCTGTATGTTGTGGTTGTTGGCGCCGCTTGAGCTGGGAGTAGGAGCCGCAGGCGAGGCGAGGAGGCTGGCGTTGTCGCCTGCAGCGTGTGGTGTTGCGATGCCGGGTGTAGCAGGCTGCTGCGCCTGGCGAAACAGATTCTCTGCTGTCAGGTGAGGGGGTGGTGGCGAGGAAGGCAGGTCGACATCTGGTCCCAGTGGTGTCTCTGGGATCCGCTCGGACGGGTCGTGATCGGGCGTGCGGGAGAGCTGGGACGGTAGCTCCTCGCTGTCGTGACCCTGCTGGTGGTCATTGTCGTTGTCATTGTCGACCTGTTGGGAGTCCGCGGAACCCAAGTTCTCCTCCTCATCGATCTGATCGTCTCCGGTCTGCGGTCTCTGGCGTGGCGGACCAGAGGGTGTCGGCTGTGTCGCCTGACTGTTCGTCATCAAGGCGTTGTTCTGCCCCAAGGTTCTCCGCCACTTCGCAGGGGTATCAGGGATGGGATCAGTGGGTGTGGTGTCGGCAGTGCAGTATTCGTCGCCTCTATGAAGGCGGTCGCCTTTTCCACAGCGCCAGCAAGTCCCTTGGCTGGAAGTCGCCTGCGGTGCGGGTACTGGGCTCGGAGTAGCGGTCTCGGCTTTTATCTGGGATCTTGTCGTCGGACTCATGATGGCGACTGCTCCGTGGGTGGGTGAGGAGAAGCAAGCTCGTTGTCAAAGCCATGTCCATCCATGGGACTCCTTATATGAGCGCGAAGTGTCGTCTTCCGCCTGTCTGAGTTCGACACAAGTGACTTCTGGATCAGGCGATTGGACAAAGAAAGCAGAAACGATTGGACAAGGTGTCTTGAAGTGAAGGAGACGTAATCCTGTTCTCGCCATGGTCGGCTGCGAGATGTCTTAGGAACCTGGAAACCGTGAAGAGAAGACAAAGAAATTAGATCATCACCACGACGGAGCTTCCTTGTATCAATAACTTTTTCCTGTTTCTGACCCAATCATGTCTCAATTGTTGTGTCGCTAGTGTTCAAGTGTGAATATAGGACTTGTCAAGTGGATCGACTCATACAAGGTCTGAAGATGCCAGTCCATCGGCCCTGCAGAGAGTATCAGCTGTCAGGAATGATCGACAGAGAAATTAGTCGTAAAACCTTCACGACTATGCGGAGCGATATGCGGTATTGCGCCGAACGACGCTGAATTCCTATCGTGAGAACGGATGAAGGCTACCAATTGGATTTCTATTGGATTGTTCGTGCGGTATTGCATTCTTCAAGCACACCAACATTCTAGGCACGATTCAACAAATTCTTGGGTATATACAACGCGTGAATCAACGAGTGGACCGATCATAATGAGCGACTAATATATTAACTATCCAAAGTATGTACATAAACCCTTCAAAAGCATTTTCATCATAAGACATCATCTGATCGATCGCCCTCTAGAAAATCTAGAAGTGGTAAACAGGCTGAGGGCCAACAGTGCCGTACTCGCCAGATCCATAGCCGTGACCAGCAACCTTGCGAGAGTTGATGTTGGAAACGCCGAAGTAAGCCATCTCCTTGTCCTTGTTGTCAACAACAGTCATGACAGCAAATGCATTGTCAGCGCCAAACTGCGCGCTGTAACCCCACGAGACATTGATCGGGGAGTTAGCAGTGCAAGGAATGTTGGACCAGCTCTCATCCGGAGCGTCCTTGACGTTCGAGCGGCTGATGCTGCAAGTCACGGCGGGGCGGTTGTCGCTGCCAGTCAGGCTGAACTTGTAGTCGCAGCCGGACTTGTCGTCTTTGCAGTAGCGGGTCAGATCCTTGACGGTCCAGGTCAGGCCGTTGGCCTTGGTCTCGCCGGCGGCAGGAGCGGGAGTGGCGGCGGCGGAGGCGGCACTCTGAGCGGAGCTGGAAGCTGCAGCAGAAGAGCTAGCGGCGGCCTGGCTGGTTGACTTCGCCTTGCAAGACTTGGCCGAGCTGGAGGCGGGCTTTGCAGTGGTGACGGGAGCAGCAGTGGGAGTGGTGGAGACGGCGGCGGGCGTAGTGGCCGAGCTGGTCTTCTTGCAGGACTTGGCTGAGGTTGTGGCGGTGGAGGTGACGAGGGTCAAGGCACCGTTGGTGGAGATGCACTGGGCACCACCTGGGTAGCTGTGGGCCGGGTTGCAAGCAAAGCTGGCGGTGGCGGTGGATGTGACGAGGGTCAAGGCACCGTTGGTGGAGACGCACTGGGCACCACCTGGGTAGCTGTGGGCAGGGTTGCAAGCGAAGCTGGCGCTGGAAGTTGTCTCACGCTTCATGGGACCGGCGAGAGCGCCGGTCGCTGCGACAGCGAGAGTGAGGAGGGCGCTGGAGTGCATGGTGACGATGATGTAGCGAGTGGTGTGCAGATATGTGTAAGCGCTTTAGATCTGTAGCAGTGGAGTACCGGGGCTCGAAGGAGTATTAAAGAGCTGTTGAAGGATGATGATGGACAAGGATCCTGGACCTTCATGTCGATGGGTATATATATGCCCAATGGCAAGTGGCAACATTTGAGAGGCCATGGTTATTTCTGGCATTACGACATCACCAGCTCGTAAGTAGGTGCCATGGTAGTGTCAATCGAGCGGCGATCGAGCTCGTATACCCGACCCTGTGACCAAGGATCCGCCATAGTGCTAGTACAAAATCTGTACAAGCGATGGGATTTGAGTTACGAACACGAACTGTCCGCTCTAGGAGAGTGCTGTATAGCTCTGGGCTTGTAGCCAAAAATAGGCGCGGATGAAGGACGATCTGGAGCCGTCACGGGCCGCTGTGAAGTCTATTGTGGATAAAGTGTCTCTCTCGACGTCATTTGCGATCGAGAATTCACTGGCGTGTTGCCGAGGCATGCCACAGTCGTAAAACTGCTCTTCGTGTTCTAATAGTCTCAAGTCCAACGAACAGTGCGCATACGAGATCGGAGTAATATGATATCACGTGCCGGATGACCGACAACGATCGGCAAGTCGATATCATCTACAGTCGAAGCACATATCGTTCGAGCGGCGACTAAAAAGCAAAAGCACCACCATCTTAACGACTTGCAGCACATGCTTGGAGCGCAGATGTAAGGAGAACTAACAGTCAGTACTATGGTGTATCTAAATGCTATTCTCGATACGTTGTTGCCCAGTGATAGGCCTTAGAATCTGTCTTCTACACAATCATTCGGCATCATCTGCACAGTGGGGCCTGTACCGCGAGTAACACGAAGATGATGGTCAATGCGCCCAAATGCGGTGAGGTGTCATGCTACCCAAGGAAAGTAGGGAAAAATAAAATAAAGAACCAAGCAGTCTCATGTCCAGCGGTGATATGAACAGAGGAAAGCCTCTATCTTGCTGTGCTGTAGCGTCCAGTCTCATGTGTATTTCGTCTCGTGTCAGCTGGCTATTTGCAGCTGCAACGGTCCAAGCCGTGTTTTCGCGAAAGAGACAGTGCTTCACCACTGATGGCGAAGCTTGCTGTCCTCCTCATGCAGCAACATGAGGATCTCCGCCGCTCTCTTGATCTCCTCATCGGGTTCGGAGGTCTCTAGCTGCCTGGTAAGGGCCGCGCGGTCAGCGTTCATCGGTGTGGCCAGGTTAGGAGAAGCAACATGATGGCGACGTCTAGTCGTCTTGGCTTTCTTCGGCGGAGGAGCTGGTGGTGAAGAGTAGACGACAGACGAGTCGCTGCTGGCTGGTGGCGACGACTTGTATGAGCTGTCGCTGACGATCACAAGCTCGTCTTCATTCTCTTCCACCTCTTCTGAAATTGCGATGCGCTTACGAGTCTGACGCGTCTTACCGGCAGCACGTCTCGGTGTCGGCAGTGTTGCTGGCGAGGCAGAGCGCTCGCCGTTGATGTCGCGCCAAGCTGACTCTTGGGCCCTGATGTCGTTGTATGGTTGAGTGAGGAGTCGCATTGAGCTGTCGCCGGCACCGCTGGAAGTGTTGTTCGGCACCAACGGAGGAGATGTATCGCGGTTGATGCTCGTCCATGCTGACTGGTATGTGCGTGCCGGAGAGGACCTTGGAGAGATGTCAGAGTCGTCGCTATCCAGCTTCGTCTTCTTGCCACGTTTGCTTGGACCGGCTTCTGGGCTGAAAGGTGAGCCCTGCTTGAAGTACGGCCTCTTTGTGTCTGGACGCTTTGCATGGCCAGGAGTCAGCGTTGGTGCAGAAGTTGGCGGTTGGTACTGCGGGATGTACGGCATCTGTCCTGCCGGACTTGCTGGTGTTGCGCTGCGGCTGGCCTGGAGTCTCCAATCCTGCGCCTGCAATTCGGCCCTACGAACGAGGTCGGGATCAATCTTCCAGCGCTCAAAGCCTGGATGATCAGGCGGCAGGCACTGCGTGACGAAGTCAGGGCCGAACACAGGTGCCAAGACCCAGCGAATGTCATAGCAGAAGGTCAAGCATAGCGCTCGCGCGCAGGCGAAGGGTACCCAGTAGCCTTGAGCGGTCAATGCACCGCCGGTGATGCTGTAGGAGAGGTCTCCTAAGCCAGCGTTAGCCCTGAGGGCCTTGGCCGGGACAGTCTATTCAAGATGTCAGCAGAGTTGAATGCAGGACAGGAGACGAATTGAGACTACCTTTGCATGACCGAAAGCTTTGAACATAGCCGTCATGCGTACGAGACCAATTTGATAGTCCCACATGACCCTGTGAACTATTTGACCAGCATCACCCGGCACAACGAAGGTATAGGAGAAATCTGTCATCAGTCAACCGTGATGATTCTTCAAGGGACACCGAAGGAGCAATAGGAAGGATGACATACATTCAAAAGCATCACGACCAGTCTTGGTGGAGAAGTCCTTCCTGTCGCTAGCGTACGGTATGTGCTTCGGAAACTCGCTGATCAAGCCAGGACCCTCGGCAGAGACTTGGAATCTGCGATGCTGGCTGACGATCTCGTCTCGAAGCATGGGATCGGAGCAAAGGAAGTCTGAGTTGCATTCGAATGACTTGTACCTGACGATACCCTTAGTAGGAGCAGGCTTGGCCACGCCCTTTCCATTCCTCTGGCGCCTTGTCGAGGCTGGAGTGATAGGAGTTTCAGAGCCTGGAGTGGGAGTCGGCGTGAGGTCATTCGCAGTGTAGGCTGGAGTCGAGAAGCGACTGACAGGATGATGTGCCTCTTGGTCGTTTCCCATGGGGTTGAGGAGGTTGTTGATCCGAAGCATGTTGGTACCGGTCGGCTTCGCAGTCTGCTCAGTCGTGACGCTGCCACGGCGAGAGCGCTGAGGGCTGAAGGGCGACGGCAGCGTTCGTGCGGGAGTGAAGACGTTGTTTGACATGGTGTAACGCCAAGGGAGAAGTGTTGCCCGAAGAAGAATGCAAACAGAGTGCGAGTGTGCATGCACGGCGGTGTAGACGCAATCTCAAGGTCAAGGGCGAGGATGCGACCTTATACAGCAGGGGTGAGAACCGACACTCAGTCACCACGCACGATCTTAGACAGCCTGCGCTAGTTCGTCTGCAGGACTTAAAAGAGATGCGTGCACCGCGGCCCGTAATGTCTCGCACACATTGGGGCGCTGTCAAAGGACGCCAGCGGATGAGTAAGGTGTGCCTGGGTGGGGAGCAAAGCAAGGTCTCGCGATGTATGGTTCGCTGTGACTTGCATGGCCGCGCTCGTGGAGTGTTTGCGTGGATGGCCCAGCCAGTGTGAAGAACGCTTGGGAGTTTGCGGTGTGGGACAAAGCGTGGATGTCTTGGATGCTTGCTCCTCATTAGACTCATGCCATGCACTGCGATGCAAGCACCAGTTTGCCAGCTGCCACCCGTCAGGAAAGCAACCACGCAGATGCATAGGGCTACCCGAAGAGGAAGATAGAGCTCTGACGCGCGGGTGCCTAAGCGAGCCAATGTTTGAGCCTCACCATCGATGACAAGACACCATTACCATTTCCGTCTGGAATCGTCACTGGCCTGACAGCACGGTGGACATCCGACTCGTAAGCCAATGGCACGCTGCAATGCTCATGAGCTTTGTGCACAGCCCTGAGTCTGACAATTGTTACTTGTGCGAGCTGTCAATCACAACGCACTCCACTGACGGTGAGACCTTACCAATGATCTCGACATACTGACGCACCGTTCCATCCGTACAGGAGAGCACACCTGCTCGTCGCGAGCTCTTCAAAGCAGGTCCCAATATGTGGCCCTTGCTTTGTGAAGAAGTGCCTGAAGACCTTCAAGCACCCGAGTAAGAGGAGATGATGTCGCTTCTCGGACTTGGCAGTGGCCCTTTAGTGGTGTCTCTAGCTATTTCCCGCTTGCTGACTATGGTGATTTGAGACATCACGCCTGCAGACGTGTGTCTGTGTGCAATGGCGATCGTTTACCGGCAGTCATATGTGATGCTGCAAGCTTGCTGCGACGTTCCGTCGACCGAGCCAGGCGAGCATCGGAGGAACCCGTCCAGGCCAATGAACCGTTCCAGGAGGAACGGGAGCGGTTGTAACAAGGGAACGGGGAGGGATGGCATGGCGACTTCCGTGAATTGGGAAGGACTCGACTAGTAGACCGAGGCCGCACGATCATTGTTGGGTGTAACCGTGTCAGACTATTTCTCCCCGGTACTTGGAGAATCCAGATGTAAGCAATCGAAGTCCACAACGAGACGACCCACACACTCTGCAGACGAGATCCCGGGTACCGGTCACCGCCTGCCAAGCTAAGTGCAGATCTTGCAGTAGACGAGAGGACGCTCCAGCACATCTGCAGTCTCGGGCACGGCCTCGTGGCGTTCGTCGTTGATGCAGAAGGGTGCCTCGCCCAATGGCCGCACAGGGGGTGTCTCCACCGCTCGTCGCACGAGCTTGACCGCTTCTGTGTAAACTGCTCATGCTGCACGTTGCCGCTGTCAAAATCCTTCGAGCCACTAGATTGACAGGTTCGTCACACGGACACCACGTCCCACCGGCGGCGAGTAGGCTGCAGACGCGGTCGTCGCACACATGGTGGGTGTTGATGGCTATGTCGGTTCGGGCATCCAACCGAACCAAGGTTACGAGATTCGGTATGGAAGGGGCGTGGTGCGACGTGATCATACGCGGCTATCCGTCAATACCGACATGGGTGTGGTCTCGAGACTTGGCGTTTCTGACGACAGAGTCACCCCATTAAAGCTCTTTATACTCGGTGGTGCCATCAAGGTCGAGGGCGTGTCGAATGTCCGCATGTGCTTGGTGGCGAGCCATCTTACATTTTGACGTAAGGAGGAGCTATGTTGACCAAATCCAGTGAAACCAAATTTTCCAGGGGCGCGGTACGACATGGTTGTCGAACACGAGCCGAATTCGGGGTGTGCTTCGAGATAACCTCATGCCACAACAGAAGGTTCACATCGTGACTTCTACCTTCCTCGATCCTTCTTGCTAACAACCCTGTCACTATGTCCACTGTCTCGTCTGATCGTCCTCCGGCCAAATTCCGGCCTGACCACGCCCAGGCCCACGCCTGGATCTTTACCGCTTGGGAGCCTTATCTCCACCATTCGGAAGTAATAGTCCAAGGTGTCCGGATAGGCCAGGCAAGCTGTCCGCCAGTCTGCGTCCACGCCTATTCGTAGATTCGTGTCCGCATTACGTAGCTGACCTTGCAAGTATTGCAGCTCGTTGGGTCGAAGTGGCGGGTTGCCGTTGTAGTGCTGGTAGAGCGAGTAAAAAGGGAGACTTTGCAGGTATGCAAGATGTGCATCGTAGCGTACAGCCTTGGCATGCTCGAACATTTGAAGGATGTGGTTGCGGGAATTGTCAAGGACCCAGTCACTGAGAGTCGAAGGATATCATGGTCAGCGATGGTCGAGATTTCAGACTCGGAGACTCTACTCACCGAATTTGCTGTACACCCGACCATCGATCTTGAGCTTGCTGCAATGCTTTCTGAAGACTTTCGCCTTCATGTGGACATTCGGGGAATGGAGCTGCACCACAAATGGCACAGCTGGGTTCCAGAGATGGTCGAGCGGCCATGGTGCAAACTCAGGATATCTTGGAGGCTGGTTGAGATGTACTTGTTGGAACGAAGCAAGAGTAGCTTTTGTATGTACAGCAGCAGAGCATCAGTAAGAACACGCAGCACCCGTCACCACTGCACTCCAGCCCAAAGCAAGATGAAACACCATTAACGCGGTGTGGATAAGGACAACGAGCGTCGCATGACGTGGTCAGTGGGAAAAGAAGGCAAGAAAATATTACAAAAGAAGGATGCACTGCAGTTCAACACCTACAGCTGACGTGCCGGCCCACCGCCCAAAGGCAAGGTACAGATAGTACCTCCTACTAAGGCGCAGGACCCGCAGGTGACATTCTTACCGCAACAACAAGTGCATCCGCGCAAGCTCACGAGCGACCGAGTCCAGCCAGAAGCGGAAGGGTGTTGCGTTCGGGCAGCTTAGTTGCCGCACAGAGTGGCTGTCGCCGATTGGGTCTTGCGGCTGCAGATATGCATGTTGCGCTGGCTGGCGGTGGAGTGGAAGTGGAGGAGGTCGAATGCCGCGTCCAGATGCAGGAATCGAAAGAAAGATTACTAAGGGGTCGGAGCCGGAGCATATGTAAGGCTTGGATGCTTTGGAGGGCAAACACTCAAATGGCATGTCTCTCGTGCTTCTCCCAAGAGTGAGGTGTACAGACAGAAGCAGGTGTTGTGAAACCCGCCACGATCCCGAGTCTTGCTTTATGGTTTGCCGATCTCCCATCCTGCTTCTCTCGGCGGCGGGCGATCCGAGCAGGAAAGTGGAGCCGCTACCATACATCTCCACTCTGGCACGCCTGTACAGATCTCAATACTGAGTTATACACCGCATCACGATCTCAACCATTGAGATAGACAGATGCGGTATGATTGAGATCGGGCGAGCATGTATCATTACCCCTTGAGGATGCATGATCTTCACCTGGAACGCAGAAGCGATGAGAGCTGTAGTAGTCTTTCGCTTTGAATCAGTGATCCTCCACCAGTTTCTCGAGACAGTGGAAGGAGACATCTTGACCAAGGATGAGAGGCTCACGCCCGTCCTGCCGTGAAAGAGCCACAAAAGCCCGCCTCAACACCACACTCCGCGCCACCACAACAAAAAGCAATAGGGCAATCTTCCTCAACCTTCGCTAGGGTTTGGGGTTGGGCACTCGGGTCATATATCATGCAGCCACACGCATGCACGTGACCTCAACCATACCTTATACACGTATCAGTCAGCTTGAAAGTATCATAGGGCATCGCACAAGCGGAAGGTCCTCGCCACAAAAGCTTGCATACCAAACAGCTAGGTCGTCACATCAGTGTCTCAATGGCGCTCTGAACTCGAGCGAAGCCATATTCTGATCACCAAGATGCATGGTGAGAATAGCAACATCTGTCGATATCTCTGGCTAGCTTGCAAAACTCCTCCAGAATGACACCACCCCATCCTTCGTCGCACGCTTAGAAACTCCTCCTAAAAGAGTGTCTCAAGCCCGTTGCACAGTGCAAGCAACCAGCGGCATCGACAAGACCACCAAAAGGAGGAATCGCAGCGCTCGTGAGTATAAACACGGCGGACGAAAGACAGACTGGAACTGAACGACAGTAGACCGGCTGAAAGAGCACAGAGCAGAACATGAGGTGACCGAGCGTGCGCCAAAAAACAACCAACATCGTCATCGACACTCAAATCGTACAGCCATACACCTAAAAGTACAAACAAGAACAGCGTCCAGCCTCGGCTTCCTCTCGGGTCTTTCGCTTCAACTTGAAAAGCGCCAGCTAGCCGTTGCCATCCTGATCACTAACCGTCCACCTCCTCTTCATCTTGCCCACCTTAGGCCAACTCCTCTTGACTTCCGCACCGCTAGGCTTTGAGCCCCACAGACCTTTCTGGCTGAGCTTCCGGCTCAGCGAGTCAGGGATGCCGGCTACGACAGGCGGACCGTTGCTAGGACGGTCTTCTTTGCTGGGGAGCTCAGGTACGACGTCGCGCTCGCTTTCGGCGCTGGGGATGGTGGCGAGAGGCGCGCCGGAGGCTTCGTGGGGCGAGGGATTGGGCAGTAGAGGAGTTGTGTGGGTGCGAGGAGATTGCGGATTGGATGTGTCGTTGTTGGTGTTGGTTTTGTCGTCGTTGGAGATGGAGATGGAGGGCAGGTTGTGTACAGAATCTAAGGCGAGAGTGGGGACCTGGGGCTTGGAGGTCGGTCTTGTGCCGCCGCGGCTGCCGGGGCGGGAGTCTGGTGGGGAGTTGGAGAAATCTAGGACCATGTCGTCGCCTGGAGGTGAGACGGCGTCGAGTTTGCTGCCATTGAGTGACGGGAACAGTGATTTCTTTTCGTCGTTTACGCGTTGAGCGTCAAGTAAGGGCGTTCGTCCAGATGGTGGAGTCCAAAGACCACCACCGACAGATGCTGGTGTAGAAGCGCCGGATAGTGCAGGAAGGGACTCGTGATCGATCCCTGTGTTAGGCTGTGTCGCCCTACGATGCATTCCACCACTCTGTGATGGGCGTGGAGCTGCTGAGTTGGCGTTGCCGGGTCTGCGTATGCTGCCGAGTGCCGCGGACTGAGTCTTGTGGCGCTCACGTTCACCATGGAAGTTCCAAGAAGCCATCATCGATTCGGTATTGCCCCCCTTTGAGGCAGCATCGCCACTCGAAAAGCCTGAACGAGTGGCGAAAGGCGACGATGAGGCTTTGGAAGGGTCAGAGCCCGGGCGGAGGTGCTCAGTGGATGCAATAATCTTCATTTCGTACATCGCGGAGAGACCTGTGTTGAAGCTTCCACGACGTTGTGAAGCAAAATTTACAGGTCCCTCAGAGCCTGGCGATTGAGCGGGAGTGGATTCTGTGGGCGAGCCGATGTATTCCATGGACGGATCGAGGGGTGGCGCGTCTTCTCTCTTAACAGCCATCGTTAAACTAGCCATGCCGACGTCAAGCAGTACCGGCTGCTCCGTGATTGCGCCAATAAGAGCGTTGCTTCCAGCGCCATGGGTGATCAATATAACCACGAGATCCTCTTCCTCTTTGGACTCATGGTCGTCAGCTTTATGGTCGGCTTGGTCAATACCCAGCGCATCTTCATTGCGGTCATCAGGATCGTTCTGGTTATACCAGTGGATCATGTGGTTCAGACCTCTCCGGAACCGTTTGTGCATCGAAGTCCACTCTTCTCCATATTGTCCTCCGTCGCCCCAATTCTGCGGAAACTTCGAAGAGTCCCATTGATAGTCCACGTTGACCGTCGAATTCCTAGCATGGGCTACATAGCCTCTAGGAATGTGATCCGAGGTGGAAACTGCGTATGAAGGTGTTGGAGGGATGTAGGCCGTCGTCTCGTATCTCGGCACCGTCGAAGGCTGAGGGTGCAAGCCATGACCTGATTTGTATGGACTCCGCCTGCCAGAACCAGTATCACTGCTGGTACCGCTAGCAACGCTTGTAGCGCGATCTCGTCGGGCTATAGGTGCTGGCAGAGCATCCCGGACATGACTCCAGTCATCTGCCGCTCCTTGTGTTCCCAGGCTCTTGCCGCCTCCGCCTCCCCATAGATTGCCTGTTGAGCTCTTGCTACTGACAGTAGGTGTATAGACATCAATCTGCTCGTTTTGCATCAGTTCTCCTTTGGCCGTTGCAACCATAAGCGCGCTAGGTGGAGGCGGGGTTATGTTCTCGTAGTACTGAGGAGTCAGCCATTCGCCCAAGAAAGCATCGACACGGAGTTTTGATTTCTGGTTCGGCAGTTGTTGTTGTTCAGCGAGCACTTTGCGCGCAATCTCATGGGCAAAGTCTTGCTTGGGTTCTGATATTGGAGCTAGGCTGGGAGGACCGGCATCTGAGGCGCGAAGGCGTGGTGACGCAGAATGCATACTGCTTGGTGTTCTACTTTTGCTTGACGCCGATCCCGTAGTGACAGTTGGGTGGTACTGCGCCATTCCTGCGGATATGGCGACGCTAGTCTGTACGCAGCGGAGAAATGGCGACGAGTGTATTACAACCTTATGCTTCCTGCGCTTCCTCTTCCTACTGCTGTCGCCGTTGTGGGCTGGGTCTGGTGCATTGGTCGTTTCGTTCAGTGATTGTTCACGAGCCTTCAGTAGGCTTGCGATACGCATGCCGAGCGCACGACATTGTATCCAGCCGCCGTAGGTGAGTGGAGGATCGTATGGGGTGGGAGTTGACAAATGCCAGTTCGAATCGGCTGCGTCGAGTCGAGCACCGTGCCTGGTGAGGGTGTCAGCTTTATCGCGATCATGCTACACGGTACGAGCTTGATGTTCCCAAGGACTCACCTTGCGATGATCACCACATCTGGTTGGCGACCCATGGCAGCTGATTATTTAGACCTTGCGACAGACGTCTGTCTTTGCGAAGCGCAACAACAGGAACTGCGTTGTCTGGCGCTAGCTTAGGCAATGCTCATCCCGCTCGATGGTGATATGTCGTCGGTACCAGTATGCGAGCGCGCGACTTTCCAGGCAGTACGATGGTGATGATGATGCAGCAGCGGCAGACTCAAGCCACACGTGCGACGTTGGTTGGCGCGCAAGTTATGCTATGCGGGTTGCAGATTGGCCGACGCACAGTTTTGGTGACACGGCGGGGTTTGGTGCAGGGTGGAGGTGGAGCAGCTGTGCAGCAGTAGTATATGCAGGTCGACGCGGATAAATGCGCCTCGCCGCACCGGTGCAAGCTGAGTCCGCGCGAGGATGCTTGAAGGGAGGAAGGCGCCGAGGATGATGCGTGTGTGGTGCGAGAGTCGGCTAGAGCCTTCCAAGCAAGCAGACACGACTTCTCACTTCATTTGCCGACAGAGCTCGGCCGGGAATGAGGTGGAGGGAGGAGTGCCCACGCTTGCTCGGTATAACGTGCAGTAGTAGCACGGCAATGCGCACAGTCCGTAGGGTGATGGTCCTGGTTGAAGAAGGGAACATCGAGGATGAAAGACGTGAAATCGAGTGCTCACAAAGTCAGCCGGAATGAGTGCGGCGCTATGCCGGAGCGACGATTATCAGCCCTTGATATAATCACAATCTTTCACTCACAAAAAGATACGCGCAAACACATGAGCTGGGGGCTGCTCTCGTCATCTCGCGCTTCCGGGATGCGCTAAGCCAGCGCTGCGAACATTATGATTGAACCCTGAGCTGAACACGTGCGTAAGACAGCCTCATCTCCACAATCTCCGCTGCCACAGCAAACCCACACAGCCGTTTGCCCTCCCGTCTTCTGTTTGTAGCGCAAGCCATCCTTCGGCCTCCGCCTTCGACTTGCCTCCGGTCTTTGCTGTCAGAGTTGGAGACCCGTAGCCGATGCTCTGCCTTACCCGGCAGCTGGGAGACACCATTTGGGCAGGAAGCGCCGGGGTCACAAGCTGAGCTAATCATAATTCTTGCAGAGGATCTATGTGTAGAATCTGCCTGATATGGCGTGACCAATCGCTGTCAGAGAATGGCTGTCCTTTATCACTAATAAGCATCCGAAATAAGAGTCTCAATTCCTTCCTCCTTTCCCCATTCCCTCCCGACTTGACTGTGATGTCGCCTTTTCCAGGTCAGGTCAGGTCAGGTCAGGTCATATTTCTACAACTCGGCTTGCCGAAATCAGCACTCCGAATTCGAATTCGAATTCGAATTCGTGCGTTTCGAACTTTTTGGCTTTGACAAGCAGCAAACATGACCCCCCAAAACAGCAAAAAGGCATACCACAACAGACCGCACACAGACAAAAAGATAATCTCATAGCTGAGAATGGTTTCGATCCATTGCCCTCCGGGTTATGAGCCCGGCCTATTTCGAACGTTAGTGATTGCTCTCTTGGAGTAATGTTGTATGTGATAATAACTTACGCGCTTCCGCTGCGCCACTCAGCTGATTTTATTGGTGGATTTCCAGCTGGAATCAAACATGTACGCTGGTTGCTCTCAGAACTTGGTCTTTGACGGAATTCATTCGTTTTACTTCCACCTTGACATCAACCAGAATACTTTTAACAACCCATCACGCCTCTTCTCCCAAACACCTGATCCTCCCTTCCACCTTCGGCGCAACGCCTTTCGTCCACGAACATCCGAAATCCTCCCCGACTTCCTCACACATAGCTGGGTGGCCTTTGAGTCCCGTCAGCCTCCACCATTTTCTCATCACTTTGCGCGCGAGGACGACTTTGCGCTCTGCTTCGGAGTGCTCGGCTGGCACGGCAGGAAGGTCGCTGCGAGGGGTAGTCTCGTCTTCGGAGTCTGATGCGCCGTCGTCGTCTGCGGCTTGGTTTGTGGTTTGGGCTTTGCCAACCAACGAAGGTAAGGCGTTCTTCTTGCTGCCATCCGATTGCTGTGTGTTATCTCCGTGTTGGGTTACGGGAGATTGAGGCTGGATAGGCTCTCGCACGGGGTGCACATTGTGCAAGCCGTTCTGCACGCCGCCCCAATGCTGACCCAGCTGTGAGCTCCAATTCTTCCACCTGCCCAGCACTTTCAGGCTCATGAAGTACTGGCGCAGGATCGTAGAGATTAACAAGCCATTCTCTTCGTCGACGATACTCTTCGCCACGCCGCCGTGCTCTTCGATCAGAAGAGAAGTGAACCCGTCTTTGCCGCGGACCATGTATTCTCGCGTGCACAGCTTGTAGAGTTTCTTCGCATCTACCGGTGCACCTGCAATTTCAACATCGCTGCATCGCGAACCGGCTGGCTTCTTCGGATCGAAAGCGAAGCGAATGCCACTTACTTGCGGAAAGCGGCCTTCCAGCGCTGGGTATGTGCTTACGCCGTTCTCTAGAGCGTCGACGATGGCTTGACCGGTGACTTCGATGACGACGCAAGGGTCTTCGAACGGGAAGCAGTTCATGATGTCTTTGACTTTCAGTACGCCTGCCGGGTAGACCTGATCGCCTCGCACGGTGCCTGCAGCCATGATGCAGCAGTCTGTGTCGTAATGCAGTTTCATGAGATCGCAGACAAAGTTACCCATGTTGCTTTCCTTCAGCCTGACAGTGGTGAATCGTGCGTCGAGGGGAGCGGCGATCCAGCCAATAGGTTTTTCCATCTTGGCTTTGAGGGCTGAGGTGATCTTTGTGACCATTTCTACTGTTGGCTGGTCTTCTACAATTGAGCTGACGATGTCTCGGCGGGTGATGTCGAAGTCCCAACCTTTGCCGCTAGTCTTTCGGCGACCCTCGAGGTAGCTGAGTTGCTTAAAATCAGTACCGCTGCGAAGGAGATGAATGCCGTTGATGACACAATGGCTGTAAGTATGGTCGTGACCACCCAAGATGAGATCAAGAGTGCCTTCGGGTACATTGTGCGCAAGCTTCTCATCGTTAGGCTGGCGCTGGTGGGAGATAGCAATCACAATTTCAGCGCCCTGCTCTCGAAGTTGTGGTGCCAATTCAGCAGCAGTGGCAGATGCACTGAGGTACTTGATGTTTGGTGGGAGCGCGTTCAGGGTAGCAAGCCATTCCCTTTCGACCAGGCCGATGACACCGATCTTGATCCCATTGGATGCTGTAAGCATGACGGTGCGCTTGCAATTGCCGAGAGGAATACCATCACCCAGAGCTGGATCTAGTACGTTCGCCACAAGCCATGGGAAAGTACATTTCTTCGAAAGATATCCGAATTGTTCCATACCAAAGTCCAGATCATGATTTCCAAGGCATGCCGCATCGATGCCTGTGGCGTTCAAGAAAGGAACCATGTGACTGCCTGTGGTTGGTCGTGGTCAGCACTGGTATGCGCACAGGATAGAACCAGCTCATTCGCAATAGAGCTAGGACAGTAGATACCTTTCGTAACACTACTCTCCAAACTCGGATTAAAGGCATCGCCACTAAATAGTGTCAAAAGCTCCGGCTGCCCCGCGAACCTCTCATCTTCCTTGTACTCATTGCACAGAGTCTGAAACCTCGCAACACCACCCACGGGCTCGCGAGACCCGGGTTCGACGTGGTAGACGTCGTTATAGTGGATGATGCGGAGGTCTGGAGGAGAGCCGTCTGTGCGGCCGCTGGAATGGGTCACGCTCGCTGAAGAATTGGTGTCAGTGATGCAATGCGAAGAGTGATGAGGAGGTCGGTTTTGAGATTTATGAGAGAGGAGGTGCAGCTTGGATAGTGCGAATTAGGGATATTGGAAACATACCTCCATCGCCTACATCCTCCGAGCGAGCCATGTTGGCTGACTAAATGACAGGCGGCGATTGGCCCCGTGGCAGGGATGTGTGATATGTAAAGCTGTAGAGAAGACTTCGAATGTTTGAAGCAGGATTGGAAGGTGTATCAAAGTCTCCCAAAGACAACAAATAGGCCAATCGTGTAGCCAAGTGTTTGTATTTGCTGTCAAAGAAGAAGCAACATGAGGTTCAAACACAGTGGCGCAGCACAGGTGGTGGCGGCGTCTCGTCTCCACGTTCTCCACGTTTCACAGCTGCAAGGTTGAGATCAGCCAACATCGATTGGATGGCACTGAACCACTGAGGCGAGAGACACGAGGTATATGGGTACTTCATGGGAATGAATAAAAAAATTTATTTTTCAATTTCTTCAATATTAATTTCAGTGGATATCTAAAACCAAGTCCAGCATCGATCTATGTTAAAAGCACAAAGCATGGTCGTTGTAATCATTATCCGCCGTGCTAAACCCAAAAGCCAATCGAATCTATCATGCATGGCAGAAACCTGTCCGAGGTTCCATTCTATTCTTGCTTCGAACGGAATTGCCAAACCCAAGAGATATATAGCGCCAGTCTATTAATTGTGTACTCTCTGATCCTCAGCCAAAGAATCGAAATCGAACATCATGTCATCGAAGTTGACATCGTCCATCGGAACATCTCCAGCGAACTCTTGCATAGACATGTCTGGAGCTGCAGATGATGCTGGTGCGGACGCCTCTGTCGTCTGCATCTGCTGCTGATCGGGAACACCACTGGCGAAGTCGAAAGTGGATTGTTCGTTGTTGCTCGTGCCAGTGTTGCCAAACGCAGCAGATGCATCGAGACCGGTAGCGCCAGGATAGGAAGCGATCAGATCATCAAGATCTTTGAGCAGTACGCTCTCGTCGACCCAGTGATCGCTGCCCTGATACCAGTTGTGCAGGGGATCGTCGGCTGTGAAGTCGCCATGTAGCATGTTGTACTCAGCACTCTGCTGTACTCCGCTGGATGCCGGGCCCTGCAGCGGGATTTCTTGAGAGTTGAAATCGCTAGCGAAGTCAAGTCCCGCGCCTATGTTCGGGCCCAAGAACTCCATCATGGCACCGGTAGACGTTGAGTTGGCATTTGCGATGCTCGGCAATGAGAGGTCTGGTGTAGATGCGGTATAAGTTACAGGTGGCATGAGTCCACTCTCCTTCCAAGCCGGGGTTACCGTCGCGAACCTGACTGCGCGGTCAGGCGGAAGCTCGTAGCGGTGCCTTCTGAGGTATGGGCTGGTGCTGGTGCTGTTGTCCGTGCTGGTCTGGTTGCTAGTCTGCGTGGTGTTCTGGTTGCTGCGAAGGGGAACGCCATTTGGACCCCAGTTGTCGTCAAGCTCTGCCGCTTCCATGGCTACAAGTGTGTCAAGCCCGCGAGCAATAGCATCAGATCTGGATGCAGTTTGCTGGTTGTTGCTCTGACCCATGCTACTACATTCCATGGCGACAAGTCTGTCCAATCCCCGAGCAATGGCGTCCGAACGTTCGCTCGCCCGTTGTCTGTCCCGCAGTTCACCCAGACGTTCATTCTCTTCTGTGAATGGGCACTTCTCAACCTCACCCTTTTGCAACTTCTCGAGCATATTCCATCGTGAGCTGGCGGCCGCAACTCTCGCGTCATGCTCTATCCATTCGCAAGAAGCGTATCCATCATTGTCGCGGTTCAGTCGCTGCTCAATGCGATTCAGAGTCTCCAGACCATAGCCTCGTGAGATGGCATCAGCTGCATCCGGGAAACCTTGCGCAGAGGCGTTTTGTGCGCCCTGTGTCGAGTTCTTGAGCGCCGAAATAGGTACCTCATAAGAGCACCATCTTCTTGGCTTTGGACTGTTGCCTGGAGAGTTCTCGAAAGGGCGCATATCGACTACGTTGCCGCTGCACTCCATGTGCTGGCACCGGTAATCAGCACTGTGCAAGACGCCCTCTTTCGAGAGTTGGTGGTACACGCTGCGAACTTCCTGTCGCTTTTGCTCGATAGCGCGCCTGTCTGGGCCAGGGTTAATTTGTACAACTCCTGGGTTTTTAGCCTGTGCTTGATTGAACGCAGCGAGCTGCACAGAGAATGGGATCCGCAATCCCAAGTCTCCGTATGTCTCCAGGTCTTCTGGGATCTGGAAGCCTTGGCCTCCTACTGACGATGGGATAAAGTCAAGACCATGCGCTTTCTTGAACAAATCCAGCCATTCGGGGTTGTCGGCAGCGGTCTGGTTCCAGCTGTCGTCAGACCCATAAAGCACTTTACGCGCATGAATCTGAAGCATCTCGTCTGTGAGCACAATCCCCTGCTTGGCCATGTCGTTGGCATATCTCCCGAGTCTGACAGTGAGGATCTCCCAACACGTGGCCTTGGTTCCAGAGTCCTGCTCGTTGCAGCCGTTCATGTCTACAGGGAGATCTTGTCGCGCTCCTTCTTGAGTCTCAATCCTTGCAGCGACTTCTTGCGCATGGGTGTTGGAGTGATTCCTGTTCGTAGCGCTGAATGGATTAGGGCTCACAGCTTCAATGCCAATCAGATATGGTGGCATCGCATTGGTGACCTGTGCCGCCACTGCGGGATCCAGACCACGACAGCCTTTCCACTGTGACATCTTCACACCAGCCTTGAAGTGTGCCGTCAGGTGATCCACACGCTCCTGCCATACTGTGAATCTCTGTGCGCAGAAGCCACATCGTGAGTTGATGTTCGTAGCCACGGATTTCCAGGCATCCATAGAAGGCTGCATTTCGCAGCCGTGCATCAGTCGAAGGTGCTGACGTAGGTGATCCTTTCGGTAGAATGTCCGAGCATCGAAGCCTTTCTCCTCACAAGCGCTGTGGTTGTGAACTTCTCCATGTTCGGGGGAGACATTCTGTTCGTTACAGTAGACACAAGTTTTGCTTCCGTCATCTTTATCCACCATGACAGGTCCTATTGGTGCGCAGATCCACTTTTCCAAGGACAAATGAAGTGATTTTTCGTGCCGAGTCCAGTCGTATTTAGATTTGAATGTGTCTGTGCAGAAGGTACACTGGAAGATGCGCCTCTTATCGTCGACTGAAGGACGCACAGGGGCAGTCACGTTCCTTCTGCGACGGCGGCGATCTTTCTTACCTGCTAAGCTAGAACTGAATGAGCCGTACGAGCCACGAGATGACCCGCGAGAGTTGGCACCAGATGAGAATGCAGACTGAGAGTGAGACAAGGAGCTAGGCTGGCTTGTCTCGAAAGAGGTGGTCGATTGTGGCCTCTTTTGTGACCATCCTGACCCATTGCTAGAGTTTCTGTGGCGGCGAGTATTGTAGCTCGAGGGTGAGGTGGCCTCTTCAGGGAGATCCGAGCGCTCAACGGCTTTAAAAATATCCGTGAAGCGCGCAGGTTCGTTTTCGGGAGGAGAGTGCTTCCATCGTTCCATTGGGTTAAGCTCCTCCCATGGCTTCTCTGGTTCGGGGATATCGATAGCCGGAGTTGTGGGACGAAGACTCGGTGACTCGCACAATTTGGGCCTGGAACCTCTCGCTGTCTTCGCTCTCCTCCTTGCATTCGCAAGCCAATTGGCAATCTGTAGAGGCTTGAGCTCAGTCTGCTTCTCGAGCTCAGCCTTCTCCTCCTCTGTTGGGTAAGGGTGGTGCTGGTGGACGTCCAGCCATTCGCGGAGAATCTTCACTGCATGGCGAGGGAAACGAATGCCGTTCCTCTTTGTGCTGCCGGGTGCGTCATCGCCTCCTCTGGGTGTGAGAGTGCCACTGTTTCGGCTGTGAAGAGTTTTGATTCCGGTGAGAGTTCCCCGTTCTCTGCACGACAGCTCATCCACAGAGTGCAGTGTGTCGAAGAAGGTTCCATTGTTGTCATTCGTGTAATTACCGGCCTCCAGGGTCTTTGAGTCAGAAAGACTGCATTCACGGAAAAGGCTTTTGCATGGCGTGCAGCCGATGTCGCCACTTCTCAAATAGCAGTTGAGGTGTTTTGACCTGCAGTAATCGCATGGCTTCTCGGGACGGACAAACCTTTACAATCGTTAGTAGCATTAGGGAGTGGTGTTTGTGGTTGTTGCTGACCTTGGGATAAAGTTTTCGAATCTGCTGTAGTCAGGCTCATCGTTGCTGGTGTTGAGCTTCGTGCCAGGCTCGTAGTCCCAGTCCAACACACCGTGGCAGATGCAGCTGCGAATTGGCGTTAATATCGGGATTCAAGAACCGAAGACGCTTCGCGACCTACTTGTCAACGTCAGGGTGCGCAGGGCAGACGTATGCCTGCTTGTCAAGGGCGCCAGAAGCTGCAGGCGCGCTGGCGCTGGCCAGGGTATCGTCGGCATTGTCCAGCGACATGCTCGGGGTCTCGATTAGCTCATTCATGTTGAGGCCCAACTCGGGCTCTTCGGCGATGACAGGCATTGCCTATTGCAGGCCAACAGTGACAGGCGTGCGTTGCAGGCGAACGGTCTCAGCGCAAGCCTGCACGGCCAGAACGCGGTAGTGCAATGTAGAAAGGCGCGAAACAGGAAGAGAAAGGGCGCAGACTCAGACCATAAGGCGTGTGACGGGCGCAGGCAGAATCGTGCTCACTCGCGCTGACTACAATGCGGTGGACGGGCAGAGTCATCCTACAGCTCTGGCTGTACCCGGTACGGTAGAGCCTGGAAGCTTGTACTGCGAAGGGCGTACTCGTTCTGCACAGAGGGCACGTGCCCGAAGTCGGCATCCGCGCACCAGTTTTTGGCGGGGAAGTGCATTGGGAGGGCGGAACCGCGTGCTTCAGCTGTCTTGGCTGCAAGCCATTGGGATGACTGGCGGGTATCACGGCAGCTTGTATGTTGCTTTAGGCCATGCCCAGCGGACTCGACAACAGTGCGCTGTGGAGAGAGTGCCCTTCTGGTTTAGAGCGTGGTTCTTTGGCGCGTCCAAGGCCATACACAGGTCACGAAGTCTGGTTCTGCAAGGGATCAAGACGTGGTCAACGACCGAAGGATCGGGAAATCCCATGCAGCTTCGCCGAAAGCGCTTTGAGTTTCGCTTTGGCCGGCCGACCGATCCTTCTTGCATGCATGCCGAGGGATGACTACCATGCGTATCAGAGTACTATAGGTTGCCATCAAGCTATCATGTAGGAGTTGACGGAGTTCGGTCGACTTAGCCCCAGGCGTCCAATGCTGTATCACAGGGCAGCGCCTGGTCAGCGTACGTCCGTCATCGGAGCCGACTTTACTACTGTAGATGGCGCTTCCGTACATCGAAGCAATCGTGCGAGATGCGTGCTGGCCACGTGTAAACGCAGATCAAGTGGATCTCATCTCTGTATCTCTTGGTCATGGTGTGTATAATTATCTCCAAGGCCGAACATCTTTCGCTCGAATCTCTTTCGAAGTGCTCTGACTTTGACTACCGGAAACGTCAGATCGAAGACGATTTTGTGAGAGAAGCAGTTGTAAGTAAATGCGCAATGGAAATCAAGTTCATCCACTTGAGCAACCTTGCAGCTTGTCGGCGTTGAACACTTCAACACCGACTCCTTGGTACTTTTCAGTACTCTGCACCTTTTGCATCACATTGCACTTGAGTGAAAACCTATTGCATAGACATGTCCGTATACGTGCAGCTCTATGAACAGTACGCTGAGTGGCCGGACAGGTCGACCGATCATACGGCCGGCATTGCACAACTTGCACACCGACTCAGCGGTGATATACTGTACTCTTTATGCAGCATATTTTGCACGACAGGCAATTTGTGCTCGTGTATTCTCGTAGACATGTACTCAAGATGTGTACAAATCGATGGACAACGCGCCGGATGGACGCTGCTTGCCTGACTGACCGATCCTACGGCCGTACTTTCCCCCAGGCCGAGGCGAGACGTGGAGTGCTTGATGCGGGGCACAGTGGCGTGGGTTGGATATATCAATCATCGTAATCGATAGCACTATCATTCGCCGACGTAGACTGCATTCACAACACCTTATCACTATCACTGACTTTCGTAAACTTACCTTTGTATTCATCAGACACAGTCAGCGTTACACGCATCTTATCTCATCATACCTGATTTACAATGGCCCCTCACGCAGAGAACGTCACAGGCGTTGCCACTGATGGCAAAGACGTACCCGTCAACCCTGGCGACGCACCTCTTGAGCCTGGTATTAAGAAGAATATCGCCCAGGGCAAGATGACCGCGTTCCCTGGGTAAGTTAATTGTTGCCTTTCTTCCACATAGTATCCCTTTGAATATGTCTCCTGCTGTATTCCCCGAACTCTGGCCTCGAGCAGAGCATGTGCTCCATGCTTTTTGCCACGCTCATAAATTAAACCTTTTCAACCACGTCCAAACAGTCAACTAACACCATTACCTCGCGTAGCCCACCCAAATTCACAGACAAGCACGAAGAGCGCGACTACCTCAAAGGCCGCCTCGCCGCCGCCTTCCGCATCTTCGGCAAATACGGCTTCGACGAAGGCGTAGCAGGCCACATAACCCTCCGCGACCCCGTGCAACCCGACTGCTTCTGGGTCAACCCCTTCGGGCGAGCCTTTAGCCTCATCACCAAATCCGACCTCATCCTCGTCGACCACTCAGGCAATGTGATCGACGGCGGGGAGAACCGACTCCTCAACACGGCCGCCTACATGATTCACTCGGCCATCCACGAAGCGAGGCCGGACGTCATGTGCGCTGCGCATAGTCACAGTATTTACGGAAGGACTTTTTGCAGTCTTGGCAGGAAGCTGGAGACGTTGACGCAGGATTCTTGTGCGTTCCATGAGGACCATGTGCTTTATGAGAGTTTCAATGGGGTTGTGTTGGCGGAGAAGGAGGGGAAAGATATTGCGGCTTGTCTGGGCGGAAAGAAGGCTGCGTTGTTGCAGAACCATGGGCTGTTAACTGTGGGGAAGAGTATCGAGGAGGTGAGTTCTTTTCTGTGAATGCTGTATCACCTATCCGCTGACATATCATTGCAGGCCGTCTTCTGGTTCGTCTCGATGGAGAAGTGTTGTCAGAGCCAGCTTATGGCTGAGGCTGCTGCTGGATCTCGTGGCGAGAAGCCTGTTCCAATCGGTGCAGATGAAGCTGTTTACACTCGTCGCACGGTTGGATCCTCAGGCGCTGGCTGGTTTAGCGCTAAGCCCTTGTTTGATGTGATTCACAAGGAGACTGGTGGCGATTATCTGGAATAGTTAAATTGCTCTCGAGGTGGACTAGAATGATTGACTATGATACTATGACTTGCCACAATAGCTGGTTGGCATGTCGTCTTTGTAGGAAGCGACGATACCAGACTGAATGAAACTTTCGTTATTGCTGATCAATGTACAAGTTTTACTGTTGTGTGTACTTGCACGCTTCATATCTCATGGCAGTTTTACCCATCGCCAAATATGGAAGGCAAGCAAAATTGTTGCTACCTCTTGGCCAGAGGTCATATCGGAAATCGAACTAGCTCCGAAACGTGCCATAAATCCCTGCGATGATCTGGCCCACTTGTTCGTGCTCGATATTGGTGTCCCTGAGCCAGCCGATGCTTGTGCTGCAGACTCCAAGATAGGAGGTACCTACCGCGACGGCTCACCCAAGATACTCCTGGCCTGATCTTGATTTCGTAATCTGCTGTCTGCAAGCAGTATGAGTGTCTCTACGACGATCCATGATAGATGTACAGGTCAAGCACCCAATGTCATCGGTGACGTGACTGGAAACCTGAAATTGGGCTCACAGTGACGTGGACAGGGAAGCCGCGGAACAGGCGATCCAGGACGCTTGGACTTTATAATGATTTCGGCGTAGCATGCTGAATAGATAAGGCACTGCGTATTAAATGACAAACGGGCCAGATACATTGTCAGATGGACTATATACTCATCTGGTACATTATGTTAAGTATATGTATGACCGAATAGAGGTATATTTGGCGGCTCTATATGTTATCTTTGTATAGAAGCCTGTGGAAGGTTTGGGCATGATGCAAAGCAAAACAAATTGCTGGTTTCGGCTGGGGAGTGGAGCCGGCAAGCGAGCGTTTCTCTCTTTCACATGCCAAATTCATGCTGAGGTCTGGGCTTCAGGGTGTGTGTGGCTTGAAGAGAGTTGTTGTGTAGAAGAACCTGTGTATAATCGTACAACAAGTACAGAAGAGACTGTGGAAATGCTATCACCACTTGTAGCTACCTGACATGTGTACCATATCACATCACACGGCTGCCGGTGGAGGAGATGACGAGCAAGAGTGATGGTGTAGTGATTAGCGATTGTTGAGTGCCCGTGGCGCCCACGTATGGAGCTTGGTCCATTGTGCGTCATGCTGCCGTCCTCCCACGACGACCCACACACAACTGCCCAAACAACTTGATTTTGCTCAATCCGAAACGAGTACTATTTCCAGCTCTATCCTGTTTCCAGCACGCGACAGCTGCATCTCCCTCCGCACTCTCACCCTATACCACCACACGCGTCTCTTTACTATCGTCTGCTCATTCCGCAGACCTTGTTATCCGCCTCCACCAGCTCCTCGAGCTCGATAACGACCCCTAACGTGAGCACGCGACCACACCATAGCCATGTCCACCGACGCCAGCTCGGCGCAATACTCTGAACTCAAGGGCGAGCAAGCCAACGGCTCGACCCTGCGCGAGAACGTGACCAACTGTAAGGTAGGTGCAAGCAAGCTGCAAGCCGGCATGCTATGGAAGCTGTCAACCGGATACGTACATCGGACGGAAAGAGGGTGCCTGGGAGATGGGCAGTTACTGCCACGTACACATGTGAATGCGCAAGCTGTCACAAGTAGAAGCAAAAGCAGTGGTGGTGACTTGCTTCCATACTTTACTTATCACTCCTCAGCCGACCTTTGTGCTCTCTGCTGGCAGATCATCCGCAAACACCTCCGCCAACACCAAGCTGACACCACACAAACAGTTCTTCCTCAGCTTGGATCAGCTCCAACACCTACCATATTTCCACTCCTCCCATCCTAACCATCCGAGCAGCCGCTGTCAACACCATGAACTCCATTCAGAACTCCCAGACCGTGCAAAGTCTTGCCAACGGCCCTGTCGCCGACAAGGCCCGCGCAGAAGCCGCCACCACCAAGAACGAGTTCTCCAACTTGGCTGCTTCGCGCAAGACGCCTAGCACCACCACTGCCACTGGCCAGAACCTTACCCACTACCACTCTGCTTTCTATGCGCTCCTCAGCTGGGAGAACCCTCGCGCGACCGCCATCTCCTTCGCCACCATTGTCACCGGCATTCTCCTCTTCCGCTTCGTCCCTATCGAGCGCTATCTCCTCAAGGCCGCCTTCACCGTCCTCGGTGTGACCGCTGCCGCTGAGCTTGTTGGTCACTTCGTTCTCGGCGAGGGCATTGCCACCAAGATGCGCCCCAGGAAGTACTACACAATTCCTCGCGAGACTCTTGACAGCATTACTGGTGACCTTGAGGAGCTCATCAACTTCTTCGTCATTGAGTTCCAGCGCATTCTGTTCGCCGAGAACGTCTGGGCCACCATTGCTGTAAGTTGAACATCTGCTACAACCTCATCTAGTATTTGCTGACGATTTCCAGGCTTTCTTCGCTTCCCTCATCGGCTACTTCCTCGTCAAGGTCACTCCCAAGTGGGGCCTGCTCCTCATCGCCACTTCCGTTGTCTACCTCGCTCCTCTGATCTACATCACCAACAAGGAACTCATCGACACCCACCTTAACAACGCCACCGAGATTGCCAACAAGCAGACCGAGCAGCTCCGCAAGGTCGCTGCCGAGAACACCAACAAGGCTATGGAGGCTACCAGCTCCGCTACCTCTCAGTACGTGAACATGGCACAGGAATACATTGGTGGTGCCAAGAAGGCCGCTGTCAACAAGGGCTACGTCAGCAAGGAGACCGCCGACAAGGCTCCCGGCGCTCCCGTCGAGAAGAGCTACACCTCCTCCGCCAAGGACATCACCCCGGCTGCTCCTGTTCCTGCTCCTGTTGAGAAGGCTACCGAGCCTCTGGTTGATGTCAGCTCTCCTGCCGAGAAGGTCAGCGCCCCTGTTGAGGAGCACAGCGCTCCCATTGCTTCCACTGAGAAGGTCGCCGAGCCCGCCACTTCCCACAGCGGCCCTGAGTTCCCCGCTGCTCCCATCGAGAACATCAACTCTTCGGTCCAGCCCACTCCCGTGGTTGGCACCACTGATTTCCCTGCTGCCCCCAGCACCGAGCCTCACGTCGTCAACCCGCCTCATGAGGTCCCTGCCGTTCCCGCAGCCGTTGAGGAGCACGGCATTGAGGAGAAGAAGCAGCCCCTTCCTGCTATCTAGAGGAGCAGCGCGCTGCCAAACAGAATCAAGCATCGAATATTCGAGAACAAAAAGTTGAAGGTTGGCAGCAAGAGATGGAAGAAAATGAATGCTCTTCCTGATCATGATGCCCAGCCTTCGCCCGGCGAACCTGTACAATCCGAAAGGGAGACCGAAGAACCTCTTGTTGGGAACATTTCCTGGGATTGAAATTGCGAGCCCCGCGGGCTCTAGGGAGTTTTCCCACTTTCACGACTGATTGCCTACGTCCCCTTTCTGCTTTCTTTCCACAATCAAGCGAACACGGCATATTGAAACCATTGCAAGATCTGTACTACTCCTAGTTCGAGCATGAGCATGAGATTATGGGTGATGAGAAATATTAATGGACACGAGTTCACTTTTTCATACATACTTTCCAGTCTCACATCCTCACTTTCGTCATTCGTCTTTGCGTGACGTCTGGTTGTTGATCTGTCGTTAACGACTCGGAGCTGTTTTTTAGGCGAACGCTCACCCGCAACTTGACTCGATGCTCACAGTGCTACTGGAAAGAATTCGCAGACACGGCCAAGTTGACCAAGAGAGCTTTTGCGCAGACGTCCCAACTGGACACGAGAGATTTCGGCAGAGCTTGATGAGTTGTAAATGGACAACAGAATAGTGGCGAGGACATACCCCGATATTCCCTATCTGTACCGAATCCTCTTTCACAACAGCACTGAGCGATTGACCAAATCCAGCAAAGACGACTTCCAATCACATAGAGCCACCATGACACACTCACGGCATTTGATCTTTGAGCTTCTTGTGAAGTGCAGCAGCAGCGTATGGTCCGTGCGGCGGTGTACTCACCCACGTCTTCAGAATTATAAGGTATTGCATCATTGTTGTGCAGCAATAGCAGGAAGTACTTCGGGCTCATCCAAGTCCGTCCTTGAATTGTCGTTCTTGTACAGATCATGACCATATTGTCCTCGGATGATTTGTCTTCCAACTTCCTTCAGCCAGTGTTGTTAGGGTTGTGGGGTTGGGCCTGAAGTGCTGATACATGCATGTGCATGCGTACATGTACAATATATCAGCACTTTGAACCATGCGTGTACCATGTATACTTGTACGTGTGTCCTCCGTTTGACGAGAGCGCACACCAAAAAGTACTTGTTTATATTTTATATTCCATTTCCAGGCATATTCAAATCACAAGTATTGGGGCATCAGAAACCGATCTAGTGACTACATATGTATGTAGAATGCGCAGTTCTAGCTCACAATTCTGTCTCTGCTATAACACATTTTGATACTCTTATCACCAGTCGTGACTTCTGTATTAGTTTTCGTCTAGCTTTGAGAACTCAAAGGTTCTTCTGTACTCGTATCATCTGCAATACATCGAGAAATCATTACAGCAGCCACCGGGAGAGTATGTGTAGACTTATGAGTATCGAACGGATATCTTCTGCGATCAATCTGACCTTGGATCGTTACGATAATCATTGATACATGAAAAGAAAAGCAGTAGTAAAGATGGATGGATACATGGCATATGTCGACTCGTTCGTTCGTCTCATCGCAGTTAATCGGATAGCAGTCGTCTACAGATTTGCTTCGGTTTCACATGTGCCTCGGCTGTCCACATGTCCGCCGGAACCGCATACGCCGGAACCATTCGTCCGCCGCCAGTAGCCGAATCGTCGGCTCAAGGTATACACACACTCCCAGCGACCATGTATTCTTGACAGGAGCTCTCTTCGCCTTGAGCAATAGCATACACACATCACACTAGCAATGGCCTCTCAAGCTCTGCGCACCAGCGCGATCAACGCCGCTCGTCCTTCAGTGCCCACCCAGCGCCTCTCTGCTCTCCGCCGCCAGCTCTCATCCTCCCGAGCTCTCAAGAAAGAAATCCAGGATGCGTACATTCTCGCAGCTGTTCGCACACCTTGCGGTGTCTTCAATGGCTCTCTCGCCTCCGTCTCTGCACCTCAGCTAGGCGCCACTGCGATCAAGGAAGCCATCGCTCGTTCCTCCGTACCAGCGGACAAGTTCACTCACGTCTACATGGGCAATGTGCTGCAAGGCGGCATAGGTCAGGCTCCTGCGCGTCAAGCAAGTATGTTCGCCGGTCTCCCGACTTCAGTGGAAGCTACGACGATCAACAAGGTCTGCGCGAGTGGAATGAAAGCTGTCAGCATTGCTGCGCAGCAGATTGAGCTGGGCCAGGAAGAGGCGTTGATTGCGGGTGGTATGGAGAACATGAGCCGTGTGCCTTACTACTTGGCTAGGGCGGCCCAGCAGCCTCCTTTCGGTGAGATGAAGTTGGATGACGGGCTGGTTAAGGACGGCTTGTGGGACGTGTACAACCAGATTCACATGGGCAACTGTGCTGAAGCAACGGCCAAGAAGTACGAGGTCACTCGGGAAGAGCAGGATGCCTTTGCAATCGAGTCGTACAAGAGGACACAGGAGTCTTGGAAACAGAAGCTCTTTGATGACGAGATCGTGCCGGTGACTGTCAAGGGCAAGAAGGGCGACACCGTCGTCTCTGAAGACGAGGGCTACAACCGTCTTAAGCTGGAGAAGGTCCCTACGCTCAAGCCGGCATTCGATCGTTCCGGCTCTGGTACTGTGACTGCAGCAAACAGCTCCTCCTTCAATGATGGTGCTAGCGCGTTGGTGCTGGGCAGCAAGGAAATTGCCAAGCAGTACGGCAAAGGCAAGAAGGTCCTTGCTCGTATCTGCGGATATGCAGACGCAGCGCTCGAGCCTATCGACTTCCCCGTAGCACCCGCAAAGGTCGTCCCGCTCGCACTCGCTAGGGCTGGCATCAAGCAGGAGGACGTCAAGGTGTGGGAATTCAACGAGGCCTTCGCTGCGGTCATCAAGGCGAACGAGAAGGTAAGCCTCGAACCATTCAATTTCCCAGTTCGACGAGCTGTACTAATATAATCGACCAGATCCTCAAGCTCGACGCCTCAAAAGTCAACCCGCGAGGTGGCGCTATCGCTCTCGGCCACGCTCTTGGCAGCTCTGGTTCGAGAATCATCGTCACCCTGCTGCACCAGCTCAAGAAGGGCGAGTATGGTGTTGCTGCTATCTGCAATGGCGGTGGTGCTGCGACTGGTATTGTCGTGCAAATGGTTGATGCCGATGATCTATAAGTACTTTTGGTGTAGGGATACCCGTCAGTTGACATGAATGTAACGACTATTTCACAGAAAGAGATGAAAAGTACGGATCACGGTATAGCAAAAGGCAATCTACAGAATGTAATGTTCTTGCAGACCACAATGGTTCAAAAGGCAAGCAGGATGACATGCCACACGTTGTGCACACCAATTTCTTCGCAGCAATACTATCTCACTTGCAGTCACAGGACAAAGACTGTGCCTGATCATACTTGAACTAGGATACTATTCGCGCAGGCTGATTGGTATAACTGTCTAAAATTTCAAGTGATACTTTGGCGAAATTGCCACACATCATCAAACAAGCCAGGCTCAAAGCATAGAGAATACCAGCCCACACGCGACCAAACCTGCCCAACAACCCGTCACCAATCGCTCCGCTCCACTCGTAGGCGATTTCGTACTCGCACTAGTAGTAGAAGACGCCTCCGCAACTACCAATCCCGATATATCAGCCGTAACCTCCTGCCCCAAAATCGTCTTTGCCGCACCGCCGGCCGTCAGCGTGGCCGTACTCATTGCGAACACACCCATAGAGATCTCGCTCGCGGTCAAAACCTCTGACTCAAACGTCACAGTCTGCGTAGAAGTCGTGAAACTCTTCGTGATCGTCGACCCATCAATCACACCACCATTCGTAAGCACGCTATACGTGTTTCCGTTACTCACTATCGCCGAGCCGCCTGCGGAAAAGGTCTGGCCGCGGTAGACGATGGTGCCGTTGCCTTCGTCTGTGTAGCCGATGCCGAAGGAGTCTTCGAATGTGCGCGTGTCGGTGGTTGTGTAGGTGTGGGTCTTGCCGTTATAAACTACGCCGTCGGTGAGGATGGAGTTGATCACGTTGCTGCCGGTTGTCTCTGGGGGTGAGCCAGCTGTGTAGGTTTTGTCGCCGATGATAGCGATACCGGGACTGGTGCCTGGGATGGCTGTGGGACCGTCGAGGCCGATGAAATCGGTCAGGATTACGCGGGAGGGCATTTCGACAGTGGAAGATGATGAGTCTGCTATTAAATCGTTAGTTCGCATCGGTTGTTTGTTGACAGAGAGACGATAACACACCATCTTGCGCGAGGGTGCTACCAGTAACGATCAGGGCTGTTGCGAAGTAGCTGATAAACATTGCGTTGGCTGCGATTGGTGCGTATAATGATGATTTGATTTCCCCTGTTTACACGGACATGCTTTAACATTATACTTTTGTACACGGTTGACTCGCCAATCGGCCAAATAAGGCTGATGATGCCAACAATAGATATCTTGACTTCAGCTGCCATGCATTTCACTAGTGGCAGCTGCTCAGGATGTTTAGAATGAGCATTGCCGGAATCTGTACTTGTTATGTCGGCTGTGCAAGAAGCTGAACAAATCCTCTGTGTTCAGCTGGAGCTGGTTGGACGCCTGTGTTACCAAGCTGGGGGCTGAGCATAGATCGAGATCGTGAATGCAAGTTGGAATTGATGATGGGCAGGCATAGTTTTGATCTTCTCCATCCGTACATATTTCTTGATAAATGGAGCGGTGCATGTGTGATATGTATATGTGTATATGGATGTCCTATATTGCATGCGCTGTGATGTCATAGCAGAACAATCCAGGGATGTCATCTTCGCCGTTGTCATTTGAGCGCCTGCGCCCTACGAGATAATGGTTCAACCCCTTTGTGTCCAGCTTACAAATCTCTGCACACCATTGATGTAAAACTTGCTGTATAGCCGTAGCAATGCAGCTATTGAGCACACGATTCGAGTAGTGATGCGATTGTGTGATCATGCATCAATTAAGGTAAGTCCTGAAGCGCACGCGTTCAAGCTGTGTCCGCAGGGGAATTCGATCGTGGTGTGTTTCGTTCACGGTGCCTGTATGTTGATGAGGACATAGGAGAGCTGTGCCAAATCCAAGGAACAGCTTTTCGTACTGCGCACGCTACAGACGCCTTCATTCGAAGCCTTTGCTGTCGCGACACATCTCAAGCTCCCCGGACGCCGACGCTGAATACAGGTCACAATGGAAACCTCCTTCGCCTGTAAGCATCAGCGATAGCCCGGATCCGCACTGGAAATATGGTTCTGGCGGGAATGACGGCGGTGCATCCTTGACCAAGCGCCACGTCGAGATTGACCCCTTCGCAGAAGGGAGATCAATGTTCCACAACTATTCTCTCCTTGTCTCTGGAATTGTTCCTCGGCCTATAGGATTCGTGAGCACGATATCTGGGACTGGCGAAGAGAATATCGCTCCTTTCAGCTACTTCCAGTGCGTCGACCACGATCCGCCAGTGTTTGTCATCGGCTTCTCCGGCCGACCCGACAGGCCCAAAGACACTTTGACCAATTTGGAAGAGACAAACGAGTGTACCATCAACATTGTGTCTGAGCATATGATTGAAGCGGTCAATGCCACCTCTCTGGATGCGCCCCGCGGCATTTCCGAATGGGCCATCTCCGGGTTACACCAAGCGTCTAGCAGTACCGTCAAACCGGCGCGGGTGCAGGAAGCTATTTTCTCGATTGAAGGACGATTGATTGATGTTGTTGATTTCAAGACTTCCCGTCAGCCTGTGAGGAACAAGGGAAAGCTGGCAATTATCGAAGCGACGCGCTTCTGGGCGCGTGAAGATGCTATAGATGCAGAGCAAAAGTCCTTAGATCTGAATGTGCTGCGGCCTGTTGGGCAACTCGGAGGAAGCAGCTATGCCAGAGTGACGGACACTTTTGAGGTGGAAAGGAAGAATTGGAAGAAAGCGATGGCTAGCCATGGCGCAGAGCTCAGCAAGGTAGTGGACGCTACGGCTTAGGACATTCCGCAAGAAATCGTCTTGCGGTTTACTGCCACTTGGATCTATGCTGAGCAGGCGCATGCATCAATAACATGTAGGGTTGTATATGTTGGAATTGCAATGACCAGCCGAAAGCGCCATAACTTTCGTACTACAACGAGGCCGCTTATGGCATCAGCTAATATATCGGTATCATTCTGCAAACAGCTTAGATTAAGTCAAGGATAGCAGCTGGTGCGTCGCAGAAGTTGACCTGGTTGCCTAGCCGAAACAGTGGAGCCTTGCGACACCGCTGCAGTAGGATGATCTGCAGGTTGCCGACCCTCATCAACAGACGACCCATACGCTACCTCACTTCAGCACATACCTGGGACCGAATGGCTGTGCTACGTCACCACGAAGAACTGAGGTGTGAACAGTGAAGTGACTGCCAGCTTGAAACGAGATTCACTATTGCGCAATGTGTCCCCTCCTTATTGTGCAATGATTGTGCAATCGCTGCAGTCTTGTTGCTGGTCACCTTCACATGACAAAATAAAGCTGCACCAGGCCCACAACAACACGTGCACGCAGCTATATCCCACCTCCAATCATCGCGCTTCTTTGCCAACCACATCTAAAACGTCGCACTCGATGTCCACGGCCGATATGGCACCCTCAGCAGTGGCAAACAGCGTCGACCAGGACGACAGCTCCGACAAGTATGACCGAGCAAAAGCGCTCTACTTCGCCAAAGTGCAAGAGGGTGGTGGATCCATATTGAAGGACTACTACACTGCCCACGAGTACAGGTTTCGCCGCGCAGACTTCATAGGTCACCTTCAAGAGTACTCTCAGCCTTCCAACGCTCGCTGGAATGTCAGCAAACTCGACGCAGCTATCATCTTCGACCATGAGCTCCAACAACTGGATGTGCAGGAAGTTCGCAAGCGCGAGCTCGCAGCAGAGTTTGATGTGTTGCTGCCTCTCCCCACCACCGCCAACACCCAGAGCATCGACAACTTCAAGACTTGTCCACCTGTTGATGGAAGTCGCATGACAGATGAGGACCAGGAGGCTACAGACGATGGTAGAGATGCGCCTACGCCTGGTGGTGGCTCTCCTCGGTCGACGCCTGGTACCTCGCCTTTGCATGACGTCCCTCGTGACGAGCAGATCTCGCAGGAGGCTGCCATGTCAGAGAAAGCTCATGCCTCCTCAGAGTTGCCCCGTTTTGCTACCCCAAACTTACCAAAGAGATTGAATACAGATCAACTCGTGATCAAGAAGGCAGCTTCGCGTGAAGGAAGGATCTTACCTCGCCTAGAGCTGGCTGATCGGGATGCAAACAGTGTCAATATCCCTCAGAGTATTCTAGGGCACAAGCCTGGACCTCACGTGACCAAGAGAGTCTCATTCAGTGTCGACGTCGAAGATTCTACACAGTCCCAGGACAATACGATTGTTCTTGGATCCTTCGAAGACGCAAAAAATGTGCAACAGCCAGTGATTGCTGCCGAGTCAGCCATACCGCCAGTCACGGAGCTTACATCCGATCATGTTACCAAGCAAGGCTCCGAACTGGGAGTCACCACTCCTTCACCAGACAAGCAGAGCCTGGGATCATCACCGCAGAAAACTTTCACACCGCACCCTGAAGTATCCTCCATGGCTCGCTATGGTCTCAGCCCACCAGTCAAAGGCAAGAAGCGTCAGCACAGTCCGGACATCAGCTCGAAGGATGCTGAGGAGCTGTCTTCGCGTTCTCCAGTAGACCCAACTGCCGTCTCAAAGTCGGCATCTAGCCCAAAGGCTTCAATACCTATCCAGAATACCGAAAAGACTGTGCCACAGCCAGAAGACCTCGAGCTAGCATCCAGCCCCGAGGTTTCGATCGTCGCACCAAACGCCGAGCAGATTGCGATTCAGTCTGATAAACTCGAACCAGCATCCGATATTGAGATCCCAGCCGTCGTACCGAGCACCGAAGATACTGTTGGCCCGTCAGACATCGTCGAGCCAGCCCCGGAGAGACGCAAGAGTGGGAGGGTTGTGGCTCAATCGGAGAAAACACCACTTACCTCAACAGTCTTGGATGTTGCCGAGGACGACACATCTCCCACCACCTCAGCCAACAATACGCCTGCCATTGGAACAGTCAAAAGCACAGTACCTGTGTTGCCAGACAAAGCACAGCGTCGCCTCGAAAGTATCATTTCTGGCAAAGCCCGCCCGAAAACCAAACGCGAAGCCACAGAGGCAGCCGATGAGCTACACAGCCGCCTTCTAGCCCGCCACAACGCCGCCAACGGCGACAAGAAAGGTCGCAGAACTTCCCGCCAGTCCGTCAAGGACTCCGATCCGGACTTCATGCCACACTACTTCTCCAAAGTCAACTTTCCAGCCAGCGAGAAGGACGGGACAACTCGTTGCATCTGCGGCGCGACGGGGAACGTCGACATGAACCAAGCCATGTTTGCTTGCGAGAAGTGTGGAGTCTGGCAGCATTTTTCGTGTGTCTACCCGGAGCTGCGTGCTGATGAGAAGGATGGAGGGTATCTTGAGACGTTGAAGATGTCGTTCCTGTGCTCCGTCTGCGACCCGTGGGGCCATCGCGAGGTCCTCCAGCAATTGAGGCAGCGCGAGCCAATTGGCGAATGAGTGACATGGAGAGGACGCACGGGAAATGCTACCTGCACAATTCTAGACGGAGAGCAAAGTCGTCAATGGCACTTAAGGTTATTGCCTGAGAGGTGCTTAGCATGGACATGCGAGAAGTCGCACAAGCGAAGGCGTTTGAAGTTATTTATGTCATTGTAAGATACCCAAAGAGAGTAGGGCTCAGTGCTGTTCTCAATCAGGGTCATGTTCGCATAATGCTTTCGCGTGACTAATATCATGCTTCCGTACAAGACTTTCGGCTGCTCTGCTAGGTCACTCCAGTACTGGCAGTTCTGATCTTCTCATGTAAAATCATGATCTTAGCAAGAGTTCAACCCAAAGTAAGCACTGGCAAGAAACTGCAGAGATTTGCACAAACAATGTGTATCATCAACATGCAATTGCTTTTATGCTACGAAAGTCGCTCGAAAAATGCTAGACTGGATGCGAATCATCGCATCTTCCACGATTGCTTGCCCTGTTCTTGAGCCTCCTTGGCCTCCCACTGGGCTGTAATGTTGAGTCCTCTGCCCTCTTCGTCCTTCACCATCTTGATCAGACCACTGACATTGGTGCCAGAGCTGAGCTTCTCGCCGCTCTTACCCTTGCGATCAATGATGCAAGTACCGCACTGCCAGTGCGTACGCTTGGTCATCGGGCTTGTGCTGAAGGTCACCGCACCCTTCTGTGCGGACAGCTTGTCCTGTTCCTCAGGCGCGATCCTTCCGGGTGCGCCAGCGGCGACAGGCGGAGCGGGCGAGAAGACTGTGTCGAACCAGGTGCACCAGGCGTCCAAGGAGTCGATCTCCTGGTCGAGCTTGACCTCGAAGGGCACTTCGAATTGCAGATCTTCGGCCGATGCTTGGTGGAGATCCCACATAGCGATGGGGTGCTTTTGGGCGGTCGAGCCGACTACGGTCTTCGCGGGCGGGTGTTGCACGACGACGTCGTCCAAGGCACCCTCGAGCATGCAGTGCATGTTGAAGCCGTACACATCGTCCCAGAATGAGATGTTGTCAGACACCCAGTCAGGATCGGCGAGCGGCGCAAGGTGAACGCTGACGTGGCTAGGAACCATGAGGCCGTCGAAGGAGCCATCGGCGCGACGCTTCATGAATCGGTCCCTCATGCAGAAGACTGAAGGCAGCATGTTCTCGAAGAAGAGGCAGTAGCCCATCCATTCGCTGACGATGATGTCTACGTGCTTGAAGCCATTGGGGAGCTCGTGGAGATCTTCAACCTTGCCACGAACAAAGGTGATTTGCTTGTCGAGGCCGTTTTCGATGGCGATCTGGCGAGCCTTGTCGATGATGGCGCTGTTGTCCATGGCGAATACCTGCTTAGCACCAGCCTTGGCGCAGAACATGGACAGGATGCCAGTGCCGCAGCCGACGTCCATGACGACCTTGTCGGCGAACAGGTGCTTGTTCTCGTAGATGAAATCGCGGTAAGCCTCGGTGCGAACGGTGTCCTGAAGCATGGTTTGATGGATGTCATTGAAGCTGTAGCTGTCGAAGTAAGAGTCGTCGTAGCGCTGAGCCTTTGCTTCGGCAGCGCCTTCGTCCTTGCTGGGAGCGTCGGACCAGCGCTTCTCTAGGGTCTCGCTGACCTGCTCGCGGTAAAGGTCGAACTTGGACTGAAGCTTGCTGAGCTGTTCCTTCAGCTGAGAGACCTCATCTGTGGCGGTGCTCTCATTTGATGCCTCGGGTTGCTTGCCAGCGCTGGCTCCGTCGGTCTGCATCGATTCAAGCTCATCAACGCTGAAAAGTAGCGCATCGTCCTCAAGCACAGGCTGCATGAATTTCTCATCTTCCCATGCAGCAGCGTTCTCGACATCGGGCTTGGCGCTACCAGCCTTCACTTGAGAGCGTACGTAGTTCACGAATTTAATCATGCCAAAGAAGTCAAAAGCTGTTACATCGTCAGTCTAAAATTGCGATGCGAACGAGTCGGGAAATGTCTCCAAGACTCACGCACCGTGACGAGCGCGGAATGCAACAAGGTCAAATTCATGCTCAGCTTTCATGTGGCTCAATGACTGAGCCAGAGAGGTCGACGATTCGCTACAGAACAGACACTGCACGTTGAATTCTTCAGTATCTTCTTCAACGTCGTTCCAGCCTTCGCTGTCTTCGCGAACGTTGAGAGCGTCGAATTTTTCGGCCGGATCATCGTCGAAATCGCGCTCCTTCTGCGCTGAAGGTCCAGCGTTGACAATCGCATCGATCGAAGACATGGTGCTTGTGTTGTGAGCTTGCCGGTGGCGTTTGCTTGGGCTTCGTTGTGTGTCGAACTTCTTGAAGGGTTTGTACAACTTTGCGGAGTGGGTCAAAGCTTGGCGGGGTGTTGTTGTTGTAACGATTAGAACCTGATGGGAAGAACAACATTCTATTTTGAGAGAAACACAGAACCATTGTAATCACGGCAAATTCAGACGTAATTCCTTTTAATTTTGTGGTCAAATGTGAAAACCACTGTGTGCACGCCTCACCAGTCTATCGTAACCAAACACCCGCTTTTTATCGCTCCAACGCAACAATTAAATCGTACACCAATAACTCATGACATTACTCGTCCTTCGTGAAATCAGACTTTTGCCTCCACTGTGCGCCATATCTCCAAACAAAGAATGGAATGGGAGCCAACACTATACAAGCCGCAGACAAAACCGTAAATCCTAGTCCGTAACCAATTGCATCGTTCAAAGGCGCAGTGACCAATGGCAGGAATGTTCCCATCAAACACCTTGTAATGAGCAGAGCCGTAATGGCCGATGCGGAGAACAAGTTGAAAGCGTCAACGACATAGGCCATGAGAGGAACCATGGACATGATCACGAAAACGCCGAACAAGACGACCATGAGAAGCATCAGAGGGAGCGGCAGACCAAGCTGAGGCACCCATCCGTAGAGGGCGACGACGAAGGGTAGAGCGACGCTGCTGACCATCATGAGCGGCAAGCGATTTTCTGGAGTGGGTTTCGCTGAGCCAGCCGCGAGTTTTGAATAAATTCGATCAAGCAGGAAATTGCAGATGATCAGCCCAATAATAGATCCAACGCTGAAGCTCAGGAATGCTGAGCCAATCATGGCTGGTGTGAAATTGTACTCGTATCGTAAGATGTCCGGGAAGGTAGTGGCCATGACGTAGAACCATGTGAAAGCCAGAGCGCCGTACAATGACAGGATCTGTAGCACGAAGGAGCTGTAGAAGACCTTGACTGGTCTGGTAATGCAAGCGATAAGACTCATATCCTCAGTCGAGGCATCAGTGTCGGGGTCATCGTCGATTGGCAATCCTTGTTTGGCGAGCACCTTGACTTTGTATGTCTCACGGAAGCATGTCAAGAACATCACCTCACCAAGAGCTGACAGCGCAATAGCGAGCCACATGGTACGCCTCCAGCCGAGTGTTTCGGTGATCGCACCTGAGATTGCTGGTCCAATGGCACCCCCGAGCAGTGGTGCAAACATGACAACAGACATAGCGGAGCCACGCTGCTCGGATGGAAACATGTCGCCAATGATTGCTGGGCTCAAGACGTTCGAAGATACTGTCATTCCAATGAAGAAGCGGGAGAAAACCATAAGGCCAACGCTGTGGCTGAGCACACCCATGATGCTGCCGAGGATGAAGAACACGTTGGCGATGTTGAAGACAGGGTAGCGGCCATACCTCTCAGACAGAGGAGCAATTAGCAGGGGCCCGGCTGCTTCACCCAATTCCCAGATGGTGACGAGAAGAATGCTGCCGGTTTTGCTTTCTTGACCGCCATTGAGGTCGGAGATGATCTGCCCAGCTATAGGCACGACGGAAATGCAGGTAAAGGTGCTGCAAAGGCATCAGATATTGTCATCATGGAATCGTATCCTGATTCACTCACACAGTAAAGGCCATAAACGCAAGCAGAGCAACCAATCCCCACCTGTACGCCAGAGACCAGTCCTCCGGTAAGACCACATCATCATAGGCCTCCTCGCGGCTCTTCACCTGGCGCAGCAGCGGCTGCCTCTCGTCGACAGTCATGCTCTCCTCTGAGATCTTTGCCAGGTGTTGCCTGCGTGTGCGTGAGAATGTCATCCAGCAGAGGTCGGCACAGTGGACCCTAGATATGTAGAAAGACTTTGTATTCCCCAAGGCACGGTGGCGCCCACCAGAGCAAAAGGCGCTGTAAAGTTCCTTAGCACGCCATGCATGCCATCAATAATCAGCACCGATAGGGCCCGGCTTTAGCCCACCTTAAAATTTTGCCGGGGCTGGATCCGCTCCGCCCCTTCGCTTTTCGCCTTTCCTGACCTCTCCAAGACAGGAGATCTGCAATAATGTGCCTTAACTCTGTATCGGCTGTACTTGGGCCGCACGCTTGACATCGGTCGGCGGAAGATTCAGCGGCACTATAAACATCCTCCTCGAGCTGTGAAATCAACCAGCGCCCCAACGTATCGTATCCACCGGCACGCCAAGGCTCGAGCTGTCTGGACATACTACTGTATATCCGATGGCTTAGGGCGTCACTTGTATTCGGCACCTTCGCAGACCCTGCAGGGCGTACTGCAGTCGATACTCATAAGTCTGCACATCCCCTCTTTGCGGCTGCTATGGAAGGTCCCTTCTGTGTCTGGACATACAAGCAGAGTCCTCATATTGATACCAACGATGGGCTACCGAGGCTCTACGATGCACGAACCAAGTTTCAAAGACTGAAACTGCTGACACAAGGATACAGTAGTTTGTGCTGCCGAGTTGATGTCATGTGATGCGCTGGGGCGTGGTGGAGCTGAAGCGAGCCAAGAGAGATCTGGCTGAAGTGGCCAGCACAACACAGGCATACTATGAATACAGACTCGAAGACGTCTGGGTAAGGCCGGGGCATTCGAAGAGGTGCTCGTGACCTCAGGCAGATGCTTCAGTAGAGAGCCATCTCGGCGACAATGAGGCATTGTTGGCCTTAGAGTGCTCTTGGATACGTGCGTCGTCGCACTTTGTTGTCACTGAGAAGCATACATGCCCACACCTGAGTCTGCGCAACTTCGATACTCATATTGGCAGCTCTGGCACTCGAACTTGGTACTCTTGCCATGGCAATGCAGTCAGTGTCACTGCAATTGGCTGACTCGTACACTCGGTCAAAGGTCCTGGGACTCCAACCATCATCAATCGAGATGACGCCTGGTCTCTCTACGAATGACGCACTCATACTGTCGAGAATGACCCTCGACCTCGAATTATCCACCACCCGCATACGATTAAATTCTTTTGTATGACCCACCTCTTTACTGTCCGATCTGGTATCTGGACTCGAACTTGCATGGTCCGCCATTGTAAAGCGAGTGGTCTCCCTATGAACGTCATGATCGTACTCTCGGGCATACATCTGGAGATAAGAAGAAACACTAGAGAGAAGGTAGGCTCAGGACTACCATGATCATTCATATTCCCTCACACGACTCCAACATGAGCACAATGACACACCTCCACGGTATGGACCACTACTGCATAGTCACAGTGTTCAATACTATTTGCCATTCCAATGCAACCGTCGAGTCAACAAAAGCAAGAACTGCTCGCAACACTAGCCATTGCAACATTTAACAAGGCCAGGCTATACACCTCTGATGGAGCTTGGCCACCAGGTGGTAAAATGATTAATTCACCATCGCCATCGCTATGCTGGCTTCCCGAAAGCATATGATCCGGCAACGACTCGAAAAAAGGTTCCAACAGGTTTGCCGGACATGGTATCCATTGTTGGACTAAAACCTGTAAGCAGGAACTCTTCGACCGCCAGCCTCTTGGAACCCTACAACGTGACACTGCATCTGCAATATTTCCGCATGATGTCTAGACACCTGTGCAAGATCTTTGATCGCTCACTGACGAGCTCCTGTGGATATTCTCGTCTTTCGTTCCCGATAACCTCGGGGCCGTGGATCGTCATGAAATCTGATGCGTCCGACCATCTGGCCATCCGGGAGCTGCCTCTCCATAGTAGCCCTCGCATGGTCGTTGAACCCAAGCGGCTGGGAGTAATTACCATAATTCGCAATCGCTCTATATCCGGAGTTGTCGCATCTGTTGGGCTGGGCCTCCTCTTTGGTTACATATCGCCCTCTGCCAGGCACGTGAGGCTGAACGTCACCCCATTCTGCAAGCGAAATCGTTCATTCATGCGGCGATACCCGTATGCTCTGCCACTATCAAGTCCTGGAACGAGTTCGCCATACCCTCGCCATAACCCACCGTCTTTTTGACCCTCCCTCCTCAAGTAGTCTGGATCCGTGGTGGCCTCTCCAGGATATATTTCTGCGTATGCGTAGCCGAAAACAGGGGCTATTGCGCCAAAGCTACCGCCGTCTCTCAAGCCACTGTCCCGCGATGGAAAGTCAGATCGCTGATGAACGGTACTTTTCGGGTCTCTGCTTGGAATCCAGCCGCGTGAACACAGTCTACCGGCACTTCGGTAGTGAGGATTTTGGCCGGGACCGATCCCTGAAAGAATTCCAAAAGGATCTCCATGGAAGATCGAGTTGTTGTCTTTTTGGATGCGGATAGTTTTCTTGTTTCGGTGGGCCCGGTTCCAATCACTTCCTGAGCGCTCTCCTTGAGAACTCATGTCATATGTCGATCGAAGAATGATTCGCGATTATGCTGGTAATCGGTGCGCCTTTTGATGTCCTTGGTTGGCAAGGTTGGAAGACAGAGCGCGATGCTTGCGATCAGTATATAAGTAGTAGAATTGTTGCGGTCAATGACGATACTCCATATTTACTGTCATGTTTGAGGTAAACGGTCGTCAGTCGAAGAGGCATTGCTGTTCGGCGATGACGTTGATCTGTACACTGGTTAATGGCGATGAACAGGACTTGAGGTCGATTACGGCAGCAACGCCACTTCGACATTTATGGAGGATCATCATTCGACACTTGCGGGATGCTCTGAGAGCCTGAAAGTCACGAACAAGACCAATCGTCCATGTGAGTAATGTTTGACCTCCGAATCCCCAGAGGCTTGCAAGCCTGTTCTACAATGATGAATAATCCTTCGGCGATGGGAGGCGAGCAAGTCTTTGAATTAGATAGTAGTTATCTCACATCACATTGGTTCGATCACTGGAATGCGCTACGAGACTTCACTTGCCTATACACAGGCACAATCCCGAACAGACCTGTGATCCCACGGCATGACCTGGACTCAATACCTCTAAATTCCCACATTCCCACACTGTCCCAGTATCGGGTCCAGCCTCTTCAGTGGTATGGAATGCATAGCCACAAATTCAGTTTGTAGAACTCGCTAAATGTGTAGGATTGACTACAGTTAGTGCTCAGTAGCTAATATCGCCGAGTGACAATAGACGCATAAGAAGGCGCAGCTCACCAGATCGACTTATACCACTTCTACAGCAACATTGTTACAGTGACTGACTCACGATATCCCAACCAGCGAGCAGAGAGCGTATGATGATCATTCCAGAATGCAATCAAGCACAACATCGTGGCTGGTCTTGAAGGTGAAGCTCAATGGGCCCGAACTTTCTACTTGGCATACAGGTGAAGTGGTAGCTGATCTCCCCAGAAAGACGCAGGACATTTGGGGAACGTTTGGGGACGCGTTTGTTCTTCCTGCAGCTATTATATGCGATTTTAGTGCTTATAGTCGAAGAGGGCTTTCAGTTCAGTGAATATACAAAATCCAACAATGTAGGTTGCAGCAATTCTCCGCTCTGGTTCTCACAACACGGAACCGCAACCGTCTTAGTGCGTATGAGGTCAAGGACTAGAACAATCATCTTCAGCGGCCGGTAGTCAAATGTGGTAGTATTGCTCCGGCCCGATCACTCGTATGTTAATTGGATGGCCGAGGTCAACAACGGCGGCTTCGACTCCATCGACTGCGCTCGCTGTTCACCTCGAATCGCAGGAACTGCTGATGTAGATGACTCCCGAAGCTGTTTGCCGTCTGACAGTGGCGTCTCTCGAAGTGTAGAGAGAAGAAATAGCCTCGGGCGACTGTAGTGAGAAACTGCCGAAGACCAAGAGTTTTCCCCACGATCTCCCCACGAAGAGGAGGACGCGGCAAAGCTTGGCCGTCAGCCTCAAATCGCCTACCCGGAACTCTCGTTTCATCGGCATCTTCAAGGTCATCATCTGCCGCATGATCTGGAATGTTGAACATCGTGATACTTCAAGCGCTCAAGAAATCGTAACAAGGAGGCATGCGAGGAGACGCTCCGCGCGACCTCGTACAGCGCACCTGCAAGCAATATCAACCCGCAGACGCGTGCAATTGACCACTGCAGATAGTGGAAATTGCGCCCGTCGAGCGCGCTTCCTTCCACAGCAATGGCAGCCCTACACGAGACGCCGACCAGGGATAGTCACATGGCGGCCGGTAGCTCACGTCCAAGCGATACGATAGGCCTATTGTGACAGGCCCGGGATGTTCCAGGTCTTTACTCCGCACGCAGACGGTCGCAACTTAACTACCGAGGATCAGTCTAGCACACGCTACCTGGTCGAGCGAACAGAAACAGACTCGCGTGCGGAGCGTGGACCGGCGATCCTCCAATCGTGCTTGCCACGCGCCTTCCATGCTCCAGACTGTCCCCATGGGGCTAGCAGGCTAAGGTGAAAGTCTGTCGGCGGGCGTCGGATGGACTATCTGGCGTGTGCTGTTAAATAGAGCCTCATCCTGCGCTGGGAGTAGGCTAAAAGACTGGTGCCCCTGGCTCGTCTCGACCTCCCTCTACAGACTTGGCCATACGTTGGGTCATTGTGGCTCTCGCTCTTCACCCACAAAGGACGACTTGTCCCATCAATTCCTCGTCATTTTCTCCGGTGGCACGGAAGCTCGAACGCATTCATCATGGAGATGAACTACGATGCACGGGCAAGTTGCTATGCTGATGATATAACGCTTCTGTTGCTGACTGTCAGCAGGAGCTCCACCAACTGGAGGAGGAACTCCATACTGAGATCTTGCCTGGCACCGAGATCATGACAGACGTCGGATCCCATCACTTCGTGAAAAGCGGTGCAGGAGTCTTGGTTCCGCAGCCGTCCGCCGAAAAGAGTGATCCACTCAACTGGTCTCCGTTCTGGAAGACATGCTGCATCGCTGCAACCACCAGGTAAGAGCAGCGAAGGGCGGGAGACGTCTGAACATGTCGCTTACTCCGTCAACCAGTGTCTCCTTCACGCAAGGTCTCGGACCTCTAGCGCTCGCGCCTATGTTCCCAGATCTCATCAAAGCATACGACTCCAACCTCGCGGATGTCATCAAATTCACAGGCGTGGCTATCTTGGTGCTCGGCTTCAGTAACTTCATTTGGGTGCCCATCAGCTCTTCTTTCGGCAGAAGACCGGTGCTCATATTCTCTCAAATCATCTGCCTGGTATCCTCCATCTGGAGAGCGAAGGCAATGACCTATGGCTCCTTCATGGGCGCTTGCGTGCTCAATGGCATTGGAGCTGGACCTGCAGAGACTATTCAGCCAGCTGTGATTGCGGACATCTACTTTTTACACGACCGTGGCTTCTGGAATACCCTGTACTGGGTCTTCTACATGGGTAGCTTGATGGTCGGACCGATCATCTCAGGCTCCATGGCTCTTCACGTTGGATGGCGCAACTTCTGGTGGTTCAATACAGGACTTATCGGCGCATCTCTTTTGATGGTTGTCTTCATGTTCCCGGAAACAAAGTGTAAGTTCTCATTTTAACAGATCCTGGGCTCTATACTAACGCTATATCTGCAGGGCACCGTCCACACCCCGGCGACGTGATTCAAAGCATCGCCAACGAGGGCAAGACCTCCCCGACTCTATCAGGCGAACACATTAGCACCTCCGATCCGAGCAACAAAGATCCCGAGAAAATGGGCGGCGAGATCTCCCATGTTCCCACCCATGGCACAATGCCCGATCTCAGCCACCAGGCCACCGCCGACCGCGACCCTCATCTCGGCAAAGGCAGTCCCAGCAAACAGCAGTGGAAGCTCTTCCAACCCAACGCTCACCCATTCAAAGCAATCTTCCTCGACCTCTGGGTTCCCTGGAAGCTGTTCGCTTTCCCCATCGTGGAATTCGCAGCTTTCGTCGTGTCCTGGTCCTGCAGCTCTTTCTTGACTCTCAACTTGACTCAGAGCCAGAACTTTGCCGAGCCTCCATACAACTTCAACAGCCAGAGCATCGGCTTTATGAACTTTGCCATTCTTGTCGGCGCGCTGATCGGCCTAGCCACAGCGGGACCGCTGAGTGACTGGGTCAGCGCAAGAGCGACGAGGAGGAACGGTGGTATCCGCGAGCCGGAGATGAGGTTGCCTGCTTTGAGTAAGTCCGTTCCGTCGACACGATTATTGATCAACCGCTGACCAGATCTCACCAGTTCCCTACGTCCTCATCATGATGCTCGGCAACTTCATCGTCGCTTTCGGCTACGAGAACAAGTGGTCGTGGCAGCCTATCGTCATCATCGGCTACACTTGCGCCGGTATCCAAGTCGCCGCTCTGCCTGGCATGCTCACCACTTACGCTGTCGACTCGTACAAGCCCGTCGCCGGTCCCCTCATGGTTGCTATCACGGTCAACAAGAACGTGTGGGGATACGGCTTCTCCGAGTTCATCACCAAGTGGATTATCCAGGATGGATTTGTGCCGCCGATCATGACGAACATGAGTCTGATCACGCTGTGGTGTCTGTTTGGATTCGTGTTCTACTTTTATGGAAAGACTTTCAGGAGGTGGAGCAAGAATAGTAGTGTTCACAAGCTTTAATGGAGGAGGAGAGATGGATTGGAAATGGGATGCTACGGGGATAAATAGGACCGATAGTTGAAGATATGTGCACAGCGCTCGTATGGAAGATCTTGCTAGTACGGACGACAAGATACTCTGTGACCACAGATCCAGAAGCTTGGTCTTCGGGACACGTGGGTGATGTGTACCCACCAACGGTTTGATCCGACAGTGTTTACTGTCACACAACGTGGTAAAGCTTGGTACTGGGCGCACCTTGGTGCAGATTGCGAACTTCGTCGTGCATGTGAGGCTCTCCTCGGAGACTTGCGCAGCTTGCGAGACACGATCGCCCACATTGCGTGGAGGTCATTGGTTCCAGGGCGGGAGTATGAATGCAAGTTTTTCGACATGGCAATATGATGAACTCTGTTAGGCGAGATAGCTGCTCAAGGCCTTCGTCTCATTGATGGAAATGCCTTAGCCATAGACTCTTCATCCTCACCAGCAGGCTCCCCGTAATAATCTCACGAGCGACATTACCCGGCTAGAGAACAGCCGGCACACCCTGAGCGCAACTTTCCCCAGCCATTTTCCCCAGGCCCAAGGCGCGGAGAAGAAGTGGAGCCGAGGAAGCAGGGACCAGCAGTGCGAAGTGGCGGGCAAGCTTTCAACGTCAGCTGCAGAGCTCGAGCTTCCCGGTCAAGAGATGGAGCTTGAGCTTGCCGGTGTCCGATCAGGATTGAGACGAGTGAGACGAGATGACGAGGACATGCTGCGCTGTACTTGGAGGCATTGTCTAAATCAGCAAACAATGTGCGACACATGCAGCACATCCCCACTGCGCACACGCCTTGCGCGTCGAAATTGACCTTGCGCCGCACCGACTCCACAAGCGAAAGTGGCCAATATGCAAGATGCGGTATAGCGTTACGTCACGCACGACTTCGCCGCCGTACCTGACGATCGCTCGGGCCAAGATGAGGGGAATGGTCGCGTCCGGCGGCGCAGACGACGCTCGTGGGCGGTCTGTGCCAGTGAAAGCACTTCTCCCGGACGCTCGCCAGGTCATGTGGAGGGAATCCTTCGAGTGAATGGACGCATTGGCCCGCGCCCGTCATAAAGCGAGCGCAATGTCCGTCACTTTCCACGCCCTTGCGTTCGTCTGTCGCAGTTCGCAGCTTGCAGTGCTGATCGCATAAAAAGTTGGGCTTGTGCGAGTCTGTCTACACCCATCCACCGAACGACAACCTCTCCAAGACATACACCTCCACACTGATCCGGCAACTCGTTACCGCCAACATGTTCACTCGTCTGGCCACGCTGGCGACCCTGCCTCTTCTCGCCCTCGCCCAGTCCCAACCCGCCGGCAATGGCACTGGCCCCGACAAGAACGGCAAGTACGAGATCTCGAGCGAGGGCATCCGCGCCAACTTCATCCCGTACGGAGCTTCTATCAGCAACTTGTTCATCGAGGACATCCACGGAGTAGAGCGTGACATTGTCCTCGGCTTCGACAATGCCTCCTACTACGGCATCGACAAGCAGCACCCGCACTTGGGCGGTGTGCCCGGCCGCTACGCCAACAGAATCAAGAACTCCACTTTCGAGATTGATGGCCAGGAGTACCACATTGACGCCAACGAACACGGCGGTTTGAACACTCTGCACGGTGGTTGTAAGTATCCCCCATTGGTCGTCTGAAGCTCGATTCACAGGCCCTGACATATACAACAGCGGACGGCTGGGACTGGCGCAACTGGACCGTGGTTGCCCACACCCCGGATAGCATCACTTTCTCTCTTGTCGACCCTGCTGGCAAGGAGGGCTTCCCCGGCGAGGTCATCTCCTACGTTACGTACACCATGACTCCCCACGAGTGGCACATCTCCATGACCGCCTTCGCTACCACCCACAAGACTCCCATCATGCTTTCCTCCCACACCTACTGGAACCTCGACGGTTTCCAGAATCCCGAGACCCCTCTTGCTCTCAACCACACCCTCCACCTGCCCTACTCAGGCCAGCGCATTTCCACCGACGGCAACCTGATCCCCGACGGCATCATCCTGCCCAACCAGAAATACGACGTCAACGACTTCTGGTCCGCCCCAAAGCAACTCGGTGCCAACTTCACCTCCCCCGACCTCGAAGGCAACTGCGGCACCAACTGCACTGGCTACGACACCTGCTACCTCGTCAACCGCGCCCAGAACGGCCCGTACGACTGGCGCGCCGCTCCCGTCGCCACCGTCTCCAGCGACTGGTCCGGCATCCAGATCGACATCTTCACCGAGCAGGAGGCCTTCCAGGTCTACTCTTGCGGAGGCCAGAACGGCACCCTCACTCTCAAGGAGACCCAGGGTCTGCACAACGACACTTCTCGCCCGCGCACCGTTCAGCAGTACGGCTGCCTTGTTATGGAGGTCGAGGACTGGATTGATGCCATCAACCAGCCCGAGTGGCAGCGTGACAAGCGCAACATCTTCGGTCCGGGCGATGCGCCTTACGTTCTTGAGGCTACGTACAGCTTCTCGCTGAAGAAGAACGAGAGCAGCATGCAGACATACTAGAAGATGGCGGTGGAGGGTTGCTGTACATGGGTTTGCTAGAGATGGTTAGACCTTTTGTCAGACTCCCACTTGGGTGGATTATGATTCAGCTTTAGTCGAGTAATGAAAATAATGACGTTTAGCATATCTCTCGAGCTTTGCTGTCGTGTTGTTTAGAACGTTTCCGATTTCGACACAGTATGAAAAGGATAGACAAAGTTCGATTGTCAGGCAGGAGGCGTTGTGACCTGAGCTCTGTTTGATACCATTGATCAAAGAATCCTCCCTGTGCTCACACTCACGGGCTCGGTCCAGGCATTGAAAATTGACGCAGACATGATATCTATGGTTACCTCGATTGGCATTATTGTCGGTATGGACCGCTGTCTCTAGAGGCAGGAACGCAGCAAAGAATAGCAGATAAAAATCGTATCGTACATGGAGAGCTCTGCGACAGCCTGCCAACGTGCCCACATTGTATCCAACCGTCGGATAAGAGATCCAGGAACCAAAGCCGCACTTTCCACGATCAAAATGATACATACAGCGAAATTCGACTGACTGTCACGCGGCAAACGAAGAAAAAGAAAGGAGGAGGAAGCGAAAGTGAATTCAAGCAATAGCAAGCATGCCCGCTCGGTAAAGGAAAAGAAATCGAAGACAAAAACGCAAATCTCAAAATAAGAACAGGCCAAGAATGGAAAATCCAAAAGTCGAAACAAAACCATCTCTCAATCCTTATCAACATCCCCCTGACTCTGGCAAACAATAATCTCCCTCGCCATGAACGGATTGAACCTGTGATGTGGACGTCTCTGATTCCTCACGCACCGACTTCCTCCCTTCCAATCCTCTTGGCATAACCCTCTGCTGCGCAACTGCCCTTTGTTGCATTGGTAGCGCGCTCGCAAGGCCATGACACCACCGTCCTTGAACCAGCCACACGCCCAGCCGCCTTCAGGGATTGTATCGTCACCGCACGGGAGAGGGTTGTCGATTGGGTGCTCGGTGTTTTGCTGACTTCGCCGATGTCCATGATTTGGAAATGGGCGTTGTAGGTTGCGGCGGATGTGGTGGAGGCGAGGGATAGAATCATAAGGGAGAGCAGGGTGAGAAGGATAGACTTGAAATGCATCTTAGCTTTGCTATGGTTTGTTTGGTGGTTCGTGGTCGTCCTTGGTTCATAGTGAAATTGATGTTTCTGATGGAGACCTTGTGTGAAGGATGGGCCAGTGGCAAGTGTCTTATGTGGTCTAGAGACTCGGGTTTGATATTGAATACTGGAAAGAACAGTAAGGAGAAGTATTGACTGTGAGGATGTGGCGGCCGTGAATATGTGCTTGAAGCTCTTTGGCAGCCACTATGCGATAGTAATGTCTTGCAATAGACAAGGAAGAATGACAGAGAGAGTCATATGTCTTGAGTACATTCAATCACAATGGTCAATGAACAGAGTGGTTTTGGCAAGAATTGAACAAGGGTGAAGGACGAGGGACTAGGACACTACGGGCTTCAGTGAGAACGACGAGGGAGCTGTGTGCAAGAAGGGTCATGAGCCATGCAAGAGGGATTTCATGAATGTAACCACGTCTTCTAGTCCACCGTCCATGAGGGCTTTGTTGGTCCTGTGGTTTCAATTTCCAAGTACAATTCCAGCTGCTTGTGGTCTGCAAGCCCTCGAGTATACATAGTCAGGTGCAGACTTGCACCACGTATGAACTGACTGCGCTTGCAGCTTATAGTGAATCTAGTGCCATTTCGAGTCTGTCGCCAGCAGGGAGGGCTTGCTCAACAAAGGTTTTTGGAGGTCTCTCGATATAGATCAGACTGTCAAGTAAGCGACAACAAATCTTAGTCAAGATACATACCATCCTTCAAGTTTCGTAAATTTTGCAAGAAGCCATATCCGCCTTCGGCACCCTTGGCATCTAGATCGCCGTATCGCATGTCCACGTTCCTCTCCGGTTGCCGTCTCGCATCAGGTTTCCTATCCATAGCCTTCTGCTTGTCTTCCATAGCTTTGACCAAACTCTCTACGAATTTATTCCGCGCTTTCTCTTCCGCCGTGCCCTTCCAGACCTCCGCCAGAGACTTCAATTCCTCCACGCGCTCCGCCGCTGCTTCGAGGCCTGCGACGTCATTGCTGGCAAGTAAAGTGCTAATCTCAGCACGCAGACTGTCTGTGTATTCCTTCGCTTTCGCCTCGCGATTACGGTTCTCTTCCGTCGCTTCTGGTCCAGACACCGAGATGAAGCTACTTGCTCCGCTAGCGACTTCTGAGGGTGCGACTGGCCAGGCTGTGGCTGCGCCGAAGACTTGTATTACGCTGTCCAAGCGCGCGCGGAGAGTCGACAGAGTACGGAGGTTTTGGAGGTATTCAGGCTCGGCTGTTGCACTACCTGCCACCAGTGCGTCTGTCTTGGCGGTCTCTTCGCTTGCTTGCTTTGGCGGACCCAGCAACTCAATGTCCTTCTTCAGCCCATTGTCCAGTGAGTCAGCGAGACCAGTCGTCTCGCCCCTCAACACTTCCACCTCGTATGCAAGCCGGCCACCACTGCGAATGATTTCGTCCGTAAGCTGGGTGAGAGAGTTAGAGAGGCGGGTAGTCTGGGCGTTCAGCTGTGAAAGCAAAGCCTGTGTCTGGATCGATAATTCTGGCAACGGTACGGAGCTGCTACTGGTTTGCCGTGTGTTTGAGAGAGACAGAGAGGAGAGCGTAGAGTTGAGGTAGGTCGCTGGGTCGAAATCTGGCTGTAGGAAGGGCTGGACAAGGTGGTCGGATACATGGGCAGATTTAGGAGCGGCGCGAGGGCCGGATGTAGCGTTCGTGACGGCCATGGCTGGCTGCGCTCTGTCCTATTGCAGCAGAGCGATCCTGGCACACCTCACACTAGATAGGACAGGGCTGACGGATGGGGTATGTGTGAATGTGTATAGAGCGATAGCTAGCCTCAATGTTCCGAAGCTAAGGTCAATCGCAGTTGCCCCTCTATTGGTCGCTCGGGGCTCTCAAGACCCACCTCCACGAAAGCTTAAATTATGGTTATAGGCGCGCGACGCGGCAGGCGGCAGCTCTGAGTGGGTGCTGTTGCCTGACCTGACCTGTCTCCCTTGCCGCGTGAAGTGACTGCAAACGAGCGCCCAAGCAGCAAGTTTTGGCTGCCTGTGAGGCCCAGTGAGCATGTACATCCCTCATACAAACTGCACTACCGCGGAGTAGCGTTCATCCACCGTACACCTCTCATTTCCTTCACTGTTTGCATCTCGCCTTGCCACTCGGAAGACTGAGGCCAATATCGCCCCTGCCTGCAATCGCTGGCGCTTCTTGAAATTGAATCCCCGTAGGACAGTCACTTGTTACCTCAAATCTGCGCCGATTGGCTGCATTAATCCTTCACATGATCGCAGGAACAAGTCAACGATCACTCATCCCCAAGCTGGTCTGCGCCGATACTTGAGTCCAACACTCATCCACGCCAATTGTGCCTGTTGAACTTTCATCGCTACACGAGACACGAAGACGAACACAAAATCAACATTTACTGACAAAGGCTCGGTCTTCGCACCCTTCATCTTCCCTCCGGGCACCTTGCCACGATGCCTCGCAGGCAGTTCGTTGCCGACCTGCAAAAGGCGCAAGGTGAAGCTCACCTAGCAGGTGTCAATGCCATCAAAGGTGGTGATGATGACGGCCAATTCGAGTTCGAGTTGACCACCGCGGGCTCTGCGGACACGCTTTCTTTCAGTGTAAATGTCACTGCTATGATCACAGATGTTTCTGAGTACCCGACTTCGCACGAATATATGCTATTCTGCGGCGAGGATGCGCCCCACGCAGTCGCACAGGCATTGCAAGACATCCGCCACACAGGTCGCAAGACAGTCTTCGAATTGATCGAGGTAGTTGCCAGACGCCTTTCTACTCTGTCGCCCGACTCGGACGGCGAATTCATCATGGGCGAGTCAATCTCTGACGAGGAAGACCAGTACGATGAAGACGAAGAGGCAGATAGCATCTACGGTGATGACGATGATTCCTTCGCCTTCGGCGATCCTGTCCCTAGCGCTGCAACCGCTCATTTGCCGGAGACACCACAGTCCACGACTGCCACGAAAGGCAATAAAGCTTTCAGGGATCGCGTGCGTTCCGATCTTCGTGCTGCTAAAGAAGCTGGCTTCAGGGTCGGCCATCTTGGTAGCCTGCTCGAAGGCTTTAGCTCTTTCGTCACAATCTCCATACGTATGTCGAAACTTGGAATCTCCGAGGAAGCGATGCAGGCCTGGAAAGTCGATGCGACCGATTATTTGATTCTGGTGATCCAATACCCAAATGGTTACAAGACGAACGAGCAACTTCAGGCATTCGATGGCTTACGCTTGAAGCCAAACCTCGGCATGCGAGTCTTTGCCGGCAAATACTATAAGCCCACCCTCCAGCAAGCTATCAAAGCCTTCACCAAAGTTCGGAAGGATTACACAAGCGGACGGGAGACCTTCAACAACAGCAAAGAGACGAGCTTAGAAGATAACCCTATCAATGACACATTCATCTCCAAGCCGCTTTCTCGACTGCTTGAAGAGAACTTGGTGTCAATCCTCCGCTTCCGTAGCACGGGCATGGACTGGAGCGGCGCCGAAGCTTGGTACCATGATGTACAGAATGCATCCTACTGCAATGATCCGAACGCTATCCCGGATCAATACTACGAGCCAGAGCCTGTCAACAAAGCACTTCCAAACATCATGCATGGCGACCAGTATCGAGAGCGGAATGTGACACAATATTCTTTTCCAACACTCGCCATGCAGTTCGCTCTACGTCATTTCGTCCGCTGCACTGAGTTCTGTCTGGTATGCCATCGCAAGCTTGAGGGCGAGCTACAAGCTATCAAGCCTTATGTCTGCGAGCGTCCTCTCTGTTTGTTCCAATATATGTCTCTTGGCTTTGGCCCAAGCATTGAGCACGAGATTATTTCACAGCCGTACGTCGCCGATCTGCTGATCTCCTTTTGCTACAACAGTGCAAGGTCGAACAGATTGAAAGCTTTCCCAGACGGTCTGAACCTCATGTGCCCTCCCGTAATGTGGCGGGAGCCTAAGGTATGGAACGGATACGATACTCCCGTGCCCGATCAGGAAATCAAGCCGCTGCGAGAAGCCCGCGTGCCATACGAGATAGGATTTGACCGCGTACGCCGCGAGATCATCTTTTTCGACAGGCCAAAGGGTGGCTGTCCTGTAGCCAGAGGGCAGTGGATCGTGCTTCACTGGGGTCAAGACCATCCTGAGGCTGGCAAAGAGGAGCTACACTGTCGTGTCTCTGAGACCAACTTTTACCCTACGATATCTGTCGACGAGCCTATCTCAGTGCCATCCATGTCAGTCAATATCATGGAGGCGGCGAACAATGTGCAGCCAAGAATACTGACCAAGACTCCGGCGAACACATCGGTCAACTGGTGTGCTGCATCCTTCCTGCCTTATGACCAAGAGTTTGACGAGCTGAATGGCAGCGAGAAGTGTCAGGCCATCTGCAAGCTACTTGATGTTCTTCCCAGCGTTGACCAAATGCGGTCTTACCTCACCCAAAACCATCCGAGTGATCTCACAAGCTGGATCGAGCGCATCCCACGCGATACAACGAACCTTCTCCGTTGGATCATTGCGAGCAACCGTGCTTGCATCATGCAAGTGGACTCTGACGATGGCTGTAACGCTAAGGGCACTACTAGCCACAAGGAAGAACGTTTGTATGGAGCAGACGGCTACATGCAATTCCGCTTCGCCATGGGTACTCCGGACAAGGAGACTCGCTTCTTGTCTGAAGTCCGCAAGACTACTGAGCGCCTCGGCCTCCAGTATCCTACCATCTTTGCTTGGCATGGCTCACCTTTGCACAACTGGCATATGATCATCCGCGAGGGTTTACATTTCAAGAATGCCGATCACGGTCGCGCCTATGGAGACGGCGTTTACTTCGCTAGAGACGCAGCCACTTCTACCGGCTACTCAGGAATGGGCTACTACGGGACGGGTAATGCGGCAACGTGGCCCAAGAGCAAGCTGCGTATGTCAGCAGCTCTCGCTCTGAATGAAATTGTGAACGCACCGAAGGAGTTCAGGAGCAGTACCCCTTACTATGTCGTTCCCCAGCTCGATTGGATCCAGACACGCTATTTGCTCGTAAAGTGTGCATCTACAGACGAGGACGTCAAGTCTAATGCTGAGGTCAAGCCGAAGCATGCACACCCACAGGATCCACAGCATACACCAAGAGGCACAAATCATGCTGAGATAGTGATTCCTGCTTCGGCTATCAAGACGGGAAAACAAGTTGGAATCATGTCCCCTGGTGAAAAGGACGATAAGAGGCGATCTCAGTCCTTGTTCAGTAGTGCTAGCAAGAGACTCAAGGGTGACCAAGGGAACTCTGTCGCCACAGCTATCGAGATTGATGACGACGACGTGGCAAGCATTGTCACTGATATCGAAGACGTTGAGATCTTGTTCCCGGAGGCAGAACCGAAGCACGAGCTCACCATGCTCCCGACCAAAGGCCAGCAGCTTCCCAGCGGAAAAGGCAAGGCGAAACCCGAGAAAGAATTTGTCCCTGGCTCTTTGGATTTCTCCACGCTTCCTGTCATGCCATTGCCGACCTATGCCACTTCTGTCACGACAAGCGTCTCCTCGCTGAGCTGTCATCCCTTGCCAAAGTGCAGTCAAACACCTCTGTCGCCTCGCTTGGCTGGTCCATCGACACCGAGAAGATCGAAAACGTCTACCAATGGATCATGGAGCTGCACTCTTTTCATACCTTTTCCATCAAGAACAAACCTCTCCCTCTGGTCGAAGACATGAAGAAAGCCAACGCCACATCCATCGTCCTCGAGATTCGCTTCGGACAAGACTTCCCCTTCTCGCCTCCATACATCCGCGTCATTCGTCCTCGCTTCCTCCCCTTTACCCAGGGTGGTGGAGGACACATCGTCATCGGCGGCGCAATGTGCATGGAGCTCCTCACCAATACCGGATGGAGCAGTGTCATGAGCATGGAGAGCGTACTTATGCAAGTCCGCATGGCTATTGCCAGCGAGCCATTCGCGCGGCTCGAAGGTAGAGGCCAGGCCAAGCACCACACAAGCTACGACTATAATGTCAGGGAGGCAGCCGAGGGCTATCTCAGGGCTTGTGCCAGTCACGGCTGGCAAGTCCCGCCGGGTTTCAAGGCGATTGCGTACGGGTCGAGTGATTCTCAGGCCGGCGCCGGTGCGAGTGCATAGAATGTTGCCTTGCGCCCTGCACGAAAGGTGTTGTCGTGGGAAAGGACAAAGAGTGATAATCAGATTTCGGTTTTTGGCAGGGCGTTTTTGGGCGTATCATTTCCTTTGTTGTTGAGGAATGTGACGAGCATAAATTATACCCATTCGGAGTTCTTGGCTTGCATTGAGCGTGTAGCTCACGCTCACAAGGAGTTTCAAAGGTCACTCATGGGTCACGGCTAGTTTACTATGAGAATTGGACAATGCATGAAGATTTTATAATTTCTCGTGATTCGTCCTTTGCATGAGCTGTTGTTTGCAATATGCTTGAGGCGGCATGACCTTTGCCCCATCCCCCCGAAAACTCAAACATCTCGCGCCCTTCTCGACGCCCCCATTGCCACCAACTCCCTCTCTCTATCTTCGTCGCTTTTTGCATCTTGCCGGCCGCGTCCGCCCCTGTAGCCCCTTTCAACTTCCTGCTCCACGACTGTCACCACCTGAATCCCATTTTGGTCCTCCAAGTCCCTAGCGCGTCGCTGACTATCGCTCCTCCCACGATCGTGGACATCGCTGAGCTCAACATCTTCAAGACTGTCACCGCCGCCCATTCCCAAGCATCCATGACCACTGCGACCTTGGCGCTCGCGCGGCTCGCTCCGCACGGTAGTCTTTTGCGTAGCACGCTCACGATCTGGAACGCATCCGAGGGCATCGAAGGAGAATTTGTCGCTTGGCTTGTTGGACGAGCCGCTGGAGTCATTATGTCCTTGGCCGTCATCTCGCTCGCGTGCGCGTCGCTCGTTGCTGTGGTCTGAACCGCGGAGGTAGCTGCTGTTGAAGGCCCGAGGGAAATAGCGTGAGATCATCGTCTTCAGTGTTGGGAGGCAAGAGCAAACGATTCCGATGTTGACTTCTAGAGAGGACCAGATTGCTGCGAGAGGGTTGTGCCAGGAAATGTCGGTTGTTTGTAGGAAGACTAGGAGCGATTGTAAGCGGAGGATGGAAATGATGCAGGTGAAGCCGCCGAGAGCGAAGACGATCATCAGCGCTATGCGCTGGCGTTTGGGAAGCTGGAGTTGGTTGAGGAAGGGTAGAGGGAGGGTAGCGACGAGGACGTCGGTGACAATGTTGACGCCGGCGTTGGCAAACCAGACTGCCCACTGGCTGAGGCATTTGCCTCCTGGGATCGATTTGTCCCAGAAGTAGGCGACGGGCTGGCAGGAGAAGATTGCGCTGAAGACTGTCCAGCATGACCAGCAGAAGATGAACGTCATCAGGCTGAAGTTGAGAATGCGGAAGAGTTGGTATGGGAAGATGCGAAGGTATTGCAGCAGAATTGAGAACTTGCACAGGAAGAGACCGAGGTTGTAGACGACTATCGACGCCCAGAAAGGTTTCAATGAGGTGAGCTGCTCATATGGTGTCAGAGTGTCGAGATGGCGGCCCATGCCATATTTCACTATCCGCGCTCAGTCAGTACACCTGGAGTGATCCCTTTTCAATATAGTTCACTGCGCACCTTGGAATCCTTGCGCGATCGTCAGGCAGATGGTCATGATTAACGCAGCCAGTATGAATGCGTCATCCTTGCCAGGACTGTGAACGATGAAGACTCGGCTGTACAGGCGCAGAATAACCGCGGAAGCAGCGATGATCGTGAAAGTGATTGTAACGCCGAGGACGGCTGACGGACTGGCGTGTCCTGAGAGACCCATTCTAGCGAGCGTGATGATTTGGGTTGTGATTGGTATCTAGGTAGGTCGGAGTCGCTTAGAACCAGAAGCGAGGTGGAAGTCGTCAAGCCTCAGTTGCAGATTGCCAATGTGCGGGCGCTCAGGGTTGATGCGTTGTCTAGATCAGAGTCGCACAGGGTGTGAGGACCAGTGGTGGGTGGTACTGCGGAAGGCCGGGTAACTGTTTGACAGGCGCAATGTTGTGTTACCGGAGCACATGCATGCCATTCGGAACGACTTGTGATTGCAGTGAGGACCAAGTGAAGCGGCATGATAAGATTGATGTCTGCGACCGAGTCACAAGCGTATGCCGCCCCAACTTTCATCTTTGGGCCCATGTTAGGAAGGGTCTTCGCTGAGGAAATGTATATGCAAGAAGGTGAGTAGCGGCTCGCTTCTGCAGGTCAAGTTGTGTAACGAGGACTTGATACGCGGTAGCCGAAGCTTGGGATGTTCTATCGAGACCACGCAAGATATTAAGCCCGTTACCTGCCCGAGCGAATAAGTTGAGACAGACAATATCAATAGTGTAAGAAATGGCCAGAGTCTCTAGCGCGTAGAAAGGAAAACATTATCTTGGGTTGGGAAGCCTCGGATAACAACTCGACCAATTGACGAGAGGCAGTATTCTCGTATTTGGCGAAGAACATTGCAGGCTCTATGCAGTGTTGCTGCTGACATAGTATGTTGAATAGATGTGCCTTCAATCCTGCGAGCTGAGAGCTGAGGCGTTGAAAAGATAGAAGGGCTCCTCTGGGCACCTCCGCGCCTGTGCTACCAATCTGCGCCACGGCCAATGCAGCGCTTTTACGACTTTGTGCGACACGTTCACCCTTGATGATCTTCATGCTGCGTGTCGTACTTCCTCTGGCTGTGCTACGAAAGAGGCACGGGAACCCTCGGCAGTCGTTTGCTTGGCAGAGATATTCTACGCTCAGCCGTATCATGAACAACATGGATACCGCGATGATGTGAAGGCACTCGTCGTGATCATTGTTGCACGCGAAATGATCGCGCTTCTCATGTAATAAAATGTCCGCGTAAGCGGTTGACGCGGCCGTGTCGAGACATGCTGGTGTCGCCTGATCATACAGACACATCAACAACATGGATTTCCTTCAGAATGGCGCAGTCCAACAAATACGATGCGCCCGTATGCAACTTTCACAAAAACAGGGAGGAGATTGATGGAGCGCAGGCCGGCGACTAGACTCATCGAGCTTGATGTTGAAAGTCGATGATGCCAAGATCCTGCTGCTGTCGCGCAGATCTCAGGACTTGACTTCAGCTTGCTGTACAGTACGTAGAGCATGTATTTACCCGCTAGCTCTTTGCTCGCAGACGTAGACACGACTGGGTCATTTTGAACTACGAACGTGGAGCACCTGTCATCTGGATACCTGGTTGTGACACGACTGTCCGTGGCTGCACTTGACTCCGGCATGCCCATCAGAGGTGACTCCAAAGCTTTCCCATCTAAGCGCTCCACCGAGGCAGATCTCCAATCCCTCTTCTCAAGATCTTGTTGTCTCATACTTGCATGCCGACTCTATTATCGCTGACGACACACAGTGATACCACAAACCACGCGCGAAGTTGTGGCCGGGCCGACCAGCCTTCTACGAGATGGACTCGCCGGGGTCAGTGGAGGTGTTCGTTTGAACTATTATGCCTTGATGGTACAAGTTGCGGGCGATGAATCCGTCTCTTGATAATATCAATTGATGTGTGGATGCGCCATGCAAGCCGCTGCAATGGACGTCAAGCGATAGCGGATTCGCCACGGCTCAGAGTGCTCGTGCGAATTCGTTTCCGCCGATCTTGGGAGCGGTATCTTGTCGCCGAAGAGGGTCCTGGGTTGCATGCTCCATCATCTGTTCTCTTTCCACTTGTTGCGCATTTTTTGCTGTTGCTTGACTGCTTGTTGACACTTCACAGGGCTGCGCACCATAGACCCTCCATATTCTGCGCTGCCGCCATTAAGCTTGGTCCCAGAATCGTAGAAATGCTGCCGCTAAGACACCATCAAGGATCGTGACGTTAGACAAGCTGTTACGTGCGGGCGAAGATAGCTCGGTGATGGGGATCACCGCTGACATGCCGTCAAGGTCTTCCACGTTCAACATGCTGCTATGTACGGGCAAGGATAGCCGGACGATGGTGATTGCCGTTGAGAGGCTCTGTGCAAGATTGTTTCGATCGATTGTATCTCTCCGGTACGGGAGATATGACTGATCGCGCCATTCTTGAATCTCCCTTCGCACCAGTGAGAGCTTGTGTAGTGAGCTGTTCAAATTCCCGTCACTTCACTCACCTCCCCGCGACTCACTTCAGTCACTCACTCGCTCAGTCACTAGCAGTCTTGGCGCTGCATAACAACAAACGCACGCCGTTTGTAGTGACACTGAACCGTCACTTCTCTCTAACCTCTCGCCACCTGAATTGATCTTTTGTCATCCGCTCGCACACCCACCACACCCTACTTCCAGACAAATTTCTCATCGTACATCAAGCCTGACCAGACACAAGGCTGTACCCGCTCTCCACTCTTCCACATGGTGGCCTAACGACGCGAAATGGCGGCGGATTTTGATGAAGCTAAGCTTCATCGTGTCTACCAACATGTGTTTCTGCCACCAAACTTGCCTCAAACAGCAGAAGAGAGCAAGGAGCTTGATCGCTTGCTGCTTACGACAACCAGAAGTGCACTTGAGAAGTTCCCAGGATCCGCTTCCACCGCAATTGGCAACGCAATCATAGCGATCAGGAATCTCCAGGTTGCAGATAACGACAGTGTGTCAAATCTCTGTCAAGCACTTGACACGCTTGCGGATGGACACACTGTGCCTATGCATGTTCACTCGCAAAATGCTGGTATATTGATCACCCGAGAGCATGACGACCTCGTCTTCGAGTCATTCGAGCTTTCACCTACCAACTCTGCGGTCTTGGCTACGAAGGGACGGCTCACTCGCTGCTTCCCATCCGTCGCTGTAGCGGTTGACACTCAAAAAAACACCAGTCACGAACTCATTCCAGTGATCGCGCAGACGCTACGTACCCTATCCGCTGAGGGAACGCCGGAGATGCAGTCTCAATCGTGGAAGGCTGGAACTCAGCATAGAGAGCATCGTGACACCACAAACCCAGCGATGGCGACCGAGATGTTCTTCGGCTATCTGAGAGGTTTCGGGAAGAACATTTCCGTTCCTTCGGTCTCGAAGCATACTCGAGATGAGGTTCTTTGGAAAGGCGCCCTAGCACCATGGCGTCGGTCGCCTATGTGGCTGCTTATAAAAGTCACGCTTCATCTAATCATGACACGTGCCAAAGGTGGATCCGATCATGTTTACAAAGGCTTCATGACATTCTTGATGAGCCAGCTGTTAGCGGCAGCAACATCGCTTCAAGTCCCAAGCAGTGAACTCTACGCGATGAGCGCTAAGGTTGTGCGCCGGGTACACAAGCTATACAGAAATGGCATACCGGACGACCAAGATTTGCTCAAAAAGATCAATGGTGCTTTACAACAGGCATCTGCTATGATCAACCACCGCTGGCAAACAGTTCAGGAAAAAGACGCCCGGACTCTTGACCTGGGCACATTGGCCACACTCGACTTCATCAACGACACACACATCACGCTTCCCGCTTTTGCATGCGCATATCGCATCACTGAAATCTCGTGTTGGTAAATCAGCGCCGTCTACGTTCCAGCCTAGATCCTCATTACTCTACCACGCTTCTGAAACACTCCCGCGTCTACCCAAGAAGAACGCTCCTCAATACCATTACGCTACGGTCAACCTGAAGACTGTCGAATCCTGGATCTCAGAGAACATCGACAATTGGATCTTACGGCCGTCGAGTTCATGCGGTGACTTTTTGCATTTCTCCAGAGATCCAGAACAAGATTCGAGCCAACAAGAAGAGCGGAGTCAGTTCGGATATCACTGTTGAGGATGTGCTACTCTGGTCTATCTCTGAGACTGACACGGAGATTCGTCGCAGCATGCCGTTGGAGCGTCCAAGGCGAGCGTTTCATCCGCAATGAGAATGTCTGGAGATCGATGAAGGCCGATGGTAAGACGACTCTATCGAAGAGCGGCTGCGTGAACCTACTTGAGCAGGAGTGTCAATCGTTGAATGATCGGTACCGCGCACGTAAAGCTAAGAGTCAGCCCAGTCGTCTCGCGCATGCAGGGGATCGCGAGCTACGCCGCATTGCTGATCGCTGTCGTGATTTTGATGGTCTCCAATTCAACTCGAGTACCCTCCAGGAGGAGCAGGAAAGAGAACTGTCCCCCGAGATGGAGCAGGAGCGACAAGTTCAGAAGGCGCTATCGGCAGAACCTGCATCCCATCAAATGCACCCGGACATCAAGAACTTCGCATTGTCAGGCAAGCTGAAGAAACCATCCAGTGCATATATGCCTGCTTTTCGATCTCTTCTGAAATCGAGCGCGGCGCGTATCTTCGACGTAGAAAATTTCACCAAAGACGAGAGCCTGCTGGTTAGTTCCGACTTTGCAAGGACAGTCAAGCGGAGCAACGATTCCTTCCAGCTTGACGATTTCCAAAGGCATGTGAACTGGCTGCTCACAGCACGAGCCAGCAATGACGACGTTGTCAAATGCATTATGATTGTTAGCGAGTACGAGGCCAACCTTTTGTTGCCTTCTATGGCGTACGCGGCGTCGACCACAGCTTTGCACAAGTATAAGGCTCGTTTCAACGCGGCCTACGCTCCGCTAGACGATCTGGACCTCTTTACCGTCTCTGGGACGTTCACGCGGCCGATGGTTCCACGTTCTCTCTATGTTCAGCTCGCACTATTTGCTGGACAACTGTATATCAGCAGCCACGACGACTATCTCGAAGTCTGCAAGTTCCTTGGACTCTCGCCAAAGCTTCTGACAAAGGAGATGGAAGATGGTGGTTGGAAGGTCGAGAATGACGGTTTCATTCTTCAGGACGGGAGTGGCAACGTCGGTGGTAGTTCAGGCCTGAGGAAGAGCCCGATGCCTTTCCTCAAGGTGTTGATGTCAAAGATCCGTCGCAACGGCGACAATGTCTCCAGAACAGACATCGGGAGGTTACTGGAGGGCATGACCTTTCAGGAATCGTATTGGGACACTTGAGAATAGACTGATGCTGGGTTGGATAAGATTGGTTGGAAATTATTCATGCGTTAAGAGAGTTTGATAAGTTGTGAGTGGACTGAGTGCGTCAAGTAGAAATATTCAAACAGAAATTTTCACGATCGTACAGCATTTCTTTCGTGCTATCCTATGTGCATTACTCGCCGTGATCAATGTATTCATGGTTTCCTTGCCGTCAGCACGCCCATGTACGGCCGCTTGATGAAATCTTCCCAGAACTCCTCGTTGGCCTTCACAATATCGGAGTCCTCCGGCCTCAATATCTCCAAGTCGCCCAGACCATTGCGATGATTGATCTTGTTAGACATGCTAGTGTGTACATCGAAAGCACATCCTTCGACTTGAACCGGAGGCTCGATGTTGAACTGCGCCCGATATCGCATGCCGCCAGGCGTGGGTATCAAATCCGATATTTTGACACCATATTTGCCCAATCGAGAGTGATCGGCGTCGAGGTTCCCGATGACTCTTATGTTCACCAATTTGCCGCCAGGCTTCAGTTGGGTGGACATGTTGCGGTACATGCTCTCAAGCTCCTACGTGTTCGTCAGCCTCTGATTTTGGGATAATGACGCCGGCATGAAGCAGGTGTACTAACATCAAGATTCGTAGCATGGTCGAACACCCAATTACACATCACGATATCATACCCATCAGGTATCAGCGGTAGATGATGCAAAGCCTTGCTGGCATCGGCCTCGAACCAGCGAATCTTGCCTTCCCTTCCGGCTTTTGCCTCATGCTCGATGCCAACCTCTAGCATAGCAGGAGAAATGTCGAGTACGTCTACAAGCTCCGCGCCCATGTCGATCGCTTTGCGAGCATACTGGCCATCTCCACCGCCAAGGTCGAGAACAGTCAGCCCTGTGCAATTGCCGATGGCTTTGATGATGAGTTCTTGTTCGAGCTTGCCTAGAGGCAGACTGGCGTAGTCGGCGTATTGACTCGCGATGGAGTCATATTGTGTGTTCTGGTAGGTTTCCATTATGTATGTAAGTCAGGTCTCGTTGAATGAGGGGAACTCTTGGGGAGGTTGCAATATATCTTTGCTGGGTAGCTCATGCAAGCCCCTCTCTTGGTTATGCAAGTGAGCTTTGGCGAACATCGATGACGGGCGATATCTTCCTCGTCCAGCGAGCTTGAGATCTCACAATCTATCAATCTGTAGAATTCAGTCAAGTGAAGCAAGGAATTCGTGAGGTAAAGCATTATTGAGTACCTAAACCTTGGGCCGAGAATGGGTGGCATCAACCACAGTTCCCGTTATACCGCTCAACGATCCAAATTGAAACACTATCATACGAGTTCCATCGTCTCCTCTGCACGCTGAACAGTAAACATTTTCCCACTTTCCTTAAGCATCGTTCTTCTCTCAGAAGATAACAAGTCTCTTTTTGCGTGGAGCAGCTCTTGCCTCTTTCTGTGCTGCTGCAGCTTTCTTCTGCTCCCTCCTCGCGCTGAAGCATGTGAACGTAACGATGATCATTGCGAAGAAAAGGAGAACAAATGCCACGCACAGGCACCACATGGCAGAGCCAAATTCTGCGTGGCTCCCAGACTTGTCGTGATTGACGTGGTGGCGCAGAATGCCGAATAAGCTGAAGTCAGTGGCCATGACAATCAAGCATATGATCCAAGCGAACAGGGCACACAGTACACCAAAGAGTGAACCAATGACGCCAGCGCCGATGCTAACGATCCATGCGATAAATGCTACGCCACAGGCCACGGCATGAAGGATCATGGCTCGAGTGAGACCATCAGAGGTGCCTGCTTCGATATCGCCAAGCTGGGTGTGGTCGGCAGCGGCGATGATGTGGGCAGGCGCATAGCCTATGCGACGGCCAGAGCACCAGTCTGGCGAGTCTCTGCATGTTGTCAGTGGAGTTCCGAGGATTGCAGGCTCAGCTTGAGGTGAGCTTCCAAGGGTTCGGGTGGGCAAACTTACTCTTGCGGGCTAGCATTGAGGATGCAGTATCCGAATGTACCGAAGGTGATACTCGAGTTATGGTGCGCTTGGGTCCCGTTGTTCAGGTGCACTCTCAGTAAGCTAATGCGGTTCCAGACAGGCGCGGAGATCGTGGTGACGAGGAGGAGGATTGAGGCGGCGAAGAGGAGGAAGACTCCGATCCTGATTCGTTTTTAGCGAAGTTTACTCACAACATACCGCTGCCAACTTACCAGTGAGTTCTGCGGGCCAAAGCCATGGTGTCGATCGGGATAGAGCTTAGAGGTAGACTTGTCGTGGCTTTGGTTTGTCAGGAGAATTGATCGTTGACGAAGTGGAGCTCGAGCGGAAAACAGCTCCTGGTAAACACTGTTTACATGTCACACATGACGTCGATTAGCAAAACCACAGCACTCAAGTGCATCATCAAATCAAGGTAGTGAATGACACGGTCATCCAAGAGACATACATCAGAGGACACTCGTTAGCCATGCTACCAGCCACGTTCAATGCAAGTAAGTACGTTGGGACATGTTCCATGCGTTGGCGATACGCAAAGTAGCTCCATTGTCGACCTGCTCACACCATTAATCCCGCCGCGTCATGTTTGGCCACAGGTTGAGATGAGATAGGTCATACAGACTAGCCCTTGCTTGTTCAGAGTGAAGCGAGCCATGTGAAGCTTTGCTTGGAGACAGTGATCAACTGCAGTATAACATTGTCTCACACGAAATGTGACGTGCCCGAAATGTAGTATCTCCGGTCATCTTTATGCAGATAGGGCATCCTCGGGCATGATCAGAAGCAGTTCGTCATCAACAGCACCGAGACCATGCTATCGGACGAGTAGCGAAGAACAGCAACGTGAGATAGGCGTGGCGCTTGTGCGCTCGGAGAGTCCTCATGCGTCAATGGCGAGTCCTGACCAGAAGTGCGTTCAAGTCTGATCAGTGCCCGCAAAGACGATAAGAAAGCGACCCCATTGCCGACATTGAGTGCTCTATGTGGTCGACTGCTAAGTTTCCCTTTATTTCCTCTGGAACACGTCGTGAAGTTGAAAGCCTTCCTGCCGCGGCGGCCTCCATCAAAACAACGGCGTTCGGGCCGGGAGATCGACACAGGCGTTGGCGTTTCTGGGGTAAAGTCGAGCAACTTGTCCATCAATTCGCAAAAGGAGTCCTAATAAATTACGGCCAGCGACGCGACTCTTGCTTAGGGGAACCGTCATGAGATAAACCTTTACTCTGCCCTACGGCAGTAATCAACATCAATCATGCTCAAAACGCCTCCGCTCCAGACGGCCACGGCCACAATTGACACCTTATGCGGTCGTCTTCAGTCAGCAACACTCCTCGAGGATCGTCGCGCAGCCATTCTGGGCCTTCGAAGTTTCGCAAAGCAATACCCTGCCTCGGTCGCCAGCGGTTCGCTACGAGAGCTCATTACCACTCTTCGTCGCGACGGGCTGGGGGAGACTACCAGCAGCAAGGACAAAGATGCCAACGCGAATGGCACTGTGGAAGGCGGCGATGTGGACACGATCAGGCTCGTGATGGAGACGCTGCTCATGCTCTTCAATCCCGACAGCAACAGTCCCGAAGCTGGCGATGAGATCGCCTTCTTTCTGGCAGACGAATTCTCCATGGTATGTATCACATCGAGTCGCAACATTATAGAGGAATTGTTAGAGCTAAGCTAATGCCAGCGCCAAGACAACATATCCCTACTCCTGAACCTCCTCGATCCTACATCGCCTTATGCCGACTATTATTCGAGACTATACAGTGTCCAGATCTTGACTGCCGTTTGTGGAGCACGACCGGATCGACTGCAAGAGTGCGTACTGAACGCGCCATTGGGAACAAGTCGAGTCGTTGGAGTCCTGGATGATGGAAGAGACGCTGTGAGAAATGCGGGCTTACTGCTTTTGGTGGACCTGACAGGCGGTGCAAACGAGGACTTGCGCAAGATTGTCGCTTTTGAGGATGTTTTTGGCAAAGTGTTCGCGCTCATTCGCATGGAGGGTGGTCTTGCGGATGCAGGTATTGCTGGTCAAGACTGCCTAAGCCTTCTCGCAAACCTCATACAGGGCTCAGCTAGCAATCAGAGTAAGGACATTGGAGATCGAACATCGGGACAACATGACTAACGAGTTTACAGCTATGTTCCGCGAGTCTGGCTGTGTAGGACATCTTGCAAAACTGCTTGAAGAGGTCTTCCCGCCTGAGGCACCCGAAGCACAGTTCATTGCGGAGAGCAGAGAAAAAGCAGGATGGGGAGTACTACAGCTTCTACGATTATTCCTGGTCCGTGGCGAAAACAGCACTCCACAGAACCAGGCCGCATTCTTCAGGGCTGGCACAGCACAAGCGTTGCTTGACATGAGCTTCCATCCTGGTCTACCGGTGCCCGTTCGAGTAGCAGCACTTAGGACTACAGCTGATCTTATTGCGAACAACCCGCCTATACAAGAGCAGTTTGCAGCGCTTCAATTGGCAATTCCATCTGCAGATGACACAACTTCACAACCTGGCTCACAAACGAATGGATCACGATCTAATGCCACATCAGCACGCAACAGCGCTCGCCCAAGCGCTGAAAAGACACGCGCATATGTAATAGAGGCACTTCTGGACTTGACTTTGGACCAGCCCCGGGGTGAGGCTCCCCTTCGTGGTGCTGCTTGTGCACTCATACAAGCCTATTTGGGCAAGCACGACCGAATCAAGAACCATTTCCTTCAGCGCGCGATCAGTGGATATCAACAAGGCGAAGAAGCCGCGAACGTTCTCACGTCTATGCTACAGCCTGGTACTGATGCCCTTGGTATACTCTTTGCCAGCTGGATTGTTCAGGATCTCTTGGCCGACATGCTCGATGCCAAGTATGCTCTCGCAGCAGTCAAAGAAGGCAACCAAAGTGAGGATGAAGAGGTGCTCACTTCAGTACAGGCTCTTGGCAGTCAGCTTGAGACAGCGATGCAGACTGGAGCGGACGAAAGGATCATTGCTTCATATGCCAGTACACTTGTCGTCTTTCTTTGGGACTTTGCTGATGGCGTGGACGATCTGCTCGCAGAAGGCTCAGGTCTATTGCAGGCTCTGGTCGCGAGCGTAGCATCAGCTGCAACAGCGCCGACTACCGCTGGTCTAGCCGCATCATTGTTGGGTACTGTCTACGAATTTAGCACAAAAGATTCGCCCATATCTCGCAGGACACTTGCGCCTCTGCTCACACAGAAGCTTGGTCGCGGTAGATACCTTGGTGCTCTGCTCGCTTTGAGACGTGATCCTATCATACGCGACTTTGGTATCGAAGAGCCTAACGGCGACTCTGATGTTGTGAATGAAACATATGTCGATCTCTTCCAAACTGAGTACACTCGCTTGAGGAAGGCAATTGACAAGGATCCTGGCATTGAGGTCTTGCCTGCAACAGACGATCATGCCGGCGTCGATCGAGACATTCTGGATGATCTACGACAGAAGCTGAAGACTGTTGAGGACAAGCTTTCACAAACTGAGCAGAACGCACAACAGTCAGGGCAAGAGGCTGAGCAAGGCAGGTTGGCGCTGCAAAAGGAAGCGCAAACGACTCGCGCAGAATTGGAGCGTCTACGCAAGATCAACGATGCGATGCAGCGAGGACATGAAGAAGAAACTACCAAGATGAAGTCTCAACATCAGCGCGAAAGAGAAGGTTTGAATGTCGAGCATTCGCGTGCTATGGCCAATGCACGACAGGATTTCGATCGTCAAGCCCGTCAGGCCCACCAACAACAGGAGCAGGGCTTCGCTGCCCGTGTACAGGATTATGAACGCAAACTCGCCGAGCTCGGTAACGCACACAGAACCGAACAAACTGGACACAACAGCCTGAAGCAACAGGTTGACACGCTCCGCAAGCAAAACTCCGATTTAACAATGAGGGAGCAGAGTTCATCACGCCAGTTGCAAGACCTGAACAAGACGCACCAGGATCTCGGACGCGCCCAACAGCAACTACAGGCCCGCTTTACTCAAGCAGAAGCCGAACTTGAGCAACTGCGTAAGCAGCTCTCCGAGCGTGATGCGAATATCGCTTCTCTTCAAGCGAAGCTCAAGGAGTTGACAGATGATGTCGCTGGTAAGGAGCAAGAACTTGCCACTGAGCGTGCTGGATTTGCCGACCTCGAGAAGGAGCTAGGAACAGCTAAAGCAGCCGCCCAAACTGCTTCAGATGCGAAGGTAGCGAGCGAAAGCGAGGCGGCCGCAAAGGCCGAGTCCCTCAAGAAGGAGCTAGAAGCAGCTAAAGCAGCCGCCAAAACTGTTTCAGATGCGAAGGCTGCGAGCGAGTCCGAGGCAGCCTCCAAGGTTGAGTCCCTTCAGAAGGAACTGGAAGCAGCTAAAGCAGCAGCTTCCAAGGCCAAAGCTGCAAGCGAGAGCGAGGCAGCTAAAATCAAAAAGGAGTTGGAGACAGCCCAAGCGGCTTCCAAGGCCAAAGCAGAGAGCGAAGCTAAGATCGCTGTCAAAGTCGAAGCGTTGGAGAAGGAGCTTGCGGCGGCAAAGGCAGAGTCTGAATCTAAGTCAGCCAGCGAAAGTAAGGCCAACGTCAAGGTCGAGGCTCTTGAGAAAGAGCTCAACGCGGTCAAGTCAGCATCTGAGGCCAGCGAACGCGAGACGAATGCCAAGATCGCGACACTTGAGCAGGACTTGGAGACAGCTAAAGAAGCTTCTGAGGCCAGCGCAGCTAGCGAGAGTGAGGCTACTGCTAAGATCGAGACGTTGGAGAAGGATCTTGAAGAGGCTAAATCAGCTTCCGAAGCCAGTGCTGCTAGCGAAAGCGACGCGAGCGCCAAAATTGAAGAATTGGAGAAAGAGCTTGAAGCCGCTAAGTCAGCATCTGAAGCCAGTTCGGCGAGCGAAAGTGAGGCTACTGCTAAGATCGGAGCATTGGAGAAAGAGCTTGAAAATGCCAAATCGGAGTCAAAGGCGAATGAAGACGAAGCCAATGCTAAGATCGAAGAACTGGAGAAGGAGCTTGAGATGGCCAAATCCACGACTGATGCGAAGGACGCCGGCAACAACGAAGCTACAGCGAAGATCAAGAAGCTCGAGACACTATCAAAGAGCCTCACTGGAAAGGTCAAAGAGTTGCAAGAAGAGCTCAAGACTTCCAAACAAGCCAAGGACGCTGCCGATACAAAGCTCAAGGCCGCGGAGAAGAAGAACTCTGAGGTCACGGCAAAGGCCGCCCAGAGCGTCAAGGAGGCAGAAAAGAAGGCCAAGGATGCGGCTGACAAGAGCTTGAAGGAAGCTGAGAAGAAGGTCCAGGAGGCCGAGAAGAAGGCTAAGGACACTGCTGATAAGGCGAAGAAGGCTGCCGAGGAGAGCGCTAGCAAGCAGAAGACTGCGCAGCAAGCATCTAAGAAGGAGGCCGATGCTGCTGCGAAGAATGCTGAAGCTGCCAAGAAAGAAATTAATGCTGCGAAGGCTGAGGCTGAGGCTGCTGCTAAGAATGCCGAAGCTGCCAAAAAAGAAATCGACGCCGCTAAGGCGGAGGCTGAGGCTGCTAAGAAGGATGCAGATGAGGCTGCTAAGAATGCCGAGACTGCCAAGAAGGAGGTCAATGCTTCCAAGAAGGCTGCAGACGAGGCTTCCAAGAACGCTGAAACTGCGAAGAAAGAAGTCGAGGCTGCTAAGAAGGCTGCAGATGAGGCTGCTCAGAACGCCGAAACTGCAAAGAAGGAGGTCGAGGCTGCTAAGAAGGATGCTGAGGCCGCTAAGCAAGAACTCACCGCTGCCAAAGCGGCTGCCGACGCTGCGAAGAAGGCCGCTGATGATGCGACAGCGGCGGAGAAGGAGGCTAGGGAGGAGTTGGAGAATATGGTGCTTGTGATTGAGGACATTGAGAAGAAGCGGGACGAGTATAAGGATAAGGTGAGGGAGTTGGGCGGCGAGGTTAGTGAGGATGAAGAGGATAGCGATGAGGACGATGATGAGGATGATGAGTAGAGTTTCATCACTGAGTGAATTTTTACTTGTTCGTTATAGATGGCTTTTGCATTGTAAATCTCGATACATTAGCGATCTCAGAATCTTCTTTGCATTTCAGCCGTTCATCATCGATCACAGACTGCAAGACACTGCGTTTGTTATAGGACATGCTTCGTCCGCCGAGGCGTCTTGCACGCGTCCACATTTTGATGGTCATCAAACATTATCTTGTCGGCCCGTGAGAGCGGATCGCTCGGAGGCATGACCCACCTAACCGGTTACAGGAAGACAGGCAATCGTCACACCTACATACGCGCCTCTTCTACGCTCTGGCCAGTGCGTTGTATGCAGATGCGAAAGGCGGAAGGACTGCATCATGGTAGCGTGGCGAGACAGAGCAGTAACACTCAGTGCTGTCACTCAAAGCACAACTACATGGACGGCAGCCTCTGGGCGTAGCCGCCATGCGCATAGCCGTCTCCCACACGTGCCTCAGCTGGGTACCCTTGGTATAGTGACCATGATCATCGGCGTGCCGTCTCTTGCGGAGGTATAAGCGCGATCGCTTTCACTGGACCAGTGAGAGTGGCGCAAAGGTCAGAACGGCCGTACTGACCAGGTGAACGTCATCCGGCATGCCCGAGGAGGCGCATCCTCCATACTGCTACTAAAGCAACTAGACTGAAGCGGCGCCGTCATAGGCGTACCCATCAGATGGTTTTCTCACAACTTGTGCGCTGTTGCCGCCACTGGGCTTGTTCAGCTGGGAAAGAAAAAGAATTCCAGTATCCACCACGCTTTTTCTGTGGCTGAGACATAAAGACGTTCACCCTGCGCCGATCGCTCGAGACGCCCGGAAAGCTGCAGACCACTTGTCATGGAGGAACACCTCTTCAAAGCCGGAGCATTCCTGGCCTTCATCTTCGTTCTCTACAGAATCATCACAAACATCAACTTCTACCGCGCCCAAGCTGCTCTTCAGAATGCCACCGGCGCACAACTGCCGAAGGAATATCCCCAATGGGATCGCATCTACGGCTTCGACCTCTTCAAGGACAGTCTGAAGGCTTTCAAAGAGCACCGTATGCTCGAGCGTAGTCAAGAGCGCTTCAAGATCGCCGGAAGCACGACTTTTTCGGTGTTGGTGCTGGGTCGCAGGATTGTGATGACGACTGAGCCACAGAATTTGAAAGTTATTCAGGCGCTGGATCACAAGAAATGGAGTCTGGGAGAGAGGAGGAAGACTTCGTTCAAGCCGTTGCTTGGCGATGGTGAGTAAATGCTTATTTGTATTTCAGCTGTTTCGCATAAATTAAATGTGGTGATATCGCTTTCGATCATGGCGCCTGACACTCTTATGTGAGGAGCTTGTTGCCGGGGTATCGCTTTTCATCTGTCTCTACGTCCTTCAGCACTAAAGATTTTGCAAAACCACAGTAGCTGATTCACATTATCCATAGGCATCTTTACCAATGATGGCGCAGACTGGGCCCACAGCCGCGAAATGCTCCGTCCCAATTTCGTCCGAAGCCAGATTGGTGATGTCGCGACCTTCGAAAGGCACGTATCGCACTTGATCTCGAAGATCCCCAAGGATGGCAGTACCATTGACCTTGCCGATTTCTTCTTTCGACTCACCATGGACTCTGCTACCGAGTTCTTGTTCGGTGAGAGCACCGACTCGCTCACCAAGGGCAGCGAGCAGGGCTTTGCGGAAGCTTTCAATCGCGGTCAGGAAAACATCGCCATGCGATCCCGCTTCGGCATCTGGGTCAAGCTGTTCCCCTTCTTATTCGATCTCGATAGTATGGATAAGGATCAGAAATTCGTCCACGACTTTGTGGATTACTATGTTGAGAGGGGATGTGCAAAGCGTGACCGCCTGCGCGCAGAAGGCAAGAGTGAAGAGAAGTCCGACCGCTACATTTTCATCGATGAGCTGGTTAGCCAGACCAACGATCGCACTCGCATCCGCAGCGAGCTGCTGAATATTCTTCTCGCTGGCCGCGATACTACTGCTTCTCTTCTCACGAACGTCTGGTGGATTCTCTCCAAGCGTCCAGACCTCTGGGCCAAGTTGCAAGCCGAAGTTGCCACTCTGGACGGCGCCCACCCAACCTTCGAACAGCTCAAAGACCTGAAGTTCCTCCGCGCGCTGCTCAACGAAAACCTTCGTCTCTACCCCGTCGTCCCTCAGAACTCCCGCGAGGCACTAGAGAACACCACTCTCCCCGTTGGCGGCGGCCCAGACGGTTCCTCGCCGCTCTTCGTCCCTAAAGGCCAAGTCGTAGGCTGGAGCGTATACGCGATGCACCGTCGTACCGACTTCTACGGTGCGGACGCCAATGATTTCAGGCCTGAACGCTGGCTCGACGATCCTGTGACCGGCACAAAGGGTCTGCGTCCTGGTTGGGAGTATTTGCCTTTCAACGGCGGAGCGCGCATTTGCCTCGGCCAGCAGTTCGCTCTGACTGAAGCGAGCTATACTACCGTTCGTCTTTGCCAGGCTTTCAGCGGCATTGAGAGCCGTGATCCGACTAATGTTTGGCGCGAGAAGATTAATTTGACTTGTGTGAACTTGGAGGGTGCGAAGGTTTCGCTGACTGCTCGATGATGTTTATAGTCCTAGCTCACAACTCTGCGTGTACTACTGTAATGCTCATATCAGCAGCTTTATCTTTCAATCTAAGGTTGCCGACCATAGAGAGGCTAGAAAGGATTCATTGGTATCCTTGTGAGTTTTACACTCTACTGGCAGGCATAGACGGGGTAATACTTGTAGCAGCCGCAGACTGGGTGTTTACAGATTCAAGAGCATCAATCTCGTAATCTCAGGTAGAAATGAATCTATAGCCTTAGCAACCATAGAGAGGCTGTATGCAACCTGATGAGCGTTGAGTTGCCACTGTCGGATATACACCTACAGGAGCCATAGAGAGGGTATTTCAAGATATACGAGCTCTGAGCTCATATTGCCAGGCATAGACCTATAGAGAGGATATATACAAGCTTACAATTGGCAAGCTCATACCATCTTGTGAAGAAGGAATAGTGGGTACAGACTGGCAATTACCAAGCTCATACCATCAGGTCCAGACTCACAACAGCCACAGAGATGGTATGTGCAGGCTCACCAGCACCAAGCTCATACTTCCAGGCATGTTTCAATGACAGCCATGGAGAGGTTTTGTACAGACTTACAAGCTTCCAGCTCATACTGTCAGACACAGACCTATGACAGCCACAGAGATGAATTTTTAGGCTTGCAAGCATTAAGCTTATACTGTCAGGCGTAGACCTACGGCAGCCATAGAGAGGCTATTCACAAGTTTACGAGCATCAACCTCATACCTTTGGGTATGGACAGAAAAACGATTACAGCAGTTTGAGAGAGTGTGAATATAGATCTAAGGGTACAAGGCTCGTAATTTTAGGCATGAACAGAGCAATCGCAATGGCACTTACATAGAGAATAAGCACAGATCAATGATCACGAAGCTCGTACTATCACCAGAAAGAACAATGATCGCAATAGCCACGGAGAGTCATGTTCAGTATTTCCATTTTTAATCTTCTTCACACGACAGCTATTCGCCAAGTCAAAAGCAAAACCAGCACTCACTCAATCATCTCCCACTACTCACTCCCCTCTTTACCTCCACCTTCCTCCCTAATCTCCTCCCCAAACTCACCCCAATCAGTCACAGCGAACCCTTCCTTCACTTTGACATACTCCAAATCGCTCAATCCAAGCCTGCAACTCTCATGCGCGTTCCACTCGCTGCCTTCGCCTGTAGGTTTCCCTTTCTTCGCCCAGCAGCCATCCCTCCCGCTCTGCCCGTTGTGGTGGCGCTGCACTTCAAGCGGGAAGCCGAAACGAGCCCCGCAGAGGGCGTGGATGTATGGTTTGGTGGTTTGACGCGCGAGGATGGCGCGTTTTGAGGTGTAGATGGGACTGTTGTAGGTGATGGTAGAGGCCGAGGGGATGGTGGTTTGGCGGCGGTGGTAGGTTCTCTTCGCGGGGGATTTCTCGTTGGATTCGCTCTTGCGCTTCTTTGGTACGGGAGGGCGTAAGAAAGCACCAGTCTCGCTGGCTTGCGGTGTATCAGACGTCCTGAAGCCGTTCGTAGGCCTTTTTCTCTTCTTCGCGGCAGCCTCACCCTCGATTCCCGACGCGAGCTCACCGGCACTCTCCCTTGCCTCGCTCCTCTCCCTCTCAACATGCGCCTCAATCGCCTGATCTAGCCATCCGAGGTCAACGTCGCGCCATCCAGAAGGCAAGAAGGCGCGGAAACCCTGCATCAGAGTTGTAGAATTTGTCGACAGGAACAAGCGATAAGCGGGGATGTAGAAGGCCTGCTCATTCGATTTGCCGGTGTGGTAGTCCTTGCACAGCTGCGCAAAGAGGTGAGGCGTGACCGAGTCGTGCAGAGCGTCGTAGTGTGCCGTCAGAGAAGTGAGGAAGGCCGCGCCGGGAGCCAGCTGTTGCTTGACGCCCTTGCCTCGCTGCTTAGCCGCCATGGTGGTCCTGTGGTGTGCTGATTAGCTTTGGTTCGGTGGTAGTAATTTTTGTTAATCACAGTGCGTTGTATGCGAACACCTCACGTTGGCAGCGTTGGAATGGCAGAGCTCGAAGAAAGCTGGTCGAGAAGTCGTCGAAATGACAGGAATTTCACAGGTCGTCTTTGTGGGCTTACAGGTCACGCGCGAGCGTTGCGTACAGTGTCGCAATGCGAGCGGGGAGGTCTTTCACTTCGGAAATTAGCGTAACAACTTTGCGGATTGGTGAAGTGAGGTTAGCAGCCAGCCAGTGGGGGAGACGTTGGCTGGAGCGACAGGGCAACGGCACAACTTGACAAACATCGAGTCTTTGAGCTTGATGTTGCGTTGCTTTGTGCTTGTAATGAGCGCCAGGAAGGTAAAGGAGAGATGGAGGTGGACTTGAACGCGAGCGTGAACGGGTGGAAACTGGCATCAATACTCATACAAGTTCTATACTACCTCTCAGCTTGATGCCAATCTAGCACACGCGCGTATGTTCAGCGTTCAGCGCGTACAGGTCAAGGACGTACATCATCTGCCCTGAGATTGCCGTCAGCGTAGCGTCTGGGTATCAAAAATAATCTAGTGCGCCTTGGTCTGCCTCGCGAGCCACAGGCCAACACTTTCCCTTGCAACCTGGCTGCCCCAAAGGCCGCCCTCGCCACCCTTCCTCCATTCTTCGCTAGCACCTTCTTCGCCGAGTCCACCACTTCCACCACCGCGGGTTGCTTCTGCAAGAATGACTTCCAAGTCGCGTTGCTGTGAAGAGACCCAGCGCTTGATGAAGCTGGCGGGGTCTTTGGACAAATTGTCGTAGAACTTGCGCTTGGCGTTCGTTTGGTTGAGTTTCTGGACGAGCAGAGCCAAATCGTCGTCTGTGCGGACGATTGATTGCAAGTCCGCTATGTGTGATTTGGAAGTGGCGTATTTGTGGGTGAGGTATGCGGTGGGGTTGGGGAGTGGGACGCGGATGTCGTAAATCGTGGGTGTAGAAGCTTTCACTTCACCGTCTGCAGGAGGTGCGAGGTATGCTTTGTCGACGCGAATGGTGTAGTCGAGCTTGATAGGTGGTAGAGTGCGGAGGTGAGGCTGGAGAATATCTGGAAGGTATGGGAAGGAGAGCTTCTCTTGGTTGAAGAGCTGTGAAGTGTTAGTAAGTGGTCAAGAAATATTGGCGAATATGAGACATACCTTTCGTAAGGGCTCATCACAGACGATTGTTCTCTTGTCGTCGTCCTCCTGCAGGTTCATGGCACGGGCATACTCCCAGATACCCTGCACAGCGCCCAGCATGTCCTCTTCCTCGCTGTCAAGGATCTCGGCCAGGCCAGGGCTGAGCTTGTATCGCTCTCTATCTGTGTCCCTGGCCAAGCTGATGGTGATGTTGACATTCTCGTCGCCCTTGCGCTCGAATTCAAGCTTATCGAAGCTGTTCTCGGACGAGTTTGGGTCATAGTTGGGGTTGGGATTTTGAGGTGTCGGTTGTTGCTGCTTCTTCCATTCGATTTGTGATTCACCGTCGGGCATAAGCGCCGGGTTGCGGTGGAGATCGATTGTGATGGCCTTGAAGAATGTGCTGAGGCGAGGCCTCTTGTCCGGGCTCGGCTTATCCTCTTCCTGCTCCATTGGGTCGTCCAGAAGGCGGCCTTCGATCTTCACGCGGAATGTAGCCTGGCTGTTCTCGCCAAGGTCAAAGATACCATCCTCGGCCATACCACTTCCATCCTCCATAATCTGCCATGGCTGGCCCTCGGCTGTGTTGGAAATCCAGACCCTCAGAACACCTTCTCGGCGCGCGTACTCTCGCTGTGCGTTGTCTTTGACATCCAACCTTTTGCGCATCATCACGGCATCCAGCCTCTTCTCGACCTCCCTCAATCGCTTGTAGCGCTGAACACCGTCGCCAACAATCACCTCACCCACGTCCTCCGAGATGTCGCGATCGGTCGGCTTCCTGCTCTGTCTGCGCGCCATATCACCGCGACGCGCCGCCTCCATCTGCTGGGCTTGCATTTGCGCGGCGGTCATTTGAGGTTGCTGGTTCTGGTGAGGAGGAGGCGCAACCATGGGGCCTGCATTGCGATAGGTCGCCATTAGCTCAGCGTGACTTATTTTGCGGCGATGGGAGGTTTGAGGCGTGGAGGACTGGACACTGCTGCTGCGGCAATCCATTGCGAATCAAGGTTGCGCGCGCGAGCTAGCAGACGGGCCAGAGCAGGTGGAGCGTGCGCGAAATGGAGGACGCGATTGAACGGAGGGTTGCGGAAAGATACGAGGGAGTGAACAATAGACTGCTTGCTAGAAATCACGTACCAGGGCCCCGTCGCGCCTGAGTCGCATGCGGACTGCGCTGCGCGCTCGCTTGGGAGAAATTTCGATAGTGCTGCATTCTGGCGTCGCGCGCTGGAAATGCCAAGAGGGCAAATGGGAAGGACAACAGCTACAACGAGCGCCGTCGGATGGTGATGGAAAGTGTTGGATAGCAGAGACGCTATGTTGATGGTCACAGAATAGTGCAGCGAGGTCTGGGAGTTGTGCAGCGGGAGGCTGGACGCGCCTTGCACAACAAGCGAGATTATGAAGAGGGGTCACTTGGGACTGTCTCACATGCATCACCCTGCTGGCCGACGCGGCTACGACTGCTGCTGCCAGCTAAGGCGTATGTCTATGTATGCCTGTGTCTTCATCATGAAATCACTAGCGAGCCATGCTATAGGCACGAGCATCGTTCTCGCCTAGATCGATACATGCTTCCAGCTTCCCTCTTCGGCTAATGCCCTCCTCGTACATATGCTAGCTCCAAGCTATCATGCATGATGACTTACCTCGAACTACCGAGCATGACAACAATACATAGACCTGTTGTCCGAGCCTTATCTTTACATTTATTCAACTGCATATAACAATCGTATCCTGTGCCAATCAGTCCTGTCAAGCCTACCGCCAAAAGCCTCCTGAACCATCACCAAGCCAACCCCATCAATGGCTCAAGCCTTCCTCGCCACCCATGGCATCGACCTGGACGCCGAACTCGAACGACTACAAAGACCACCGTCACAATCAACAGCTTCGCGAGAAACCATGGAAATCTCAAACGTCACACTTCCCAACACATCCCACACCTCCGACCTAACCATCACCTCGACCAAGATCACCTCCATCAAGAACCACACTCCTTCATCACAAACATCAACCTCCAAGATTAACACCCTCCACTCGCCGTCGTCTGCATTGATAGCTCCATCCTTGTGCCACCCACACATCCACCTCGATAAACCCTACCTCCTCTCCCACCCTCGCTTCGCCTCCTCCCAAACAATAAAAGAAGGCACTTTCGCAGAAGCGATGAGCCTCACCTCCCAAGCCAAGGCCAACTTCACCCGCTCAGACTTACTCGAACGAGGTCGTCGCCTGCTAGACGAAAGCATCGAAGCAGGCGTCACGCACATCCGAGCTTTCGTCGAAGTCGACGCCGTCGTGGAAAACAAATGTCTCGACGCCGGCTTAGAACTACGGGAAGCTGTGGCAGGGAATTGTGAAGTGCAGCTGTGTGCGTTTGCGCAGGTGCCCATCTTCTCTGCTTCGGAGGGCGATGAGGATGGGTTGGAGGTTAGAGCTTTATTGCTAGAAGCTGTCGAGAGCAAAGGCGTGGAAGTCATTGGCAGCACGCCGTATGTGGAGAGTGATGTGGCGAAGCAGCGGAAGAACATCGAGTGGATGGTCGAGCTGGCGGTTGAGAAAGGCGTGCATTTGGATTTCCATTTGGATTATAATCTTGATCCTAAACAAGAAGCGATGGTATGGCATGTTGTTAGGACTCTAAAGGAAAAGAACTGGAATGGCAAAAACGCAGGCCGAACGGTTGTCCTAGGTCATTGCACGCGCTTGAGCTTATTCACCGATGACGAGTGGAAGAGGCTTAGAGAAGAGATCGATGATTTGCCCATATCTTTCGTCGGATTGCCGACAAGCGATCTCTTCATGATGCGTACCCCAGAACGGACCAGAGGCACACTGAACGTCCCTGAGATGATCAACACTTGCGGTCTCAACGCTTGCATTGGCGTCAACAACATTGGCAACGCTTTCACTCCACAGGGAAGTTGCGATCCGTTGTCATTGGCTTGTAGCTGCATCGGGATCTACTCTGTGGGAACCAAGGCTGACGCAGAACTACTGTACGAATGCGTGAGCACCCGGGCAAGAAAGGCGATTGGGTTCGGCAGAGTCGACGGGGAGGATGCTAAAGATGCGAGGCCCGGGACCGAAATTCGTGAAGGTGATCGAGCGGATTTGCTGATATTTGGGAGTGAGGAGGATGCGTGGCGGACGAGGAAGTCAGTGAGTGAGGCTGTATATCTGTACGATCACGGTCGGGGACGGAAGGGGATGTTGGCTGGGAGGTTTACTAGTTGACGTTTGTGATATCCTATAAATGATGTCCTGAAGAACTCTAGATAACCTATTAATCTGACCGATGTAGCGGAGGATACAAGACCATTCATTGATCTAAGTCTCTGCAAACAATAACCGTAAAGCACCATCGTAGTCGGAGAAAGATGAACGTTTCCAACTTGAACCCTCTTGAAAGATCCGCACGAACGCATAGACGATCCGTTCTATCGCGTGTTATAAGGTGCCAGCCAGAGCACCTTCGCTCCAAGATGACCGAGAACTGACCCAGCCCAAACATCCGAATAAGCAGTGAAGCAGCCGAACATCACATCCACAGTATTTCAACCTCTTCTCCTGCTCCTGGTCGCGCGCTGCGAGGTAGTCGATCCGGTGACCTCCACACCCTTGTGGCCATCATCGTAAAGTGCGCGCTGAATAGTAGGCTCGTTGCCGTAACCGTCGGCAGCGGGTGCCTGCTCGGGGTTCTTCTGCATAAGCTCGTCTGCACGCTCTCTTGCTGCGCGCACACTGCCTTGCTGCTTCACCGCAGGCTTCTCTTGAGGGTGGTAGTGGACTTCCTTTCCAGTACCCTTGGTGCCGTATGGCGGAGGGAAGCGGGTGCGGATGGTCTGGATCATCTTAGAGAACCAGAAGATGTTGAGCAGGTTCAGGGTGATATTGGAGGCCAAGTAGGAAGCGCCGAGCCAGAGAGGAAGGTAGCGAACTTCCATGAAGGCAGTGGTTTGGCCGATTGGGTGGTCGAGGTCTCCGTGGTGAGGGAATTCGGCGAACTTGTCCATATAGTATTTGGGCGTGGTGTATCCTTCGGTGATCGCGCGGTAGACATCCTTGAAGACCAGGATGCTGCTGTAGTTGCCCCACAGGAGGCGACAGCAGAAGAAAGTGGTGGTAAGGAATGCGCCGTTGACAGCCTGGTAGACGGAGCCGGTGAGGTTGAGCTTGTCGCAGAACCAGTGGATGTTCAGGAACGGGCTCGAGAGCTCGTACAGAAGGAACACAGGTGCGTAGTAATAGAGGAATGGGCGCTATAGGCGGTCAGTAGATGTAACAATCGTGCCATCTTTCCAGCAGTCAACTTACGAAACCAAACGAGAAGACGGTAACAGCAGAGATAGCATGAGCAAGCATACCCCAGCCAAAGATGTGCACGTATCTAGAGCACATGTACAAATCCCAGAGGAAGTATCCCAACGCCTGGCTCTGAAGCAAGCCACTCATGCCATCATAGCCCCAAATTCTCTTCTCCCAGTTGCTTTCACCGCGCCAGGCCTTGCGCTCTTCGTCAAAGAAAATGACGTACAAGCTCAAGCTGTTGATAACGCAGCTCTGCACAAACGAGACGACGTGCACATCCCAGCTAATCCTAGTGCGTTTGCTGAACTTGGGATAGACCTCTGGGAAGAGGCGGGTGGAGATGATGGGCGAGACGACGTTCGCGATGAAGGTGTACAGCGCGAGGGCGAACAAGACCTCATGGGCGTGTAGAGGCAGCGTTGGCAGACCGAAGAAGTTGGCGATGCGAACGAAGACAGCCTGCAGGGCGGCGGGCGCCTGGATGGGGTTCGGGTCGAGCATGGTTGTGACGGTGTGAGGCGGCCAGGAGATGGCGCAAAGGTAGGAGTAAGTCTGGGCGTTTATCGAGAAGCTCACGACAGCATGGCGGTCATCGACGGGTGATCACGAGTGGAGTGCTGCGTGAGCAGATGAAAGATGAGACAGCTCGATCACGTACGAGATTTGGCTGTGTATTGTTGAACCACATGCCTTACTGGGCGTGGGCCTCGGCTGCTACCGCCTACTCAGGGTCTGAACCTAGAATCTGCATGATCGCAGCGTTGTGAAGCTCAACATCGTATCAATAATCACGTGATCAACACCGAAACTGAGGCGATTGACGCAGTCGACATCATAGATTATCGTTAAATACTGGCATACAGGACGTCTTATATCATCGCAGCTCGTTTGACCCTTTTACCCAACAATTCATTCGTACAGATAACCCACCACAGTCTTGTTCAACTTCCGTGGAGGCTTGAAAACTTTGTGCCCGCAAGCATATAATAAAGCATCGCCATCATCACGAAGTGGAAGCATGCCCTCAGGTGCTCCATACTTGAGTGTGGCCATACGTGGCGGCTTCGTCCTAGCTGGCGTACTTTTACTAGTAGCTTTACCACCAGCAGACGAGACAGAGCGGGCTTGCGAAACAGAGCTTGCAGGCCCGTGGTCTCTAATTTCGCTGTCAACATCCCGTCGACCGATGGAAGTCGGTGAGAGCAGGTTCTTTTTCGATGGCAGAACCTGCCTGTTTGCCGAAGGAGTGTACAGCCCCAAACCAAACGCTGGGGCAACAGTTGAGCTCTTCGTAGGTGTGGTAGGTGCGTAGACGTCGTCTTCAGGCCATCCACTGAACCTGCTGTCATACGAGCGTTGTGTATTTGATTCCGAAGTCGTCACTCCCGTACTTGTAGGTGTAGGAGTATTAGGTTGAGAATTCTTCTCAGTATGTCGCAACGTCGAATTTGGCGTTGCGGTGAGGGAGTGGTTCTCAGCTGTCGGTTTGGAGACAATCCCAGATGAGCTGTGTGGTCTCGAGGATTTTCGGCCTGGTGTCAGAGTCCTAGGATCCTTCACTACCCTGGTTGCAAGATACGAAGGGCTGCTGAACACAGAATTCGACTTGATCGGTGAAGGTGAATTTCTCGCCTTCTCCTTCTCAGCATGGAGCAAGACTCTTAGTCGTGCCCTCTCGACGTCCAAATTTCGAAGCTGTTCCGAGTGGCTTAGAGATGCAGATCTCTGTTTTACTTTTTCCACTTCTCTTTCAAGTGAGAAAGTCCGTAATTGAAGGTGCAGATTGTCGTTTTCCGCTTTGAGCATCGCGACGTCCTTGCTACTTCCACGCAATCGTTTACATTCGGCTTCGCTGGAAATCAGATTCTCAGCTTGCTTCTTCAACGCACTCTCTCTGATGGAGAGTTCCTCGGAGAGATTTTCCAGCTCAGCCTCTTTGCTGATAAGTTGGTCGTGCTTGGTCTTCTGTTCCTCTATCCACGCGTTGAGTTTTTGTTCCTTTTCGAGTAGAGTTTCCTCTTTATCTGTAATCACCTGCTCTCGTTGCTTCAGTTCCGCGCTGGCCAGCTTGTCCTCGTAAGAAGCGCTGATGTTCCATCCCTTGCCATCATAGCCAACAGCATCCGCGTCTCTCAAAGTCCACGTAGAAGCGTGTTCTCTATCAAGCTGCTTAGGCTTAGTAAAAGCAGCGTTGCCATCTACAAAAGAGCCGTTGGCATTGTAGAGGTATGCATCTGCAAAATCGCTACACTTTATCCTTCACATTATGTCAGCAGATACTCCAGGCCACCAGGGAACACAAAGATCATACCAACAAGACCCAGGCGAAGTTCCTTGCTCCATCACCCACCATTGCTTCTCTTCAGACGTGTCAACACGGCCGTACGAAGCGCCACTAAAAGCACGTAGCCATTTGCCGTCAGAAACGTTCCTCAAAGCAATATGGTTTTCCTCTTCGCCGTACTCCACTCGCCAGCGCTGGGTGTCAGAATTGGCAGCATCTTTGTTGAAAATCCCATCGGGTCGTTTCGATAGCACGGTACCGCCAGCCACAGCTACAATGTAGTATGCATTTTCCAGCGGCGCTCGAGCAGCGGGCCGTGGTAGATATGCGCTCAAGGGTATTTTGGGTTGGCAGAGGTAGCAATCGCACGAGCTAGCGCCAGGCAATGCTGGAGTGTGCCACATTAGAATCTACTATGGCGTCTGCTATGCTCTCATAGTTGCCAGAGTGATACTGGCACCGATAGCTTTGCTCAGCAGTTCCTGTCGATGTCCTGCGTGGTAAGATGTGGCGATCTGCCAGCCAGTTCGTTCCTCAAAAGGGTTCGTAGTATAGCGGTCGATGCAAGAATGATGTTGAGTGTTAATATACAGCTCGTGATTTACTGAGGACGCGACAGGTCAATTACATGTAGATAGCGGACGTTGCGCAAACGGGCGATTGCGACGTCAGGATCTGGACCTCCATACAGCATCTTGGTGTGGCTGGAAGTGGGCCGCAAAGTTTAGACCTCTGTTTGGGGAGAATGTATGGTGGTACCTTACTACATAGAGGAGGGATTATGCTAGGGAGAAGTCCCTTATACATCAATTTCATTGAAACAGACCACTAGTCTTAATTACATCTACAAATGTGATGTTGCACGCATGCGTGATCGAACACCTCAATTCTACATGTACTTGACATATTGAAGCGCTGACCTCCGATGACGTCACCGTGGAAAGTGAGAACAAGCGCTGAAGGGTTGGTGTTGAGGTTACATGTAATTTTGTCTTCAATGTTGGTATTGGTGGTGACATGGGTATGATACATGTGCGTGTTGTACATACGTAGTCATAGAAAGAATACGAGTGGGAACACTATCCCCCCAACGACCCCCTAGATCATACATGTAGTTGGAGTGTAGGTGTTGTATCTTGCAAGCGATACATGAATAATGTCTTTCGCAAGCAATTTCCAGTCTGTCACAGTCTTCGTTTGATCGATGAGTATATATACAGATATGAGATATATGTACATGCAGCTGATCATGTTCTGTAGTGCCCCAAGTCATTCCTCATCAGCCCAATCAATATATATTCCAAGTCAGTAGTCGCAGTATGTGGGAAGTCTGGCACACGAATCTGGAACAACGCCTCATTGAGAGCACTTATACATCTTGTCATTACAATAGGCACTTCAAGTGTAGCGAATCACAAACGTCACAGTCTTTTCAGTCTAGGTAGCTGATCTCATATAAGTATTGAGCTATTGTTACAATGCCAAAGGAGATCGAACAGCCGCAACACATGAATGCCGCTATGCAGCCACACAAAAAGAAGCAAGATAAAGAAGAAGAGACACACCAAAGGAACACACTGGCGTGAAAAATAATATTTCAGTCGATCGAAACATCGAGAAAATTCTTACATTAGAAGGGAATTCGAAAGGATGATCTCTAGCAAAAGAGAAATCTAAGGTATCAAAATTGGAAAAGAAAAATCTCGCAGAATCGCTTAGGCCAAGTCGGCCCAGCCGATGGCAAGCAAAAAAAGCCGTTCCGAGTCTCGTCTGATGCGCTTAATCGTGTTAGGAAATTGGGTGACTAGAGGATGATGCGCCTGTTCGTTTCTTTGATGTAAATCGTACAGTATTCGTGAACCGTGGAGGCGGTGACGCCTTTCCATTATTTTTGGGGGACGAGCGGTGGCATCTAGTGTCGGTAGGTGTACGTGTTGTCGACCATGATCCCGAAGAGAGTCAACCAGATGGAGGCAGCCGCTATGGAATGACCTAGTCGTGGCGACCTCTCTTGCCATACGAGTCAGCCTCGGGGTGTACAACGCGCATGTGACGTGTGAGAGCATCGTTACGTGAGAATGTCTTCTCTTCGCGGCAGTGAGGGCACCGGACCTTCATCTTGCGGTTGTTGTGGATGGTGTCCTCGTGCCTTGTCAAGTCGTAAGGTCGGGAGAAGACGGTGTTGCAAGGCTTGCCAGTGGAAGGGTTGACGCGAGTGCACTTGTGGGGACCAGCTTGCGAATTGCGTGCCAGGAGAGCTGCGGAAGTCATACCGGACTCATCAGCATCAGAAGCCGCAGATGACGCCGTTGACCGACCTCCAGGAGAGCTTGGAGAGACAGAGGTGACGCCAGACTCAGCGCCAGAATCTCTGTTGTGGTTGTTGTGCGCTTGCGAGCGGTGGAAATCACGCTTGTGCCTCTGAAGAGCTGGTTGAGACTCGAAGCGCTGAGTGCAACCGTGGTAGGTACAAGTGTAAGTGCCGGTGTTTGCACGAGTGTCTTCAGGGCGCTTGACTGGCAAATTGCTGCCTTCCTGTGATGAGGCTCCAGGGCCCTCACTCATGGAAGACTCCATTGATGCGAGATGAGCAGGGAAGTCCGGAGTCGGCTCAGCGAGAGATGTGGCGGGATATGAGTTATTCAGGCTGATGTGATTGTTGTTCGATTGCTGGTACTGCCCGGCTTGGAAAGGGGGCTGTACCGCTCCTGAAGATGAGAGATTGTAGTTGCCACCAGACAGGACGTCAGCTGAGTTGGTGGCACGGAAGCTAGTCATGTTGGGCTGACTGGTGGGCAGACCACTTGCGAATGCAGCATTTCCCTGGCTGAAAAAGTTCGCAGGAAATTGCTCTGTGCCACCAAAGTGCTGCTTGTACCCAGTAGGAACGGTATCCTGGAAGAGTGGTGTCTGATCGTTGTCCGTGTAGTCGAGAAGAGCATCCTTCGGCGAAATTGTCTTCGTCGGCTCTCTCTTCAGTGCGGGCCGGTGCTGTGCGATCTCTGCTTGTGCTGTCTCCTCCTTTTGTTGTTGCCTCATCCCGGCTTGTGTGCCCACTCTCGGTGAATTCCACACATCCTGCGCAGGCGCCAAGGGCGAGCCGTGTCTAAAAGGGGAACGCTCTCTTGAGACCGAGGTTGGCGACACTGATCTTGCAATGTTGGCGGTCTGCAGACGCTCATTCACAAGATTGCGATGAGGTGTCAAGAAGTTGTTGTTCGTTTTCGGTGCGGAAGATGGAGCGGCCACGAAGTTGGCAGGGTTGTAAAGCTCATCTTGGTATGCTGCAGACTCCGTTCGGTGCAGTTGCACATTGGGATTTGATTGTCTGTATTCTGCGAGGCCGAACAGTAAGTAGTCATCCCATAGGGCAGGACATGGCAAATCGATCTCACCATTGCTGTTCATCTTGACAGGCTTGTTGTCTGCATCCTCCGCCGTAGAACGGGGAGTAGCAGGCGAATCTTGACCAACGCTCGACATTGATTGGCGCGACGAGTGGGTAACCTCAGAGGGAAGATCTTCGAGGTTGTGGTGATCAATGGCAAATCCCTTCATAGCAAGGTGTGCCGGTGGAGTGTGCGCAGCTTGGCTGGGCATGTAACCCGGCGCGCTCAGGAAGAATGAGTCTTTCTGACTCAATGGATACTTCGAGAAGGAATTCGAAGATTGATCAGCCTGTGACCCCGAGAGATCCCAGAAGTCTGTAGCGGGAGAGTGTGGTGTGTATTCCTGTTGAGCGACTTGTGGGGACAGCGTATTGTATGAGAACGGACTCGCTGGACCGGCAGAAGCGACAGTGGAGGCGGAGGAAGTGCGCTGGTGGGTATACGCTCTCTTCACGGCGTTCGAGGACTGTGACACGGGCGTGCCCAATGGGCTGTTGCGGTATTGTCCTTGCTGGCCTGGGTACATAGACCAGCTCTCTTGCTGCGGCGTGTACAGAGGATCGACCTGAGCAGTCGAACTCGGTGCGTGTGCCCAGATAGATGGCAGCAGGCCTGCACTCGATTGTGCCCGGGTGTGGTTGGGAATGCCAGACGCGTCGATGCTGGTGTTGGCGCTGTAGTGTGAAGGCTGTTGCAGCAACGTCAGTGCGCGTGTGTATGCGGCGGACTCGAACTGTGCACGCTGGGAGTTGTGTGAAGGTGTTGTGGGTTGAGATATGGGTGCGGAGTAGGATGGTGAATGTGTGTGGTGGTGGTAGTGGTTGTCGTTGTGGTTGGAAAAATGGTAGGTAGGTAATGACGACATCCTTATGGAAAGAGCGAGCAAGCGAGCCTGCCGCTAAAGACCGAGGGCCCGGGCTTGGACTGGTTTGGTAAGCTGGCGCTGGCTTTCCTATCGGCTCCGGTGCGGAAAGGCTTTGTGTGCTGAGCGAGTGATGAGTCGATGATGAGTCGGCAGGATTGTTGTTTCGAGTCTGGCGACAGCGAGCGGAGATAATAATATTATGAATGTCACTAGCGGGCGCGGGCAGGTATTATCATGTCGCTCGGAATGGCCGCTGTCCGTCAAGTACAGGCATCACCAGGAAGGCCATGGAAGCCGGCTAGCGTGGGCTCGGATGCGAGGTCCCGAGCATCAGGGCACGACTCAGCCACAAGCAAAACGTCTGTACAGGGATCCTGCATGGCATGTGGTGCGTAGGATGGTGTCTCGCCGCGGATCGTTGCGATCTTGGGCCTTCACTCACTGTGCCATTGCTGCCGAATCCTGCCCAACGTATTGGACACAGATTTTCTCTTTGACTTGGCATCGCTCTGGCATTACTCAGCTGTCTTGCGGTCGGTATGAGCCATGTGCCTACCTTACCGAGAATCTGGGTGCCTGCGTGCGGGCCCGCTACGTCCGCACGCGGCTTTCACTTACTGGTCGCGTGACTACCTAGCTCATATGACTCTATATACGGACGTAGTCTCGACCGTCACTAAAGAACGCCGTGATGGATACGGATCATGTGATGGATACTATCGAGCCTGTGCAGAGTAAGAGACCAGTTCTGATCACATCACTTGTTGCATGCTTGAACAGGCAGTAGTAGCGCAGATGGATGCGAGTACATGAGGCATGGATTGGCTCTACATTTAGAGATCTACATAAGGCTGAAGCTGTGATTGGCTTGTGGTCCAAAAGTCGCTACTGGTACCGTACAACACGACCCAGGTGTCTGCGTTTACGTCGGCTATACGAGCCTTTCCGAGACACACGAGACACGGTCTCTGCCAAGACACTTCGCCTGGTGGGAGTCAAACACATCGCTCGTTGATTACGATGCTGCTCTAAGCCGAGGTGTCATCACCTTCGAAGTTCAAGGCAGTGCAGCGCAGTTCATTTGATGTAATGCTGTCGCCTGGCATGAGCATAGTGACAGCGCAGAGTGCGATCCAGAACCTGCTGCGCTCTTCGCTCGCTCAAAGCCGTCAGCCACAAGTTGCTGCAGCCCTATGCCGAGAAGAGCAGCCGCGTCTGTCCACGCAAAAGCAAGGATGGGGTGACACGTAGCCAATTGCAGTCCACCAAGGCGATTGAGCCACAGATGTGAGCCACTTGCTGCCGTCGGCCCGACTGATCTGCATCACCGAGCCGCACACAACGTGGCAGACCGCTGGGCTCCGAAAGTAATCCTTCCAAATAACCTGCTCGCGGCGTCTCTACTGTGGCTTGATCTCCCCGCTCAAAGTTGTGGCCGTCGAGCTAGCATAGCCACTTCGTGTGGTAGCCCGACGAGAGAGAGTCACGCGGTATGGCTGTCTAGATATGTGGTAGGATGATGGGACGATTGCACTGGTCGTGACCAGGTGATTGTACTCGATGCGTCATAGAACTGCGTGTCGATTACTCCTGTACACGCGAGTTGCGCAGATAGCGGCCGATCATCTTGTCAGCGGAACCACTTCGTCGAAACAAAAGAGAAGCCCGGCAGTTGAGACGCTGCACATCGGAAGCAACCTCCGTGGAGCAGAGAATAGCATCACTCGCACACCACTACAAGCAGACAAGGAAGAAAAAAAAATATTGCATACGTACCTGCATAAAGCAGATAGATTACCATGTCAGCAACCACATACGACTGTGGCAACGCAAGGCAGCCTTTCATACGACCGGGTAAAGAGGGAAGAATCCACTGATCATCGCGGTCGTAACCTCATGCCAGGGTCTGCCACACGACTCGCGAAGATGCGACCCAAGATCTCCTCGGGTGGGGTCCTCAGCAAGGTGCGATGACATAGCAAGAGACAGTCGTGATTGGCCCACTCGTTACAGGGTCTCGATAGAAACTCGTATCCAATGTTGATCTGTAAGACGATTGTTTCGCTACTGTATTCCATGTCGATATGTCGAAAGCAGCGACACACCCCCTTCGCTCTACACAATCTCATGAACAATGCTGCGGATTGTCTAGACCGACAAACATCACAGACACGCCCGCAGTAGCACTCTACGGAAAGCCCGGCCGGGCGCGTCTAGATCGTCAAGGACCCTTCTTCATCTTTTGATCGCGCTCACCAGCCACACCTGGGTGGGCACCATCACGCAGTAGTGGACACGCTAACTAATGCAGGCTGACAATTATAGAAGCTGCACTATTCGTACAGTTGCAAGCGCTCGAAGCGTTGCGCCTGTTTCGGACGGATGTAGTATATACAGCGACCGAGTCGCATGCCCGACATGGTGCTCTCTGTAGCTCGCAGGTATCCATGCAAGCGCATGATAGGCACGCTACGCTGAAGAGCTTGCATCTTGAGGTCAAAGGTCGCATCAGCTTTCCGGGTGTAGCAATGCTGCGTTGCTTAGATCAGAGTCGGGTGTACAGTGCTTTGATTATTGATTGGTAAGGTAAGCCAGTACCACGCTCTCTCCCACATCTTCGCGCAGCCGCTACGAACTTGCGTAATGTTTTCCAATGGCGCGTGTGAGCAGCATCTTGTAGTATGCTACTACCTCCGTTCCATCCGGAACAGAAGCCTTGCCTAGTGCGCGGACTCGGTTTGGAGGAGCTACATGCTTTATTACATGATTGTTATCAGCATCGCCATCGACCGCCCCGAGCGCAGTGCCATCAAGTGGCCAATTGTCACTTTCAATTACGCGCAAGCAGCAGACGCAAGAAAAGCGAGCTACAGCCAATAGCGCTAAGGACCTACAATGTTGAATGCTGATCTAATGGTAGCATAAGCGTGCGAAACATCCGCCTGTACATTTGTTTGCACATGTCACATGTGTGACAGCGGCTAAGGCGGAGGTAGCAGGAAGCGTTCGCATATACTTGGACGAGGCTGAGATGCGGTTACCATGCGATGGACAGGCACACACATGCTTGTGCAGGCACCACTGTAACGTTCCGCTATCAGTCAGGATTCGCCCCGGCTCCTATGACATAGGACGCTGAATAGGTAGTAGTACTGCTGACGTCGTTCTGCAGAGTCGAGAGGAAGAACCTCGGATGTGGCCATCGGAAGGCAACTTCTCTGTCGAAGGGGAGACCCGTGCAGTGCAAGCACTAATCTTCTGCTCTTCACGGCCATGAAGGGTGTCACAATCTCGCTGTCGCGGGCGTGAGTAAGGATAGAACGCCGTTTCAGCCAGCAGCGACCGTAGCGCCGGCGGATACAGCACCGGAAGCCTTCCTCGAACCACTACCCACGCCGCGAGCAAGCACCTCCAATCGGCTGGCTTGAACGCGGTGTTTCTTCATCACCTGCGCCCACTCAGATTCGTCGTCCGAAGACGCCTCGGCGTTGCTTTCTGCCATTTCTTCTTCCAGAACCGCAATCATCATTCCGAAATCTGCCCCCAAGCGCCCAAGACTGCCAGCGCAGTACAGTACCTGTGTCAGAAGGGACTCCCGCGCGGACTTGTCCGTGATGTTCGGCATGTATGATTTTAGGGTCGTCTTGAGCATTTCCACGAGGTGGAGAACAAATGACGCTACAGGCGTGGGTAACGGAAAGAGCAAATCTTCCTTACTCTGGCTTTGCGGATTACTGTTCTCCAAAATGCCGGGCATCTCACTCGGAAAGACGCTCTTGTACATGCTGACGATATTGAAGCTCTGTTCGCGGAAGATCTCAATGTATCGTTTCAAGAAGCGCTCGCTTTGTGTGCCGAATGATGCATGCTGAGATGACTGTTTTGCAGGCTGCTTGTTGCCACGCTGCGTAGACTCTTGATCGGCTAGATCGCGAAGAGGTTCAAGAGCGCCCAGCATGCTATGTAATGCGTTGAGCCTGCAAACAAGAAACAGCGAGCCAAGAGCACCGTCGTTGGGCTTCTGGCTCACAGTCACGTCGAAGGAACGTGTCGAGACAGCTGCTGGCTTTGCCGTGCTGATACCATCTTCTGCTAGCTCGGGTGCTACTCGTCTCAGCCATCCCACAGTCCTCATAGCAGCGGCTAGCTTCAGCCCAGGGCTTTGTAGTGTTGTGATGAGGATTGTAGTCAATTCATTGATCTCTGCTTCCGACTGCCTCGATATATCTGCAATGAGCTCCGAGGTGGGGTACAGGCCTGATAGACGCTTGATGTGCGCATGTAAATCCAAAGCTGAGGCATAAGATGTAGTCGTGCTGGATGCTGAGGTGGTGCTGGCTGTTTGCGCAACAGAGACTGTCGACGAGAGCAAGGTCGGAAGCTCTAATACGTCGGACACTCTGTCTACGTTCCTTGAAAGCAACATGGCACGCTTCCTCTTGTCCAGAACCTCATTGTCCGCGCTCCGATCATATTTCTTCGCAAAGTCGCTTGCAGCATTTTCGAGTCCAGGTAATTCCTCCTTCAATTGTCCAGCTTCTTCGTTGAATCGAGGGAGTAGATCTCGCAATTTCTCCAGATGAGAGGTGGAATTGATGATCACTTTGTGAGATCTCTTCGACAAGGCCTGAAGATTGCGTATATGCGATTGTGTGTTTTGGAGAAGGGATGCGGGTTCGGTAGAAGTGAGGTCTGCCAGCGAGAGGCTGCTCAGACGATTCAGATAGTTCGTAGCTGTAACATTGCTGACGAGAGTTGGTACGTGTCCGGATGCGGAGGCAGGCGCACTTTGCTCGGCGTGAGGAACGAGCAGATCGTATAGCGGATCCATCGTCAATACCCTTCAGACGACGTCGCCTTCTCCAGTAAAGAAGGCAGCTGACGTTGTTGGCCGTGCAGTGAAGCTAAGGTGCCAGGAACCTCCAAGCAGCAAGCCAGGGAATGTCGGCTCCAGCACGGCAGGCGGACCGAAAGTCAAGATTCTAGAGCACCGACAAAACCCTTCTCTTTCTGTGACAAAACATCCGGTGAATAAATAATCACACGACGACGAACGAGTTATATGCTGGGCATATGCTCTGAATGGTTGCAAAGGATCTGCTTTCCTGGTATTGAGCAGTCGACATTCTCGAAACCCGGTCTCACTTCGAACCTCTCCACGGCCATCGACAGTCAATTTCAATCCTCAGTCATCGCAGCGCGATTCTATAAATTCTGGCTACGGAATCTGGAAAGTCGTACCTCGCCACAACTTGACATAGACGCACCATGGCCCGCATCCTCTGCACTGAAGACCTCTGTATACGCGTTGGCGGCAACACGCACGATGTGGCGACCGTTGAGCGTACCAATACCGATGTCGACACTCACACGCCTGATCCATGGCGCACCGAGGCCGAACCTATCCTAGAGAACGACTCTGTTGCGCCATCTGTGCTACGCAAATTCAAGAGGGATGGCGTGCCGCCCAAAGGAACGGTGTACGTTCGCTGGGTGTTCATTGATCGAACCGAACTCATCGCTGAGTCGCGACTGGAACTACTGCATCGATCGCTCTTCATTGGTGATATTGTCACACGAGGCGCCGAGGACGTTCTCAGCGGCGTCGTGCTCAATGTCAATACGAAATGCTCACTACAGCCCATGGGCACAGCTATGGTGAATTCCAACAACGGCACATTAATGTCACTTCTACCATTCGGCAACTCGGGTGATGATCTCGTACGGGTGCAAAACCGACCATCTCAACTCGAGGATATTCCGGTATCTGAATTGATGTACGAAGAAGCTCCTTCGGAGGACGACTTAGTGACATTCCGAGGCTGGGTCGGCCGTGTTCTTACCTTGACTGCCGCTCTGACGGTACGTCTGACTGATAACACCGTTGTCGAGATCAGCGATGAGGTCTGTGAACTGCTCAGCGACCACCCTGACGTACCACGAGTTGGAGATATTGTCAAGACGAAGAAGGGCAACCTTCGTACTGGTGTGTGGAAGTTCGGAAGATACAATCCTAACACCCCTCCCATAGGATCTGTTGTATCGACGAGAGCTACCACTGTTGAAGTTGCATGGTTGCAGACGAGACTGGTCGGCAGCAAGGCTTTGAATGAACCGCCACGGATACTGGAACGCGAGGAACTTGAATCGCTGGACTTCCGCGTTTACGACAGGAGTAGGAGACCAAAGGACGTCAGTCAAGAAATGACAGTGTCAAATTCCGAAATTGAATCAAGCATCAGCTTGCGTGTTCGTTTCCGCGATCTAGCTGAAGCCGCTACGAAATATGACGGTAGCACACATCACGGCAAGCTAGAACGCATTCCAAGACAAGACACACTGGGTTACGACATGAACGTTTTCGAAATCAGAAAGGTCTCGGCTACTGTGACAGTGCAGTGGCAAAACCTCGAAATCACCGAAGAGAGGGCGGTAGACCTGATTCCAGATGCTGCCATCGATGATGCACATGCAGCGTGGCCTGGAGAGATTGCGCACACACTAGATATGACGGCAAGGCCTGGTGCGGATTCTCTCTATACTCCAGGCAAGGTCGGCGTGATACAGTGCGTCAAGGCCGACGAACGGATGGCTACCATCAGATGGTGTTCTGGTGCTCGAGTCGCTTACTCGAAATCAGAAGACGGCCCTGCAGAGGGTATCACAAGCCAGCTGGTCGAGACTGTCGTATCAACAGCTGACGCTGACACGGAAGAGCTGAGTTTGTACGACGTCGAGGCGCCAGCAGGTCTCAATGTGAGGAGAGGTGACATCGTGCTCATTGCCTCGCCGGAAGCGTACTCAAGCATCGCTGCCAATAGTGCAGACGGCAGCTGGCTGGGCGAGGTAGTAGATACCTGGCTAGACGGCAGATTGCTGGTTCGCCTTGGAGCCGCAGAGCTTGTCAAAGACGTGGCACTTAAGCGGGAAGAGGTTCTTGTGGCGATCCGCTCTGATGACACTGATGGCCTCGAGGGTCTGGCTGAAGACGCTGCGATGGACGAAGACTCTGAGCTCGACTTCTCGGGTGAGAGCGAGTGGGAGAGTGAAGAGGAAGAAGTCCTAGCAAGATACGTCGACGAGAATGGTGACGAGATGGACATCGACGACGTAGAAGATGGAGATTGGGAGAGCGACGACGGTGAAGATGTTGATGAGATGGAAGAATCTCCTGTTCCTCAGGATCAGCAGAGCCAACCCACGCCTTCGTCTGCCGAGACAGCAAGCGCCAACACGACAACAGAATCAACTCAAGCCCCAGAAAGCTACGCCATTCTTGACACGCCAGTCCCGGACGATCATCGCTATCTGAACGAGCCCTCCACCAGTAATCCAAATCACATGAAGCGCGCACAAAAAGAGCACAAAATCCTGCAATCTTCAGGTGCCATCCCAGGAGGCGTGTACGTGCGCACCTGGGAGTCCCGCCTCGACCTGTTCAGAGTCCTCTTCATAGGTCCTGAGGACACGCCATATGCTTCGGCGCCTTTCATTATGGATTTCTACCTACCGACCGACTACCCTCAAGCACCGCCACAAGCTTTCTTCCACTCTTGGACAGGCGAGAGCGGCCTGGGAGGTGTTGGTAGAGTTAACCCCAACTTATACGAGGACGGCAAGATCTGCTTGAGTCTGCTGGGTACTTGGGAGGGTAACAAGGTTGAAGGATGGAATCCTGCAAAGAGCACGATACTACAAGTCATAGTATCGATATTGGGCTTGGTACTCGTACCACAACCCTACTTCAACGAAGCCGGATACGAACCTTTAGCTGGCCTGGAATCCAGTAAGAGGCCATCTGCTCTGTACAACGAGAGGACCATTCTGCGGTCCCATGGGTTCATGATCTCCGCCGTGGCAGCCGTGAAGAACAATTCCAAACTTGCTGGCCTTGAAGCGCTGCGCGAAGAGGTGAGATGGCTCTACATGCAGCCGGATGGTCCAAGGCTGCTTCGCACTGCTGTCAACAGGGTGGAGAATATCCTGCGGGAAAGCGACAAGGACAAGGAAGGGAAAGCAGAGCTGGACGGCGCCACAATCATGAGCAAGGGGGCACTGATACCACTAGGCAGAGTCCTGGACCGCTTAGGAAAGTTGATAGAATAATGAAGCCGGGGATCGATGAGGCGGCCAAAATTGGTTCATCTTGCAGCCCTTCTCGCCGCTCTGTCATCACAACACGATTCGTCAACATCTTTCGTTATCCAATTTCGCAATCCCGCATCCTAGTAACCATGCGGACCGGCTACTCTCCACGGGCGCCATCCTGTCCAACCACGCTGACTTGGCCTTCTCCGCTCTCAGCACGGCCTGCATGCACGCGGGGATGTAGACCGCCCGCCTCCGACCCATGAAGACGGCGGCGTAACGAATGAATCAATCGACATAGCCCGGGGTTCTCGACACCATGATGCTGTTTGACAACGGTGTAGATCAAGGTGATGTTGTCATTACGACACGTGATGTTGTAGTCAACAAGGCGCATTCAACGTTGAGCTTCAGGCAGTATATCCTTTGATGTGTATGTGTAGTTATGCCTTTGCGCCATACACCGCAATCGTATCCTTAGGCAGAGTCGGGCCAGAAGTGACCGACAATACCGCAGACGGGTGCATACCTCTCATCAACAGAGTCTCTTCTTGCCCGAAGCGCCCACGGAAAACGAGTCGGTGGGCCGGACCAGCCTGCAGACGTCGCACTAACCTCCTGCTGTGCAACCACAGTGCCACATAGTTAGCGCTGCTTGCGACAGCTCGCATACGACCGATACGCCAGCGTGCGACCTCACGGCACCAGCTGCGCACTTCACAGCTGCGGTGTGGTCTGCACATCGCATACCTGGCACCAGGGCCACGAGAGGAAGCCGCTGGGAGCTGGGAAGCTGTTGAAGCTGTGTCTCTATCGTGGTGTGGTACTCCTGTGCGAGTAGGGATCCCGATCCTGCCATCGTCTCTTACCTTGCCATCATGTCTGCTCCCTCCCTTGTCTCTTCACGCCGATGTAACGCTTCACTGCACGACGTCGACAGCAACCAAGATCCACACAGCGCTCCACACATTGCAATCTTGCCTTCTTTCCTTTCGCACAGATCTAGAACACCACTCCCAGCGCGACTAGCAACTAGTTTCACTCTCAAACAAACAAGGTACCCAGCTAGGACTAGAAGCACGACCGCGTTTGCCTTGCCGTACAACGGTCTGTGGAACAAGGGTCCCTGCTATCGACATGGCTGCGCGTGGGATTGCCCAAGTCGCGCCGACTGCTGGTCAAGTCGCTCTGAACGCCTACATATACGGCTATGGTGGCCATTCGCTCGTCACCCCTCATGCGGCGCTCAAACGACTATGGTGGACAGATGACCGAATCGAAGCAAAGGTCACGCGCGCTTTCGTCGTGTCGAAGTTGCGAGGCGAGGAGCGTGGGTTTCTTGACCGACCACTTGCATTTGGAGAAGGGTTGACTGACGACACGTACATGGAATGGATCCTTGAGCGATCGAAGCGGCTATTCATGATTCTCACTGAGATTGGTGTGCCCGATCAGATCTTCGGCTTGATAGACGACTCGTGGGACGACGACGACTTGCCAATACCTTTCGAAAGTGTCCAGAGTCTGGAGCTGGCATATGATGAGGACGTAGCGCTTAACAAGAAGTTCTACGACACGCAGTTCGTCTATCTCCTGCGAGAACTACAGCGCGGCGCGCATATCGACTATGGACCAAAAGAGCACATACCTATGGAGTACGTCAATACTCTACCGCCGGCCGTGAGTCTCCAGTCGTGGGATCGCGTGCATTTCCCAGGAAAGCCTGATGACATCTTTGTCCGACGGAAGTTTCCCTTACACGATAAAGATAACGGTCTGAGTCATCACGAAACATTTCTAAAGGATGTCCGGAAAGCCCAATGCCTTCGCCATGAGCACATCGCCAGCACATGGGCTTCCTATACGTCTGAGGACGCTGGATATGTGCTTTCCGATTTCGTCTCTGAGCATACTCTTCGCACCTTCATTGACCATCGCACACCAATGCAACTTGTGCGGGTACCGTTGCATGAACGCTCGAAACTGCTGCTCGAGTGGATGCTGTGCTTGGCAGATGCTCTTGCATTTATGCACCGCCGTGGAAATGCACATACAGGCATTCGACCATCGAACATTCTTATCGATCATAGTAATCGCATCGCATTCGCAGAGGTCGGCTGTCTGCGCACCTTTCAGCAAGGCAAGAAAAACAGTAAGACAGAAGCATACGATTATGCCGCTCCCGAGTCACAAGTCTGTCGCGAGACCATCAATGTGGTCTCCAGCCCACCGATCAGCAGCAGAGGTGCCTTTGCTAAGATTCGCAAGATGAGCAGCGGTACCAGCTCGTCCTCGTCCAACTCATCGTCTTCGACAGGTAGCAGCTCCCGCAGCAACAGCTTCTGCACTGCTAATACTACCCCAGCAACGCCATCACTCCGCATCACAGGTCGTAGTAACAGTCTTTCATCACTAGCGTCGACCATCTCGCCCTTCTCTTTGACACGCCCAGCGACCAGCTTCCGCAACTTCTCGAGACATCTCACATCAGCCTCATCATCAATCGCGCCGACTTCTCCAATCGCGCCGCCCTCACCTACCATTTCTATGACACCTCGAGTGCTACCAAAACCTACAGTTCTAGACCCATCCACGCTCCGAGACCTACCTACCGCCACACCAGAAATGTCAGACATCTTCTCCCTGGCCTGCGTCTACCTTGACATCCTCACCTTCATCCTCCGCGGCAAGACCACAGACTTCGTTAAATTCCGCTCTCAATGTTCTTCCACGACGATACCAACAAGCTCACCCACAGCCACTACAACAAGCTCCAACAGCTCAATTTACAGCAATGGCAGCCCTCCCAACATCAACCGAACCCGGCCACAGAAGCCACGTCCAGACGCTTCCTTCCACTCCCTTGACCCGTCACGACTGGATGCATGGCTATCTCACCTTCGCGCAGAAAGCACAAGACGGCCAGAAGCGATCTTCCGTTGCGTACCCGAACTACTGCGGATGTGCAAGCGCATGATGGCGCAGAACGCAACTCTGCGACCGAACGCTCAGCAAGTGCGAGACTGCATGCAAATCGCACTGGAAGCAGATGGCGCTGCTGGGAAACTATGCTGTGCAGGACGAACCTGGGACAACGGCAGTGAAGACGTGCCTGGCTTGATCGTCGGGACAGCCAAAGGAGAGAGGCAGAGAGTGCGTAGCAGTTTAATGGGAGTTGCTCAAGGCGGAAGGAGTAGTGTTCTCTCGCAGCGACCTTATGGGGAGACGGAGGTGGACGAGGATGCTGATTCTGGTGCGGCCGAGGCGCCTGATGTACCCAGAGAGAGGGTTCGGACTGACAGTTTCTCTGAGTCGGTTAACGAGAAGGTCAAAGGGTGGAGAAAGGCGTTTGGAAGAGTGAGGTCTAATTAGGCGTGCTAGCGGATAAATTGGAGTGAGTTTGAGAGCTGTGGACTAACGACTTTCGGATTGCCTGTTTTACCCATACGTGTTCGTGGGTGGATGCTAGTCTTTGGATTATAGGCTAAACAACATACTAATTGTGAGATGGAATGACTTGGAACAGTCCGATTCATATGTTGAAAGTTGGACGAAATCTTGGACCGAATGCCATATATTTCTCGCGTAGACACATTTCCGGACCAAGCAATTCAGATATCCTGCAAACGATGTGACTAGATTACGCGACAATACTGAAACCCCCATTTGTTCCTTGTCAAATAAGCCAGGTGTAAAGATGCGACCTAGGCCTTACCACTGCAGGAAGCCTACTGTCGCAACCCGTCCGCATGACTAACTCGCCTCGTTTCGCTTCGCACATGTAGCTACTCTATTTGACATGCCGGCAGCCACTGCAGGGTCGGCGATCAAGGTAGTTGCGTCTCGGCTCCAGGCAGCTGGGTAACAATCCGGCGCTTGATCATCTTACTGGCACAGAAGATGAATGACGCTTGGCTGGAGGCTCGAGAGGCTGCCGCAGAGCCGACGTGTTCAAAGCCTAGAACACTGCATTGCATGACTTTCGACCTGCTTATAGGCTGCTTATAGGCAGGAATACACACACGTGCTGCTGTCGACAACGGCTATCCCCGGTCACGGGACTACCGCGCATGAGGTATCTAGAAGTAGAATTCTGGACGTATCTTGTCCGGCCAGGTCCGACCTTCCGTCGGAGCCCGAAAATTCGCCAATCCACTTATTCCTTCTCGCGGGTCGCACGAGACGATGGCTGAGTGGGTTCGCGTGCGGTCTAGACGTTCTCTGTCAGTATGCAGCGATGCCCCTGTTGCCTGCTCGAGCGGTTGCCACAGCAGAGAACGACTGGGGCATCTGCAGTCCTCATGCTGCTGGCCACGGAGCGCTGCGAGGCAGTCCACGCGGTGAAGGCGAGGGCAAGCAGGAATTCACGTGGAAGCGCTGTGGCCACGGTGGCTTGCATAGGGAAAAGTGCCGGTGATGGTGTGATATATCGATGTTTGGAAGCGTCCTACTACCGGCAAGTTTCGCAGCGATCCTCCGACCGCCACTTGCAAAGCACGCGTGTTGATCGGTGAAATTGCATGCGCCAGCGAGGCGCCAGCGAGAGTCATTCTGCGCCTCCTCCAATAAAGACGCCGCCTGCCATGGCTTCTGGCGAATCTTATCGGCTCGCGGATGCTCTGCCGGGCGCACCTTGTCGTCGCACGGCCCCGCGCCAGCTCCCTTCTAGAAGCGCTTGCAAAGTTAGGTGGGTTGTTTTCTGATTGACCCAAACGGCCCAAACCTACCTCCATGGCACAATCGCCATCATTTGCCCTCCGCCAGCCTCCTGTAGCACCGAGATAGCGCCTTTCGGGGCCTCCCACCCACGCCATCACGGCCCTCTTCACAAGCTGTGAACGTCTCCCCGTGCAAGCTGCTGTCCCGTGCCCATACCGCTGCTGCACCATGGGCATCATCGCCGTGGGAGGCACAGTGCAACACCACCTTGACAAGTAGTACTGCGCCGTCCGCATATGTCCGTTGGCCGCCATAGACCGGAATCATCGGACCTGTATACCGCGGTGCCGCGGCGTGGTGGTTTGGCTAACAGCGGTTCCTGGCCCCGGCGTTGCCTCTGCCTGCGCATGCGTGCGTGTGACCGCGGCTCAGCACGTGTTGATATATTTGACGCGCGGGCGTTCGAGCTTACTGCTGCAATTATGCGCTTGCGCCCAAGACTTAGCGCCGTGGACCTGGTCAGCAGCTAGCTACCAAGGTAGCGAGCACGGTGAGGAGCAAAGGTGCAACGGCAGAGAGCTTAGCAGCAAACGTCCGTCGCAGATAGAAGGCCATCCATGTAGTCGTAGTCGGCCTGCTGGCCTACTCCTCGTTTCCTCGCTCGTCTGCCGCTCGCTTCAACTTCGCTGTATCTAGGTGATTTTTTAGCTCGTTGCAGTCTAGGTTCTCGCGCCGGAGCGGCACTCGTCCAGAACCCTCGATCCACTATTGATCTGTCCAGGGTCGAAGCGCTCCGTTCGGTCGTACCTCGCCGTCGCGCCTGTATAGATACAGAGGCATGCCCTCCAAGTGAACGAGGATGGACCGAAGAGTGGACGCCCTTTCCACGCCTGGGAACCACATTATCGGAGACGACACCGCGGAGACGATGCCCACCGCCATGTCTCCCCAAACACCTTACGAACTACCCCATGGGTCTCCGTTCAAATTGAAGTCGGAAGACGTGGAGAGTCTGGCACAAAGCGGTGGTTTCGCAATCCTTCGCGAACACCTCGCCGAATACTACGACTATGAGTACGCCTTTCTGCAACAAACGTCGCATCGATGTCGGAATCTAACGACCAATACAGGTTCTGCGAACACCACGATGACCCCTCACTTGCTCCTCAATACATCTTGAACCGCGACATCCTTCACGCACTCCTTGTACCAGTCATAGAACTCTTCGACAAGGCCGAGTCGACGGCTTGCCACTACACCCGCTCTATGGACCCTGCCGACCACGAATACGCCTACACCGCATCCGCTCGCGCTGCCTACCTCTGGCTACAATGTTTCCTGGATCGCGAGCGCGACTGGTCCTACACCCGTGGCTGCCCGGGCTGCGTGGTCGCCCACACCCTCGAGTCGGAATTCACGATTCGCCTCCTCTACGCCGCCTGTCTTCTATCGGACGTTCACTATCCCTTCACACTCGACGGACCAACGCTACCATCTTTCATTTTCTACCTGGAAAGCCTGAAATCAGCACTCGCGGCTGATCCTCTGTGGGGAGAAGACTACTTCGAGCTTGTAGCACCCAAGGCCGCAGTCACTCGCAACGGAATCGAAGATCTCATTCACCAATGCCTCGAGCTCGATGCCATCATGTCAGCTCCTGCAACGCCCGCAACAGACGAGGCACTCAGCGCTGCCACTTCACCTCGCATCTCTCCTGTACTGGCACCCATGGGTGGCACGCCTGGAATGAAAGTCAAGCGCAGCAAGATGGCCAAACAGCAGATGCGGATCAAGTTGGAGGAGGAGAAGTGGGTGGAGGAGATGATGAAATGCATGAACTCCCTCCAGTTGGCTAGCTTGGAAGCCACATGCTCAGAAGCGGGTGAGCCAACAACATTGAGCCTGGACGCCGTTGCGAAGGGAGCATCTGTGGTGGAGGTCACCCAGCTCGTCGCAGTCGACTGAAAGGATCATGGAACGGTGACAACGACGTAAATCTGCAACATCCAGCCCACAGAGGCATACATATCACTGGCGGCTCTATAGCCATGGGGAGGCACCCGGCCTACCACTTATGCGCAGCAGCACACAGAAGCTGCCCGCCTATCATCGCATCACTGAGGCGCAACACAATCTTGCAGCCCAAACAGAGTCACGCGAAAGCGCTGCAATTGAAGGAAGACAGAAACGAGCACAAATATGCTATTTAGCGTGGCAGTCAGGAAAGCCGTACCAGCCGTGTCGGAGACGCAGTTTCCGAGGTGTAGAAAACAGAGATACCCCGAGAGGACGTAAATAACGCCTGTACATGCATAATGACCCAGCTCTTACCAGTGAATGAGAATGCTCTGTATCAGTATAAATTACACACGTATTTGTTAGAACATCTCCCTCGACAATTCGATGCATGATTGCAGCGGCAACGTGATTGGCAGCAAGCCGCGGCGACTAACGGCTGGCTGCATGAAATACTTACCTCTCAACTGTGGATGCATCCTCTGCGACGGACCCAAACTCTCCGAATGAACAACATACTTCCAATATGGCTTGATAACAGATACTCTACGTCACCACATGCCTCTTAAGACAACATCGGCATGCTCTCCGTCAAACGCCCAACCCCGACCACAGTGTCCTACACCGTCTCCACGCGTTCAGAGTCCCGCACCTTCACCGCCCAACTCTCCAATGCCATCTCGATCCTCCTGCGCCTGGCAGCCGGCATACTGGTCCTGATAGCTCTATTACACGAACATCAGACCCTGTTTCACGGAACGACGTACTCTCTTCCCGCCAAACTCAACAACCTCCTACCACCCGCACTCCCTCTCCTCGCCACCCTCCCTCCAACGGTACGCATATGCGCATACACGTTGATCTTATGGCTTGTTCTCCGCAAAGGCTACACGTCTGAATCTTTGCTCGTCGTTCGTGGACTGGGAGTGCAGACTGCGACGGCGGGCTCGAGTTTTCTGTGGGGAGGCAGTACGCGGTTCATTGCCGCTAGTGCTGTGCAGGATATTTTCATCCATGAGGCATTCAGAGGGTTTGAGGTAAGGTTTTATTTGTGCATCGTTGTGGAGGGCGAGGAAGGGGTTGTGGTTGTTTTCCCGGTAAGTTTCTACTTAGATACATGGTCTGGGTACTTGGGAATGTGGCAGGTTCAGACATGCAACAACTACATGATTGGCTGACTTTACATGTCACTATAGAGCACATTGCCGCGACGGGAGATTTTGGAAGAAGTGTGGAGGGGAGCGAGGGCTTGCTTGTTTGAGCCAAAGACGTGAAGCATGAAATCGTGTCGTCTTGATTTTCCAAACATCGACTATTCTATTCGCCGTCGTCCTCCTGCTCACGTGAATCTACACGCGGGTAGGGTATGCCCTTTTTGGCGGCATACCTCGCATTCACAACATCTGGCTCCTCTGTACGAGCGCGCTTCATCACTGGGATGTACGTGCCTATCGTGCGAGGCACCTCACTGCCGTCGAACAGACGGTCGCACTTGACCGAAGGCTCAGCAATAGGGAGGCTGATAGCCTTCCCTTGTTGACCCACGATATTCAACAGGCTGCCAGCCAGGATCTCATCCATCTTACGTTTCCGCCACAAAGTCCACAGGTCCTCCATCAATCCACCGCGGCCGTACTTACCATCTTCTGCGCCGACAGTATTACGCTTGGACTTGTCCTGTCCACCACGGCCATCACCAATATGAATCCAGTTCAGCCCGTCTTCGTAACCTCCATGGTTCGCCTCAGCATCATGATCAGCCTGACTAAGCTTCTCAGGATCCGGGAAGACACAGTCCCACAGGACAAGCGGCGCATCGCTGGCCATCTCATACAGCGGTCGTGAAGGGTTCTCCTTCACGTCAAGCAGACGGTCTACAATTGAAGGGTCCTCGTACCCTTGCCCGACAAGGAAAAGCACTGCGATCAGGTGGCGGACTTGATGCCAAAGGAAAGCGGAGCCACGTACCTCGAACCAGTACAGCTGAGGACCGTGTGTAGCGACGCCGCGCTCTGCCTCGCCCGGATCGGAAATTTCGTGAGACCGAGCAGTCTGGCTGGCCAAATTCGCAGGGTCCTCCTTAGGGCCCACGACATGAATGCCGGCGTGGAAGATGCGACGTTGGAAGTTGGTGATTTGCTTGCTAGGGTCGATCTTGCAGAAGTTGCGGAAATCGTGCAGGCCTTCGTATTTCTTAGCCGCTTCTTGCATGGCAGGGATGTTAAGCCATCCATCGCCTCCTGTAGAGTTGCTGGTGCCGGGAAGCGGTGAAAAGCCAGGGTTTGTGAAGAAGTATCTGTATCGTCGTTCCTTGCAGTTGAAGCGCGCACTGAAGTCCTCCGGCGGGTTGGGACACCACGCAAGGATCCGGATGTCGGGTGGGAGCACCTTGTTCAGGAGATGTATGTAGGGCAGCTCGTCTTGTATAGGATCGAACTCAGGCTCTTGCTCTGAGGCTTCACCTTCTCCCTCCTTGAGCTCTGCCGCAACAGCAGTACTGTCAGACATAGCAACATCTCCGTCCACAGCACCAGCTTCATTTCCTTTCACTTTCTTAGGCTTTGGCTTGACTCCCCTCGCACTCCTGACCCGTACTCCAATGACTTGTCCAAAAGCGCTGACTCCGCGATCTGTCCTGCCGCATTTGCTGTAATCCACTCCATCCCAGCACACCTCCTCTTCTCTACCCGCTTTGAACTCCGGGAAGATCAGCTTTGTCTTGCGCAGAGCTTTCCAAAGTTCTTCCTCGATGGTGGGCAAAGGTGTTTTGTTGTTCGTGTGGTGCTCGAAACCATTGTATGCGCCGCCGAGGTAGGCGAGCCGCAGCGCGATCAAGCGGGTGTTGTAGCGTGAGGCATCGAAGGGTTTGGGTGCCTTTCTGGGCTTCTTGAACGGTGGAGGTCTCGTAGATTGAGGGTCTGATGTAGCGCGATTTGGCTGCTGCAGCTGCGATTCTAGCTTGCGGATATGCGAGATCAGGTCGGTATTGGACCATGTGGTATAGTCAGGCTGGGTAGAGGCCATTTTGGTAGATGTAGGCGCCGCGCGCCGATGGTACGGGTGCTTCTGCCTCGATAGAGGCGAGACGAGAGGTCGAAATTGTGTTCTGCGTGATTGTGTCCTGGCGAGCTGTATTAAGGGCGCAATCCGCATTTCGTGACTGGGAACATTTTACATGCGAATCATCTCAAAAGTGCAATTCTGATTTCGGAAAACTGACGTCGTTTGGAAAGTCCCCGTTTCGAGTCCAAGCGGAATTTCTTACGCGTTGCACGTGTCTTTCTTTCCCTCTTCCCCCTTGAGGCAACGAACGCATCTATAAATCCGTTTGCACAGGTGTTGGTTAGATGCTCGTCTAATTTACAGCTTCCAATAAGAATATCATTCGACAATGACAAAGCCTTTTCCACGAATGAAGTAAAGCTAGGCACAGTTGACACGGTCATCATTTCTCGGACATCTATTCTCGCTTGGATCTATACTTGATAGGACGATACAATATATGTATGATTGACAAGACTTGTGCAACATATTAAAAGTGCAAGAGTTCTCATGAAAGCCCTTCGAGTTCTCAATTCACGACCACCATGAGGCTACTACTCCGAAACTGACTACAACAGCTCTGGCTCAACGACACCTGTCTGACTGTTAATGAGACCATAGGTCTCGATCCTCCTGTGCCGGGCGTAGTCGAAGGTCTTCTCCTTGCCCTGCCGACACTCACTCAAATCGATCTCCGCCACTATCAACTCATCTTCAGTCGTCTTGGCCTCAGCAACAACATGACCCTCTGGACTGATGATGCTGCTTCCACCAATGAGATCGTACTTGCCGTCATCCAAGCCGCATCGAGCAGAAGAGATGGAAAAGCATGCATTCATGTAGCTGTTTGCCTGCTGCACCAGCCGCGAGTGGAAGAGAGCTTCCTTCTGCGCTTCTTCTGGAGTCATTGGCTTGGAACCCCAGAGATGCGCCCTATCAATTGCATCACGTCAGCAATGGCCCCTCATACACATTGGGAGGTCGCTCTTACATATTGCCACCTGTATTGTAGCCAAACATCAGGATCTCGGCACCTTGAAGCGTGTACGTCCGCCAAGCCTCTGGCCAGCGGCGGTCATTGCAGATCATCATTCCCAGAATGGGATCACCTTTGCCCACGGTAGACTCTCCGTCCTTCATTGCTGACTTCTTGATGGCATCTGGGATCAAGCCAGGAGCGCGGAAAGCGTTGAAGCCCAGATCACCCGGGGTGAAGTAGCGCTTCTCGAGTTGATTGACTGCTTCGGGGTCTTTGAAAGGTTCCACCGTGCCTGGCAAGTGGACTTTTCGGTATTTACTGATGATCTTGTCCTCGCTAGCAGAATAGTAGACAGATGTATTGTAGCCAGTACCTTCTGGAGTTCGTTCTGCGTAACCCAGGACAATATCGATCTTGAGGTCTCGTGCTTGATCAAAAAGTGGCTTCACGTCTGGTGACTTGGTAATGTCCTCGCCGTGTTCGAAAAAGCTGTCCAGCTCTTCATGAGATTGGAAGAAGTGGCGCGGGAAGAATGTCGTCAGGGCGACTTCGGGATATACCACGAGCTTGACCTTTTTCTCGGACGCTTCTTGCAACAGTGCGATAAGCCTAGGGACTGTCTCGGATTTTGGCGTATCACGATGGATGGCACCGATTTGAGCGGCAGCGACGATAAGTTTTCTAGTCATTGTTCGTGAGATTTGAGCGAAATTGTGGTGATTTGATCAGAAGTAGCAATCGAGCAACATAAGCGTCTACACATATCTACATATACCCTTGCAAATACACATGTATCTCGTAGGCGCATCTAGGGTTGGCCGCCTTGGTAGCGCGGCCAGCAGCTGTATCTCTGCCGAGTGGAGTTCTCGAGCATAAGTCTGAGTACAGATAGATGATGCAACACATAATACTGGCGGATACGGCAAAGATAGCACAGTCATATAGACATCTTGATTCCAGCGACGGATTCAGCTTTAATTTGTACCGGCATGGTGAAATTGCATTAGGTGATACATATGATAAGAACGTCCGAAAGATGTCTGTACGCAAAGTTGTGGCGCCTCACTCTAGGATCGACCACACCTATCTTCGCCGGAGGGAGCCCTATCGTTGGCCGAGATCCCATGATACCACAATCCCACAACCCGATACAGAAGGTCGGCACTCGCTTGGGGTATCGTTGCCCGCATAGCCTGCCATGATGGCCTATCATCCAGCACGGGAACGTGTGGTTCTGGCGTCCTCTACGACAACAATACCGTGTAGTTGTCCTTGCCCAGCACCATTCGATTGAAACCAAACCACCACGACATTCAGAAGTCGCCTTCTGTAAGCTACAATGGACTTTGATCTCATCGTCACTGGGTGTAATATCGTACGAAATCTCCCTCCACGAAACGGAACCTCATTGCTAAATATGTCTAGGTCACTGCCAGTGAGATACTTCCAGCAGGCTCGCAAATTGGCGTGAAAGATGGTGTCATCGTATGCATCGGCAAGAACCTACCGGCATCACCAAATACCAAGGTGATTGATTGTGAAGGTGCCTTTGTCACCCCGGGTGGCGTGGATTCACATGTCCACCTTGCACAAAAGAATGCACCGACAGGCGATGGGTGGGAGACAGGATCCAGATCTGCCATTGCCGGCGGCACAACCACTATCCTTGCCTTCGCATCTCAGCAGCGAGAAGACACGTCTCTATATCCAGTGCTCGAAGACTACCATCAGAAGTCTCGAGACCAGAGTTACTGCGATTATGGATTCCATTTCATTCTTACTAACCCGACCGAAGAAATTCTCCGAGACGAACTGCCTAAGCTCGCCAGAGAAGAGGGCATCACGAGCGTGAAGCTCTACATGACTTACGAGGCGATGAAGCTTGGTGATCGCCAGATTCTCAACATCCTGTTCGCATGCAAAGGTCTTGGAATGACGACTATGATCCACGCAGAGTCCCACGACATGATCGCCCTGATTATCGCGGGATTGGAGAAGAACAACCACACAGAGCCATACTTTCATGCTCTAGCCCGTCCACGTATCGCCGAAGACGAAGCGTCCTACCGCGCAATCTCCCTGGCAGAACTTGCCGACGCACCCATGTTGATCGTGCACATGTCGTCCGAGACTGCCATCAGCCACGTCCGCGACGCCCAAACCAGACTCCTTCCAATCCACGCAGAGACATGTCCGCACTGTAAGTGATTGCTTCATGACTGCCTCAAATTTGAAAAAGAAAGAATTCTGACACCACCACAGACCTCTTCCTCCTCTCCTCCGAAATCAAAGCAAAACCCCACGACCACTTCTCCGGCGCCAAACACGTCTGCAGCCCACCCCTGCGCCACAACCCTGCTGACCTCGAAGGCCTTTGGCTCTCAATCGCCAACGGAACTTTCACAACTTTCTCCTCCGACCACGCACCGAGCAAGTACGACCACCCGGGTGGCAAAAAGCTAGGTCTAGTCAACGGGACCATTCCACGTTTCTCCAAAATCCCCAACGGTCTTCCGGGTCTCGAGACGAGATTGCCACTATTGTTCAATCAGACGCCGGCTTGCCAGCCAGCGGGCAAAGAGCGTCTGAGCCTGCCGCGCTTCGTGCAGCTGACTGCCACTAACCCAGCCAAGCTGTACGGACTCGACGGCAAGAAGGGGAGCATCGCTCCTGGCTACGACGCGGATTTCACGATCTGGTATCCGGGCGATAAAGGCGCGAGAACGATTTTGCAGACCAACATGCATCACGACATCGACTATACGCCTTTCGAAGGTTGCGAAGTGGGCAATTGGCCCAGATACACCGTCTTGCGCGGCGAAGTCATCTGGGATGATGAGAAAGGGATTCTGGGGAAGAAGGAGTTTGGCAAGTTTTTGAAGCGTGGCAAGGGAGAAGTGATTCATGGTAAGACGGGCAATGTGCCGAGAGGCATGGGTGCTGACGAGAGGGAGTATTGGCTTTGAAAGCAGGTAGCATACCGAAGCGAAATGGTCACTCAGGATGGTTTCAAATGTGCAGAGATATTGTTACATGTGCATGTAGAAATGAATACAAGGTGGGTGAAAGATACAGCCTATGTAAAACCAGAGAACCCTTAGAAAAAGATATAAGAGACCGACCGGGTATCATTCAAGTTAAAAGGAAAAAAGAAAGGAAAAATCGCTCCCCTGGAACGCCACCATGGTCGCTCAAATAGCAGCAATCATGTAAACCACAATATTCCAAACCTCAGGTCTACATTGGACCTGCGCTTCCCATCTCTTCCCCAAGATATCATATAAACTTACACTGCGCTTATCATCTCTTCAGCAACCCGCCCGGATCTTCGAGGCTCATGGTCTCGTAAACGTTCGGATTACTTGCAGCAGCAGGCATATGGCTGCGCGAGCCCGTACCTCTCATGCGCGACCCCTGATCATTCAGCCGTTGCTGAGGTGGCAGTCGATCTACATCAGGCCGTCGGTCTGCTGCCAGAAAGCTGCCGATGTCCTGTAACCTCCCGGTGTCGTTCGAACGTAAAGTCGTAAGCTCATAGCCGCTGTCGTTGGCATCGTCGTGCCCGATTGCCGGACTGTTCCTCGTTGATCGAGAAGCGCGAGAAGCGCCTGAGGATGCCGTGGAAGAAGTTGAAAGCAGTCCGCCTGCATCTTGAAGCGAGTGTTGAGTCTCTTGTCGTTCCAGCATTGGTCCCAATACGCCGGTTGGCGCACCAGCCCGAAGGCGGCCGTTGGGTAGAGAAGTGCGGCGGACATAGCCATTTGAGAAGCCAGGCATGTGCATGTGGTGGTCAGTCCGGCTGTTGGAAGGTGTCAATGTTGCTCCCATGTCCGACATGAAAGCTCTTGAACCGCGCCGAGATTGTGGCGGGGTTGGCATCGAGGTGGCAAAGTCTGTGGCGATACTATGTGATGCGCCGTTGCTGATGAGCGTCACGGATCGTGAGTGTGATCTGGATGGAGATGGAGGATCCAGTGATCCGTTCTCAAGAAGTCCACCCACATCGAAGAACGAGACGTTCTTCTTGACGCTTGCGCTGGTAGAAGGAGAAGGCGATGGTAGAGGGAAATGTTCACGCGAGCGACGATCAGTGGGACTTACATCGCCGTCGCTGCCTTCGACGGCTTCCTGCCGAGGAACGTCTGTTCGCTTATCCTTGAGCGCGAATGGAGAGCTCATCGCAGGGAGAGCCATAGGCGCTGGCCGCGGGTAGAAATCTGTGTTTTCTCGCAAATGCTCTGGCATGCGGCAGCCTAGGATGTGAAAGAGGTCTTCTTCGCTGCCCATTGACGGTGCCATAGTCGGACGACGCGTCGATGTGCGATCAATCGAGTCCGAAACACTCATGGACTTCCACTTGTTCTTCTTTGTGCCTTTATCACGAATGAACGATCCTATCACTACAAAGTTCGACACAAAAGCTGAAGCCAAGATCTCAGAGGAAGCCCAGATGGTGCGGTATTGTTGAAGTCCAAGGTTAGAGATGACTTCGGGCATGCGCATGCCGGTGATAATGATGAGTGCGATAGATGTGCTGAACAATGCTGCCAGCTGTAATTTCCTCCGCCAAGTCTGGCCAGAACGGAGCACGATTGGTATAGGGAACGCCACGAGTAAGATGTCAGTGATGATATCAGCGGTGCCCATGGTAAGGAGTTGTGCGTAGTTCTGCCGACATTGAGGTCCAGGGTCTGGTACGACCTGCCAGTAATGACTAAAGGGCTGACATTCCGCAAGAGTGGCAATAACGACTGCGATGAACGTCGCGACCAGGAAGATGCGGATGCAATGTAGGACGAACTCATAGCTTGAGCGCCAGAGATGGATCGTGATCCGTTTAAGGAACTCAGAGACCGTCCACTTGCTCATCCAGATGAAAAGAGCGTAGAAGATACGCGCAGCCAGAACGAGCTTCGAACCGATCTGCCGATGCCTAATCTCTTCCTCGGTATAGTCGACGCCGACGGTAGCGACATTGTTCGTCCCATAAATCAGCACTACGTGCACGAAGCCCATGCGCGCAAAAAGCGGGATCAGGGCTAAGAACATGATCCAGTCTTCACGGAACAGCTTGTTGCTCCTGACCTTGCGGCCCATCAGACGTGTGAGGATGACGACCGCGGCGAAACATGTTGCCCACCAGCTGTACAGCAAGGTCGGGTGGTCTGCGAGACGAGTGCGTCTGTCTGGCGGCGTGCTGGACCAGATGGCGCGTTGGTGGAGTAGTGGTGTGGCAGACATGGCGGGGAGCGGGGCGGGTGCAGCGTGTGGGTGCGAGCTCAGGCCGGAGGCCGAGCTCGACGTGGGTTGCAATTCGTATGTTTGGACGGACAGACGCTCGTTATGGGCAGATGGAACGGCGATGCAGGCGGAGGGAGAGGAAGAGCGGTGTTGTCGATGGTGACGCGCCGGGCGACATGGCTTCACAGCGAGCTGCAGGTCATGCTGGGCGGTCTGCTATACGGGCTGAAGTGGTGTTGTCTCTGTATTCCCGAGTCCGCCAGGCACATGCGCCTCGTAGCCAGATGTGTGCCAGCGCGGCCGGGATGATGGCCTCGGTCTGTCGGCCTGCGCGGGGACACTCAGAGCAGCAGGAGAGAGTGGCATACGGGTTGGAAGGAAGACGCGCTTCCTCCCATTAATGGTACGAGGGTGTGGTGGGACGACTCAGGATGCCGCCGCAATCAATCGACTTGCACAGCTCCACTGGGGCGCCTCTCGCGTCAGCTCCGAGGGCCACAGATAAAGGATGCCCTTAGCCGCTTGTCTGCTGCCTCGCGCCCTTTATCGCCATCGTATCGTTATGGCGACATGTGATATCGCTCTCGACTGGCCTGCTTTCCGCCATGCGGCTGCCTTGCTCGCCCGCCTGGCCTGCCATCACGCCGAGTCACGACAACACACACAGCACAGCACATCGACAGCACCGCTCACAGCAGCCTCTCTTACCGCCCTTTGCTCTCTGCTTCTCGTGACTTTCCTCGTGATTTCGCCCTGCATGCTCCTTTCGGGCCATCTCCGCACGCCACCAAACCCCATGCCACTGGCTACGATAAGCCTCGCCAGCTCGCTTGCGCAACCAGAACCACTGGTCCAGCGAAAATCTCTCGGCTGCCCACAGCTGTCTTGTCTTGTCCGGTTCCGACCTCCCTTGTCCCGAGAAGAGGACATGTCTAGCCTGGTATACAATTTTTTGTTTTGGTTATATGTCACCAGGATAAAATACAATGTAGTCATGAATAATACGAATAACGTTACGTAGTGCTCTGCACAAACGCAATAGCACTGATGGTCTGTCTGTCTGCTTCCCCCACGCTGCCGGTAAGTTCATAGCCTGACTTTCGCCAACGGCCTCTCCACGTGCCGCGCATGCTCCAGGCGTCCTGCAGCCGCATGACGAGAGTCTAGACTTTGAGAAAGGCCTCTGCTAGAACGACGACTTCACGATGTTGGCGCTGCCCGTTTCATAGAGGACTCCGGGCTCAATATTATTATTATGTGGTGGCTTCAGCCAAAAATGTGTAGAGTTCAGGTAAAGCGCGGTGTGGCAGCTGGACAGAAGCATGTTGGCTGGGAACCGGAAGATCTATGTGCCTAAGCGTCTTGCTCAGCGGCTAATCTATGCCAACAACATGCCAACACCAGCTGTGTTGTTTCGAATGTCCGGTCATGCATTGCTGACAAGGATGATGTGTTTCTGTGGGACGCCCTCAAAGCGGCACCCCTCCCAGAAATACTCACACATTGCGAGATCACAATCTTGCTCATTGATTTCTTTATGCTTTCTCCACACACGCCGCAGCCGTTTCGGTTGGGAAGTATATTTGATAGCAGGCTTAGCAGCATGTTCGCCGTCGAGACCCTTGAAGACTCTCAAAAGATACTACAGTAGGTTTCGAAGGAAGTGCCTGCTGGTGCGGGCATACAAAGCTGCGCGCATAAGGACTTGTGCTTATGAATTGTATAGGACTTGGGAGAGTTGGCTGATTCTCATAGACTTTGTTCATATGATTTATGTGTTTGTTCAGAGATAGTGTCAAAATCCATGCTCTCGAGACAAATGTCGAGAGAGAAAGCATCTTCCTATCCAGCCATAGCGAGCAGAGAGTATTTTGCCGTTCTTGCCCATTCCCCTTAACAATATCCTCTATCTTGCCCAGTCGTTAATTATCGTTACATGGCGTCTTTTTTGTTCATTTTTGCACATGATTGGCCCAGGTCGTTGCTGAGCCTTGTCTCCCGTCTTTTACATTTGGCTGCCATATCCACCACCACCACCGCCGCCTCCAGCTCCGTTATTTCCCACTCCAAAGAAGAATCCGTCAAAAAGATCGGGTCCACCTCCACCAGCTCCCATACCTTCCATACTGCCACCGTCTTCCCATCCTCCCATTCCACCTGTGCCAAAGCCGAAGTCTATGTCACCGCTCGGCCAGAGATTGTTGTTATTGCTGTTGTTCGCACTCATACCATTGTTATTCATGTTGGAGTCCGTAGTCGGGAACGTGTCGAGGAAGTCGAGTGTGTCAAAGGAGAAATCGCCAGGTTGCTGGCTGATGGTCTGCGATAAAGATGGGAAGTTGTAGGCCGCTTGGGGCTGCTGCTGCTGCTGCTGCTGCTGTTGCTGTCGTCGTTGCGCTGCGAGGTTCATCTGCTGTTGGTATTGTAGTGGAGATGTCACGGAACCAGCGGAAGTATCTGGCGTCGAAGGAATGGCATAGCTCTGTCCAATGAATGAAGCAGGTTCCTGCCGTTGCTGTTGCTGTGAAGACTGCGGTCTTGGGCCCTGTTGCGGGAAGAAGGACTGCGGACGAGCTTGCAGCTCGATGTCTGAGAATAGATCTTTTAGGTTCATGTCGAACTTTGGAACCTGTCTCCGCTCGTTCATCGAGTTGAGTCCATGCGATGCTTCGGCACCTGGTTCTGTGTATCCTGTACCAGTCTCGTATGTGTTATCGTTCGAAAGCTGGCCCGGACTCACGTAGCTGACAGGGCTGTCGAGTGCTTGCGAGCCCAAGGATGAAGCCACGCCGAAACCTGTCGTGGACATGCACATGGAGATAGTGGCCTTGGCCATGCGTGAGAACGCGTCTCGGCACGCTTCTGCAGGAGGGCAACTGGGTATGAGGTCCGCAAGTACGGATGTCGCTGCTAAGATCGTGAAGTCGACATCGTCAAGCGTCAAGTGCGACCGTACAACGGGACTGTGCCAGAGCGCATATAGGAATGATATGCCTAGTGGGGATGTTAGCTTGTGTGTGTCGGTCTCGTGATGGAAACCAGTATCACTTACCGCTCATGAACAGATGGTGGGTTGATAAGAACGTATAGTTGACCAATCTCAACCTGTGCAATTGCCGGTACAGCTTCAGCACCGTCTGTCCAGCCTGTGCGACCTTCAAGAACACCATCTGCTCATCTTCTTCCGACTCCTTCTGTAGCGTTCCAGGACTCTCTACGTCCTCGCCTGTTGAAGCACTGAGCTCTTCGGCCAACGGCGCAGGCACAGAAAGGGACTGTCTGTAGAGCATGATGACTCCTAACCAATAGTTCAGATCGAAGAACAGCGGATTGAAGCTGACACCAGTGTCTGCCTGTGTGGGAGCCTCTGCTTTCCACTCGCGAAGACGGCGGTCAACATCTGCACGCCAGTCGCGGAATGAATTGAAATGGTGTAAGAATGGGGACGGGAGCGTAGTGTGCATGAACTGATTGCCAGAGTTCGCACCCATCAGGCGTGCTTGCTGAGCTTGGCGATACTGCAAGACCTGGAGAATCTCCGACTGAAGCAAACGGAGGCGGAAGTAATGGTGTGTCACCAGCTTCGACGTTGGTGGACAGTATTCCAGCGAAGGCTTCAGGAAGCCTGACGTCTTAATATCTCGGTCATCGAGCAGCGATGGGAATTCAGTGGTGATGACTTGGTCTGTGATGCCGAATGGTCGGCCTACACATACTGAAACGAGACGGTCGAGCGAGTAAACACTCCACCATAGGCGTCGTCGGAGATCTCGGGTCCATTGCCTGCGTCCCAATCGGCTCGACTTTCCAACGCTACCGGCTTCCATCTTGATGTCCAGCGTATCCAGATCAGGATCACTGTCCTCGACATGCAGACCGAGGTCAACACTGAGTCGAAGAGCAACACCGACAATGTACCAAAGACCAGGAGCCACAGGTCTTAGTAGTGCCAGCCCAGCAAGAAGTAGCACAGCCTGTAGTTCCTCCAGCCCACCACCGTGCCCTTCTGAGGCGGCCGATGTGCTGAGGAAACTCTCAAGGTGCACTATTGCTGAAGAGTGATATTCTTCAGGCTGGCATTGTTGGCTCCCGCTAAGTTTTGTCCTCTTACTCCGTGGCGACTCTTCCACATTCTTTTCTGTCCCGTTGTATGTATCTGTATCGGTCCCTGACGAGTCTAGGATGATGCCACTTCCGATGGCAAAGACAATATTCATGAGATAAAGCTCTCGTGACGTTCTTTCGCTGGCCGGCTTAGAATATACTCGGTCGAAAAGGGCCATGAATTCTCCGCGGTGTAAAATTGGTATTTGTGGATTGGTGTGCTCGAAGTACAGATCGACCAGCTTGCGGCCCAAGTGCATGTCCGGGAATGGTGCTGCTTTGATTGTTGGTTTGGAGTGGAGTCCGAAGAATGAGTCTCGCATGGTGCTTCCGCCGCCACTGGCCGCATCGGTAGTAGCAGCTTTCTTTGTAGCACCGCGCTCTGAGCCTGTCTGTTGAGGCACTGAGCTTTTCACTGCTGCAAACACAACTCTTGCGAATGAAATGCCGGAAGCAGAGCCCAGAGCCTTGGCGTCAGAAGTGCCTTGTACAGAGACATTTCCCAGGTTATTGGCTAAGGTCTCAACCTTTCCACTGCTATCTTGGAGGCTGGGGTCGATGGTAGGGTTGGCAGCGATGATATCGTTCGTGGTCTCGTCCGGTTTCGCCACCGTGATCGATTTCTTCTTACCTTGACCCTCTCCTTCTAGAACCGGGAATGGCACATTGATGCCTGGCTTGATGGTCTCATCGACCGCAAAGTGGCCTTCAACCGGTGGTATGGTACCACCAAGCTTGGTGACCTGTTCCTCGAGTCCTCTCACGCGGGTCTCGAGGAAGTAGACATAGCTACGAGGGATTTCCCGCTTGCTGACTGGGTCAAACCCAACGCAAGCGGTGATACCAGCCTTCACACATGCCGAGCATCGTGGGAGTTGCTGGTCACAACGGTTTTTGCGATGGCGACAACGGTTGCATGCGCTGACGTTGCGGAAGTTGGAGCTGGTGCCGCCGGGACCTGGGCCGTGGCCGTGAGGGTGCGCAGGGGGCGAGCCCGCGTCGTGGTGGTTATCGTCTGAGTGGTTTTTGGCATCATCGGCAGTGTCGCGGTCGCGTTTCTTCGAGTTGGAAGAAGCGCCACCGCCGCTGCGCGGTCCGCCCATTGTCTCGACCTGCGAATAATGCCTAGCGGTGACCAGCGTTGGATTGGGTTGGACTGCGGACTTGCGTGGGGTGGCTAATGAGAGCAGCGGATGTAGCCGAGCGCCGCGATAGCTGAACTCTGGACTCACTAAAGAGATGGAATTCGTGAACGCACTATGCGGATGAGGTGATCTGCCTTCTGAGGATCTTCAGGCACGGCGCTGGCCGACAGATGTATGGAGACGAGAAGTGTGTCACCAGCAATCGGGTCCGAGGCGGAAGAATGTCGAAACGCTGAGCGAATACGCGAATGAGCCAGTTGCTCGCCAGGCCCTGTGGCCTCGTTTCTCTGTAAGGCCGAGTCGACTGCTCGCTTGACGAGGTTTAGCGCTCGTGCCCTTGTCGAAAATCGTCGGAAGGATGCAGCAAACGTACGAGTCTCTGCGCGTTGCTGCGGCTCTGCAAGGTTCGTCGGGGGATGGGTTCCGATGCTTCCGACGTCCTGTATGATGATCTGGGTGATTTTGTCCTTAGTCTGATGTGCTGAGTCAATGCAATACGCAAGGTCTACCCCAAGGATTTGCTGTCAGCATTATAGTTGGTCACGGAGAACGACGGATGGAAAACGGAAAAGACATTTCCTGCGGGTGAGCCAATATTGCAGGATGTTGTAGTCATCTGCTCACACGTTCTCGTGCACGACTTTACGTACGGGTCAGTAGTTGACACTGGTCTATGCTGTGCGAGCGAATCTTCCTGTGCTGTCACCATGTTCGTATTCAAATCGTCGCTAATGAGCAGCCAATGATGCTTACAAAGTACGTACTTACTCTCGAGGGACGATCATGCCAGTGTCTGCAACGCCAGTAATTCTGGCTATACACCCCGGAGAAACGACGAATCCCACTGACACGATGATTCTCCGTTCACAGTGGGTCACACACGCAACTTAATGCTTACCGACAGATTTAATATATTCAATTCTGCGGAACCACACGGTCGGGACGGGGCGTAAGGAAGGTGAAGAGCCTAGCCCTGAGCATTACGTTCAGACGACGTGACTCTTGCCACTTTTTACACGACAATTACGAATTTACACTGTCAAGGGTGAGCTCTTTCCGTTCAGCTCCATTGTTGCACAACACTTTCCGATCTGCAGTGTGCACATTTGGGAGCATCACACTGATGCTCGTATCAGCTGTTGTCGATCGTATATTGGTTGTACGCACCAGTGAAATACTATTTCAAACGCGACCTTCTGACGATGCTTGCTCTACTGTCGGCAGATACAAGGACTAGACATGACTAAAGTGCCATTGAGATGCTCTGCATAGATTTGGTACGACCAACTGTGGCGTGCTGTTGCCCACTACACTGCTCCCAACGCCATGCAGCAATAGTGTCACAATTGGATTAAACCCGGAATACTTCACTCAATCTTGAGAGCTATACACACTGCAGTACATATATAAATTAGAGCTGTTACTGTCATGTCATCGTTGTGGACTCAATTCTTACGCCTCGTGAGATCACACCTAGGGTTGGGGTTGGGGTTCATGTCATTATGCTTACTTCGAGCACTCAGGCATAGTATCGCAATATTTCGCTGTCAGATGGTGATCAATATGGCCGGCTACACTGGTTCTGATGTCATGTCTGCGTCTGGTGTGCTGATACTGCCGCTGAATCGAGTTCCAGCAGAAGAAAATGTGAAGTCCACTCAAATGATGTTGGCTCGTAGGCCTAGCTTATATAGATACTTATGTGGGAGACAGTTTCCTTGCTCAATTAGGTACATATACTTGCCAGATATGCATATTGCAGTGGTAGTATTGCTACAATTGACACTTGAACACAACAGGTATACGGGCTCCATGCACATAATGCTGCCCAACAAGCGAAAGCAATTTCGACAGTGTCCAACAAGCCACAATATCAAAACCAGATAAAGTATGCAAGTAATATATGAAACGATCTCACTTCGACAATGCTCCATCACATCCAAGGGGCAACACTACCCTGGTTTCTCCTCTCATCCCATCGCCAAGCTCGCAAAGTCTCAGCGCCAACACTGCGTTTATTCGCCAGCGCTTTCTTACGCAGTTCCTTGACCATCTCATCGGTCTCTTCCAAGTGAGCGAGCGTCTCTGGGTTTGACTCGACAAGCTTCTGCATCGCGCTCAAGGAAGTCTGGCGAATATGCTTCCATAGAGCTCGGGCATCGTCGGAGCCATTTCCAAGATCGGGAGTGGAAGCTTTCGAATGCGAGTTGGACACGGCTGTCGTGACTTTTGCGGTGGAGATTAATGGATGGGTAGTTGCTGTTGTTGTGCTGAGTCTGCGTTTTGAGGGCTTGGCGGGGGTGGGGGACAGGAGAGAGCCATGGGATCTTGTTGATGTTGGAGCGATGGATGCGGAGTCTGATATCGGGGAGAAGGGCTCTGATGGAGTCGGGGAGGCAATAACTGAGTCTGGTTCGAGTGACGTGTCAGATATGAGGATTGACGGCTTGTCAAGCACAGGGTCACCCGGAGCAGATCTCGTTTCGCGCAATTGAGTTTCCAGCGCGATGCACAGCTGATCCACAGGATTTCTAGACGCTGCAACAACGCCTAGATGGTGGTGGATCAAATCGAGCGCTTGTTGCGGTGGACATTGCGAGATTATATACCTGGCGAGACGCTCGTGGACGTTGGAGCCTCCTGATTGTCCATCATTGCTCGAACATATACTCCAGCGAGAGTCAGTCTTAGGTCGACGAAGCTTGCAAGCCACGCGACAGGTCAAAGTGTTGGTCTCCGGAATCAGAGAATGCTTGTAGCGTGTCTCAACATGGAGCACGTCCTGCTCTAGAGTCCCAACTATGCTCCGTAATTCTGCAAAGAGTGATTCCTGGTCAATGCCGTCCTCAGCCTGGGTGGAGTTGCTCGGTCGAATGCGTGGCACGTGGAGCTTCATGAACAGCAGACATGATTCTCCTGGTAGCAGGTCTTTGGTCGACTTTCGTCCGACCAGGTCTAGGATCTTGCTGCCGGAGCTGGGCTTGTAGCAGATGCGTAAGCTAGTGATCGCCCCGAGTGACGTGCTCTGACCTTGTTTGAAGTTGAGAGGCTGCTAGCCTTCTGATGGTAGATCCACCACATTTGTATCTACAGTCGCTTCGATGGCGATCCACATGCTTCTCTTCTCAGAGTAGTCAATGACCTGAGTATCCATCGCCACGTTAAGCCGGACGAAGGGTATAGTGAGTTGGTGCTTGACCAGCTCTGTGCCGGGAGCCGTCCTGTCAGAGGGTCTTGGGGTAAGCTCAAAGATCGCTGGGTGCTTCGGTGGAGGTGATTCTGGCGCACTTGAAAAGCGACGTGTGAAGGTGACTTGACCAGATATCGGTGTACCAAAAGGTGGCGTTATCGACTCCAGTTCCTGGACCAGAGCTGTGGTGCTTACCGTGCTTTCTGTAAATGACCGTTGATCAAGTTTAAGGGGGAGATTGCTGAAAGCTGTGCCGATGGGACCGGTTTGGTGGTCAATGTCGCTGGCAACGCTTTCTCGACTGACATCGAAGCTGTAGGCTCTTCTCTCTGGTTGTGGTCCATCTGTCGGCTTGCGGCGACCAGAAATGCGTCGCAAAAGGCTTGCTTCAGACTCCATAGGGCGAATGGCGTTAGTGCTGCGTGTCCGAGTGGCTGCACTCTTCAGGCTGGACAACATGCGCTTGCTGACAGATCGATGACGGGCGAGCTTGGGCTGTTCAGCTGACTTCTGGTCTGAGTATGGTGGCGCCGCGAGAGGCTCTGGTGAGATACTGCGAAGACTGTCGGATGCATGCAGTGTTTTCGATGAGACTGGCGAGAGACTATTGTACAGCGTAGTCGCGAGGGGATCGCTGGGCTCGTCCTCTACATTCGTGCATTCGACACAGGGCGGCGGCACATCGCCAAGGCGGTCGTCATTCTTTAGATTCTCCCTGGTCTTTCGGACCCGTAGAGGTGTGTCCGGTCTCCTGCATGCCGAGTGATCTCTTTGTCGGTGCAAGGCGGGCTTATCACTCGGAGAGAGTGGTCTGATATTTGACGCGAGTGGCGAGCGCAAAGCTCTAGGCGTGGGCGGCAGATTCTACACATTGTCAGTGTCATATATGGACACCGTCGTTGTGTGCATCCCGATATACCTCTTTGAAGCCCGCCATGCGAACTATGCATCATGCTGTAACGAAAAACTGCATGACGCTTCTGAAGTGTCTATTGCAGCAAAGAGAGTGATTCAAAGGGCCGAGGGCATATGGACCGATGGTGAGGCAAGTGCCCCTCGGACATATGTTGATGTGGCAGCTGTTCTCCTGATGATGATACAGCTCGTGGTTTGGCAGCGTCTACTCGAGCGTGGCATGCAGATGCACCTGCTGAACACTGCACTTCATCAGCAAATTGTGCTATATGTTCTTATACATGATCTTAAGACGCTCAGGCGACATCATTGTAGACTTTGCTGGAGAGGATCATCGACAAAGGAATGGTAAGATACACGAGAACATGTCACAATATCGACTTTTGGACGGCATCTGAATCTTGTCAACTCGTTAACCCGCAACCTGTGCCTCCATCTGTGGCACAATGCTAGCCATCGCCTCATCGTCAAGCTTCGCAAACGAGATCTGCTCAAAGTCAGCATCACATCTTCTTCTTCAAGACGTCCGCATCCAGCGCCCAAGACTTGAGAATAACTTACAACATCTCCCGTCTCCCCTCCTCGAAACAGCGTACTCTCCGTCCGACTCGCAACAATGACTTTCCTCACCCGATCCTCCCACACGCCCGACCAGTTCCACTCGCCAGGCCTCCTAGCTCCGCCTGGTTGAGCAGTCCGCGGTGACAGGCTGCCTTCGCTACTGGCGTCGCCGTTCAAAGACTTCGCCGGCGACTGCGCGCGAGTTTCTCCCAGTACCTTCGCACGGTGGCTGCGCCAAGCGTGCCATGCGCTCGGGTTGGCAGCTGAAGAGAGAGGGACTTCGTCAACAATCTCTGGGGCGGAGAACACGAGGCGCAGGTATTGGAGGACCTGGGCGATGTGTGGAGGAGCACTGGTTGTGGGTGTGGGAGTGTCTGCGTCTTCTGCACTCGGTGTGGAGTCCTCTTCACTCTTATCGGGTTCTGCTGTATCTTCTACGAACCATTCTGGGAATCCTTCTTTCAGCACCAGGCCTCCGGGCGGTAGCTTCTCTTCATCTGAGGCGCTAAGGGTGCCTCCTCGCTCTCGTGTGGAGTGTGTGTATGTAGTCAACGGCGTGACGAGTGGGTGGAACACGTCTTGTAGGAAGGTCACGACGGGCGGACGGTCGGGGTAGTCCTCAGGGAAAGCGATTTGGAAGCGTAGGACGGCATTAGCATACGGGCCTGTCAAGTGATTGAGGTGTTAGCACAAGAGCTGGGCCAGTAAATGGAAAGCGACAGCGATAGCAAATTACCCTTCCGCACAAACAGCACACCCGTCCAGAGCAAAGGCTCTTCGGGCACCGGTGCTACGTAGAGACCCTTGGGACTGGCATGCTTCAAACTGGCGCTGCAATCGCGAGAGCTTGTCGTCAGTATGGCCGTGATCGCAGGCAATAATGGAACACGATCTCAACAACCACTCGATCGCAAGGAAAAGCAGGGTCTAGAATAACAAGGTGGGGAGAGGATCACGTACAAGTCTAGACACAGCTTCTGCCGCGCGAAAGCCCGGGAACGCAAGGGCATGATATGCGCATGTTGCACTTAAACAACAGTAGTAAGGTAAGGTAAGTGCTCGTTCAGGGCCCGCAGCAAGCAGCCAGCAGTCCAGCCCACCAACTCAATCCGCTGGCCGGTGGCCGTGGGGTGATCGAATCCAGCGGAGCGGCTCACGGCTCCTCTCAGCTAGCTAGTAATGTCTTGGGAGGGATGGGGACGCCTCGTTTGTTTCAGAAATTCCATTTAGGCAAAGCAAGATGATCAAACTGTAAGAGAGCATGCGAACACCCTGGCAGAGAAACCGAGAGAGGGCTCTCATGCATGTCTAAGGGAGATAGATGCGGACATATGAAAGCAAATAATGCATGAATTCGTCATTTTGGAGACAATAGCACCACAGGCATATACATGTTTGCGGACTCGCGATCATCGGACTACTGCTCGCTCCAACTCTTGGTGTCCTGCGCGCGCGTCTGATCCTCCTGAGAGAAAGGAAGATTACGGGGATATGTGCGTGACATCACATGATCACACTCCGCTGTGAGTGATAGTGAATCAGGTAGGTTTCTGGCCCGCATGGACCGCGAAAGCATCTGGGAAAGTGAAAAAGCGCCCTCCCCTCGCCTGCCGCTCTTTAGCATATGGTCAATGCGATGGACCTGACAAATTGTGGCTTTTGTCAACGGACTGTCAGATTGTTCGGTACTGGAGGCCGTAGTCGGGAGGCCTGTCGTGCTAGTGAAGCCTTCACGGTAGCGGTAGGGTTTGCGAGAATGAACATCAGTCGCCATGGCGTGAGGGAACTTGCAATGCTCGCGGGCAGGCTGCCGAGAAGGCAGAAGTCATCGTACAGCAGGGCACACAGGTCTGCGACCAAGTGAGATGCAAGATGGGAAATTTTCGAAAGATCTCGATTGTCGCCACCAAGGCCGCTGTAGATCTGCTATGAAGACTGATTATTCGATCCTCCCGATCTTATGAAATCTGCTATCATCGAATATAGGTCTTGCATTATTTCATCTTCCAGCATCAAAGGTGGGCCAGCACCTTATACTCAAATCCTTGACGACACTTTGCGTCTAATTGCCGACCTGCGTCGACAGATCCTTGCCTAGTACCCTTATGTCCCAGTAGTAGTGACGTTGATCGCCCTTTTTGTAGAGACCGCCAACGGCTTGCACGCTAAACACCGGCGTGCCGGGACAGCTATAACAGGCGTGAGCCTCTGACGCAGAGGAAATTGGAAATTCCACTCGGAACGTCTTACGACTCGCTGCTCACGGGACGCCGGCGCGAATTCAAAGCTCGAACCTACCTGAATTGAGTTTTTGCTGCCCGGGAACTATAACATGGTCGACCGGCGATTGTAGTCCAGACCGGACGCCGTGGCGAGCCCAGGCGTCGGGGTCAGTTATTACATGTGCTTCGATCGCTATAGATCACTTTTGCCCTCGTGGAACCGCGATGCGCGGAGATTCTCAGCGATGGTACTACTGCAGCATGTTTGTTGGGCGACGGCGCGATGAAACAGGCACACTCTGAACTGACACGTAGTGGGGATGAGCGCGGATGGGGAACTGCCTCCCGATTGCCGCGACAATTAGTCGCGTCCCAGCTGGTCTTGACTCGTGTGCGCAAGGATGGCCGGGATGGATCCTGGCGAACATGCCGAGGTGAACGGGTGGATGGCACGATGGATGGACGGAGGTGCTGGGGGTGTTTTGCATGCATGGAAGTCGCAATGTGGTTATGGTGGCGGTGTAGCAGCCATCGAGCATGGTACGGCGGCGACACACCGCCGAGGCCAGCAATGTAAGAGTCATCCTGCTACTGCATCGATTCCCGGTAGAAGAGCCGGGCGGTCTGGTGCTTTGTTACCAGTCACATCAGCCTGCCGTGCAACAGCCGCCTGGTCGGAAAGTCGCTTTGTCTCTGAAGCTGTGGCCGTTGCAAAGCGGTCAGGTGGTCGCCACAAGGCAAGGCGGATTCGAGCCCTTGAAGGGCTGGCTGGCTTGCCAGAGATTTAGGATTATTGCCCGCATATCTCCCAGAGTCGTGCGATGGGCAGACAGTCGCTTCAAGGTTTCCGTCCGCTTGCGTGTCGCGTTGACCAGGATCCTGCTTCATGGAAAGAGGCGACCAAAAGATACCCAGCGCCACGATACAGTCTCGGCTGCTACGGAACCGGCTCGGCAGTGCAGGGCAGCGGTGCGCAAACGGGCTCACGGTACTGCTGCCGCTGATACTGGCGTAGGCGTGTGTCTGCGTGTGTTGCAAACCACCGTCGATCCAAGCTCCCTCTGCAAACAAACGCAAGGTTGGTGCGTATGGAACGGTAGCCGGACTATATGTATCCACACCAGTGCCCCGATCGCGACGACGCAACGCCGTTTCAGGCCCTGCGACGCCTGGTCTGAGGGCCATTGCTGTAGTACAGCATAAGCGCGCGCCGCGGTTGTGCGTCGTGCGAGGCGACGAGGGGGCATCCTCATTCCGGAGACAGCTACAGATGGACATATCTGTGCGTCTGACAGATTGCAAGTGCCCAGCGCAGTGGGCCGAAGTGGACACCTGAGCAGTCACGCAGGAGCACGACAGATCGAAATCAAATATACGTGCAGCAAGCCGCTGCAGTATTACGGTGATACCATTCGCGATCAGAGCTGCATGACGTCGGGCGATCGTTGCGCCCCCGTCCCAAGGCCACCGAGCCGGGTTGGCGCCGGTATGCGTCAGGTCATGTGGGCGGCAATTGTGGATGTCGCTAGAATAGGAGTCGAAGGATTCGAAACAGACCCGTCACAGACGAGCAACGAATGAGCGAGAGTTCAGGCCAAATCTCCCGGGCCGCCGGACACAGATTTAGGGCGCTGCACGATACACGCACTTGCAAGGGCTCCACGCGAGCCGCGAGACAGGCTAACTCCGGCAGCCGGACGAATCAGAATAGCAGACTGGTGCGTTCCTGTGTCACGGCCTCTGGGTCGCCAGACGCGCCGTTTGGCTCCTCACCGCCAGAGCAGACCCCAAGGGACCGTGACGAAACAAGGGCAGCGCAACGTGGAAGCCTACCCAACGGTCAAGGCGGTGGAAACACGAGGCGCTGGCCATGGGTATGGGACGGCCACGACAGCAGGATGGAGTTGGTGGACGTCAGCAGGCGAGGCTTGTGAGTTTTTGGGGGTGGGCCGGGAGGTATGCGATGCTTCCACTACGCAGCCAGCGGAGGCGGAAGGCCAGCCGGAGGCATCGCGACCCACGTCGCAAGGCGGACTGACTTTCCACGTCGTCTGTACAGCAGACGGTACCGCTGTCGTCTAGTCTTTGGCATGGTGGAGCGAGAAACGCCATGCGACCCGGAACGCGAAGGCGCAGATTGCAGAGTGCAATCTACGGGGCGGGCAGGATGACACTGTGCAGAAGAAGCGTCGGGCATGATCGCTCGATTTTTGGGAGCCGCCGTCAACGTGGAAGGCGCACCGCGAGGGAGCTGCACAGCGAGTACGTGGATGCGTCAGAGCTATTGTACCCCCCTCCACGCCGTCCACACCGCGGTGCTTGGAGGGCGGTCGCCCAGCATGCCACGCTGCCCACCGCCGGCGCTGGCGACGAGCACCCTTGCCGCAGCGGACGGGCTCACACCGCCTCGCAGCGCTGCTGTCTTGCCAATCGCCGGGCTGACTCGCACAGGATGTGCTCTGTCGCAGGGCGAGTCGACGAGAGCGGACGTGCAACGGCGGGTGTGATGGGAGCGGGAGCGCATTGGCAGCGTGACGGGCAAGCGCTGGCTGACAGGCAGCCTGGGGAGACGGCGCCTTACGACCAGCGCAAGCAAGCCAGCAAGCACCATCGCCCAAAGGACGGACGGCCGGACGGACATGGGTCGCAGGCAGGCTGCCGAGCGCACAGGCAGGCCAACGGGGAGTGGCCAGACCGATTATTGCTTCGACAGATGGACAGATTATTGCTTCCACCACACGTGTGCGCACACCGGCGGCCACAGGCAACGGCACCCGCACACAGCGACAGGCGCCTGAGGTTGATTGCGCGCGCCGGGGCGCGAGCAGGGCTGAACAGCGCCCGATGGAGAGTTTAATCTGCCTGCTCCCAGACTGGGCCCGGCGTGCAGTCGCGCAGCAGGGCCGCGCAGACGGCGTTCCGGGTGTTTGGCGTGTGGCGCGCGGTGGCCGTGGGACGAGGATGGTTAGACCACAGCGCCGGTTCGTCTCCCCGTGGCCAATGGCCGCGCGTTCCAAGGGCCCGGGAAGATCTCCATCTTTCTAGCGTCGAAGGGTGGCTCTCGCTCCGGCGGGCGGCCAGACGCTAGCCCCGATGACATGACAGGTCGAGCAGCAGCCCGCGCCCGGCTCCCAGATCCTGCCTCGCCGCAGGCCTGCCGCCCTCCCTTGATCCATGCTCCGCGAACCATGCCGCTACTGCTGCCTCCTGCACGCCCGTTGCTAGCACATCTGCCGCCGCGTAGCGCTCATGTAGGCACCGCGGCACTGGCAGGCCACTGGCGCTAGTCGCGGTGCCGGCAGGGGCAGATCTGAACGCCCCATGTTCCGGGCGAAAGCTTGCCCTGGGCAGCCCAAACCTCTCGTGTCTCTCTCCCGTTTGCTGGTTGTTTCGTTTGCGTGGTGTGGAGCCTCGCCCAATGCAAGATGCCTGCCTTTCGTGTCACCGCCGCCATCGCGCGGTATCCCCGTCCGCCAGAGGGGCTTTTATCAAGCCTCCGTGCCCTCGCCATGCCTGCCACCACTTCATCATTCCTCTGTCCAGCCCTGTGCCAGTCCCTCCGTCCCTCCTCGTCCAGCTGCTACCCACTCCCCGACCGTGGTACCCTCGCGAGCATCACCGCTGCGCCCCTTCACCACCCAGCTCGACGCAGCACCCGACCCATACGCCTGCTGTCTCACCCTCGCCTTCACTTCCGCAGCCGACCCAGGTTGCACAGCCGCAACCTCGTTGTTTAATAGACCCTCCCTGCGTCACCTGCCAGCAACCCGGCATCATCAGAGTCACCGCGACCATCGATCTGGATCGCACTCGTTGCCCTTCCAGAAAAACCTTAATAGCCGTCCTGCCCTGCTTAATGCCCGGCCTTGCTTGCTACATCCATTGATCCAGCACCAATCCTCCTCCAAAATCGATCCTTGAGTAGCCGACTGTGCATTCGGCTATTTTTATCTTGGACACAACTCCGATTCCTCGTCCTCCCGTCCACGGCACATAATCAATCATGTTGTGTTTCGGACGCCAGAGTCGAAAGGACTCGACGCCACCCTTTCCGGTGCGCCAGATGCTTGTGCTGGGTACGTTTTGAGAGGCTGCATGAACAACCGATTGGGATATCAGACTGACAGAAATCGCAGCATTGTGCCGACTGTGCGAGCCAATCGCCTTCATGTCCATCTTCCCGTACGTCTACTACATGATCGAATCATTTCACATGACCGACGACGATCGCAAGATCTCTCTCTACGCCGGTATGGTCACATCAGCCTTCGCCTTCGCCGAGTTCTCGTCGGGCATGTTCTGGGGTCGCGCTAGCGACAGATTCGGCCGCAAGCCCATTCTTCTCACCGGACTCGCTGGAACTGGCATCAGCATGATCGTCTTTGGATTCGCGCCCAACCTCCCCGTGGCTTTGATCGCTCGTGCGCTTGGAGGACTTCTCAATGGTAACATTGGCGTCTTGCAGAGCACCGTGGCCGAAGTTGTCACTGTCGAGGCCCATCAGGCACGCGCTTATTCTATCATGCCGGTTGTTTGGTGCATCGGCTCTATCGCAGGCTCCGCCATTGGTGGTGTCCTGGCCGATCCTGTTCGCAACTACGGCTGGGCTGAGGGTTCCATCTGGGCCAGATTCCCGTTCCTTCTGCCCAACCTGTTCTGCACCGGAATTGTCGTTCTTGGAATGATTGTCGGAATCCTGTTCTTGGAAGAGACCCATGAAGATAAGAAGCACCAGAGGGATAGAGGCCTGGAAGCTGGCAAGTGGATCCTCGGACTTGTCATGAAGTCACCAGCACCCGAGCTTTCCAGCCGCAAGCGCGACTACGTCGAAGAGACCTTCACCCTCATGCACGAAGACATCGACTGCCCACCTGATTACAGGAGCACTGCATCTTCTCCCGAGCTCTCACCCAGTGATGCTCCTGTTGGCCTTCCTCCGCCAGCTTACCAGTCCATTGAGGGCTCACCACGCAGCTCCATGGCAGACGACTCAGAAGCTCTTGCACATGAAGCAGAAATTGCGAAGCGCAACGCCAGCTTGTCCAACGCCTTCACCAAGCAAGTGAACCTCATCATTGTGAGCTATGGAATCTTGGCATAGTGAGTTTTAGTAATTTGCGAGGCTGTCAGAAAGTGATACTAACAGACATTTCTAGCCACACAATCTCCGCTGAGCAGCTCCTTCCTGTTTTGTTCAGTCTGCCTGAGTCCGACACCGCTCCATCTCTTCCCTTCAAGTTCACTGGCGGCTTTGACTTGCCAACTCGCGCCATTGGAGGCATCCTCTCCGCTCAGGGCCTCATTCAAGTCATCGCCATGCTCTTCGCCTTCCCGGTCCTCACCCGCTACCTCGGCAGTCTTACACTCTTCCGCATCACTGTCCTCACCTATCCGTTCCTCTACATCGTCACCCCTTACCTTACCCTCGTCCCCAGCGCCATGAGGATGCCCTGTGTCTACCTCATCCTGGTCTGGAAGGTTTGCGCTCAGGCCTTCACGATGCCCTCCGCCCTCATCATGCTCGCCAACAACACCCCCTCACCCAAGGTCTCTGGAACTCTGAACGGCGCCATGGCCGCATCTGCCAGTCTTTGCAGGACTTTTGGACCCACTTTCTCTGGTCTTCTGCAGTCGGCTGGTCTCTCGCTAGGCACACTCGGACTTCCCTGGTGGACCAACGCAGCCGTCGCTTTCATCGGCGTCCTTATCGCCATCTTCATGCGCGAGGAGAAGCGCCGCACTTTCACCAACGAGAAGGAGGTGCCAATGGACGACGAGCTCGAGCACGATGATGCGCCGACTGAAGGTCCCAATGCCTCCCTGGAGACTCTTCAGTCCACACCCAACTCGCCTCTTCTCACCCGCTTCGACCGCCGCAGCAGTGCTTACTAGAGTTCTTCCACACACCTGGACTCATCAACATTATCATTCATCCGTTGTATGAAGTATCATCTTCTTTCTGAAGCTCGTTTCGGGGCTGGATCCTTGCAAGCGTTCGGCATATATTTTCCTCACTGGAGGGGCAACACTAGCGAAAGCCAGCAACATCGCCTCTACCAACGCAACATTCCTGGTCGTGCTCGGTTTTAGCCACTCGACACGGTTATCTCTTCTATTTTATGCGGGGTGCCTCTTTTAGGCGGCATTTTGGGCGTTGCGACACACTTCCTCATCATACAACAAGCATGCATTTGCGAGCTCAGGCCTCTTACGCAAGGGTGTGAAGTTTTTCCTATCAACACAAAAAGGCGTTTTATTTTAATCTTAAGATACCCTAGGACAGCTCCGGCGCATATCGCTTTTTCTTTATTTCTTTCCTCTTGGGGGTTCATTGTGGATGGATGGGGATATGGCAAAGACAATTGGGCATGGAGACATATTGGAATGGGCAAGGTGGGGTTTGGATCATGGGCATCTATCCCCGTGGAGGGTGGGCACTTTCTCGCAGCATAGACTTGTATTAATACGGTTTTGGTAAAAGCATTGTCACTTTGTTGCTCTTGATCTACTGTACACAAGAACCATCCGACACAGCGTTTCATGCATAAATCTTTCACTTGCCCGCACGCACGTCTTGAGCAGAATCGAAGATAACGACATGAATGGCAGATGTTGACATATGACATCGTAGCCAAGCATCACTAATGACGTTCAATCCCCAACGAGCCATCATCGCTCGTCTCATCCTCATCCTCACCCTCCTCTTCACCTCGCCACTCAGTAATCACCAACCACCTAACCTTATTGGCCTGCTTCTCCTCCCTATCCTCTGCCCTCCCCTTGCCCTTACCATCACCACGCTTCCCCGCCCTCCTCTCAACCTTCCGATCAATCTTCCTCTGCTCCCGCTCATACTCCTCCCGCGCCTTTCTAACCTCCCTCTCCTTCCGCCTGCCATCCTTCTTCTCCATCTCCCTCTCAACCTTCGCCAGCTTCCGCTCGAGCTTCCTCTCGTCTTTCCCTCGCATCGCCGGTCGGCTGTCGTCTCCTCCATGGCTGTTGCGAGAGTGGGACTCTGTTGCCAGGCGTTTTGCTTCTTTCTTCTCGTGCGATGCTGTTACCCGCTGGGCTTGCCAGGCGCTCATTTTATTGAGCAGGTTGTCGGGCGCTACGATGGCCGGGACGTCGAAGTTCAAGGGCGCGACGTAGCCTCGCAGGGCGGCGATGCGGCGGACTCGTGGGTCGTGCATGGGTTGTTGGGATCGGTGCTCTGCCATGAGTCGGGGGTCTGCATTTGGTGGAGAACTCGTGTATCGATCCAAGTCTTCGACTGTATCCAGCGGAGGGAGTCGAAGTCTTTCCTCAGGATGTCCGATCCTCGCCATCATGTCTTTCGTGCTCACGATAGTGGCCTGCAGACCTGCAGGGTGAAAGAGGTCCGCGTTGCAAGCTTTGATGTAAGCTTTCGTGCGGGTATATGAGGCCGCTGCTGACGAGAGGTCAGAAGTGAGCTGGATGCCCATCCCCACGGATTGCAATATGGGCGTGCCGTGGAACATCGACATGATTCCACCGGCGGCGCTGAGACCTTGCAGGATGGGATGGGAGATGAAGACTTCGTTTAGGCCGTCGAGGAAGGCGAGGAAGTCGGTTTGGGTGATGTTGTGGGTGGCGAGGGAGGGTGGGTAGGCTCTGGTGAAGGGGCTGCCGAATGCTGAACCGAAGGGTTTGGAGATTTCTGAGGGTTGTCAGTTGACTTGTTGCTGGACGTGAGCAGTTTGAGAGACCCACGTGGTATCACGCAGGGAAGTGCAGTTGTCCTTGACGGTCCCATTGTCTGATATTGGGTGGGCGTCGAATGATGTTGAGGTTGATGTGATACGTATCTTGGATAGTGTGCTTCATAAGGCGGAGGCTGATCCGTGAAGTCATGCTGTTGTGTACCGAGACCAGAATTCTGGTTCTGAACAGCTAAATTGTTGAAGTCATGTGTTACGGTGTGCAGCGTCTTTTCGTTTTCGTAAAGTGTCATTGTGCATTCGATATAGGAAGTCCGAGAAGGTGTCGAGTGTGTGATAACGAAGACATCGCATCCTTACCATACCAGTATGATATACTTATACCATTTTCTATTGAGTACGAAGATAAGCACTCTAGTGCTGAGCTTGACCATCGATGGTCACAAAGTCAAGTCGACTCAAGGAGAGCGAAAGCACCGGCTGTCGAAGATCGCTTCCCAATCAGGCGTGTATCGCGCTGCCGGCAGCACGAATTCGGCATGCCGGGCGCAACTCCTTCTCGTGCTTCAGGCGCCTTTGCAGCTGCTTTGGGAATCCTTCGCGTGTCTTGACCCTTGGTGATCTTCGCAGTCATCGCGCACGAGTTCCAATACCCCCTAAGACCATTCGAACGACCATCTTTCCAGAGGAATATGCGTATAGAGTGGCGGTTCGAAACAAATCGCTCGTCTGTTTGTCTGGCCACATCAATGGAGCAGTGTGCGCAATTGAGGCTAGTGTCTGGCGCAAGCACAGCAACCAATACACACTCATGTCAGCGCCGAAGCGCCAAGGCAGATGTTCTGACCGGTGAACCATTGGAAAAGCATGGCTTGCTTGGCAGTACGACCATGAAACACGATCATGAGATGTATAACCAGACTAGTAGTCACAGCGCAGCTGCTTCGTTGCAAACATCATGGAACGGTAGGCACAAGCAGAACAAAAGACATTACGCTGCGCTCCAGCTTGAGTCGGCGACCATTTCATGATCATTCTTGCCAGGCAAGATGTCCCACAGATTGCTGGTATCACTTTGTCGGTCATGCGAGCCTGATGCAACTCCTCTCGACCTTGATTGGACGCCACGCGCTTGTCGAGCGACACAGTCGACATTAATAGACCAGCAGCTTCCGCAGCAAGCACGCTCGCCTGATGAAGCGTTTCACATCGATTCACTATGCCTCTTTTACGCTCCGAAAGAATGCCACTTATGTGCGCGTCAGCTGATAATATTGCCACGGTCTTCGACATGGGCAAATTTGAGCATCATTGGATATCCGCTGAGGTTCTGGACCATTGCCAGTCCTAATGCGCAAACGTGGCTCTGCGTACCTAGGTTCGAGGGGAGGATTTATAAAGAGCGGAATCGCTCGAAGACTTCGAAATCCTCGTCAATTCACTGACTCGCCAGGCCTTCCCAACATCAATAACCACTTTCGTATCACCAACGATCTACGCCATGGGTTCTTTCAAGCCTACATCTCTTTGGCTTCTACTCTCTTACATGACAGTAGCATTTGCTCATCTCAGCCCTGGGCTCCAAAGCCTCCATCTGACCAGCATCGAGAAGGGCCAGTTGAAGCCTCGTGACAGCCTGGGTTTTCAGAAACGCTGTGTCGGTGATTGCGTAACCTGCTTCGGCGCTGGATACCGAGAATGCGCATCTTCGTCGTACATCTGCTACAAACCGGGCGACGCTGAACATGGAGAAGATACCTGCACCAGCGGCACCACCGCACCAACAGTACCAACCTTCGACTTCTGCTCAAAGGGAGATTGCCAAACCTGCTTTGGCACAGGCTACCAGCAGTGCCCCGATTCATCCATCTACTGCTACAAGCCGGGCGACAGTCAACATGGTTTGGAGACTTGCTCATCGTCGTCAGGCTCGGACACAAGCAGTTCGACGCCTTCTTCAGACTCAGCCTCCCCGAGCCCGACTACATCGTCAGCTCCCGAAGCAGATGATACAGCATCATCGAGTGGCGCTAGCACTACAAGCACTGACTTCTGCGACAACGGAGGCTTCGACTGCAAGCGCTGCTTCGGCGACACTTACATCCCTTGTCCTGACTCGAGCCAGTACGAGCACGACAGATACTGCTACGATCCGAACAATTCTACCAGCGTGTGTCCTGATGGATCATCACCTGTTCCAGGCTCTGGCCCGGGCTCTGGCTCTGGCTCTGGCTTGAGCTCAGAAACTGGATCATCAGGTAGTGATTCCACCACCTCACCTGGATCCACAAGCTACACTGCTTCCACGCCGTCTCAACCCAGCAGTGTGCAGTACTCAGCCGGCTCAACATCGACTGCAGGAAGCTCTGGCTCTGGCTCAGGTGGTGGCAGCTACCAGCCATCGGTGACATTCAGTGGCTCGAAGACTTCTTCAGCCGCCGCCGGCAACCAGACAGGTACATTCGGTAATCCCAGTAGCAGCCCTGCGAGTGCAACTACTAATGGTCAACCTCGCGCTGGTGGAGGCATCTTTGGGTGCGCAGGAATCGCTATTTTGTGCTTCGCTGCTGTGGCGGACATCATGTTGTGATTGGAGTGGCGATTAGTGATGACGCGCGTGTCGATGTTCGAGTGGCGGGAAGGGAGGACAACGACAGTCAAATCATTGTTTGAAATCTTTTGATCATTTTTTATTTAGCTTGCTAGTGTAAACAAATCAAAGTTATTACACAGCAGATTATATCTAAGAAGAAAGAAATGGGAAAGGCAGTCTGGTAGTAGTAGTTGAACCTGTCATGGGCACACGTATAATAAATCAAATCAAAACAACAAAACAGAAACAAAAACAAAAACAAAAAAACGCCATCGCTGAAGGACCAAATTAGCCCGCCATAGACTCCGTAGTTTTTTTTGGCGTGAGATCTATCCTTCCTTGTCGCGTGTCCTGTGCATCCCGCTGAATTTTGAATCTGAGGTTTTGAAGGAAAAGTTGAGGCAAGGCGAGGGAGTGTAGAAAGGCTACTCCTGGTCCTTCTTGCCCTTGAAAGGCTTCTTGATCAACTCGACAAGCTTGCCAAGAGCGCCGAAGAGAGTACCGAAGCCGAAGCTCCAGCCCTTGACGCGGACCGTGTAGATGAAGAAGTAGACCTGATTCGTCATGTTAGCTTGACTGTATTTTCGATTGCAGATGGAAATTGGGCAAGACGTACCAGCATGTAATTAGTAGCAGTGAAGACCAAGAAGATGCCAAAGTCTCTCCACTTGTCTTCGGGGCTGATGTTCAAGGTGGCGAGGTAGCTGTTTGCCTCCGAGTAAGGGCACATCATACAGTTCTGCGTAGCATCGGGCTGCAAGAGGTAGCCACCGGAAGACTGAGCGAAAGCACCTGCGTACTGAGTGCAAGTCTGTCCAGGCGGCGGGTCGAAGACGGCAGTCTCGGACTCGGCGCACTCAATGGGCTGTCCAGCGAGGGTAGCTGCCAGGACACCGCCAATCCACCAAGTGGACGGATTGACGTAGTACATCCAGTAACGCCAGAAGACTGGCAACTCGGAGTATGGGCGAACGACACCGTTGAAGAGGGAGAACATGACGAAGAAGAAGGGCAGGACGTTTGAGATGACTGTGAAGCTGGGAGCGAAAGCTGTGATCCACTGACCCCAGCTGGCCTGGAAGAGGAAGAACAGCATCGTCATCAAGAACACGTAACCGGCCGTAGAGCTGTCGGTCGGGAGTCCAGTTGGGTAGTACCAAATGACGAAGTAAATGACAGCACTAAGAATGGCCCAAGGAACTTCAGCGACGACTTGCGCGGTGGTGAAAGCGACCCAACCGTAGATACGTGAAGGGTATTCGCGAGCTTGCCAGAGAGCCATGTTGGTGAAGAACTTGGGCACCACAGCGTTGACCACGGTAGGAGGAATGGTGATAATCAAGAAAGCCGTGAACATGCGGTTCTGCATGTCCTGAATCGTGTTGCCGAGCTGCCAGAAGGTGAAGCCGTTGAAGATACCGACAATGACCGAAACGAAGAGCTTGCCGTAGATGTAACTGGGGTCACGCCAATATTGCTTGAAGGTGCGCACAGTCATCTCATATATCTGAGTCCAGACAGGCGCAGCGTATTCTTGCTGTTGCTCCTTGCGGACCTTCTCGGGGATAGACTTGCTCCTGGTAAGCTTGAGACCTTCGATCTCCTCAATGACATCCTGTGCCTGTTGAGAGTTCTTCCACTCCTCGTTCCAGTTAATTCTCGTGCCATCAGGTCGCTTGACAGGCTTGGCTGCAGTTTCGAGGATGAACTCTGCGACATTCTTGTCCTCGGGACAGTGGACACCGCGCTCGCCAAAGTAGTTGATGACATCAGAGCCGTTCTCGCCGACAGGTCCGAAATAGAAAGTGTTACCACCCGGGTTGAGAGCAAGGATCATATCGAATTGCTGAATGAGGATCGAAGACGGCTGGTGAATAGTGCAGACAATGGCTTGTCCAGCGGCCGCCAGTTTCTTCAAGAAGCGCACAATAGAGTACGCCGACTGAGAGTCAAGACCAGAGGTAGGCTCGTCCAAGAACAACAAAAGCGATGGCTTGGCAGCGAGTTCTACACCAATAGTCAAACGCTTGCGCTGCTCCACACCAAGACTCATGATCAAGGCGTCCTGCATGTGTTCTAGCTCGAGCAGGTCGATGATCTGGTCAACATAGGCGATCTTCTCGGCGCGAGGAGTGCTAGCGGGCTGACGGAGGATGGCAGAGAATTCAAGTGCTTCACGAATGGTGGCAGTGCCGTCGTGAAGATCACCCTGCAAACAGAAACCAGTGTTACGTTGGAATTCAGGGCCAAGCGCACGACCATCAACAAACATCTCTCCCGTGACAACACCTGCTGTTTGGCGTTGAGCAAGAGTGTTCAGAAGAGTAGTCTTACCAGCACCAGAGGCACCGACCAGGGCGACCATGACACCCGGCTTGGCGTAACCATTGACGCCATTCAGCAGTTTCTTCTGGCCGCCAAGGTAAGGAACGGTGTACTCGACGTCGCGCCATGTGAAAATAGAATCGCTCTTGGAGATGTTCGCAAGTGCCTCCTCTTGTGCCTTTTCGTCGGATTCTTCGCCCACGGGAGAGTCCTTCTTGGTAGAAGAGCTGCTGTCACTGCCAGCAGCTGCGGCACCCTTCTCCTCGTCAGAGCTGGTATTCTCTTGGAACTTGACTTGCTTCTTGGCCTTGCGAGACTTCTTGAAGATCAGGGCTCCACCACCAGCGCCAGTGAACTGGAACAGCTCGTTGGCAACGACGGTGATCAGAATATAGAGGACAGTGAAGGCGATGACAACACCAAAGTTGCGCCACAAGTGGCTGCGAGTGTAGTTGTATTGTGTCTGCAGGTATGCAGCGCCGTCGACAGATTGGGCGTTGACTTGGGCACCAGCAAGAGCACATCCCTGGTATGCAGGGTCGACGCCTGGACCTTGGGGAACCAGTTGGCTAGGCGCACACTCCATCACTCGGCCGGCAAACTCATTGGTCAATACTGCCTCGAAGCTGTATGAGATAGGGTTGACGTGGTACAGCCAACCGAACCAGATGTACTTGCTCAGCAGTTGAGTCTTCGGGATAACGTAACCAGTAAAGATGATCAGCAAGTTGAGTGCAATGCCAGAGAAACGGACAGCCGTGTCAATCTCTGGACTGAGGGAAGCAAACATGCGGTAGAGAGCCGTGAGTAAGATTGTGTTGACGTAGACGAACAGCAGCCAGATGAAGAACTTGCTAGCCGTGACATCGAGCTGCGTCATGAAGTACATGATCACACCAAAGATGACGACCTGAACAGCAATGATGGGAAGGTCGGTAATGACACGAGCGATACTGACTGCAGACGGACGGTAGAAAGCGTACTCCTTGTGCCTGGCAACAACAGCGCGGCCACTGACCGCTTTCATGAGTTCGGTCAATTGGAGCCAACCAAGGAACAGAATACTGAAGAACAGAGCACCACCACGGCTAAAAGCACCGGAGGTGTTAAGAGATTCGCCGTAGAAGAGGGATCCGACGATCAAGCCGTTCGAGATGATGATAAACACTTTGGTCCAGAGAGTGGTAGTGTCACCAAGGATAAGCCAGAACTCACGCTTGGTGCAAGCGATCACCTGTCTTGGGAAGCTGACAGTGTACGAAGATGACTTCGACACATGCTTTGACTTGCTCTCTTGAACAGCGCCTTCGAACTGCTTCGCATCGGCGAAGTCGGTCTCCTGGATGTGCCTTTCATAAGCAGCCATATCCTCAAGGAGTCTTTGATAGTGCACAGACGCCTTGAAAGCCTTTTCCAATTCCTCGGGTGTCTTGGGCGTGCGAGACTCCCAGCCAGGGCGGAAGCGACGCTCGACAGGGTCGGTAACGGCAGTCAAGAAGTCTGCTGTGGTCTGTCTCGAGGGACATTCGAAACCAAGATCGATGAAGTACTGTTTCGCCTCCTTTGCAGGTCCCATGAAGACTTGACGGCCGTCATCGATCACGAGCACCTTATCCATTGTGTTGTAAATTCCCTCGCCGGCCTGGTAAAGGGTGACAAGCGTGGTGCGGTCCGAGACATCAGTCATAATTCGCAGGGAGCGAGCATAGTCAAGCGCAGTAGATGCGTCCAGACCTCTGGTGGAGTTGTCCCAAGCCACAACAGTGGACTTTGAAGCCAAGGTTTCGGCAATGGAAACACGCTTCCTCTCGCCACCAGAAACACCACGAGTGTACTCATCACCTACCATGGTGTACTTGGTGTGAGAAATGCCGAACATCTTCATCAACGCAGTTGCGATGACATCGATCTCACCGCGTGCCTTTTTGCGAGTTTTTGTCATGAGAGCAAACGTCAGTGTCTTCCACACGTTCATGACAGCCATGTGAGTATCGTCTTCCTGGTTGTAGACGACTTCACCACGGTACATCTTCTTCTGTTTCTCCGCAGACAAGCCACCATAAGAAACATCGCCCGTGACTTGGGCATAGCTCTCACGATTGTTGGTGACGGCTTTCAAGAAGGTACTGCAGCCTGAGCCAGGCCGTCCAAGAACAAGCAGCATCTCTCCGTCGCGTACGCATCCATTGAAGCCATGAATGAGGGTCTTGAGGTTGCCGCCTCCGAAAGACAGCTGAGGAATGAAACGTGTAATGACATGATACAAGTCTGGTCCGAATGTACCAATGATTGCGTCTGGCAGTGTCCTGGCGAACGCAGCACCACCACCAGCGCCCTTAACCGTGAGATCTTTGAAGATAACGCCGACTTTCTTTGCTGACTGGCCTTCAGTACGCTTCTCGAAGTGGCCTTCTCTCATGAACTGGTCAAGTTCAAAATCATCCTCTTCACCACCACCTGCTTCGAGATCGCCAATGTCGGTCCCATCACCTTCGGTTTCACGGTTGGTGTGTGTTGTTGGAGGGCGTGCGCTGGTCCTGCTCTTTTGACGTTTCGCAGTAGCCTGGCTACGCTGGGTATCTTGTGTCCTGGTCCTTTCCAATTGGGTCAAATCGCTCCTGAGGTTCTGGAAGTCCCTCAGAGCGTTCTCTTCGTTGATTCCACCGACGTCCTTCTCACCCCATGTTCCGGTACGGTCGCGGTCGGAATCGGATTCGCTGGGCTCGTGGGGAGGGTGAAGACGATCGGCGTTCTCGTGTGTATCACCACGGTGCCAGGCATTTTGTTCAGGCAGGTGTCCAGTATCGGTGCGTGTGAGCTTGCGCTCATCAACGCCTGAGCCCCACATATTGGGTGGGATTTGTGTTTATAATCAATCGAGAGAGCGTGTGTAGTTTGAATGATAAGGAAATATTCAACTGTGTCCAGAGCGTGCAACGTTTGGCGCTGCTGTTTGCTCCGAAGAAGTCGTGTTGCCACGGAATGGGAGGATATCAGAGTACGAGAAGTAAAGAAGGAATGGGAAAGGTAGTGTTTCTTACCACATGGCGACGCAATGAGCGAGACGGGCTACTAGTGTTCAAAGGCTCCTCGGATCTAAAGGAGTTTGCAGTTCGCAACGCTGAATAATGCGTGCACCGTTTGCTGGAGGGCAGGCCCACCGACCCGCGCCCGCGCGCGGTCGCAGAAAAGGATGAGGCAACTTACCACAGCAACACAATAATATCGTCATCGCGGGCCAAGCTACACGCTCCGGCCAAGAGATCGGCACGGACGTTCAACGGCTGCTCGTCAGGCAATTGAGAGATGCCGTCTGCATATCATTGGTACGGCTTGCTTACGAGCACACACGACTTTCTGCTGCAATTCGCCCTTGTTCACATCGACGTTCGTTTCACAAGCCAATCTCTCTGCTATATTGTTTCTCTGCAATCCACCCATGGCACTGCAAGCCGCTGACGTGAGCATTCTCCCCTGGCTTCAACTTTGGCTCGCGCCAGTGACAGCCTAGCACCTTTAAGATTTTGCAGATCCACCGTGCACGAACTTGGTTATCTCCGTGCCTTACCTCCTATGCGAGAAGCAAGGCGGTGTTCCCGTTTGGGACTTACCGCTACGATCACTCACTACGGCTCATGTTGATACGTCTCGCCTCGTTGTTGACCACGCGATCCAGAACGTGACATCCAAGTACTGGACATTCCCTCTTATCGTATTGCCAAGCAATGGTTGTGTTACAGTCGTATTCACGTGCGGCAGAGGGCCAAGATGCGCTGCCTCGAGTCCAATCACCATGCTTCGCAGCCTGGTCTAACAGTAACAAGGACGTCGGCAAGCCGCTCACTGCTACATGTTCTTACGAATACACCTCCAATTAGTGATCAAGTTCTCAACGCCCATAGAGCTCAAATGCACACGTACAGTGCACATATCACTAACGATTCAGTACGCCACTGCATCTCCACTGTACCTGACACACGTTCTCTGCGACACTTTCCACGCGAGCGCCGAACGTTCTTTGCTCGATCCACCAGATCCACACGACGCGCATCTGGTTGACGGCTCGGGGTTCTAATCCCTCCGCCCGTCAAGGTGAGCCCTCAGATCTGGCTCCAGCATCAGTAAGCATGATTGAACCTCTTGCCTACTATAGATATTGCACTCGTCTTGTGCTTGGCGCTCGCTTGATGTGCTCGAGTGGCCGGGTAGTAAAACTCGACGGCGCTACGCTCTCGTGCCGCCATGTGAAGTCGCAAGTGTTCTGAACATTTGGTTTCGTGAGACCGAACAACAATAAAGCGCGTCGTCTTCCTGGTAACTCATCTTACCAGCCGTGACAGCTCCGAACTTCCGGGTTTCAATCGGGGGACCCTGGAACGGGAGTTCTTGATGAACAAAATGTAAATCTACATGTCCCGCGCATGACTTGTGCCTCAGCCCTGGACTTTGATGCCCCGACTCATGCGATCCAAGATCCGTTCGTGCCGAGCACCGTTCGTCAAAGGCTCGAACACGCGTACTCGTAACAGTAGTCGATGTTTGAAGACATAGATTAAAGTTTCGCGTAACCTTCACGTTCTGATGCCAGGTAGGCCGTGATCTCGTTACTACTATTTTTTGCGAACCTGTTGTCCACGACCTCCACGCCATGAACAACAGACCGCTTTCTCGGTCGCAAGCGAGATGGCGCAAATGGGGGCTGTGTCTGCAGCTCGGGCTTGGAGATCCTCGCAGCGGCTAAGCAAAGTAGTGCAGCTGCGTGCTCTGATGCTGAAAATCCCAACTCAGCTCGTCCAGTGCTATAGTCGGTGAGTGTGCAACGTCGCTGTTGCATCCAGTTGCCATAGCGTAACGCGCATGGCGAAATGGAAGAAATCGACCCTTCGACTCTGCTATCACGTCCTGGCCCCAGATGGGGCATGAGATGGTTTGACGGAGGGTTAGAAGACTTGCAGCTGGATATTGTCGGGTTTCTGGCCATTCTGGGAGAAGATGCTGTCCGGAAGACTGCGAGGCTGGCCTCACTGTCGAGCATCTTTTACTTGCCTCGCTTGATGCCGGCGCCGCACTCACTGCTCTATGTCGAGAGGCCGGAAAACATCGAGAGTGTTCGTGCGTCTGTCACCGCAGTGCACTCTGGGAACCAGCGAGACTATTTAAGCCATCTCACAGATGCGCTATTGTAAGGTGCGTGATTTATCGTAGTGCAGCTCGGATACTGACTTTGCTCTAGCGGTTTCCAAATGCAGCCATTCGAGGTCCGGTGCCTCAGGATTCGACAAGTCGACTGGCAGGGCTCAATGCGAACTACAGGCGGTGGTTCCGTTAGAGCAGCATTATTCGGCCCTGTGAACCTGGTTAACATGTTTGGGTGTATTCTCTCGATCGCACTGTTTGTGCTTTCAGTGGTCTACGGCGATGGCATGTCTCTGATAGCCACGGTTCTGCTATCGCTCTTGTCGTCACTCATTGGCTTGACCAGTCGCTGGCACATGCAGTTTGTTAAGCGCCCTCGAGGTGCAGTCGACCCTCCTGGAGATTGTGTTATTCGATGGCCGAACGGGTCTTATCTGGTGCTGAAGTGCAACGAGTCGCTTGCTCATCAGCTGCTTTTTGCGCCGGATGCTATCGCTTATAAGCTTCAGAACTCTGGTCACTTCATTCCCGTATCTCTACTTGGCACGCTCGTCCTCATGATCAGCGTCATCTCGCTGGCGAACGCAAAAATCCAGCTCCAAATCGCATGGGCTTCTTCTTACATAATCTTGAACATTGGACATTGGATGGCGGCTGCACTTCCACGAGGCTGGAACTTCGACTTTTCCGGATATGAAATTGAAGAGGAACATTTATCCTCCGGCGGCAAATCCACGTCATTCGCAGAAGGACTCTTCAAAGCGATCGTCTTTACTCGGTCTGCATCCTGGGTCAAGCTCAACACGACAGTGCCCGATACGGAAAATTGGAGAGAATGGCTGAGGCAGGCAGAAAATGTGGCGAAGCAATGTCGCACATCTGAAGACGTGGTGGACGAGCTTCCAGTGCCTCGCGCCTTGCGTCGGCACGGCACCTGGGGCAAGGCTCATGCATGTGGTGTCACACACCAAACACCAACTCCGGAGAATTGGAAGCCAGACAAAGCGTTTGACGACATCAGGGATCGTCTTCTGAACAAAGATATCGTCCCAATACCTGAATGAGCTATGACAGATGCAGTTACGCACGACACATACACCAAGTATATACTAATGTGCAACAATGGACATGAGACAACCTCGGCGAATCCTGACCAGATCCATCAAAGACTCGTACAGGTCTCATGTGTGAAATCTAGCATAGGAACCCACTGGGTGATCTACGAAACCACTCACCATACCACGACTGGCCAACACGGTGTATGCTAGGTAAACCTGATGTGTTGATAGGGCCCAGCACAGAGCCGGCCAGCTGCTATTTGCTCAAGACTTTCTGGACCTCTGTAGGCACATCGTACTCGCCTAGCTCTCGATCATGTCTTGTGAAAAGACCTATCTTGCCTACGCATCACGTCAATAATCTAGGGTCGCCCTCGGTGTGGAGGTGCATACACACAACTTAGCCAGATGAAGAAATACATCAACATCTCCTGAGCAATACCCATATCGTGCTTCATCACACCTCGCTTATCGGCTCCCTTCCTAATCCATCGCAGTCTCGGTATGCGCATGTTAGAGTACAGCTTGGCAGCTAAACGCCAACCGTCTTGGTCTTGATTCTGATGATGCGCAAGTAGCATGGCTAAGATCTCGCAATCTTCTAGCGCCATACTTGCCCCCTGGCCACTGCCTACTGACCTTGTTAGTGATCATTCACAGTCGGGCATTGACCTGAATATACGCACTCGGCTGCAGCGCATGTGCAGCATCTCCCAGGAGCACACATCCTTCTCTTTCCCACGTGCTCAAATCAGGCGTTGTGAAGGTCGGATAAACGCTGCTCACTTCAACACCTTCGAGTATCCTTTGAACCACATCATTCCTCCAACCACGATGACGGCCGTTGAGTTGCGCTCGAATATCTTCACGATCGATATGGCGCCAGTCTGTCGGACACTCAGCGAGCGAATAAGTAGACCACCACCCGGCCTCTCTTCCATGTTTCCGGGGATTGGGAACTTCAGAGGAGCTGTACCCATATCCGAAGAAGCCGTTAGCTCCAAAAACTACATTCATCTCACCGTCTTCAATACCCTCAAGCTTCTCGCTGGGCACGAATCCACCAACCCCTGTAAGCCCTTGATATACCGGCTTGACATCCTCGCCCAGCACAGCCTTCCTGACCTTGGACCAAATACCGTCACAGCCAGCCACAAGATCAGCCGTGACCTCCGTCCGATCCTCGAACAGAACCCTGCATTTGTTGAATTCGTTGTCATTGCTGGTCAAAACTTCGACAACTTTCTTATGCCCAACGATAAAATCATCCGGCACTCTCCGCCTCAAGCACTGCCAAAAAGCCGTCCTACCAATGAATACCCCTCCACCACTCTCAACAACCTCCGTCTCACCAAGCGTCCATCCTCTAGCGTTGCTCATCCTCCATCGGCCCATCCAATGGCCCAGCCGAAGAATCTCCTGCTCCAACTCGGGGTCCAATCGTCGCAAGACTCGAATACCAACAGGCGAGAAGCCGAGAGCCCCACCAATAAACGATGCGTTGGACATTTGGAATTCGCCGTTGTCTGTGGGTGTAGCTGGAGCGGCTGATCGGGCTTCATAGATAGTAGTTGTATGAGTGTTAGTGAGACCGAGCTTGCGTAGCCAAAGATAGAGCGAGAGGCCAGAGATGCCACCACCAATGATTGCGATGTGCATTGCGAATCTCGTGTTTGATTGATTGGATTGTTGATGTAATGCTGTGAGTCGAATTCACAATGTCCTCGAATCTATGTGGCTGGAGGCCAGCACCTCGCTACTTGTAGCGATGAGACGTACGAATATGACAGAGAGCCAGTTCTATGAGGCAAAGGGTCAATGTGAAAGGGATCATTTGAAGTATTTGTAGATCCTAGCCAGACGTTCTTTGGTAGGAGGTACATGTAGCTTTTCGCAATAGGCAACCCTCCTCGCACTCGCGAAGCGGGGCCAGCGTGACTGCACAAATCATGCCACGATCAGCTGATGGCAGTTGGAGCAGTTGTACCAAAACCTTCTGCGGATTATGCGCAGCAGTGTCCAAGCGACTAATGCTTTATCTGCTGCGTCTAACTTTCCGTATCAAGCTACATGAACAATTCGACTTGACCCAAAAATTGTGACATTGGCCTGTATACCCTTCAAGTAGATTTCTCAAATTCATGATACTATGGCAACGACATCTGTGATGGTTTGCGAGGACTTGCTGACATCCCTAAGTGCCTACATGATATTGCACGTTGTTCCCTCGGTTTGTCCACCTTTGGAAGTTGTCGTCATGGCTGCAGTCTTTGCGATGTCTTCAAACACTTCCCGGCATAGCTAGAAGAGAGTCAGCTCATAGAACCCGAAATGGAGCTCTTCCATTCACCCTACCTCTCCTGTCAAAGCACTGCATTCGCAATACCTATCGCAGCGCATCTCCTGTGCAGTTCTGAGTGCTTCCTGTGGGTACACGAACTTGCGTCCATTGCTCGGCTGTTGATCAGCTGGTCCAGTGCCGTTCTCGAGGGGCTTGACAGATCCGCCATAATCTTCTCGGCTGCGGACATCTCGCTGCAAGCCGAGTAGAATGACAGGCAAGGAGTCATTGTCGTTGAAGTGAGTTTCTACAAGCGTTCTCCAGTGGGTACGAACATTATTCAGAGACTCTGGACTAGCTATGGAAAAGCACAATATGACGACTGCTGGACGTAGCAAAGTGTAGTTCTCTGGTGAGGCAGTATCGTAAAAGTCGAAACGATAATGTCTGTTGTACATGCGGATGTTGAACGGGAATGGCTGGTCCAAGTCTCGCAAGACTGGCAATGGCTCACTCGAGGAATGTCCTCGGTTGCCCAATGTGAGGCGGCTAGGAGTGGTTTAGCATGGACAGGGCTACGGTACAGTATCACTTCGTAAGGACATTGTATGAGAGGTAGTGAGACTCACGATAGAAACGTCGACTTACCCACTTCAGCGTCACCGAGGAGAAGAATGGGCACCTCGGGCGCATCGACGGTGGCATCTGCCATGGTCAATGTAGATAGCGTTGCAGTGAATGGGCTCGGTATTTCTACTCCAAAATGAACATGGTGGATGAGGCGTCGTTGTACCACCAATACGTCGGCCACGTGCAGATAGCGTGCGAGGCTCTGGGCGACCCAGCGATAAGGACAAGGCGGTGTTGCTGACTACAAGCATGTGAATGCAGCGCCCGCTGTCTGCAGCCATCCCCACACGGTTCTTTCCTGCCGCACGGACTCATCGTCACCAGCAACTCACATCCTGCGCGAAAGATTTCCCAGCTGCCCTGTATGCTTGCTCCAATATGACTAGCTGTAATTCAATACACCACCTCTCCCTCTACAAAATTTCGGTCGCCGACCTGGTGATTCCAAGAGCCTGGTGCTCCGCCATCTCTCCACGCCCGCCCTAGTCGACCTGCACGCCGCGATCAAGTGAAGCAGTTTCTGAACAAAAGTCAGCATCTGGATCAGCGACCTCGGCCCATCACCGCCCACCCTCACAACCGAGTCCTTCCTTGTGCATCAGCTTGCAAGTCGCAGCTCTGACACAATGGTCCGCAACATTGTCATCTTCGGCGGTTCCTCGCACCCGCAGCTCACCGAGAACATCTGCACCCACCTCGGAATCCCGGCCGCCAACATCGAGTTGAAGAAATTCGCCAATGGTGAGACTCGCGTCGAGATTGGTGACAGCGTCCGTGACAAAGATGTCTACATCGTGCAATCTGGCGGCGGCAAGGTCAATGACCACCTCATGGAGCTGCTCATCACCTTGAGCGCATGCAAGACCGCAAGCGCAAAGCGTGTGACTGCTGTCCTACCTTTGTTCCCATACTCGCGCCAGAGTGACTTGCCTTACAACAAGGTCGGTGCCCCGCTTGCTAGAATGCCCACCAAGGGCGATGGAGAACCAGACTACACCTTCAATTCGAGGCCGGCGAGCCCTTACCCAGGTGGTCCTGAAAGTCAAGGCGTCAACAATGGCAATGGTGCCAATTCTCTGTCTAGGAAGTTGAACGGCCTTTCGCTGCAGCGTAAGAGCACAATGGACAGCGTTCAGTCAGATCAGGATTCGAACGGCGATGCTGGAGCGCCTGGAGCTGCTGCTGTGACAAGCAATCCTGCTGCCGCCCAGCAGGCCGCCCCTCCTCAATTAGCTGTGCAAAAGGGATACAAAATGTGGGTTGCTCAGGCTGGAACTCTTGTTGCCGACCTTCTCACCTGCGCTGGCGCAGACCACGTCATCACAATGGATCTGCACGACCCGCAATATCAAGGCTTCTTCGATATTCCCGTCGACAACCTCTACGGCAGGCACATGTTGAAGAAGTACATCCAACAGCAGATCATTCCCAAGCATGGTGGAGCCGATAACTGCGTGATCGTCAGCCCTGACGCTGGCGGTGCCAAGCGCGCGACCAATATTGCCGATTCATTGGGCGCCGACTTCGCGCTCATTCACAAGGTAAACCCATGATACCCATTGGAGTGAACCTCCGCCATCTAACATAATCTAGGAACGTCGTCCAACTCAGGTCTCTGACCGCCAAAACGCCACCATGCTTCTGGTCGGCGAAGTGCGCGGCCGTACCGCCATCCTCGTGGACGACCTGGCTGACACATCCAACACCATCACCCGTGCTGCCAAGCTCCTGAAGAAGGAGGGTGCTCAGAAAGTATACGCACTCGTCACCCACGGTGTGTTCTCAGGAGACGCTGTTGAACGTATCAATGCCAGCGCAATTGACAAGGTCATCACCACGAACTCTGTGCCTCAAGAAGAGCACCTCAAGGCTTGCCCCAAGCTTGAAGTTCTGGAGATCGGCAATGTCTTCGCTGAGGCTATTCGCCGTGTCCACCACGGTGAGAGCATCAGCGTGCTCTTCCAGTATGACTAGACTCTCGATCTTTGGTAGGGCCGGATGATAGATTTCCTGCATTACACACACGGCGTTTGATCCTGGGACGTCGGAAGTACCGGTCTGATTCTATGAAAAGACTCATCAAGCGGCAACACAGCTCACACGAGCTCACGCATAAACGCAAGTAGATGACAGCTTTAATTTGCTGATGAAAGTGCTTTCCCTTTCTCGTGTAAACAAATTTCGTTCTTCTGTCGTCGGTGACCCAATAATGGCAAGTGGCCGAGTGCCCCAACCATAATTCTAAAGCCGCACGTATACATTCCATGATCAATATTTTGATGATTCTTCGTCGACATAATGCCAGCATACGATTATAGAAAATATCATTAATTATTACGAAAAAATACCACAACAGCGCATACTTCCACACGACCGGGATACTCACAATAGTACGTATGACTTCATCTTTACTGGAATCAACTTCCAGTCCCTATCTAATACTGGCTCAAGTTCTTTACTGGAATCAACTTCCAGTCCCTATCTAATACTGGCTCAAGTTCTTTAAAGGCATCATGTGGGGATGAGCATACACTCCACATCCCGGCCGCCTCCAAGTTTCTTCCCCTCATCCCCAAGCCGCTCCTCCACCTCCAAACACTATTATATTGATGTGAGCCCTGCCTGGGTCTCTGGCGCCCTAAGATACTACCATCATCACTCGGAGGTGGAATGGCCATGACTGGTGGAATGGAGCATCTCGGTACTTGACTTTAGGGTATCAAATATCGGTCGGCTTGCTTGTCCACGTGGACCTCGGATACAATGTTAAATGCAAAGAAGCTATACAGGCTGAAATGGCTGTAATATATATAAAGACGCCCGCTCACCCTCGAGAGCTGCCACAGCCATTGTGATTACACAACATGGTCTACCTCAAGTCTTTCCCTGCAACTGCAGCGGCTCTCCTCTCGCTTTCGTCTTTGGCCACTGCTGCTCCAAAGCCAAAGCCATACTTTTACAATGGATTCGACCTGTCGTCTTTGAAAATCCAGGAGGATGGTGGCTTCGTCTACAAGGACACTGCCCGCGGAAATGCTACCAGGCCTGTCGAAGACATCTTGGGTGATGCAGGAATGAACACTGTCCGCTTGCGTCTTTGGGTGGATCCCACTGTCCCATACGATGGTGGCTATTACGAGACGTACGATCTGGAGTACACGTTGGGTCTCGCGAAGCGCTTCTCCGCTAAGGGCTACAAAATCTACCTCGACTATCGTGCGTATTCCTGTGCAATCACCTACATTCTTTTCCGTCGTTAACAACATTTGCATGTCAGACTTCAGCGACTACTGGGCTGATCCTCAAAAACAATGGCAACCAGCCGCCTGGCCCACGACTCTCAACCCTCTGGCCTCAAGCCTGCGCAAGTACGTCTCGTCTACGATGAAGACATTCTCAGACGCTGGCGTCGACCTCGCACTCGTAAGCTTGGGCAATGAAATCCGCAATGGCATGATTTGGCCTCTCGGACGCGTGAGCGTCGACGTCGAGCCCAAGCAAGCTCGCGCAGCCAATTTCACCGGTCTAGCAACTCTGTATGCAGCTGCTCGTGATGGGGTCCGCGACGCGGTTTCTGCGGGCGTTCACTCACCAGAAGTCATGATCCACATCGATAACGGGTATAACCTTACTCTCCAGCAGAGGTGGTTTGAGGCTCTGACTGCGACTAATAAAGTGAAGGCGAAGGATTGGGATGTGATCGGTCTGAGCTTCTACCCCTTCTATGGCACTGCAGCCACTTTGGAGAATCTGAAAGATACGATGACGTGGTTGGCGAAGAAGTATTCTAAGCCGATCCATGTTGTCGAGACGGATTGGCCGGCTATTTGCGAGGGCGAAGGCGCGCCGGCGCTGAGTGAGCCGAGTATTCCGGCTTCTGTTGCCGGACAGCTCGATTGGGGTCGCAAGGTTTTGGATGTCGTAAAGGATTTGCCGAGAGGTCTTGGAAGAGGTATCAAGTAAGTACTGCACCGACCTAACGCCAGATGATGTCGTTTCACATTCGGGAACATATTATCGCGAACAACGCTAACAGCATCATAGCTACTGGGAGCCAGCCTGGTTGAACAATACCGGTCTCGGTTCCGCTTGCCAGGATGCCATCCTCTTCCAAGCTGACTGGAGCCAATGGCCTAATGTCACTGCTTACTCCCGGGAAAGTGTCAACCTGTTCAATGCCTAATCGGAAGGGCTTGGCGATATGACATTGTCTGGCGATAAGTGATCATATGCAACTTTAGTCATGCGGAAAATGTCATATGCTAGGCGTCGAACTATGCTTGAACTTCCAAGTCAAGACAAATCTCCTCTTCCCTCCTTCTCATGGAGATCTTGCTCTTAGTACTGATCGAGCTACTGCCCTCGAACTTGAATGCCTGCGGCACCTCACCGTTGATCAAGTCGAAGTCATACTTGAGCAGCAAGTGGCAAAGCGCCACCTTGATCTCGTTACTAGCAAAGAATCGACCCGGACACGCGTGTTGGCCATGCCCGAATCCCATGTGACTCGCGCTTGTGGTAACGTGACCCCAGGCGTTGCCTTGACCTGGCTCAAGACGTTTTTTGGCAAAGCGGAAGGCATCGAACGTCTCGGGATTCTCGTAGATGGCCGGGTCTTGGTATGCTCCGGCCACGAAAAAGCGTGAGCCCTTGGGCATGACGGTGCCGTCGGAAAGCTCGAATTCGCGCTCGACATATCTGTTCATTGACACTGCTCCCATAGGACTGTATCGTTGTGATTCTTTGAGAAAGCTGTCCATCAAGCGCAGCTTTTGGAGAGAGGCTTTAGTCCAGCCATTCTCCGAGACGACGGTGATGATCTCCTCCCTCAATGGGCCGACGATGTCCGGGTTTCGGCAGATGTCGACGAGTGCCTGTGTTGTTGCTTCGGTAGTGGTGTGAATGGCAGCCATAGTGAGGGATAGCTGAGCAGCAACATAGTCAACTTCGCGTCCACGCGCGACCTCATACATCCAGCCAATGGAATCTGCAGTCTTGGGAGGCTTCTGGCCAGCCTCGAGTGCTTTTTGAGCGCGTTCCTTGCGTCTTTGGACTTCCGGCATGATCAGTTCCTTTGCATCACGGACTTGCGCCCGCAGACGTGTGCAATGAGGAATGAACCAGTAGGTGATCGGACGGAAGATGGGGGGTGCCATACGCATGAGCCGCGAGCCAATGAAGCTGTCCACAGTGTAGTTTTTTGCGATATCCAACCAACGTCTGTTTCTGCATAATGGGAGGCCGAGGAACACGCGAGATGACAGACGCGATACCATCTCGGCTACATCGTCTTTCAACATAACGGAGTGCCATTCTTTGTCATCGCCGAAAATGTCGTGGACACTCGCAGTGGTTTCGTCAACGAGGTCGTGGGTAATCAAGTTGAGGGACTGGGTGAGCTTGACGCGAGTGATTTCTTGAATGAACCAGTCATCTTGCAGTCCTTGTCGGTGAGCATCGAAGCCAGGGTAGTTGGTGAAGAACTCTTTTTCGAAGGCCTTGGGGAAGTTCAGCTCCTCTCGTGTACGGACTTCATCTGCGAATCGGTTTGGAAGAACGATCTATACATTGTCAGTGGGTTGACATAGGCGATGTGGGCATCTGCATATGATGTACCTTGGGACCTGTACCGGTGATGATCTGGAAAGGTCCTTTATGTTCTTTGAGTCCCTTCGCAATCGTCTCAGTGCCAGCGGTGTACCAGGACCACTTCGAGCTCAACCCTTTCTCAGTAAGAGCAACGACTGGGAAGCCCTTCAATGGTTGGTCCGCCCTAAGAATGGAGTATATGGTGTAGACCAGGAAGACTATCAGACCCGCAGCAACAAGTTGGATGGAAATAGGAACATTGTCCAAAAATGATGGTCGGTACCCACGAAGCACGTCCATCTTTTTGAGCTGAAGAGGTCTCAGTTCAATGGAAACGCTGTAGTGATCCTTCGAACTTTCACGGAAGGACCACAGTCGATATATAACCATTTCCAGACATCATGCGTTTCATGCTAGCACATGGCTACAGGGACTCGACACTAATATCGGCAGATCAGCCTTGCATTTGTTCATGACCGCGGCAGCCCACACTACAGCCGCGAGCAATGGTGTATCTTGAACCTAAAGTCAACGGTCAACCAATTAGCGGCGAGTTAAGTCCCGACATGCGGCAAGTTCACGCCTCGTACAGCATACGAGGGCTCCAGCTTCATCCCCTGATGCTCGCACTCGCTCGGTCCTCGTACGGTGGCACCTATAGTGCGATATCAGAAATCATCAAAGTGGGATGGGTGAAACGCGTATGCGGGGCTAATGAGATGCTGTATTCACGCATCGTACCATTTCGTAGGAGGTATACTTATGCTGTTCGGACCCTGAGAGTGAGAATGTACCGAATTACAGTGTACAGGCGTATGCAATAGGGCAGTCAGCAAATTTCGTGTAGCATTAGGTGGTACAGTGTTAGAGGGCCGATAACTTCCCTCTTCACATGGCTTTGGTACTTCCACATCCATCGGCATGCTTTGGATACAATGCACAGCAGCTGCATGCAATGAGGTCTGATGTTCTTGGCAGATCTCAGGCAAGAGCACTAACTGGTGATCGTAGTCATATATGCTGGTGTCACTTCTCATCTCCATCAGTTGCAAAATGCTACGCTGCAAGGGCACCGCAGTGGAGCGTATTCGCACATGCAAAGTTTCTACAGAAGTTTGCACAACTGCTAACGTTCGTCTCGTTCAGAATACGAGGCAACGCTCTGGACGCACATGTGCATATGCAAGCGGTGTGTGTTCATACATGCATGTCTGTCTTTCCATTACAGATTTAGGGCAACACAATGATGCGATCCGTCGCGATTACTCGAAGGTTTCAGTGCGTGCATGTTGATATGGACAAAATCTACAGATGTCGCAACCTGATAACTCATGCAGAGATATTTGCTCGAAGATTCATATGACATTAAAGAATGCTGCTCAATCGCAACTTCCCATCTCATAGTGAAACAAATTCCCCCTTGGCTGACTACTTTTAACCATATGGCGATCCTTCAGCTGAGGTCAGCAGTCAGGAGGACAGTCTGACAAGTACTTAGGAAGAGCAGTGGAGCGGCATGGCTGCACCTTTCATCTAGACTTAGTAGCGCTGGTCACAATCATAATTCGTGTACTGCTGCGTCAACATCTGCACAATGCCTTCCGGTAGCTGCCTCTGTGGCGAGATCAAGATTGAGTACACTGGCAAGCCGACCTATACAGCACGTCGCCCCACTGTTCAAAATCGTGAAGCAACATCAGAAGCTGACTGTGATGATGCATCAGGCCTTTTGTCACTGCACTGACGATCGCAAATTAAACAACACCCAAGTCTTCCAAGTTCCGACAGCGAATTTCAAAGTGACGGCTGGCAAACCCAAGATCTTTACGAAGAAATCCGACCATGGCAGGGTAAGTGCGTTAGAGTAGTGGGGAGCAATAATAATGGCATACCGCAGGTACAAAGACAAGATCAGCGGTGCTCGGACTCGGACTGCGTTTCAGGACAGGCTCGTACTGACTTCGTATCCCCAGGACATCCACACTCATTTTTGCCCGAGCTGTGGGACGGCAATGTATCGGACCGGAGGTAACCCTGCAATGGCCGACTTTATAGGACTTAGGGCAGGGGTGCTTGACGATCAGACCATACTTGACAAAGCTCCAATGATGGAAGTGTATATTGAGAGGCGGATGAAGTGGTTGAAGCCGGTTGAGGGTGCGATGCAGTTGAATGCACAGTATGAGGTTGTGCAGCAGTGATGGTTATGCCTTCATGCAGCGGCCAGACGTGTAGCGTCTTGGCACATCTAGCACGACTCAAGCACATATGCTCCTGGGAGGGCGCTGCGGTCCGCGTGCGTAGAGCAGAGTTGGCAGATCTAATGATCAGCAGTTCCAGTCCAATTTGAGATATTGCATAACAAGTTCGGCACTGGCTTTGTCCGTTGCTGCCAAGAGGAGACATGTGAATCTGGGACTGGCAAAGAGCGTTCCACCCACAAATCCGCATCAAGAAAGTACTTCAAACGTTGTTGTCTAAGCTATGCGTGACGACAGCAGCATGCGGGTCTAAGAATTGATTGTGGAATTGCTTCATTGAAAACGCCCATATTACACAAGACTGAAATTATTCATGATCAAATCACTCAAAGCTTGGCTTTTCCGGCACCAGCCAACTCAGCGCCAGCACCAGCAATGCACAGCTTGCCAGTCTCCTTAACCTTGGTCTGGAATATGACAGTGTTACCCTCCTTCCACATCTCGGTCACCAAGGTCTGGCCGGGGATCACAACACCAGCGAAGCGGACCTTGATGTTCTTGAACTGACCGTATGTCCTGACCACCGCCTTGCCAGCAATGCCGAAGGAGCACAGTCCGTGAAGAATGGGCTCCTTGAAACCGCCGACCTTGCTGAACTCGGGGTCAATGTGCAGAGGGTTACGGTCACCCGACAGGCGATAGATGGCCGCTTGCTCCTCTGTGGTCTTCTCCTCGACGATGGAGTCGGGCTGACGCTGAGGCACCTTGTACACGCGGGATGCAGCACCACGATCAGTGCCCTTAGTAGGACCACCGAAGCCACCAGAGCCACGAATGAAGACAGTGCTCTCGTTGTAGAACAAGTCCTTGCCGGTCTTCTTGTCCTTGGTGGTGGAACCTGTGACAATAATGCCGGCATTGCCCTTGTCGACGACCTCGACAAGGCTGGGGTATGAAGTGGTGGTCGCTTCGGTGGGAATGGGGTTGCGAATCTCGAGGTATTGCTCGCCGTGGAGCAGCATCATGGGGCTGAAGTTGGGCACAAGGTCACCCATGCTGAAAGGAGCAACTGCGTTAAAGGTAGGAATGACACCGAAAGTGGGCAAGACTTGGAACTTGTCGTCATTCTCGAAGACGAGAGGAAGATCCGTTCGCTTGGCGCCGACACCGAGGTCTGAACGAACTGTTAGCCTAAATCATATTGTATGGATCTTTGGGGGAGCTTACTGTAAAGAATGACATCGCGCTCATCGTAGGCGAAGTCAGTACCGTCAGCCTTCGCCTTCTTTGCAGCCTCGATGTTGGCCAAGATCTCCTTGTTGGGCTCACCGCCCTTCTTCTCCTTCTTCGCGGCAGAAGAGCGGTTCTCCATGTTAGCCATGATCTTCTCGGTGCCCGCAGAAGGATCGTCGGGGTGGTCAGCACGACCATCATCGAAGTTCAAAACAGTCTCCCACTTCGACAAGACCTCCTCGGGTGTAAGGGTCTTGTCGATGGGGAAGCCAACGCCGCCAGTGCGCTGCCATCTTGTCTCGCCAACCCAGCCAGAGCCGACTTCGAAGAGACGACCAGTGGCTGGCTCGGGAACCTTGTCGGAGCCGAGGAGAACGACGAGCGGGGCTACGTAGTCGGGCTTGAAGGCCTGGACCATCTCTTCGGGCATGATAGAGCGTGTCATATTGGTACCAGCGTTGGGTGCGATGGTGTTGACATAAATGTTGTACTTCTTGCCTTCTCTTGCCAGCGCACGTGAGAAACCGAGGATACCACACTTAGCTGCAGCATAGTTGGCCTGACCAAAGTTACCGTAGATACCAGAGGTGGATGTGGTGTTGATGATACGACCGTACTTCTGCTTGAGCATGTACGGCCATGCCGCCTTGGACACCTTGTAAGTACCGCGCAAGTGAACGTCAAGCACCTGCTTGAACATCTTGTCGTCCATGTTGGCAAAGGCCTTGTCGCGCAAGATACCAGCGTTGTTGACAATGACATCGATGCGGCCATATGCGTCAATGGCAGCCTTGACGACTGTCTCGCCATCCTCAGCACTAGCCTTGACACCAGTAGCCTGTCCGCCAAGTTTCTGAATCTCCTGCACTGTCGTCTCCGGATCCATAAGATCGTTGACTACAATCTTAGCGCCATACTTCGCGAACTGAAGAGCGTAAATACGACCAAGACCAGCGCCAGCACCTGTGATGAGGACGACCTTGTCCTTGAACTCAATGTTCTCTGCGGGAGGGTTGGGAGGGAGCTTCTGCGCATCCTCGAGCAGCTCCATGAAGTTGGCAGGGCCTTGTGGATACTCATTTCCACGAGTGAAGTCGCCGACGGTGTCCCACTTCTTGAGAAGAGCACCTGGGGTGAAGCTGCTGTCGGCTCTGAACAAGGCACCCTTTGATCGCTCCCAGCGTAGCTTCGCAATGTGACCACCACCGACCTCGAAGATCGAGCCAGTCTCAGTCTGGTTTGACTTGTGGACAAGGACTGCGACGAGGGGAACGACCCACTCCGGCTTAAGAGCGTCCAGAACCTCAGGAGGCATGACGGTTGCGGTCATTCTTGACGCTGCAATGGGGGCGATCACATTGCAGATGATGTTGTACTTGAGACCTTCCTTGGCAAGAGTCTCGGTGAAACCCACCTGAGAAAGTTTGGCAGCTGCGAATTGGTCAGTCTCATTGTATACTGGGATTCGCTCATACGGAAGCGCCGCTTACCTGAGTAGTTGCATTGTCCAAAGCTTCCGAACAAGCCAGCAGCGCTAGCTGTGCTGATGACACGTCCGTACTTTTGCTTCCTGAAGTGTGGCCATGCAGCCTTTGCGCACTTGTATGCTCCCTCCACGTGGACCTTCATGATGAGGTCCCAATCCTGATCTTTCATGTTCTTGAAGCTAATGTCGCGCAGAATGCCTGCGTTGTTGATGAGGACATCGATCCTGCCAAACGCCTGGATAGCGGTATCGATGATCTTATCGCCATTCTCTACAGAGTCGTAGTTGGCGACGGCTTTGCCGCCAGCAGATGTGATCTCCTTGACAACTTCGTCGGCAGCCTGTTGGAGGGAGAGGAAGAGGTTAGCTGGAACAAGCGAATGTGGAGGAAGAAGTCTTACCTTGTTGCCGCCGCCCTCGCCCTTGAAAGAGCCACCCAAGTCGTTGACAACGACATTGGCGCCTCGTGAGGCGAAGAAGAGTGCATATGCCCTTCCGAGTCCTCCACCAGCACCTGTCACAACGACGGTCTGGCCGTCATAGCGTAGTTGTTCTCCAGCCATCTTTGCTGTGAAGTATTTCCAGTTTATGGAGACATAAAACGTGTATGGAGAATGCGGGATAGAAAGAGAAGTGGCAGAAGCCTACCACGTTATAGGGACTGTGGACGACCACCTGATCTCCCCGGCTCTGGGGGACTCGTGAAGCGAAGCTGGTGACAGCATGCCGAGGCGAAACCAAACCTCGGCCAGTGAACGGCACTCCCCGCGGCATTCACGGCATTCACATGAATTCCAGCTCCCGACACGTGACCTCTTTGCACGTATCTAAGACAAGTCACTTGTATTTGGTCACCACAATTCAATGTATGTCTATACATAACATATGCGTGTTAATGATCGCATGCCATTACTTATCGTTAGCACATCGAAGTCCGGGTTACAACGAGGCTGGTGTTGTATCGCATGGACTCGGTTAAGCTAGGGTCGATATGTCGGTGCAACTACATGTAAGCTGCATATGTTGACATTAATACTGGCCGCTCACGTGGGAAAGGTCCAGTAACACTGTATGATCCAGATGTACGTCAGACGTGATCCGAGGGCCGTTTCGTGGCGTAACCACGTCCATATCAAGACTTGTGCGAATCACTTATCAGTAGTTTACGTACGAGATGCTTTGTTCTCACTAGGACAAAGCTCGCTTGTCTTCCCTCTGCCTACTTTGTGTTTTGTCAGGTGGAACGATTCTGAGCAAATGATGTAAGAAGACACGGAAAGAATATGTGGGTAGATATTATATTTTATGCAGATGCTTTTCTAGTGTGAAAACACAGAGCAATGTTGCATGGCTTGAAGGGTCATATCCGTCGGAACAAATGCATCTGGAACTTCATGTTCTCCAAGCTGACAGGGTGTCGGAGGCCATCATCAAGCTTGTATAGCATGTTGGCTTCCTCGACCATTTTCTCCCAAACAGGTCCCGGCGCCTCATCATCATCTTTCGGTTTCGGAACCAAGGCGTGATCCATCATCCAATTCATTGGATATTTTCTTTTCTCTTCGTCTCCCGTCGAGTTACTGACTAGAATCTCAGAATATGCTCCAGGACTGTCTACCACTAGTAGTAGACTGCCTAATGGAGCAACCTCTGTAATCTTGGCCAATAATGCAGTGGTGCGAGGTATCGAAGTGTTGTAAAGATCGTTGAGAGTGAACATGAACGTCAGAAGCGCAGGTGACGTGCCCATTGTGGCACGAAGATCTTCCGAACTCATACACAAGACATCTGCACGGTTGAAGGAGTGCTCGATAGATCCATGCGACAGGAAAGGTGCATTCGCCGCTCGAGCCGTGGCGCTTGCGTATTTCGACAGCGTTGGAGTTGTTTTTAGTCCTTGGTCAAGCTTCGAGAGCACAGAGGACCAGTCTACCGCATTGACGATATTGATGTGAAGCAGGGCCAATGAGGACAACGTGGCATCGGTACCATTCGAGTTCTCTGCAGTGGCGTTCACTGGTTTTCCAGCTGCCTTTGTGGGCTGCATGTGTCGCAGTACGCTTGACAGCGCCATAAGTTCGGCAGCACCACCGCCGAAAGATACTGCCTTCGCTGGGGAGTTTCCGTTCGTGCCACCAAGCAGTTGCTGAATGTAGACATCATCCTCGCGTTCTGTACAGATCCTAACAAGTAGCTGCGCGTAGCAAAGGGCATGACTTGGACCCCAGCGTATAGCATAGGCTTCTAGATGACCTTCCCGTCCGAAAGCTGCATCGAACTCCCTACGCAAGAGAGCACATCTGATTTCTTGTAATGTTGGTTTCAATGCTTCGAAATCATTAGATTGAGGAAAGGTCGAACGGAAGATCTCCAGCATCGTTTGCTCAACCTTCACAGAGATGGCATGTTCCAATTCCACAGCCTTCGGAGCTGTCGCAGGATTCGTAGCGGGTTGACGTTTCTTCTTAGGGGTATAACCAGAGCCTTTCCAGTCAGGCATGTTACGATTCAGCCGTGGCGGAGCTTTCGATGCACCGCTGTCGCTGGGCTTGCCATGTTTGGGCTGTGATTGTGCCTTGCGATCATATTGGCCCATTTTTTCGGAGGGTGTTCTGAGGTTGTCCGCAAAATGTTATCCTTATAGAGTTGCACTGATATGTGTTGGTCTGAGGGCTGGCTTCAATCGCAATGTCGATGTTGAGACCTGTGATGTCAATTTATCACGACTCACTTACGCAAAAGTCCCACAATCTCTTTCGTTGCCAGCTGGTATATCAGAGTGCTACGAAAGTCTGGTTTCAGAATGGCGATGGATGTAGTATGCCACCAAAAGTTCGACATCAAAAGTTCATGCTGGTTGCGTGAAGAATTACGGATCTGAATATCTACATACGTATTCAAATATACCGCCATGTTAGAGCTCATGCATGTGCAAGCAGATGTTTGTTGTTTCCTCCCGAAGAACACCACCATACAGTCAGAAGCATATGCCTCTCAGGCGTTTGCATCTTTGAGTGTGACCAGCAAAGTCCATCATAGTCTGACGACCTCCTTAACTCTGCGATCTTTTCCAACCACCAATCTGAGCTGGCGTCCTGCCTCAGGGTATATTCCCTTCCTCAGAACTTCTGTGTAAAGTTCATATGCAGGGTAATCTACAACAATCAGTACATACAGACAGATTCTTCTGACAGCCTTGGGAGCTCTTACAGCCGTTGACAAAGTTATTGACTTGTGCTTCGCTCATGCCGGTACCCTTGCTGGCCCGCATTGCAGCTTCTTGTTGTTGGCGCCAGTCGTACACATATAGTGGGTTTTCGGCATCACTAAGCTCCGGTCAGTACTTTGATTTTATCATGATACGTCATTCAGCTCACATATGTACAAAAGCTCCAAGTTGACTATGCTGACGTTAGCATGCTGGGTCCACGATTTACTAGCCCAAGATTCTCACCTTGTCATCTGATCGTACTCTCTCAACTTGTTGTTGACGAACAAAGCACTATCGAGCTGCAGTCGACCCAGCCGACCCTCATAGCCGTCTCCCTTGGTTTCAAGCTCTTGCACGGCAGCTTTCCATTTGCACTCGACTTGATCATCGCTGAGCGCACGAAAGCCTACGCACCAACCCTCGAAAATAACGACCTCGACCGGAGGTTCGCCCTCGCGGTTACAAGTCTCCCAGTCGCTCACAGGAAGTCTATCACCAGCTCCATTGAAAGCAGATTTATCGTAGGAGGGAACTTGGATGTTTTGCTTCCTGTTGGCAATAGCTGCGAATGTCTCAATGCCGAGTCGAACGTCGTGCGTTGATGGCTGTCCACGATGCTGGACAAGTGGGTTGTCGGGTTGAGACTCAGCCAAGGCCACTTGCTCATTATGTGGAAGATAGAGATCATCTATCGAAAAGACCAAGGTGGGCAGGTTATATGGCGCCGAGGATAAAGTTTTGGAAAGTGTGGTGACCTACCTTGTCTCAGCGATCTAACGTGGGAAATCCATATGCATGCGCTTCTGCTCTTCGTGATGAGAGTTGAAATTAATTGGACGTCAGCATACCAGTGTCGTCTTGCCAGCACCTTGGACACCATTGAGACCGAAAAAGAAAGGTGCCGGTGTCGCGCCCTTTGAGATCTGAGACTCTCTGTGCTTGGTGATTCTGTCGAGGATGAAGGGAACACAGTGCTCAGACTTGTCGTCTATAATCTCAGGCATCTTTGCGGTTGTGGATAATTCCGGTTCTCGGATACATGTATCTGTCTTCACGAGATATCGAGTCCTGTCTTACCTATATTTGTACTTGCCCAAGATCTCGGCGACGGGTGATAGTAAGTCCAAGCATCGGTCTCTGGACAGGCCGAGGGCGTGTGCTAAAAGTGGGTACAATAGGGTTAGGGTGTCTACTTGGCCGAGCCCACTTGCCGACACCGATAACGGCGATCACATCATCGAGGGCTGCCCACAGTTTGGCTGGCGGAGAGCGGTCTAATCAGGTGCCTTGCATGACACATCCTGGCCGCGAGCTCGAGTGCGCCGACTTCTTTTGACAGGTCACGCACTTCTTCTCACTTCTCGTTTACACACACTCATCACGATTTATTCAACACACAGGAGCCCATTCACCCGGACTCCGCCCAACATTTCTCCAGCATAGAAACACAGCGCTGAGGTCTCTGGCCCTCACTAAAAAACCACCTTCCCCCAATCTACAAAATCACAATGTCGGGATCCAAGGACGCACCCAGTGCCATTGGCAAAGCCATGGCCCGTCTTGACCTTGACGGTCACGACCTGCCGCCGTCTCCCACGCCGTCCAGCCCTGCGAACGGTCGCAAATACGCTCTCGCCACCGAGCTGGTCTACACCGAAAGCAACGACCAGTTCAATTCGAGCAGCACTCCGATTTACCAGACCGCTACCTTCAAGGGTGGCCCGGGCCAAGAGTATGACTACACTCGCAGCGGAAACCCTACGAGGACGCACTTGGAAAGGCACCTGGCGAAGATTATGAACGCCAACAGGGCGTTGGTTGTCGGCTCGGGCATGGGCGCGCTGGACGTGATCACCCGAGTTCTCAAGCCTGGTGACGAGGTCATTACGGGTGACGATCTCTATGGCGGCACCAACCGCCTCTTGACCTACCTCAAGAACAACAACGATATCAAGGTGCACCACGTCGACACCACGAGACTCGAAGTCGTGAAGGCCGCCGTCAATGAGAAGACGACCATGGTTCTTCTTGAGACACCCACCAACCCTCTCATCAAGATTGTCGACATTGCTGGCATCTCTGCTGCGGCGCACGCGGCCAATCCCAAGGCCATTGTCGCTGTCGACAACACGATGCTGTCGCCTTATCTGCAGAACCCTCTGGACTTGGGTGCTGACGTTGTCTATGAGTCTGGTACTAAGTACCTCAGCGGACACCATGATGTCATGGCTGGTGTAATTGGTATCAACGATGCCGCACTTGGAGAAAAGTTCTTCTTCATGATCAACTCCACCGGCTGTGGTCTGGCACCATTCGATTCCTGGCTCCTGCTCCGCGGCATCAAGACGCTTGCCGTCCGTATCGAGAAGCAGCAGACGAGCTCTCAGGCTGTTGCCGAATTCCTTGAGAACCACGGCTTCAAGGTCCGCTACCCTGGTCTGAAGTCGCACCCACAGTACGCCCTGCACTGGAGCCAGGCACGCGGTGCAGGTGCAGTGTTGAGCTTCGAGACCGGCTCAGTCGCACTGTCTGAGCGCATCGTCGAGTCCACCAACCTCTGGGGCATCTCAGTGTCTTTCGGGTGCGTCAACAGCTTGATCAGCATGCCTTGCCGCATGAGCCATGCCAGCATTGACGCAGCAACTCGCAAGGAGCGTGAGCTGCCGGAAGACATCATTAGGCTTTGCGTTGGCATTGAAGACTTGAATGATCTTATCGATGACCTGTCGCAGGCCCTTGTTCGCGCTGGAGCCGTCCGTCTTACTGAGAGCGGTTTCGAGGCTTTGAGCCACACACGTGAGGAGACTGGAAGGACGACGCAAGTCGTCGATGAGCCTTAGACTAACATTGTTGTATACACCTAAAATGACAAAATTGTAACCCACCAATTTGCATAATTTTCGTGGTAATATTATCAGCAGCCGTGTTAGTGACACTTGGTTTGCTTACTATCGAGATCATATGGAGAAGGTTTCGAACCACCTGTGCATAGTATGCTAATATCAGCTATTGTAGTTCTAAAAGTCAATTTCTTTGCTGTCGAAATGTTGTTAAGAGTACGCCTATCTATCAATGCATCATTTACTCATGTCAGCAACTATGATACTGAGACTAGGTCTGCTTATAGTCGAGATACTTTCGAAGGTACGTCACTTGGTCTATAGGCCATATACACATATCAGCAGCTGTAGTTCTGACGTTTCGGTTTGATTGCCGCCGAGACCTTGTGAAAAGTATGTGAATTTGCCTGTACGTTATGCGCTCGTATCAGCAGCTGCAATTCCGCAGTTTGATTCCTTGCTGTTGAGATGCTGTCAAGAGCATATGATTCTGCATGTAGATTGTATGCCACTACTAACAGCCATATGTCTGCAGAAGACTGTAGAAGCCCTTGAGATAACAGGTCATCTCCCAATGGCAAAGAGAGGCTCGTATCTGTCCGTAGGCGCAGGGCTTGCCATAAATCGACTGATGCGACACGGAGGTGTGACAAGAGTGACAAGAGTACGCTGTAACATGATGCTCATGTCAGCAGCTATCGAAACGGAAGTAGGATTAGACATTATAGAGATACTGTTCAGATTGTGACGATCTGTCTATGGATTGTGCGCTACTATAATCGGACATGGTCCTAGGGATGATCATGTAGGCCATAGCGAAGGTGTTTGCAGACTCTTAAGGCAGCCAAGGCTTGTCTTCTCGACAGGTAAAGGCAGCGCTAACATAGCATGAAGTGCGCCAGTCAGGGCATATGGTTCTCGATGTAACAGTATTATGATCGTTCACGAGAGCTGAGGGCAGCACGAGAGTATCGCATCGAAACGCTATTCTTGCATGTCTGTTTTCTCTCCAGGTACAAATTTTGGTTGTTCTCGAAGAGTGATGATAGCACCCTTATAGCACAAGGGTGACACAGCCCATCGTTCACGCGGCTTCAGCCGCCTCCGCATCCGGCTAGCGACAGACCAGACAGTCGCTCCTTCCTCTACTTCGAATATTTTGGACAGCTCCTGCCTCCTTCACTGTAGCTACACAACCATTTGTTTACGACGACTTAATGCACGTACCCTCGCGCGCATAACCAAAACATTGCGCTTCGTGCCTCTGGGAATACTGGTGCTCTCTCCGCAACACGACAACATCTTCGAGCTCCTCCCACCACCACCAACCTCACCACGCCGCACCACACCACATCACATCACAACCACCACCACAACAATGCCTGCGACTAGGTCGCAGAAGGCTGCGCTGGCATCACCGCTGGCCAGCACCACCAGGAAGAGGAGTGTGTCGCGCGCGCCCTCCAGCGAGCCGGTGCCTCGCACCACCACCACAACCACCACCACTACCACCACCACCAAGAAGCGCAAGGCCGAAGAGGTCGGGCGCGGAGCTGCCGAGGGCGCGGAGAAGAAGGCTCGCACCTTCCGCGAGAAGGTGTTCCAAGAAGATTTGCAGAAGCGTGTTCGGGAGGCGCGCGAGCAGCAATCTTCGGAGCCCGAGGCAGCTCCAGTAGGTGTCCGCCCAGGAGCCTACCCCTCGCCCTCCACGCAGCCAGACGCACCTGGCGTCGCCTCCACCACCACCTCGCCGCACGACGGCCAACGAGAACACGCATGGTACAAGGCGCCCGTCACGCCCGCACCAGCGCCCGCGCCTCCGCAGGTCGCGCAAACCCAGCCACAGCCTGCGCGCGGCTTCCTCAGCCGCCTGCTCGACACCATCACGCCTTTTAAGAGGCGCTCACAAACTCCCTCGCGCGACACGCGCCTCCCGGACGCCCGCCACGAGCTCGTCCAGCTCACACACCACGCGAAGCTCCAGCAAGAGCTCAACAATGGCTTGAGCCGTGTCGTCGCAATGGAAGAGCAGCGGCAGCAGCAGAACTCTGCTACCCCTCACCGCGAGTATGAGGCGGAGCAGGAGCAGGCACAACCCGGCAGCAAGCGCAAACGCTCTGCCAACGACACCACTGGACATCCACCCCTCAACGTCATTTCCGAGTCACCGGAAGCCAGATTCACCGACAATATGCAGACACCTTCAAGAGTAAATGCAAAGACACACAACGGCCTAGTGCCGAAATCCCAGCCCAGACCTCGCCGCACATGGAAGGATGCGCGCGCAGCACGCAATGCGACAGACCCAGCCACGCCTGCCATCTCTCGTACTGCACCATCCACTCCGTACGACAAGAACGACTATGAGCGCATCCGCCGCGCACGCGAAATGGAGCAACTTTTGGCCCAGCAGAGAGCGATGCAAGACAAGCTCAACAAGCTTCGCGCAGAGCAAGAAGCTGAGGCCGATGCACAGCCACGCAAGACCAAGAGAGTCAAGTTGGACCACCTGAAATCAATTCCTCACAACCTCCCTGGAGAGCCTTCGGGATCCTTCCGCTTCCCAGAGGCTGACTCTGACGACGAAATGGAAGTCGACGAAGATGCCGAGCTCATCGACAACCCGTTCGAGGCCCCTTCACCTTTAAAGACGGCACCCACTCCTCATTTCCAAGCACCCTCTCCGTTAAAGACGGCACCCACTCCTCACTTCCAGGCACCCTCTCCATCAAAGACGGCACCGTCCTCTTTCAACCAGGCCCCCTCTCCTTTAAATATGGCACCCTCTCCTCCCGCACAGGCACCCTCTCCTTCAAAGATGGCATCCTCCACTCATCCCCGGGCACCCTCTCCTCTGAAGAAGGCACCCACATTCACCAAACATGTCACTGAAGTCGTCGAGGTTGAGGACAACGTGACCGATGAACGACACGCAAGTGCGACCGCCAGCCCTGAGCCGGCGCAGATCTTCTCCGATGACGAAGAGTCAGATCCCGATTATCACACCGATGCCGAAGATTGGCCTGAGCTGCCACCCAGGAAGGGAGACGAGTCAGAGCCTCCGCAATGGCGGGAGGATCAATGCTATGAGAACTTCACGAGAGAGTTCAACCACTGGCAGGCTACAGGAGAGATTCTGATGAATTGAGCATCACCACCGCGATATGCAAGCGTATTCGCTCCACTTCCAATAGATAGTCAGATGAACACGTCTAGTTATTAATAACTATATTGACTATCCCATCTTCATCACCGCTGTTGTTAAGGGTAGATATCGCTAGGTAGCCTTGTCGAGGAGGATATCAAAGTTGACGCTGTCAAGGTCTCTTGCCCAGTTATTGATATACCAGGAGTATTATAAAAGGGCTAAGTTGAGTGTCTGCTTGCGCTGTGCATATCGTATAATGTACTACAAAGAGTTGCAGTGCCGGGAAACGCAACCCACGCTCGCATTCGACTCCCTCACCGTGCATAAGATGCCACATATGTGCACCATACAGTCTATCGAAACGCTAGGACCATGTTCCTATGCCTTGATAACCATAACAATCAAACCTAAGGCCGGCATATAGACACTCATTAATCTGTGAGCCTAATCGCTCTACAAGGTGTCTATAGCATAGGATGATATGTTGCACAATCTCACGCAAGGTAAACCGCCATTCTGCTCAACATATCACGTAGTTTTGTCCGAGATTCGATGAGTCAAGAGCAGAAGTAAGCTTAGAACTTACGGTACGCCCACGGGAATCGAAGATATCACCGAGTAAGAGAGTGTGCTACCCTTCGTAGGCCCAGAAGCAGAGGTCTCGATCATGTCTCGAATATATTTCGCTGTTGCTTTGATCTAGAGGCTTTAGCAAAATTGGTCTTCCTAAGTACCGGAGGTCTAGTCGACGACTTGAAGCATGGCGAGTAGATGATCACGGAGAGCGATTTCAATGGGCGGTCTTCTCTATCTAAGCGTTCAAGCTCGTGTGTCAAGAACAAAGGCGTGAAGGCCGCGCAAGTAGTATTGTGTCCGCTTCCGGCGATGGCCACGAATGGATGCATGTAGGTGAAGTCGAACAAAGGAACGGCATCTGCTATGCAACATTGATTGCGTTGTCGTGCGTTCCCAAGCTCAATCTTTCCACTTCTTGAATACTTGCAGCCGACAGGCAGACATAGTGGGACATGGCGCCTACCACTCGATCCAAAAATCCAAAGCCCACGCCTCAGAACGCCTCAGCAGTGACGGCAGCAGGTCCAAGCAAAGCAGCAGCTGGGAAACCCAATAGAGCAGCCAAGACTAAGAAACCCGCCGCTGCTGCTCCTGCTGCAGAGACCTCGCCGTCGAAAGTGCAGAAGAAGACCAGCCCCAAGAGAAAGGGCAAAGGCAAGAAAGCTTCGTCGCGCAAGTCGCCCTCGCCCAAAGGCTCGAACAGATCTGGCTCTGCATCGGGAACCTCTCCCAAACGCCGCCCTGTCCCGGCTCCTACGGTCGAGGATGCGCAAGAAGGCGATGACTTCCCGGAACTCACGCAAGCCTACAACATTATACCTTTCCTCGACAACCCACAAGTCAGCCCTCGCCCGGGTACTCCGGCGCCCTTCAACCCAGCTGCCGAAAACCACACGATGGACCACTTCGCTCAGGTAGTGCACAACATCGCCGGCCAGTTGTCCGAACAGCAAGCCGCCAACGAGATGAACCACTTCGGGCAGCACATGAACAACGCGGCCCTCGGCCAGCTTCTCAGGCCGGACATGAACGTCCTCTCGAACCAGCTGGCGGCGCACATGGTCAATCCGCCGTCGTGGGCGAATCTGCCGGGCATGCCTGCTCCCGGCGACAACCAAAATAGACCGGTGCCCCGTGGCTTCGAGATGGCTTTGTCGCCTCCGCTATTCCCAAGAGCGATGCCGCCGCGGCCGCTGCCTACTGCTCGCGGTGCGCGTGCTGCTGGGACGCCGGCTTTGAACGATGTTAGCAAGTCCGAACCCACCTCCAGACCCGTTGCTAAGAAACTTGCAGACGCCAGTGCCGAGCAACGACCAAGAAGCAGCAGCGGCGGCGGCGGCATTGCTCCTCCTCCTCATGGTGGGAGGAATGGCAGCGGCGGCGACCGCCGAGCTTCCAGCCGCCAGCGACGCACTGCCAGCGACAGTGCCGATCGCAACACCAACGAAGGCGACGAGCAAGTCGAAGAAGCACAGCCGGAAAGTCCTGTTTCAGTGAACAATGCGCAGGCATTCAAGAGGCCTACTGTCGCGGATCTCAGGCGCGAGCGAGGGCAGTTGCACGATGAACTGGGCAATTGGGTGGCGAGGTTGAGGCGGGCAAGGGTTGATTTTGATGCAGTAATTGGCGAGATTGAGGAGCGGATGCAGATTCTGAAGGCTGTGAATCGCATGCAGGCGCCGTTGAGGAGGGCGCCGTTGGGGCGTGGGAAATAGTCGTTCTCAGCTTTAGATTGTCGAAATGTATGTTTCATCAAATGAACAGGCGACCGGTGCTTTTGCGAAAACGAGAATCCAGACTTTTAATACGGAAGAACTTTGTTTTCCTTTATTTGTGAAGCGCTATCTTGTTGAACACAGTATCAGGTCAGTAGTCTATTTTGGTCGCTCTGGAAGACTAGTCGGTGGTGAAGCTCTTGCCTTGATGCCGAATCTAGGGCGTGGTTGCGCACCAGCAAAAACACTTCGCGCGCGGAATAGCGTAGTATAGGTCAGTGAGCAAGCTTAAGCGGGAAATGCAAAGGCAGCGCGACACTGAAAGTGTAAAATTGAAGTGCCTTTCAATACTGAACCTACTCCCAATGACATTCGTGATCATCGTCGCGATTGGGCGATTAGTTCCTCGCACCCAGCCAGTGGCGGCTGCAAGCATGTACGGTCAAAGGAAATCGCTGCGCATCCTGTTGCTGTTCTCCGTACATACCGAGCGTTGTTGTAGTCGCTGTTACGATTCCACTCGTGACTTTCTGATTGCCATTTTCCATGTAAGCTGTTTTTCTCTTTTCTTATCGTTTTATGCATGACAATGCTCGCCCTCGCGCGGACAATGCACAAAATGATGTGTACACGCCGTGTAGGAGTTGTTGGGTCAGGATAAGTCGGGTGATCTGTGAGCCTCCGTTGTATCGTTGTGAACCTACCGCATAGAATTTTCGTGCTCGGGGGGCCATGGGCATAAAGCGTATCGAAAAGGCCTAGTATGTGTGCAATTTCATCACCTTACCTTGGAATTCGGCCAGAACCTTAGACGACTACAAGATATAACATGTGACAGAGCTATTGGCTTCATGTGTGTGTTGTTGTTGTTCCTTTCTTCCTTCTTTCCCTCTCTTGTCTTTTGATCACGGAGCATCAGAAGGCTTCGTTCGGTCTGAAGTGCGGACGCATGTGTCGAAATGCAAAATGGAGCCAGCAGAGTGGATGCGCGGTGCAAGGGTGCTACAGTACTGACGTGGCAGGCGTCATAGCATCTCGATCCCACAAAGCTGGCGTGTGTAGAAGGAAATCTTGTCGTCCAGACAGCAGTGTATACGTGTCTGACCAGGAGAAATTCGCAGAAGGCGGTTACAGTGTGTGCGGGTAGTTGCGGATCCCACCGCAGGTGATTTCGAAGGGAGTCAGGGAGGGAGGGAGGCAAAGGAGGGAAGGAAAGAGATGATGGCAAAGTCGCTGGGGCCACCAGAGCTGATTTCGCCCGCGGCTGCGGAACAAGCGCCGGACGCGAACCAAGGCTCGCAAGGCCCAAGCAGAATGAGCAGCCAGGAAACAGTCAGACGGAATCGCCTTTCTCTCTTCCAACAGCCGGCTACCACGTCGAGGGCGTGGGCGCACTCTTCGCTGGAGGGTGTGTGCAGTGCGATCAGCGCACCAGGAGAACAGGAGGGCAGCAGCAGCTGTCGTGATGCGTCGTCTTGCTTCCCCTCTCTCGTGAACGAGTCGCGCGTCGTGCCGCTTACACTTCAGCTAGCAGCCGGATGGTGTCAGCTTGCAGCCGCTACGCTCGCACCTCCGCCGCTGATTCGCCGGTCAATCTCGTGCGATTGCTCGCTGCCCCGCCTCCCGTTTTATCGCTGCTCTGCTGGCTGCTGCTGTTTGCTCTGCCTGGCCTCATTTCCATGCCAGCAGTCGTAGTCGGCTCTGCCTTGCCTCGACGCCCGCCGCCACGCTCGACGTATGTCCTCGCACAACATGCGCCTTGCAATCCTCGCCGGCACGTGACGTCATGTCACGTGGAGGCAGGGGTGACTCGGTCTGATCCCATAATATGCGGCTCTTTGTGAGCAGCAGAGAGAAGGAGCCGACGCTCGGGCCACATTTGCCTCTGCGCTCGGACCAGGGCGACGCTGCGAGTCCTCAGGCAGGCAGGCTGGCTGGCTGGCTGGCTGCTCGCTCTGCGTCTGCGTCTGCGTCTTTGCACACCCACGCACGCAGGCGTCTCGTCGAGCGTCCCCTCCATTCACCACCACCACCACCATCGCACTCACTCTCCTTCGACCACCTCAACCACGCGCCCGATGCTCCCAGGCACCACGCGCAACTACTCACTGCGCCGCTGACCTGCACTGACCCTCCGTCTCCTCTGAATCTCTCCTTCCGCGCCGCCGCTCCGCCCTCCACGCCCAACCCGCCCTCGAAAACCGCGCCCATTCTCTTCTCGCCCTTCCATGCTTGAGCACTGCACACAGTCATCCGCCTGCGACCACACGACGCGCCGACACCCTCACGCATTGGCATCCGCCGCTTCTCTGCTGCCGCCCAGCCGTTCTTGACCGCCAAGCAGGCCTTCCTTTGTCACCACCGCCGTCGAGCCGGGCAGTCGCCCAACCCATTGCGCACGCCTGTTAGGTGTCGACCATTCCAGCCAGCGGGCGCCACTCAGCAGCCTTCTCGTCATGCGACGCAGGCTCGGCGAAGATTCCGTCACCTAAACCCGTCACCACCCACGACGACTTCGAACGCAGACGTGATAGCATGACAGACCTCTTTCGGCCTGCCGCTGTCACTGGTCAAGACATCAAGCCATTCGCTGGGCGTGTCACCAGCCCGGCGGCAGACTACACACACTTTGCTAATGAACAGCACACCGATGATCTCGACGAGGAGGACGATGGCCAGATAAACTGCATATGCGGCTTCAACGAAGACGACGGCAACACGGTCGCGTGCGACACCTGCAACAAATGGCAGCACATCATCTGTTACTATCCACAGTACGGTGACAGCTTGCCCGATGAGCTGCAACACTGGTGTGTCGAGTGCCGACCGGGCCAGCAAATCAACGCGCAAGCCGCACACATTCGCCAGCGTGATGCAAGGGCCGACCGCTTCGGTCTCCAGAATGGTACCAAACGACAGACCAGCAAAAGCCACAAGAAGAAGACCAAGGACAACGCTGCCGCTCACAGCACAAACGGATGGCCACTGGACAAATCTCGACACGACCGTAACAGCGCAAGTCCTCGCGATCAGCAGCCACCAACCAAACGACCCAAGACTAATCACCGCGCATCAAGCTCAACGGCCAATGCTCTGCAACCTGCCAATTCTCGGAAGCGTAACGGCTCCACCAACAACCACAGGCGAAGCGTTTCGCGCTCACCTGATGCTCGATACCCTCTGTACTCGGCGGAGTTCATACGGACATACCGCGAGGATGAGTACAATGTGCCACATACCAACGTCCCTGATCTTCAACTCTACAGTGCCATGCAAAGATGGCTGACCGACCCGGATGAGTGCTTCAACGTCACCAATGGCGTAGAACCACAAGAGGTCTTCCAACGCTGGGACGGAGACATCAGTATCATCGACGGTATCTCCTCCTTCGTGGTCCGCGAGCGTCGTGATCCCAGATATATAGGCCCGGATGGACAGCCTGCCATGTGGAGATATGCAACGGTGTCTGAGCCACTAGCCATGCATGCCTGCATAGGTGAACTACGCGGCCACCTGACATGGAAGCAAGAGTACATTGACGACCCTGCAACATGTTGGTCAACGTTACGCCATCCGGAGCCTTTTGTCTTCCTTCACTCACAACTGCCGATCTGCATTGACGCACGTACTGAAGGCACGCCGGTGCGCTACATCAGACGTAGTTGCTTACCCAACGCCGAGCTCAAGATCATCATCACTGGACCCGCCGAATACCACTTCTGTTTCATCGCCATGCGTGACATTGAAGTAGGCGAAGAGATTGCAATCGCTTGGGATACCAACAGCGGTCTTGAAGGTCTCAAATCGCGTCAGAGTGGCAATGTCTCGGCTGAAGATATGGCAGGCATTGTGGCCTGGGTGTCTACTATCCTTGCCGAAAGGGGCCCATGTGGATGCAATCGTGGGCCAGGATGTTTGATGAGCAGATTCGATCGAAGGGACGCCGAGGTCGAGCCTGACAACGGTCCGATCAAAGCAGCTAAGCCACCGGGCAGGAAAAGGAAGACCGGCCCCCGAATATCACCACTCAACACCCACGCCGTTAACAGCCGGTCAGGTAGTGAAGCGCGCAAGGTGGATGTGGATGACGAGCCTGCCGACTCGCGCTCGACATCCGGCTCTGCGGAAAGAGGGTCAGCAAGCCGTGACATCACGCCGAACACACATTACTCGGCCAATGGAACGGCGGAAATGTCAGAGCGTGAGCGGAGAAAACTCGCCAAGGTTGAAGAACTGTTCTCTAAACAGGATGAGCAAGCTTCAAGCAAGCAGTCGAAGAAGAAGCGTAGCAGTGCTGGCTCTGCTCTCAACACACCAAGTGCCACTTCGTCGAGGCAACTTGGTCTTCCTCCTACAAGTCATTCCAAGTATGCGGATTCTGGAACTTCGAAACAACCAGGTCTGCCATCCGCAAAGTCCTCAAGTGGGAAGCGACCCAAACCTGTTGCTACATCAAGCACTGCCAGCAAAGGGTCTGCAAAGAGGGCCAGGACTCCCAAATCGGTCTACGTTGATTCCGGTGTACAGTGTGACATGTCGGACGAGGAGACTGCACGACGCCCTGAGCCCTCGCGTATCAAACGACCCTTCGTACCACTTCAACAGCGTTTGTTGCAAAGGTGTGCTCGAAATAACATGCTGAACAGGGATTCTCGACTCAGTATTCGTGCAAAGGCTATTGAGGAAGAGAGCAAAATGGACGTCGATGCTGGCAAAACTGAAGATCGTCCGTCGACGCCGCCCAAATCCATTTCTGATGAGTCGAAACCGCCTCCAGCTGAGACGGCTCCCTCGCCCACGCTGTTGAAAAAAGACAGCGATGTGGACATGAGTGATCTCCCAGCAGATTTGGCGGAACCAGGCGCCACTGGTGGAGACCAACCCAGCAATGATACCCAATCGTTAGATCAGCCAGCCACTGTTTCGAGCAGTCCACATACCTCGCGGCCACTTGCAGAGTCACCAACAGAAACAAAATCAACAGGAGCAGCAGAGTCAGATCAAGCACCACCACCTGACCATTTACAACCTTCACGATCTGCAGAACTTTCAGAATCGCCAGACATGCGTGTCTCTATGCCTCCACCAAGTGCTAATCCTTCTGCCGCCACACAGCAGGGCCCCAGCGCTGCGTCAAACAACGGCGTCGTGCAGCCGCCCGCAGCACTTGGACCAGGCGGGACAGCCGGACCAATATTCTCGCCTTCTGTCACTGCGGCTGTAGCGACTGGCCCTACGCGCAAGAAGTTGAGTCTGAGTGATTACACCAGACGGAAGAAGGAGCAACCTTCGGACAGCAAACCTGACCGGGAAAGCTCACCGGCGTCTGTTGCTTCAGGCCCAACTTCCGCTGCTCCTGTACCTGCACTTCAGGCGAGTAGCTCGGAGATCAAGAGCGCTCAGGAGGGTGGAAGCGCCGTCGTCGACGAAGACGTGAAGATGGACGACGCGGCACCTTCGTCGAGTGCATAAACAGTCTGGTCATTCACTCTTAGAAATCATTTGAACTTTTCGCAGCGATGGCGTTGATCGGAGCGTTTCCTGTTCTTTTCTTCGGGGTCTGGATTTCGGATTGTCACAATTACTTCTTCGCGTGCTCACGGAAATGGGAATGTCAAGACTACTATGGTGGGACGGAAAACACGAGGGCGTTGTGAGGAAAATCTTTTTTTTTTGCTTTCTGCTTTTTCTCTTTTGTTTTTGGGTAGATTCCTTCTCCCATGACGAGGTCCGGCGTTTGAAGGTGTCTCTTTGCTGAGACGATGGTGGGCGGACAAACAACCCTCTTCTACTACTTTGGAGGATTCGGGAGTGAGAATATTCCCTTTCTCTTTCATGCCATGCCCAGCGCAGCCCAAATCAACAAACCAACAACAACGACAACTGCAGGCAATGCGCTTCTTCTAGTTAGCCTGTATAACGCCGATTCTGCCAAATGTATTCTACCTTTTTGTGTCAATTCCACCTCTCCCTGGCCCAAGAATGTTATATCTCGCCCTGTCGAGTGACCACCCATAGGGGAAAAGCCCCCAAAATACCAACGTCACCAGATTTATACAATGAATGAGCACAGATTCGGGTAGGTAAGCAACACTGCGTTTGACTCATTGCATAGCTAAAAGTAACCCAGGTAATTTCGTATTCATGCTTTTCCTTGCCAAACGCAACACACGTGTAAAAGTACCTAAGCAAGAACTACCGCCACCCTTGACTCGAACTCCTGTGATCTTCATTGCTCATGCTCTCAAAGGTCAGATCCCAATTGTCGACTTCTGCGAATTTCCGTCGGGCTTCTTCGAGTTCTTTGCTGTGTGCCACCTCTCGCATGGTCAGACTCGTCTCTGTCTCGTCCTCGTCTTCGGGAGACGAGTCGTTGGCAGCCTCGTTCTCCTTGTCTGATGTCGCAGTGGTGCGGTCGTAGGTTCGAGTGGGTTTGCCCTTGGGTCTGGGTTTTCCTTTGCCTTTGGTCGGAGGTGGGGGAGCTGGGGTTTTCCGCGTGGGTTGTGATTGTTTTGATTTTGTTGTGGTTGTCTTTTTGGTTTTTGATGTGGCGGCAGCAGCTCTGGCTTTCCTGCGTGGTCTGCCTCCCAGCTCGTCTTCGTCTTCGTCTAAGTGAGTGATGTCGAAGGCTGTGGCTTCTTCATCCTCATCTGACGAAATGTCGTACTCTGTGCGTTTGGCCCTCGTCGATTGTAATCTTTGCGTTCGTCGGGGTAGCAGTGCACGGAGAGTTGCTGTTGATAGTGATGTGGGTTTTTGGTTGCCTTTACTTCGCGTTTTGGCTGGCTCTGGCGGTGGTGGCGATAGTTGTGTTAAGGGATCGGCGTAGATGTCTGTGCCTTGAGTCTCTGGTATGGGCGATGCGATTGGACTGCTGCTAGCGGGTTCGGCCATCGTTGCGTTTGGTATGTCGAGATCGTCGTCTTGCTCATCTTCTTCTTCATCCTCTCCTTCTGGTGCCCTCTGGTTGAGCATGTGTGACCGTTCTTGCTCTTCAGTCGAAGGTACGGCAAAATCTGCTTCTTCGGTCCCAGGAACCTTGCGAGTAGAAGAAGGCTCGGTTGGCGGTGTTGAGTTTGGTGAAGAATTGATCACTTGCACATCGGACGTGACAGGGTTTGGTGCGGGACTAGCTTCTCTCTCTGACGCGTCTTGCTCCTCCAATTGATGCTCGTCATGGACCGAGGGCAAAGTCTCTTCCTCCGCAGGTGGTACATCCGATTTTCTGTGTTTCCTCCTCAAGGCATCCAGCGCCGAATGTGGGCTCTCCAGGTCGTCCGATTTTCGCTTGGTCCTCTTCACAGCCGGAGTAGTCGCTTCACTCTTCTTCGCAGACACCGATTTCTTGGTCGAAGCCTGCTTTTGCGTCTTGCTAAGCTGCAATGGCGTTCCCTCGGCTTCTGGTGCAAAATCGTCTTCGCCCTCACTCGCGCTTCCAAGGTCGAATACACTGGTGTCCTCCACGTCGTCGTTGTCCTGCTGCGGCTGCGCGCTTATGAGAGAGGCTTGCACACTCGATCTACGCTTGCGCACCATCTCTAACATACTGCCTTGCCGGGGTCTGCGTTTGAAGTTCTTGAGCGCGAGCATGCTTGTTTCGACGGCGGGTCCTGGTGTTGCTGATGTGTTGGTTTTCTCGCGTAGGATTGATCGTCCTCCTCCTGCTGCTGCAGTCGGCCTTGCGGGCGTCGGCGCGGCGCCGCTTCGAAGTCGAGCCATATCTGCGTGCGATTGGGCGTGTGATGATAGTATGGTCGCGTGCAATGGGCAATATTGTCGTCCAGTGTCGCGTCTCAGTCGCTGGAAATCGACATCCAAACGCGTCGAGCTAGGGTTGGGTGATGACGCCTGGAGAAATGCGCCCGCACGGCAAAAGTCGTGGCTGCCCGCGAATGCGCTCCAATCAAGTGAGGCGAGACACGCTCATAATGATGCATGTCTCGCAGATATTCCGCCGTCCTATGCTGTTAGATACCGCGCAATGCACTGCCGCTTGATGTTCTGAACGCAAGGAGTATACTGGCTCGGTCAGATGTCGTGCACAACATCGCTACGTGCTTCTTATGAGTTTGATGAGCTTTAACGAACATATCTTACAATCAGGTGCAAAGTGCGTGCTACGTATTTGCCATGATACTTCATCAATATCACTCTCCTTTCACTCTCAGACATGTCAAGCATTCAGAATATGACAACCCAATTCACGACACAGAGATGATCATAAAACAACTTTTCAGCTACCTGCCCTGCCAGCAATGAGCTAGCTCTAGAACGGACCAACATTCATCTTTCCCTCCATCATCTTCTCCACCATCGCGCGACAAATCGGGTGGTAGAACTCCTTGTTCTTTTCAAACGACTCATGAGCAAGCGGTGCATCGACCTTCAACAGCTCCTTGTACAAAGGACGAACAAACTTCATCCTTCCCACCCTTCCAGCCAAAGCGGCAGCATCCTTGTAGAACTTGTCGGCCTTGGCCTTAAGTGCGACGACGTAGAATCTGCTGACGATCTCCACGTTCTTGGAAGCTGCGAAGGCATATTCCTTGCCCATAGTGTCGACCAGGGAGGCAGAGAGTGGGGAGGGAAGACCTTGGACTGCTTCGAGGAAGACGTATTTTTGCTGGGAGGTGAAGGCCGAGAGGTCGGCGGCGCTGGGCTTGAAGTCGGATTTTCCCTCATTGAGAGCTTGCCATTTGTTGGCGAGCTCGAGGCATGCGTCGGCGAGGCTGGTGTCGAAGGCGGGCTTCTCAGGGAAACCGGGCTTGTAGAAGATGGCGTCCCAGTCGAGGTCGTTCAACTTCTTGGACGCATCAGCGTCAGATGCGAAGAAGTCGAGGAGAGTCGCCTTGAACTCGTAGGAGTCGAGGGAGCGTCCCTTGAAGGTGGTGAAGTAGTGAGGAATCTAGATTTGCTGGTCAGCAACATGTTACATCTCAGATGATACGCTTCATACTTACAAACTTGTCCCACTTCTCAATACCAACCATTTTCTCAAGGTGGTAAAGGAAGACAAAGCCCTTCTCGTAAGGAATGCTCGAGAAGGCATCATCGGGATCCTTGCCCTTAAGATCGGGGATCAGCTTAGTGAATTCGTGGTCCTCGCCGAACTGAGCGATGCTATCAGACAAAGCCTTCCAGCCAAGAAGGGCACTGAAGTCACGGATCTTGTCATCGTTGTGGACGGCGCCCTGAATGCGGCGTTCAAGGTAGACGGTCCAGCCCTCGTTGAGCCAGAAGTGCTCCCAGCTAGCGCAGCTAACAAGGTTTCCGGACCAGGAGTGGGCAAGCTCGTGAGCGATGACATCGACGTTTGCCCTGTCTGCGCTGATCAAAGTGGGTGTTGCGAAAGTGAAGACTGGGTTCTCCATACCTCCGTAGGGGAAGGATGGAGGGAGCACCAGGACGTTGTATTGGGTCCAGGCATAAGGGTAAACAATCTTCTCAGCAGTCTGGATGTATGCTTCAGTGTCGGCCTCGAACTCCCATTGGCAATCGGTGAGCTCTTCGGGGCCGGTCCAGACAGTAGAACGAGGTCCAATCGAAGCAGATGCCAAGTCACCACTTGCGATGGCGAAGAGGTACGCAGGCATGGGAACTTCCTGGTGGAAAGTGTACAGGAGCGTGCCGGGCTTGCCATCCTTTCCAGCCTCGAAGTCCCTGGCGCCAGTCGGGAGACCAGATGCAACCACGGGCAGAGGCGAACGCAGGTTGAATGTGTAGGTGGACTTCACATCAGGCGTGTCTTGGCACGGAAGAAGGGACCTGGCGTGGATAGCCTGGCATTGGGAGAACATGTACGGCTGCTTCTTGTTGCTGGTCTGGGCCGGAGTCATCCATTGGACGGCAGTGCAGTCTTTGGTGGTCGAGACTTCGATGTCCACTGTGACCTCAGAAGATGAGGCGACGTCCTCCTCAGCAAGAGAAATGGTCAGAGGCGAACCGTACGGCTCGGTGCGTTTGGCGGCGAGCTCCCAGTCGACCTTCTTGCCAGCAATCGTGACGGCAGAAACGTCGAGGTAGCTGGTGTCAAGGACAATTTTGCGTTCGTCAGCGAGCTTCTGGAGCGTCAATGAGACGCTGCCGTTGAGACGCTTCTTCTCGAAGTCAATCTCATAGTTGGCCGTGGTGTGTTGAGTCTTCCAGGCATTGTAGTTGGAGAGCGTGTTCGGATCACGGGCTGCGTGAATGCTAGCAGCAGCCTTTTCGACCGCGGCGTCTGAGATGGGCCTCATGACCATAGTTTTCGAGGGTTGTACAAGGCCTTGAATGCCGTTCTTGGTCTGCCTGAACGGGTAAGAGAATCCTCGAGCAGTAGACGTGAGTGTGCCTAGTAGACTGTTCACTGTCTTGTTGCTCATCCGGTATCTTTGCTATCAAGTATGAGCTGCACAGTCACTATCTATGACTGCACTCGTGACTGATCTATGGTTTGGGACACCGTGTGAGCTCATGTCTATTGGCGGCTCTTCGTAACAGCGGGACCTCAGATCGAGCTCATTGACAGTGGGCCTCGGCTTTAGACTAAAAGGGTATCGTCGCCGAATTTGCGTATTCTTTTCAGGGTTTGGGGTTACTGCTTGCACAGCTATTCGAGCATTCTCATCAACGACCGTGGTGGCAGGGTCCTAGGACTATTTTACGATATAAAGACTTGATGCCATTGCATCGCGAGTAGTGTCTGGCGCCTGCTGTTGTCGTAATTTTAGCGTTGTGGACCATCTCGGCATAATTTGTAAATTTCACATTTCACATACGAAGCTGCGGCTCATCTGTATCTACGTGTACGCGACCATCTAACTTCGACTAAACGTCCCTACATATGGCCGGAAATGGGCGGCCAGAAAGGCGACACACACCCATGACACAGCTCTAGAATGTATCTCATGTGTTCATTACATCCTGGCAACAGTGCTACGCTACTACGTCTCTTTAGAAGTTGGAGGGACCAGACGCATGCATGCATTGGACGGGCGTGGACTCGGAGTTCAACAAGGACTCGCACTTCAGGAAAATCTTAGGTAGTAACGGTATAAATTTCTCTTAACCAGACATAAACCACCAGACCATCCTCAATGGCATCGCGAAAGGCCACAATAATATACACATGACGCCAGCGACCGCATCGAGCAACTTCCATACCGCAGACACAATTATCAATACTCCCGCAACTTGTCCGACCACCGCAAGCAATGCTTTTGACGCTGCAATCTTTTCTTCGACGGAGGTGGCGGGATTCGTGAGAGTATCGATCGTCGCTGGTCTGGGTAGACGAATGTAAACATTATCGCCCAATCTCTCGTGCAACCGGCGCAGAGTAGCAAATGCGTACGTCAAAAGCACCGTGGCGTGTTCTGTAGGGAACGAAGGCGGGTCTTCCTCAGACGTGAACAGTGGTCGCACCTCTTTACGACTGCCCGTAAGCTGCGGACATGTGTTTGCATCCGGAGAGCGATCGCAGCCAAGTGAACACGATCTCTTGTCGGTGACGCGCCGGATTTTAGGTATGGGAAGACTGGCGAGATCAGGATGTATCAAGTGTAGCTTAGGAAGCTGGCTCAAATGCGTGATCGGCGCTGCAGTGTTCGAATCGTGGTCGTGGGGACTGGCAGACGCATAGTCGTGCAGAACTCGAGGAGTTTTTGCTTTGTGCCCACCACAGGGTTTCCTTGCCGCCGGCGTCTTGGGCGAGGAATATGGTGCAAACGATGCAGCTACGTGGTGCAGTTCTGCGCTCGAGAGAGCCACTCCGTCCAAGTCTCCAAAGCTGGGTGGACCACGCCTCACAACTGTGCCGTTTCTGGCGGGATAATGTCCTGGCATGCCATGGCTAGATGTCCTCTTCCTGCCTCTTTCACTTTCTGTCGCCGAGCTCTTTCTGATGCCGCAATTTTGTACGCATCTCTGATCCCAGCCGTCACCGCTGGTCTTTCTCGCTTTTCTCCTGTAGTGCTCAAATGCTTGTATCTCTTGTGCACTTCTTCCAGGGAAGGCGTATGGCTGAGGTTCACGTGCCGACGGCATGTGCACTACAAATCGGTCATCTGCATGCGTATCTTCTCCCACCTGCGGTTCGCAGCATACGATGTCTGCAGCACCAGCATTCGCGTCGCTCGAACGAGGTGACGCAACTCTGGATTTTGCATCCTCGAAAGACCAGCCTTTGCCACTGCTGCACCATTTCTGGGAGCCTCCGGCACTGATCTTTCGAGCTTCGTTTGCACGTGTCAATGCGGGACGAGCTCGCTGTGCACGAATTTTGAGAGCTTCGGCAGGAGATTCTGGAGTGCGAGGAGTACCAGCCAGACTTGGACTGATCAAGCCGGTTCGTGGGTTTGCAGCTCGTGCAGTGATATAGTCGTCGGAGTCTTTCATGCTCATTTTGGGTCGGAGTGGCGTGGTATCTTGACACTGTGACTTTTGGCGTGCTACAAATCTAGTCGGGACAGATATTTGTTTCAAGAGCGTCCTTCTAGCAATTGATTTGAAGCTGCGAGTTCGTAAAGATCCTGGGTAGTCAGAGAAATCTGGTTTGTTTAACGATGTCATTCACACCAGATGGGGACAGCTGCTGGAATGCTGCTCGCTGGCTAGGGGATGCAATCGAGTAGTTTCTGAACGGAATGCATTCTATTGTTAGTTTTGTGACATAGACCTACCATATGTTTCAATTTTTACATGTACTGGGACAGGACATTTGCCATTTCCTCGTATCATGCTTGCAACTGCACTTTTGAAGCTGCGTGTTCAGGCACGTGCCTGCCATCCTGTCTTTTTGTGACTCGGAACATGGAATGCAATGCAACTCTCAATTCTCGCTGGTCTCCAATGATCCAGTCCAGAATAAAAAATTGACAGTCACAATCGTTGAGTCTTGCAAATCCTCAATATTGCTGCCATTGCTTCTAGAGCATCTTGCTACTAGACTGAACTGGTGGCAAAGTCCAACGTCGGCTGTTCATAGCGGTTCGGCACAGGCGCATCGAGGCAACCAGGCATGATCGGGAGTCTCGTCATCGGGCACGATCGTCGTCGCCCACAGGAATTCAGGTATAACGATAGGGTCCCTTCGTAACAACATGGCAAGCACCGCTCTGCAACAACGAGTACATGGCGGCGACGAGGACAGCGGGCGTATGGCGGGACCTCGCTGTCACGACAACAATAGAGAATGCAAAGGAACCGAGTTATCCGTATTGGTGGTCCAAACCCGACAGCCCAAGACTGGCGGACCTTCATCGCTTTGACAAAGGCGTCGTTCGTAAATGGCGCATTTCGTCACAAGCAATCGTCTGGTTCCGAGTCTCGAGCCCGCCCAAGCCGAGGGATAAACGCGAGGCTGCCTTTAGGCGGCGCACTTGCTACGCATGGACCAAGGACTAATGCAAGCGGTACCTGACGGGCACAGGGCCACACACGTCTGCAGCCTTCTAGCTCGCCCCATCCGATGCTAGGCGATACGGCTGGACGGCGGTGTCATCGCATCGCGCGGATGAGCATCCTCGCACCTCTTCATTTGGGTGACATTCAGCCTGCACAGATTTGTGCGGTGCACGCGAGGGCGAGCCTTACCACTCGGCACTGACGGAATGCGTCAGCAGCTTATCACTCCGAAATTTTGTTCACCACGGCCGTAACATAAGCTGTGTAGTAAGAAAGAAGCTCGACCGACGTCCGGGCCTGGCACATGGCTGACAGGACCACGGCACGTGCTACGAAAGTGACGGCCACGACCCATGAGAAAATTGCTGCAATGTCATCTGTAGCAAGCCCGACGTCGCAGATGATAGCACTGTAGGTAAGTGCGTGGATGGCGGTTCCAGACACGCCCAAACTGCATGGACATGTCAAATCTGGACATGTTTGCCCGCTGCTGGGGTTGTGCTTTCAATCAATTTTCTTCGAGATTGGCAAGCCTCCCAAAAAGCAAGCCCTGTGGTTCGCGAGGCGCCTTGCCCGGCCCACCACACTCAATCTGCAGGTGAATCCAGTATCCACAGAGAAGTGCACAGAAGCGCTCTTCTCTGGAGTATCGGCACCAACGCAGGGACAGGACTACTAAGTGTTGGGAGCCCCACGGGCTCCGCCGGGGGAAAGAGGGATTTTTGGTTTGTCCGAATACCCACTGCGGTGCGACTACCGGCTGCGTCGATCCGCCAAGCGAACAATAGTCGTGTGGCCACGCTTTCACACTCGATAGCGGTATCGTGAGGGCAGTAGTGCTTCGCATCGATGGTAGGCAGGATTGGAGGACGGGCCTCTCTGGCGACAGCGCGCCGGTGATGAGCACGCACTGTGAATGCAAGTCATGACGATGCCCGTCATATGACAATAATTGAGGAGGGCTGGGAGGCGTTTTGAATGTGGGCACCCGCTAGGATCCCGCAAAGTGCTGTGACGTCTGAGGACAGCAGCAAGAGGAACACGATCAGAGGGTCGAAACCGGTGCCGGGGGAGCCGTCGAGAGGGTGTAGGAAAGACTGTGCAAGGCTGACCGCATCGCGAACTCTATTAATGCAAGGCGTTTGTGTACAATGATGCCGGGTAAAGGACGTTATCACATTGTCACACCCGAATAGCACACTCCGACTATTGATACACCTTCAGTAAGGGGCAATGTTGCTAGATTCAGCTAATGGTATTGCCTATCGTATTCTAATGGGGCGAAAACAATGCCAATGTCTTGACTGTCGCGGATTCGCAATAATACTGCAAGTTTCAGGGAGAGCAAGGGCGCATAGTTCATGACATGGTCTTACAGTAATGTTATGCTGTCCTACATCTGATATGACAAGCCCCCCAAACGGGGTTTCTCCAAGAAAATAACGTTGAAAGCCGGAGGAGATCGCAATACGCTCCAGCATTTGCCAAGAGAGGGACAACCCACCCCCGTATGTTTGAGCAGACCTCTTGGAAACACCAAGACGAATATGCTACGCTTCCAAGCCCTTTAGTGAGGGATGAAGCTCACGTTCAAGCAGCAGATCAGGCCGCGAGTCTCATGGGAGTAATGGGGACGCGAGGGTGAATTCGCAATGCCCAGCCAGGCACCCGGGAGTTGTTCGTAGTGTCTTTCCAGAACGCCCGGCCAAGCGATTGTCAAACATCAACGCGCCTTCTCGGCGGCTACGAGCAAATGGCTCATCTCAATTACGTGCAGGATCACGGTATACGATGACTATTACGGCAGGCGGTGAAGCGTGCTTGAAGACGATGAGGATGACTACAAACAGTAGTCTTCAACCGCGCGCACGCGAGCAGTGTGGACATGAAACGGTGGCCCGACGAGGCGATCATTTGACAGCTGGACGTTCTCCGTGGAGGGATGTGCGACCGCGCGATCTTCGGAAATGTCGCGCGCGCAGTTGTGCTGCTGCAGAAAGTGCCTGGGTTTGGTGCCGGTCCGACACTACTACCGAACACCGCAATAATGCACACATTGGACGCATGGTCCTGGTATTATCGCGGACCGGTGGTCAGGCTCGTCGTTGAATACGCACGCTGAGGTCGAGAGCTGGCCGCGCGAGCGCCGTGTAGGGCCGCGAGATGATTACTACAGGCCAACGGAGGCTATTGATCAATTACACTTTGCCAGCCACACCTTGTAGGAGTGCATAGCAATGCAAATGCATGGAGCTAGCTAGCAGCTTTGGCGGTGGCATCTTCTGCCGAGCCTGTCGCAAGCTGGGCCGCATCTTAAAACACGAGTCGGCTGCTTGTGTGAAGGAGAGGGCGGGCGGGCTGGCCAATGCCGTGGGCGCGGATTGGGGTTAGGCGCATGTAGAAGCACATCATTACCTGCACGTCGGCTGTTGCCCTGCGGCGACCGGTGGGCGTGGGCACGCATCGTGATCCGATGGAAAAGCTCATTATACTTGGCGACATTGGAGTGGCGCTAGCCCATGGGCCCCACCGAATTAGACCTCGCCCAGCGCCTAGTGGCCGCCGCGCTGGAGAGATTTGGGTGGGCTGGGAGTGGGCAAGCTATTTGCGATGGAGTCTTATTGCTGCAATTGGCGTTGATACGGGCAGATTGCGCGACGCCATTGGGATTGCGACCATGGGGAGAGTACCTAATACCGTGCTTGCCTCGAGGGCGCGGGCAGCGCACGGCCGTACGTCAGCGCGAGGTGGTCATCGGCGGCCATCCTGTCAGTGGTTAATCAATCCGTTATGATGCGCCGGCCATTGGACCAGTGGACGTGGGATGCGCTGCCAGCGCGATCGCCCCCGACGTCATGACCTTTGGGCGACGGCAATCGACGGCGATCCGTCGCATGCGAAGGAGGGCGGCGTTGCAGGAGTTGCTCAGCTTCAAGCTTCCATGCAGCCAGGGTAAGCAAGCCAGACACGCAGACGCAGACGCACGATAAGAGAGCGCCGATGCACAGACTTTGAGTCGTCGAGCGGCTAGGATGGATGCAGCATAGTTTGGCGGCAGCGACGGCACAAGGCTCAAACAGGCCAATGAACATGCGCCTTTCGTTCCTTCTTCGGGCCCATCGCTGTCCCCACCAGCAAACCCCAACCGTCGCGGCGTGTCTTGCGTGAGGACGGCGCTACCACGAGTCGCGCCGCCAGCCGGTCGCCGGCGACCAGAAAATCGCTCACGCACAAGCAACGCGCAGGGCTCGTGGCCCCATCGCGCCGTTGCTAAGAAATTCTTCGCCGTGCCAGGTCGTTGCGCGAGCGGGTGCCCAGCGGTCGCTCCAAATTCCGCTTAGCCCATAGCAGCATTAGACTCGGCCGTGCCCGCAGCGCATCAGCCTTTTTCGCAAGCTGCCCGTCCGCTTCAAAAGTGCTCCCCTTCCCTCTCTCCTCATCGAAAGTATCACGCCAACTCTCCCCTCTGCCATCCACCTTACATAGCGACCATTTACTTGGGCATCGCTATCCAAGATGGCTGCTCCCCGCGTTAGCTTCGGCGAAAAGGATATGGAGAACGGTGGTGATGGTGCGGCCGAGAGGTCCCGCAAGTGGTCGCAGGCTCCCGGCAACATTGAGGATCTCGGTGAGAACGACACGCCTCCACGGAATCATCGCATGCGGCGCTGCTAACACATCCCCTCAGACGAGTACACTGCTCTGCAGAAGTACATCTCTACCTACAGAGATCCCAAGGCTCACGATGCCGAGGCCGCTGAGGCCAATGCTGCCGATGCTGGCAAGGGCAAGGCCTGGTGGCAGTTCTGGCGCTCCGGCAACTCTGGCAATGCCACTGGTGCCGACCCTGGATTCGTCCCCGACGAGATGCTCGAGGCCGATATCAAGCAGGGTATCACCTCCCACGAGGTTGAGGTCCGCCGCAAGCGCTACGGCTGGAACGAAATCACCACCGAGAAGGAGAACTTGTTCATCAAGTTCCTCGGTTTCTTCACTGGTCCTGTCCTCTATGGTACGTCTTATCGTCATCGCCTCTGGCAATGCATCAGGGTGCATTATCTACGCTGCTTGCCAATGGCTCCGTGGCGACGTCGTTTGTTTTGCTTTTGCAAGCTTTGATCGCGACGCGGAGCTATGACCAGCATATGCACCCCGCCCCGCTTCCCGAGACTGCTGCAATCTCCACGTGCATGGCGCTAACAATGCACAGTTATGGAACTCGCTGTCCTCCTCGCTGCCGGTCTTCGTGACTGGATCGATTTCGGTGTGATTATCGGTATTCTTCTTCTTAACGCTGTCGTCGGTTGGTACCAGGAAAAGCAGGCCGCCGATGTCGTCGCTTCTCTTAAGGGTGACATTGCCATGAAGGCAACTGTCGTCCGTGATGGTCAGGAATTGGACATCAAGGCCCGCGAGCTCGTCCCCGGTGACATTGTCATCATCGAGGAGGGCGAGTCCGTCCCCGCCGATGCCCGTCTTATCTGCGACTACGACGCCCCCGAGGACTTCGCCAAGTACAAGGAGCTCCGCGAGCAGCACGCCCTCAACCCTGAGGAGGACCCTGCCGGCTCTGAGGACAACGAGGATGAGGGTGAGGGTGTTGCCCACCAGGGCCACTCCATCGTCGCCACCGATCAATCTGCCATCACCGGCGAGTCCCTCGCTGTCGACAAGTTCATGGGTGACATCGTCTACTACACCACTGGTTGCAAGCGCGGCAAGGCCTACGCTGTCTGCCAGACCTCTGCCAAGCACTCTTTCGTCGGTCGCACTGCCACCCTTGTCCAGGGTGCTAAGGACCAGGGTCACTTCAAGGCTATCATGAACCACATCGGTACTGCTCTTCTCGTCCTCGTCATGTTCTGGATTCTCCTTGCCTGGATCGGTGGCTTCTTCCGTCACTTGAAGATCGCTACCCCCGAGGAGTCCTCCAACACTCTCTTGCACTACGCTCTTATTCTGTTCATCATTGGTGTCCCCGTCGGTCTTCCCGTCGTTACCACCACCACTCTCGCTGTCGGTGCTGCCTACCTCGCCAAGCAGCAGGCTATTGTTCAGAAGCTCACTGCCATTGAGTCCCTTGCTGGTGTCGACGTTCTCTGCTCTGACAAGACCGGTACCCTCACTGCCAACCAGCTCTCTATCCGTGAGCCCTACGTCGCCGAGGGTGAGGATGTCAACTGGATGATGGCTTGCGCCGCCCTCGCTTCTTCCCACAACATCAAGAACCTCGATCCCATTGACAAGGTCACCATCCTGACCCTCAAGCGCTACCCCAAGGCCCGTGACATCCTCAAGGATGACTGGAAGACCGAGAAGTTCACTCCTTTCGACCCCGTCTCCAAGCGTATCACCACTGTCTGCACTCTCCGTGGCGACCGTTTCACTTGCGCCAAGGGTGCCCCCAAGGCTGTCCTCAACCTGACCTCCTGCTCCAAGGAGACTGCCGACCTCTTCCGTGACAAGGCTACCGAGTTCGCTCGTCGTGGTTTCCGTTCCCTCGGTGTCGCTTACCAGAAGAACAACGACCCCTGGGTCCTCCTCGGTATGCTTTCTATGTTCGACCCTCCCCGTGAGGACACTGCCCAGACTATCATCGAGGCCCAGCAGCTTGGTGTCCCCGTCAAGATGCTTACTGGTGACGCTATCGCTATCGCTAAGGAGACTTGCAAGATGCTTGCTCTTGGTACCAAGGTCTACAACTCTCACAAGCTTATCCACGGTGGTCTTACCGGCACTACCCAGCACGATCTCGTTGAGCGTGCCGACGGTTTCGCTGAGGTCTTCCCCGAGCACAAGTACCAGGTCGTGGAGATGCTCCAGCAGCGTGGTCACTTGACTGCCATGACTGGTGACGGTGTCAACGATGCTCCCTCTCTCAAGAAGTCTGACTGTGGTATTGCCGTCGAGGGTTCCTCCGAGGCTGCCCAGGCTGCCGCCGATATTGTGTTCCTTGCTCCTGGTCTCTCCACCATCGTCCTTGCCATCAAGCAGGCCCGTCAAATTTTCCAGCGCATGAAGGCCTACATTCAGTACCGTATCGCCCTTTGCTTGCACTTGGAGATCTACCTTGTCACCTCCATGATCATCATCAACGAGACCATCCGCTCCGAGCTCATCGTCTTCATCGCTCTCTTCGCCGATTTGGCCACTGTCGCCGTCGCCTACGACAACGCCCACTCTGAGCAGCGTCCCGTCGAGTGGCAGCTTCCCAAGATTTGGATCATCTCTACTGTTCTCGGTGTGCTTCTCGCCATCGCCACCTGGGTCGTCCGTGCCTCCATGTACGTCCCCAACGGTGGCATCGTCCAGAACTGGGGTAACGTTCAGGAGGTCCTCTTCCTTGAGGTCGCCCTCACTGAGAACTGGCTCATCTTCGTCACCCGTGGCGGTCAGACCTTCCCCTCGTGGCAGCTCATCATCGCCATCGGTGCTGTCGATGCTCTCGCTACCCTCTTCTGTGTCTTCGGTTGGCTCGCCGGCAACCCCTACCAGGTTCCCCTCAACAACCCCATGTCTCAGTTCACCGAGACCCTCAACGGCCACACCGACATCGTCACCGTTGTTGTCATCTGGGGCTACTCCATTGGTGTTACCATCGTCATCGCCATCGTCTACTACCTCCTCAACTCCATTCCTTCCCTTGCCGACATCGGTCGCAAGAGCCGTTCCCACCACGACACCCAGATGGAGAACATCATCGGCCACCTCACCAAGCTTACCCTGCAGCACGAGACCACACCCAACGGTGAGGGTCGCTACCTCCTGCAGCCCAAGGCCGCTGATGAGGATGACGAGGAGTAGATTCCGTCCGATTTCTTTATCTTGCCTAAACCGGTCTCGTATAGCATGATACCTTATGCGTCTTTTCTTTTCTCTTATTGATGGAGACAGTACTGTGTTACTACTCTTTTCTTACTCTTTTTAGTTGTTCGGGGAAAGAGCAATGTATCGCAGACTGTTCTACATAATGTGTCGACTGCCATAGTTAGTGGTTGACCTTTTGAAATAATTTACCATAACCTTCTTGTGCCTTCGCCTCATCTCTAACTCGTCTTGATGTGTCTTGTATTGTCTAAACACAGTCTTGTATTGTCTAAATACAGCTTTCGGACTTTCTCATCATACTTGGCACCGAGGAACACTCAATTTGCCCGGCTAGGTTGTGTCACATGTGATTCATTCTTAGTACTTCCTACCATGAAGCCCGATAGTCAAGCACATCTCCTATTGAGAACTTCTACATAGCACCTCTTGCCTCCCATTCAACACTAACACCAATACTGTCATGCTAGCAACATCAACCTTTCGCCTCCTTCCCGTCTCAATCAATTAATCGTGTACCCCCCATCAACCACCATCGCCGCTCCCTGCACAAAACTAGCTTTACTGCTCGCAAGGAAGAGAATGCAATCTGCCACTTCTTGCGCCGTTCCCATGCGGCCCATGGGAGCAATTCCTACGGCGGGTTCCAGCACTTCGGCATTGGGCTGCGTCATGGGAGTGTCAATCACGCCGGGGCAGACGCAGTTGACGCGGATGAGGTCTTTGGAGTACTGCGATGGTTGGCGGTTAGGATTGGGTGTGGGAATGAGGTGGTGATGATGGAGGGGGAGGGCTTACGTCGATGGCGTCGCATTTGGTCATGTTGATTACGGCGGCTTTGGAACCGCAGTAGGCGGCTGTAAAAAGCAGAAGATATCTTGTTAGCAGTTTTGCTTTCTTGCGATTGTTTGTTGCGTCTCGAGTTCATTGATGATCACCGTGGATGACTTACGTGCTGCTGGTCGACCGACTACGCCCAGCTGACTAGCGATGTTCACTACGCTGCCTCTAACTCCTGGTCGGCCATCGTGACTGGGTAGTGGCTCTTGTGTGAGCATTTGCTTGATTGCGGCTCGAGAGGAGAGCCAGCAGCCGCGGTAGTTGACGGAGTTGATGAAGTCAAATTCTTCGAGGGTGGACTCGTGGGAGCGCTTGTTGTTGCTTAGCACACCTGTGTAGAATCGTGGTCAGCACTCTTGCCTCACAGGGTCAATACTCAGACCTTGGACGGCACTCACCAGCTCCATTGACAGAGTAGTCGATGCGTCCGAATTTCTCAACAGCAGTCTGAACCAGGTGGTCGATTTGCTCAGCGCTGGTGACATCGGTATTCACAGCTAGAACTTGAGCTTTGCCTTCGCCGATTACTTCGGAGATCAGACGCTGTGTCTTCTCGAGGCCTTGCTCATCGCGGTCTGCAAGCACTATCTTGGTGCAGCCTTCGCGAGCGAAGGAGACGGCTGTTGCTTGACTGATGCCTGGGTCGTGGTGAGCAATCGTCGATTGGCGCTCATCAGGAACAAGGTATACTTACCAGAAGCAGCACCTGTGATGAGTGCGACGCCGGGATAGAGGGACATCGTTGTAAGCAGTGTCGTCTTACAGAGTCGGGCTGGACTAGAGATGGCGAATTCAATGATGATTCTCAGTCGACGATTTAATGAGTTGCTATGGTTTATCGGGAATCAATTATCTGCTATCTGCGACAGAAGATTCCTCTTGGCCTACGATTGAGGTTGCAGCGTCATAAGAAAACGAAGTATGTAATGAAGCTGATTGCGTTACGAAACGAATGGTCTCCGCTTCTTTGCTGTTGCTCCGCATCATGACGCTTATCACTAGGGCAGTAACTATCGTCAATCTTCTATAGGCAAACAGTTGCCGCTACATTCTTGATACCACGACACAACATGAGCCAGTGGTACAATGTAAAAGGCATATTTGATGGTAAGATGCATCTGCCACATAAAGAAGATAAGGTTTCTCAGACCAGTCGAGACGATAATATCACGACCTTCGCGAACGATGTAGAACAGTAGGATTCTGCTGAGGAACATCTAGTTGGCAGTGAAATGCTATCTATCTCTATATCTATCTCCATATCTCAGAATTGTTCCCAAAACTCCGCACAAATTATAAGGTGAGCATCTCCCGAATATCAGGTCTAGGAATGGTCTAAGCCCAAGCCAAGTGGCCGCCATCAACACGAATATCAGCGCCGGTCATCCACGCACTGCCAGATGCCAGCAGGAACACTGCCGGAGCCTTGAAGTCCTGCGGCGCACCGAGACGATCGAGCATAGCACCCCTCATCCAGGTCTCGTGGATCTCTGGCTCGTCGTGGAGGAGTTTGTCAGTCATGGCGGTTCGGATGTAGCCAGGCGACAAAGTGTTGACGCGGATGCCGTGCTTAGGACCCCACTCGGCCGCGAGAGAGCGGCTGAGCTGGTGGACGGCAGCTTTTGAGGAGTTGTATGCAGAGCAGTCGAGCGATCTGTTGGTGGCTTGGCCGGACATGGAAGCAATCATGACGATCGAGCCCTTAGTGCCACTTGCGATGAATTCACGAGCAGCATGCTTTGCCGTAAGGAAGGCGCCAGTGACATTGACGTTGAACATTCTGTTGAAGTCGGGGACGGTGTAGTCGACGGCCTTGGTGATCTGCTGGATGCCAGCGCAAGCGATCACACCTTGTAGAGGCTTGCCCTCGCTCTTTGCAGCTGCGATGATAGACGAGTAGACAGCTTCAAGCTCAGGCTCGTTGGTGATGTCGACTCTGTCGTATGATGCACGAAGGCCGAACGACTTCGCACGTTTTTGAAGGGCGGCCATGTCTGCCTCAACGACCTCGTGAGGAAGGATGTCAATGCAGGCGACACATCCTCCGGCTTCGAGGACCGCGTTTGCGAGCTCAAGGCCAAGGCCACGACCACCACCGGTAATCAAGGTAGTACCTCCCGCCAGAGAAAAGAGCTGAGGGATGGTCTGGTTGGCTTCTGTCTGCCTGGACTCGGGAACGACCTCAGGGAGAGCAAGGTCGGCGATGGCTGCGGGTGCCATTGTATAGTGTCTGTAGTAACGTTCGAGCAGGTATTGATGTGTTGTGACCAGTCAATTGATCAGAAGCAAGATCGTTAACAGAGGAGCGAGGATAAGGATTAAAGTGAAGACGGAAGATGTCTTGTAAGGCTCGAAGGCCGTGTTCATATACACCTTACCTGCTACTGTGGGCCGCAGTGGACAACAGTGTACGGTTTTTTCATGCGTTCTTGATGCGCACGTTATTTGCAAAGCACTGATACACAAAACACGTCCAACGCAAGGCCCATTGTAACATACGACCTGGGAAATCCGAAGGCTGTCCTCACGTTGAAGTGGTCCTACCGGGACGCTTGTACTTTCCGAGCCGGAGAGTCTGGACAAAGGTTGAACATTGTTGCAAGAACGGAGCCATCCGGTGCTTCACCGTAGCCTGCCACGGCGTAAGAAGCCTGCAAAATCTACGGGTTCATGTCGTGAAATCGCCATCGGTTACCGCATCGGGTAAGCCGAGGACCTCTTCTTTTCTTCCAAAAACTCGTCCATACGATGCCGGCGCTGCGTGGGTCAGGACAAGATATGAATTTTTAGAAGCCCTATCATCGGATTGCTGCCGTGATTCTGTAATGCTTCATGACTGGCTCAATGTCTCCATCGTAGCCATTGTGCGAGCGCCATCAGGCGGTGGACGTCTTCGTGACCCGTACTTATGGACCGACAGCAACCGTTCAAGTCTTCCCGTACTGAGATCTAAGTCAGTCGCAGAGTTACAGTATGGGCTACGGCGATATAGTGCCCTCAACATTTCCAAAGGCCAGAAGAATTTCAGTGAGGTCGTAATGTGCAGTCCAGGGAGGTATTGTACCGTACGATCGCTCTAACCTACGTTGGCGCTTGCGGTCCTAAGCCGTACACTTACAAGCGACCGCGATGCAAGGTCAACTGGTTTCGAAAGGCGTTGCTTCGTTGTGAAGAAGCTGATGAGGGTCTTTGTGTTGTGGCTCTCTCGAGAGACCTCAAGCCACGCTCGCTTCCTTGAAGCTTTCAGTCCTCCCTCCCCCGCTTCTCTGCAGGCAGGCATCGCGGATTCCTTGCTTACGGACGCAGCGAACAGATCCAGTCGGACTCTTGGCCGGCCTGCTCGCGATGTTAGTCTTGCTTACGCGCGCAGGTCACCTGCAGCTATTGTCCCGATATGCTCTGTAATACGATGGTAGAACTCTACGTGAATTGAGGCAGCATACTATTCACCACCCAACCCGCACCTCACGTAGCTCAGGCACACATAACGACAATCATGTCTCGCTTCTTTCCACACACAGACTATGCCGAAGACCAACCCATGCCATATACTATTCTTACAACTCACGTTCTGTACCGCGGTTTCCAGACCGGCACAGTTGTCGGACACTCACTCAAGCTCGCAAGATCATTGTTCTCCAAGAGTACGGCTCTGAGCACAGAAACGATACTAGCATCCACTCTCAGATCCACTGGCATCGGCGCTCTGACTGGCACTGCGCTCATGGTGCCAGGTCTCTACATACGAATGCGTGGACGCGAAGAGATCGAGTGGAAAGATCGCAGCTGGAGGTTGCTAGAGAACAAGAGCCAGATGGCGGTCGACGATTTCAGTGTGGTCGGCACAGCTGTGGGTGCACTGACCGGCGCGAGGCAGGTCATATCAAATCAAAGCACGCAAACAAAGGTCTTCAAAGTCGCCGGTGGAGCCGGCATTGGGAGTATTGTTGGCGTCGTAGTTTACATGGGTTGGTGGTATGGTCTCGGGGGAGGCGATCATTCTGCTATTGAAAAGTCGGCTGATGCTTGAGCCATTGCGGAGGGTCTTTTGCGAGGCGTGAGTATCACTCAGCTCTGCACTAGACTGATCTCATTAGGCAGTGCTTGTGTATAGGCTATAAACTGCGTCTCATGCATAAATTGGTTAATGAATGTCACTGTAGGCGCAGAATCTTCTTCCAAAACAAAGATCAATAAGCTGCAGAATGTTATATTCATCATTGGATATCCACGTAATCCACATCCATGTCGCCTGACTACGTAGAGGCAAGGAAAAAAACGCGAATCGTCACTATTTGCAAGTGACAATATTGAACCCTCCATGTCCACATTGAACAACTGACGTTGACGTCATTGCATCGCAGATCGCGACCCCCAATTATGTGCAACCACATGCAAGTAGAAGGTCCGCGTCGAGACGCGTCCTCACAGTACCAGGCACGATATATCGATCGACTATGAATGACTACGAGACGCAACGCGCGGCCAAAATCGCCAAAAATCAAGCTCTTCTCGCAGAACTCGACATCAAGCCTCTAGGTCTGCCACGCGATAATCGCCCAAAACGTGCCAATGGCCTCGACAAACCTACTGCGAAGAAAAGGCGTCTAGAGCAAAGCACCGCGCCATCCAGGATCTCAGCACGTCTTGCGAGCGCGCCGCTAAAGCCAAATTATACCGATGAGCCGGACATCAAGCCCGTCTCGCTACCACGATCTGTGGGCCGATCGACGAAGAAAGACAAGCTTGGTTCGATTATCAAAGAGGAGACGGAACCTTTAGTACCCGTGAAAGATATCGACGATATTCAAAAAGGATGGTCAAGTTGGGAAGCCACCGCGGCAGCACCGACGCGGGATGAGAACGCCGTGTTCCACTTCGAAGACTTGGAAGACTTCACGCCCAACAAGAGCCCGGAGGAGATGCTGCGCGAAGGCGTGTTTGGCGGCTCATATTTCCGACCTCTGCGTTCAAGAAAGCTTGGCATAGTCATTGAGGGTGATTGGAAAGAGTTGCCAGAACAATGGATCAGTGGTCTGAACGTGGAGAAGTATTTGACGAACCCGGAATACGACGCTGAGATCAACAAATTTCATCGTTCATGTGGACAGAGCATAGAGGAGTGGGAAGCCGCAGGGTGGATAAGTCATGAGCACGATGTGCGAGGATGGTTTCAGTGGTACTGCCGCTTCTTCCAAGGGCGGCGGTGCGATGATGATGACAGGCAGATCAGTCGTTGGAGGAAGTGCGTGGGCGAGACAGGGCGATTCAAGAGGACGTTGTTAAAACAGTACGCGAGAGCGGGTGTGCGGACTGTTGAGGATGAGAATGAAGATGACGAGAACGATGAAAGACCTGGCATCAGTCCCGTGGTGAGCCAGACTTGTTTACATTGGGCGTGGGAAGTACGCCAGGACGATCTGGATCGCTGGTATCAGAACTAGACGCACGAGAACCACTACGATTCTATTTGGCATGCCGAAAAATGCTTTAGACTCATGTGGCACAATGAGACAAGTATGACCTGATGCAACAAATGATACTAGCAACGATTCATGCAAGATACTCCACAAAACAGGTACAAAGGTTCTAGTCATCCTCCAGGTCTCTGTTTCGCGACAAGACATCGAGAAACACATCCTCCAGCGCCGGCTGGCTGATCGAGTAGTAAGATATACCTAACTCGTCCTTGTGGTCTTCCATCATATCGAAGATATTCTCAAGCGGATCGATTGACGCGATATTTTCGAGGTTTTCCACAACTTCTTTCTCTACCACAGATTCGCCAGATAAAATCTGACCTGGAATTGCGAGGCGCAGTTGACCACGTCGCGCGGCACCCGAAGCATCGTGAGTAGCAGTTCCGGGGAAATTCTGCTCGAACCAATCTCGCACGCTTGCAATATCCTTTGCTGTAGCATCGACGCCTTTGGCGAGAGTCAGATGCACGTGGTACAGACCGTGGCCATGTTGCTTGACCAGCTCTTTTGTCCCGCTAACGGCGAGTAGTCGGCGATCCAAGATGGCAGCTTTATCGGAGAGGGTTGATGCTTCCTCCATCGAATGTGTCGTCAATAGTATAGCTCGCCCTTTCTTGATAGAAGAGATGGCTCGCCACATGATGCGCATCGCCACGGCGTCCATTCCTGTGCTTGGCTCGTCGAGAAGAAGTACGCTGGGATTGCCAATGATCGATGTGGCGAGACTCAACTTTCTCTGATTACCACCAGATAGCTTTCCCGCTCGACGATGCTGGTACGCTCTCAATCCCACCGTCTCGATGACTCGAGAGACATTGGTCTTCACGTCTTTTACTCCTTTTATGCGAGCATAGAACGTGAGATGCTCTGTCACGGTCATATAATCCGTCGTATCGAATTGCGGGCAGACTCCGAGCAACCTACGTGCAGTGAGTTGATTCTTGCGAACCGATGCGCCTCCAACCAGAATATCGGATCCGCGAGACGAAGGACGGATGTTACCACGAATCAAGGATAGTGTAGTCGTCTTGCCGGCGCCGTTCGGACCGAGCAGCGCACATATTTCACTTCCGTCGACACTCAGAGTTACATCGTCGACCACTTGATCTGATCCGAAAGTCTTATCCAAATGCAAGATCCGAAGCTTGTCTTGTGATTTTTCTGCCCGTGAGACTTCGGCTCTCACATCGTCCGGTAGAGTGGCTTTGTCTTCCGGATTCCTGTCAAGGTCTTTGGAGCATTGGGGTAACGCTATTGCTGAACCTGAATCATGCCAGACAAGGATTGTGTAGAAGGCGAAGTTTTGAAGTACAAGGTACAGGATGGGACAGCCGTAGACTGTGATATCGCCTGGGTACGTGACGAATTCTTGGCTTCGGCAAAGCAGCTGTGACTGATTGAGAGTGAGCAGCAAAGATCTGAGTAGGTTTCCAGATGGAGATACGAGACCAAGTGTATACTGTAAAATGTTCAAGTTGTGCTGAAGTTGCTCCGCGGCAGCAAAAGTGATAAGGACCATGTAGCTGGAAATTGTCAGCCACGGACTCAAAAATGTGATGTCTGTGCAGCAGAAAACTTACATGAGGAAATATATCAAGGCAAATACAGCCTGACCGCCGGCGACGAATGCAAACGCAGCCAACTGGCTCGTTGAAAATAATGATACAACGTAAGCGAGTAGAATCGAGCTCAAGCCAAATAGCCATATAACGATGCAAAGGTACGCAGGAGCATACCACACATTCGCGAGCTACACCGAACCACGTCAGAACATTTGGGATAAATGTGCTTGAAGTTGGATAAGGACCTACCGATGCCAGGAGCACGATCGACACAATAGCAACGATGACCGCGAATAGCGCGTCGAAAAGCCAGTATGCAAGCCAAAGAGGCGCAGGTCTGACACCATTGCTGTAGTGTAGAGCACGAATATTGGTCAGGCGTTCAAAGGTAGGGTACAAAGCAAAGAAAGCCGGGTACGCACACATAGCAAAGGTGATGTACAGTACAAGCTGCAATGAGTCGCCTGTGCTGCCTATGAATGGCAGTGCAAAGTTGGAGAATTCGGCATCAATCGTGATGCCCATGAGGTAGGAATCGAAAACATTCTTTGCCATTGCAGCATAGCCGATATTGCCGTTGATTCGATAAGCCATCAAGGGCGCAGGATTCGATGCGATGTCATCTCCAAGATAGAAACCGCCTGGAACTACATCGCGGAAGTTGTCCCTAATATACTCACGAAAGTCGTCGTAGTTGTTCACGAGGCGCATTCGGTTGACGAAGGGCTGGTACAAAGCTGGCAACCGATCAACGGAGAACTGACTGGAAGGTCCAACAGGAACTAGGATGCCCCAGTATCTCTCTAAAGCGCCGAGAGAAAGCGTTTGCAGGTCGTTCGCTAGTGCACCACGAGAGCATTGCAATGGGCTGAAGCCTGCCAGAAACATGGTAGTAAGACCAGCTGCTGTGATTGGGATTACGAGCAAGAAGAGGTACGGCAGCCAGTTACGCCTCAAGATCAGTAATCTTTTCCGATACATAATCCAAGTCTGTTGTAAGAACGAAGAGCCCTTACCACTTTCAATGCCCACATCGTGGCGGTTCTTCTGTTCCTGTAGGTCTACCAATGCTACGCGATCGTCGCTGTTCGAACTATTACGATCGTCTGAGCTCACAAGAGATGGCATCTGCGACGACTCTTCGGCAAACTCTCTAGACAGCCTCAGGAAGACATCTTGTATTGTTGGGCCATGGATTTGCAGATCACGGATGCCATAGGAGCGAAGTTCCTGGGCTATGTTGCGCGATTCAGCAGAAGTGGTGGTGCCAAAGCCGTAGCCACCACTGATGTCGATTCGAGGCCTCAACGACGGGATATGCATTGCCTGTGGATCCCGCGTCACCACATGGTACCCGCCTCCGTGCATGTGCTTCAGTTCAGGAGCAGATCCTTGCACCACTAGCTTGCCTTTTGACATGATGACAATATCATCAGCTAGTGCGTCCGCTTCGTCAAGAGCATGTGTTGTGAGCAGAAGCGTCCGGCGTTCTCGCTCACTCAACAAGATATTCCAGATCTTTCTTCTTGATAAAGGATCGAGACCCGAAGATACCTCATCCACACAGCATACTTGGCTATGGCCGACGAATGCCATAGCGAGCTGGAGTTTGCGCTTCTGACCACCAGACAATGTCTTTGACTTTTTGCCAGTCTTCTTTCCGAGATCACAGGCCGCAACAAGGTCACGAAGCTCGTGATCAGTCTGCTGCCTGTCTTTTGCTTTGAGTGCGTTGAAAATTTGAACGTGCTGTAGGACAGAGAGCTCATCCCAGAGAACATTCTTTTGCGGGCAGAAGCCCAAAGCGAGATCAGGATCTCTTTCGATATGCCCTGCAGTCGTCGAGATCATGCCAGCAATCGCTCCAAGTGTTGTACTCTTGCCACTTCCGTTCGCACCGAGCAACGCAACTACATGGCCTCTCGAAAGCGAGAGGTTCAGGTCGTCAACCGCTGTGAAACGATCGCTCCGCGCGAAGATGCGTTTCCATAGACTCGGCGAGAATATCTTGGTAAAGTTGACGATCCGAAGTGCAGAGTCATCAATAGTCGAAAGAGCTTTGCGACATCTTTTCGGAGTACTGTACATGCTCCATTGGACGAAGCAGGCCAGCAGAGGGTAAATCACTATTTGAACGGCCAGAAAGATGTAGTAAACATAGCCGTCAAGGCCATTGTCGTAGAATCGCGAGGGATGGAGCTGGAAAGGAAGCAGGGATCCTTCCATGTCCGCTATTTCGATCTGGAAGAAGGTATATGTGGCTGGAGGAAACAGGCAGCCCAGTACTCCTTGAATGATTTCCGTCCTGGGTATGAACTGAGAAATAATCGCGAATATCAATCCCAGGAGAAGCGTGACAGTACCAGACAGTTGAGCCTTGCGAAACAAGCTCGCCATAAATACCGAATACCCGGTGAGTGATAGCCCTGTGAGCAAATGGAACGGAACTATAATGCTGGCAGACGTCTGCTCAAACATCAGTGTCGCAACTATAGCTCCCATTGCAAGCCAGCTAGGCATGTAGATGGCTACAAATGAGAAGTAGACCGACATGAGTCTGGCAAGCATAGCGAATCCTTGATGCGAAGTTAAGAGCATTGAATCGATGAGGTCCGATATGCCGAGTTCCCGTTCTGTCGCAAGATGGCCTGGAAGATGGTAAATGACGCCACAGATGCTTATGAACATTGTGACAGCAAGGTAGTTATTGAGCGCATACATGAAGAATTGCTGTATATCATCAGCACGATCCTGGCGAGTCTCGTATGTGAACGGGTATTCATATTGCTGCAAAGGAAATGGAATTCCCTCAATCGCAGCGATCTCCGCATCTATAGCGTGAACAAAGGGCAGTACGAAGATCTGAGCGTCGTTGGACTCTGAGTTGACGTATGGCGAGAGGCCCAGACCGAAGTCTGCACGAGCTGTGTATGCCCACACGCCGCCTTGCGCTGGAGAAGATTGGAAGGACACAGCTCCATAGCAAGGTGAAAGGCCAGTGAGGGTACTTGGGCAAAGATCGAATAATTCGCTCTCGTCAGAGATGCGATGCACTTCAGCGCCGGCGTCGCTCAGGCGAGTCGCGAGTCTGTCTATCAACGTATCGATCTGACCTCCAATGCCAGCTTCGTTGACGAAGACCACTCTGTTGCGCCTCCCCAGATCGGTCGAAGAATTGAAGACATCCGTCGTGATATCTCTGATTGGGTTGTACGACGAAGCGATGCCGTACTCAGATGGCGGTAAGAAGAAGTTGCGGACATAGGCGATGAAGAACATGTAGGCGATCGGTAATGCAGCTGCTCGCAGAAAGGTTGAGAACCAGCTGCGCCAAAGCACAATGGTGACATCTTTCTTGAACAGCGTCCATACCTGACGACCGAGTCGCATGAATGCCATGGTCTTCCTTGAGATCCGCAGGCAATGATTGGAAGAAAGTTTTATGTGACCAGCGTCGAGTGATTTAGTATATCAAGATCAAAACATCTCCTGAAGGGAAGAGATAAGCGGTACCCAATGGCTTCGACAGTAGAGACTTCCAGCGATCAGGGGCATATGCACCTGTGTGAGAGTCCAGGAAGATGTTTCTGCAGAACTGAAGCTCGTATATCGCCGCTCTAAAGAAGGATCAGTCGAATACTCCGAACAGATTCCACGCAGTTTGGTCAGTGCAGGAAAGACATAACGACACTTGAGAGGAATGTGGGCGGTAGCGTTCAGCCATCAAAGGACTACCTTAGCAGTGGCAACTGCATACACGAACACGCGTATCTGCGATAGATGACGAAGCATTGGCTTCACTATGCTGAGGCACGCCAAGTAATGTTCGGTGTCATACTCTACCAAGAGCTCGGGATGCGAAAGGACCACAGCGCCACGGCAGAAATGTGCCGTAGCGTAAGCAGCACCTTCCACGTTACTGGTAGGTAAAGGCAGTGCAAAGCATACCGAGTGCGAGATGCGGATTGCCAAGTAGGCCAAGCAAGATGCATGAGATCATGAATAGTGGCTATGCAAGTCGTGCATACTACCCTCGAACACATCAAGATGCTAGCATCGTGGCATTCGCTCGCCGGCACCTTCGACGGAAGCGCGAATCGTCTAATGGCTGATCTAAGTAGCGCCGATGGACGAATATGCGTATTCACTCGATGCGAGATGACCATGAATGAGGATACGAGGTCGAATCCTTCGGAAGCATGCTATGTGGGCTCCTACCAATCACAATACTGACTTCAATCGGTCCGCATCCGCACAGATAGACCATCGTAACAGTGAAAATGTTGCTATAACAGTACATGGTATTGCAAAAGAAGATGCAGCCATTTTATTACAGTAGGTGTAAGGCCAGCTCCGCTCAACATGGTGTTTCTCCGGCAAAAGCCTGTGTCTAACATGTGTATCAGCATACTGATGCGCAGCTATACTCACGTGCTCTAGAGGCTGTCTTGACGGCATCTTATGTGCTCTTGAGATACTGTATAAAAGTTACCACAATATCATGTTCGAGAAATGTGAGATGTCTGGCACAAGTTCAAAGGGGAAGGGCACGGATTTCACTTGCCGCGGTAGATGTCTGACGTCACTGATATACCATCGTCTCGCGTTCATTGTGTGCATTTATCGACGCGTCAAGAGCTCAAAGAGTATAGCAGTACATTTGCTTATGCACTCTCTCTGGTCAACGCTATCATTTGTAAAGCCAATCTCGTTGACAACCCCGAAGTACATCGTCAGAACAATCATGGAGACAGCAAAGCGACCCAGAACACTCGATTCTTTCTTCACACCACCACCGACCAAGCGATCACGGACTACAAATACCGACAAGACGAACGAAAATACCGCAAAGACTTCGTCACATCCAACGTATCCTTTCTCAATTCCTCACCTACCCGCCGAAGTCGTCGAAATTCTCAACTTCGCACCAGCAGAAGAGGGCAAAGTGATCAACGACAAGCCAGACCTTGACCTATTGTACTTCAGACCATACGTACCGAAAGAAATCTCTCGCGATCTCTTTGAATTCCTGCGCTCCGAGCTCTTCTTCTACAGAGTCAAATACACCATCAAACGAGGTCCAACGGAGACACTGATCAACACCCCTCGCTACACGACAGTCTTCGGCATCGACGACACCTCACGCTTTGGTGACGAAGGTCAAGTCTTAGATGCGTCATCCGGGAAGCCAGTAGCGAAAGATGCATACAAATGCCAACCACGACCCTTACCAGAATGCCTTGACGTCTTACGTCGGTTAACCGAAAACGCCACCGGCTACACCTTCAACTTCGCCTTGGTAAATTACTACGCCACTGGCGACGATAGCATCAGCTATCACAGCGACGACGAGCGCTTCTTGGGCGCATTGCCCGCCATAGCATCGTTTACGCTTGGAGCGCAGAGAGACTTTCTATTGAAGCACAAACCGACCGAGCGCAAAGACGAGTCGGAGAGCAAACCCATGAAACTACCACTCGGGAGTGGAGATATGGTTCTCATGAAGGGTAAGACGCAGAGTTGTTGGTTACACAGTATCCCGAAGCGCAAAGGTGGTGAGGTTGGTAAAGGTCGGATCAATATCACTTTCCGGAAAGCGATGGTGAAGGGCGGGACCGAGAATTACTATCGATATAACGTTGGTGACGGTGGAGTATTCAAATGGGACGATGCGAAGCGAGAGATGTTGCCTTGGAAGCACGAACAAGGATAGGCGAGTATGCGGCCAAATTGGATGATAAGAGAAAGAGATAGAGGTTGAACGAAACAATTCGAACCTTGAATACAGTTTTATTTCCACCAACGCCTACGCTAAGATGTCAAATTGTCCAATGCAAACTACCCCGTTGCTCAGCTGATGGCTGCAGCATCTTCCATAGGGGAATCTTCGGTAATGCCATTCGGTGAGTTGCCCATATGTTCATCCTCTTGCGCCTCCTTCGCGGCTGGCAGATCTATCACGTTCGGTTTCGCGTGGGTCTGTGGCGGTCTCCAGTCCCTCAGACTCCCAACCGGGCCACCTTCGATGATCACAGTGCGCTCCTCAACAGGCTGTCCCAGCGTAGTGCCCTGATATCTGACATCGATGGTCGACTTGCCCTGCTTGCTTTTAAGCACTTGCAGGTAATCCTCCGCTTGCACGACACCGCCTCCGACGCCAATGGTGGGCGCAGTAGCCGCGCCTGTCACGCTTGCATCGTGGATGAGGCCAGCGATGCGGCGCATCTCTGTGTGTTGAGAGCTCTCGAACCAGCGCATGAAATCCCGTACATCCTTCAAATCTTCCTCCTCTCTTCGCTTCTTCTCGGCTTGTGCTCTTGTGAATCCGCCATTCTCAGGCGCCTCGATCTCGCTCATGGGTCGGCGCATACGCTCCCTCCAATCCTCTTCAGCAGCGCTAGACAGTGGTGACAGGGCGCCGCATTCAGCTAACGCCATGCGAACGTCTGTGATGGTTGGCACTGAATCATTGTGGCTTGACCTGGCGTGTGCTGCTGTCGTGGAGGCCAGGAGCATGAGGTAGCGCTCGGCAAGGTTTACGACGGTATCGAGAACTGTGGGTTTGCTGCTGTGGAAACCGGCGGCACGCAGGATGTGTACGATCGCTGGTCGCAAGAGAGCGCGATGGAGGTCGTATGTTTGGCTTGACATGGTTGCGCGATTTGTGGCTCGCGACTTTGTTGTTGATTTTATCACCGCAGGATCATGGCGCGGTGTGCGGTTTTGTGTGAAGGCGCCGCAGCGTCAAACGGTCGGTGACAGCGGTTCGTGTTGGAGTGCAAGTGAAAGTCGTGGGCGAGCTTGGAAGCATGTGAAGAAGCCCGACTCGTAGTTGACCCTAACCCTTTCAAACACACGGTAGCATCATCATACAATTCCGCGTTGACGAAGTGCTATTGAAGCATGAAGACATTTAGAGGAGCGGATAGATTTATCGAAGTGCTACTGCATGTACCATAGCCGTTCTGGTGTTCACAGGCCTCGAAGTCGCACTTGCACCACTCTCAAGCTTGCAACATCGAGCTCCTTCCGCTTCTCGTTCAAGGCACTGGTATGAACCTCTATGAGACAGTCGCGATGCTGCCACGAGCAGACAGACCCATTGTTGACACTTGATGATTTACGTAGGAAACATTCCTGCCTCCCATTAGATGGAAACTTCGCTGTCGATGGAAGCGAGCTTCTCTCAGCTACAAAACCAGGTTGATAACATGTGTGATATTGTATACTACCACTGGCCGTACAGAAGATCACTCGTCCCTCTTAACAAGCATAACGGGCCCTTCATAGACATGTCTGCCCCAAATTGCGTAGTAAGCAATAGCAAAGAGCATTACACCGCCGTACATCGTGCTCGCCCAATTCATATTGACAGCCGTGACGGGCTGCTCGAGCGGCCAAAGCAAGAAGAACCACAGTGGGATCGTAACACACAAAGCAGCAATGTTGATCGGAAGCCCAAACTTGCCCAAGCTCCAACGACGCGGCGGCAGAGGTGGACCGAAAAGACGTCTGTGCACTAGCACTCCGATGGTGACGATGTATGAGCTGAGAACTGACACGCCGCCTAGGGAATTGATGGCGTTCAGCGCTGTTGCGCTGCCCAGATTGATGCATGCGAGAAGCGAAGTGATGACTAGAGAAGTAAGGACGGCTCTCATAGGAATGTTCCATCCAGGCGCAACATGCGAGAGCCAGCGACTAGCTGGGAGTCCGTTATCGCGGGCGAAAGACCATAGTTGTCTGGATGCCGTGGCTACTTCGCTGATACAGCATGAAGTTAAGCAGACGATGACGATGCCGACCATGAAGTTCGTCGCCAAGTACGAGCGAGTACCATTGAAGAAGACTTGGATGAAAGGCTGGCCCAGCGGAGTGTCTCTGATTGCCACAAGATCTGGACCCACGGTGAAGCATAGAGTGATGGCCATCAGGAATCCGAAGGCTGCGTTCGGACCGACAGTCCACATGATAGCTTTGGGCATGGTAATGGAAGCATCCTGGAGCTCCTCGGCTGCAGAGACGTTAGCTGTAATCTGTTGAAAGTCATCTTGTGAGACTTACACATGTGCACCGAGCAATCGTATCCAATAAGTGCGGTCAAAGGAGCAGTCAAACCGATCATCGATGACAGACCAGTATTAGGCCAACCGCCGTTGTTCTCAAAATTCAGCAGTACGTCAGACGCTTTCGCGCGAGGCGATAGCACCCACATCGGGATGAAAACCGCGAAGAAGCCTGCTAGATGTAAAATCAAAATGCAGCCTTCGACGAAAGGCAATCGTACTGCCAAGAAGGTGTTGAAGAAGATGGCAAAGACCATGATGCCAATGGTAAGCAGAGTAGCGTGCCACGCTTCAAAGCCGTAAGCCTCGTCGTTCAGCGCGATGAGGCCTTGAATAATACCGCCCACCATAAACGCAACTGAGGCCAAGAAGACTTGCCACCCAACGGCGCAGGTCCAGCCCGTGATATAGCTCAATATCTTCTGATACTTCGGAGGTGCAAACTCAGATACCCAGTGGTACTGGCCACCGGCTGTTGGACACCTGTTGATGAAGTTAGTTTCGCAGTCTGCAAGGTGGGACCTTCTGCATCGTGCTTACATGCTCGACATCTCAGCGAGAGATGCGTAGACTAACATCATGCCGAGTCCGATGGCGATGAAGCCCCAGAACAGGAGCGCAGTGCCGCCATCGTAAAGAACGAAAGAGAAAACCCTCGAGGTGATGTTAGCTAAAGCAGAGTGAGTATTGCAGGGTATTTGCTTACGGCAATATGACTTCCCAACTACAGATGACAGTCGATCCGAAACCCAACATAGTGATGAATTTAAAATTCCGCTGCGGCAGTTGTTAGTGCTGTCCTCGATACCCGGCGAAGAATAGCACGTACTCGTAGAACCTGCTTTTTGCCCAAGACGATCATGTCTTGTTGATCCGCACGAGTGCCATGATATTTAGCAGGCAAGGTATGGGAGATTGCGTCTTCCTTCGATGGTCCACTCTCTGGCGATTCCCCAAGAGCAGAGATGAAGTTCAATTCATCTTTGCCACCACCAAGCCCGGGCATCGTGGCGAGCAGGTACGCGCCTTCGCAATGGAGGCTTCGAAGAGCTTCAGACGGCCAAAAGGCGAGACAAGATGATACGCAAATGCGCCAAGATAAAGGATACAAAGAATGGTGTTAAAGCTTCAAGCGCATGGCACGCACGCGTTGCGGTTCCACAGGGACCTGGTTGAGATCTGCAAGAATCCGGGACCTGCCTTGCAGCGTGAAGAATTACCCGAAAATTGGGGGACAAGAGCTCTGAGTTGACAAGGCTGCACGCTTCTCGCTGGCAGTAGTACTACCGAAGTGACGTGCGTGTATTGGCCGCACCGAGAGCGCAGTATGGGATTGAGGACATACGCGAGTACGCGAAGGGTCAGTTGAGGGCAAGCTTACGAGCGAGAGTCCACAGCTTCCATAGCAGCAATGGCATAACCGCGGCTGAACGATCATAAGGCCTTCTTCTGGCGGTGCTCCATCTGCAGGATGAAGTAAGTTGTGGGCCGCATCCGCCCCGAAAGTAGTGAACAGAGGATATATTCAAGCCTTATGAGGCGTATGCACACCTCGGGCCTCGCACGACTGATTCCAGGCCGCATTGGAACATTCGTGGATGCAGCATATTCACAATAATCTTCCTCTGGAGTAATATCGCTCAACAGAGATGATGCCCGCACGTTCGACGATTCACAACGTTGCAATATGTGACAGGTTGAAAGCGTCCGAAGCCTCACGGGCACTTCTCCAATTCAGGGCACCGATCGACATTCGCACAACAGGAGCTTAGGGCAGAATGACCTGCATACAGAGTTTTGATCAATGCTGCCGATCTCACTCTCATTATTGCTTTCTGACACGCATACAACACACTCTTTAGAGCATCTATCGCTTCAACCAACCATTATCAAACAAGAACCTGTCACTTGATGGATGCCAGCGAGTATGAAGATGTTGCAATCGACCTGCTCCAGCATCGACGTTGAAGGAAGAGGGCGGAGATGGTGGATGTGTGGAGATCAACCAAGAAGTAAGTCCCTTCATCTTCCGTAACGGTCCGATACGCAGGCGAGGCGAGCTTCCGAATCGTTTAGCGAGTTTTGGTCCGGCCATGAATGTACATGACCCTGTCCAGTGGAAGCAGGATCGTTCTTGAGATATTCGCCTGTTACTGGAGGATCACAGCATGGCGAGACCATCAGGCGTCGCCTGAGATGTTTCAAGGGAGAACACATGGTTCGATATCTGCATCTAATGCTATTGGTTGGAGGTATATAGCAATGCCGGAGCCAATGCCGTGTCAAAGGTGTCGGATGTGGACTTTTGGGCAAGGACCACACTGCGATCTTCCCCCTGTCAGCCACCCAGCCTTGATCAGCGCCCCAGCGTGGAGAATCCTCGTCATTCGCTCACAGTCTGTCGTGCTCAATGGTTCGGATACAAGTGTTGACAAGAAGATCTACGAAGTTGTGCAATAACGACACCCTCGCCAATGAGAACACCACACAATGGTGCTGGCACGATGTATACCTGATCATAAACTCCTCCACTTCTAGAACGCACTCCCGAACCCTAAGGTGTAATTCTCGCGAGCCCCATAGTGGGACATATCATGTTTGCACGAGCTCCACGCATCTCATATATGCACCTGTGCGTCTCTCAGAAACGGCATGGCTTGACGGCTTCGCATCCCTCAACATGGACGCTGGCTCCTTCACCGTTCCACGAGCAATTTCCCGTCTCGGCACCTGGTCATTGGCCGTTGTGATCTGCTGCCGCAAGTTACGCAGCTACACAAAAGTCAAAGTCAACTTTGGTGGTCACACTGACTCTACGCGCCTTAGCTCGGGGAAAACCCTTTGGTGATCCGCTGCCACAGACCATAGGTTCGCAGACTGGGTCTGCTCGCCAGCTCGCGGATCGGTGGTGTGTGCGACTGCGCTCATGATTGCCTCGTGTTGTGTCGCTGCTACTACATTGTGCCATCCTCGCTCTTGCCCTTACATGCGCCCCAAAAATCTCCATCCTCGCCCCCGGGCCCCTCCAGCGGGCTGAGCGAGATGTCACAGAGCACCGAACTCTTCGTCCCAGATGGCTATTATCCACCATTCGCCGTCGTGACCGACACGGACCACAGCGCATATATCATTATTGCTGTCTCCTTGGGCCTCACCTTTGTCATCGTGTCAAGCTTGATTCGAGTATTTCTTAGGATTTCTTTCTCCCAGAGAGCGGGACTGGACGACACATTTCTGGCTGCTTCAACAGTAAGAATAAGAGCCTGCAATAAACATGAAAATGCAGTTCCTAACCATGGAGACAGATTCTAGCAACGATACAAGCCTGCATCATTCTAGGTGCCTGCTCGCGGGGTCTAGGTCGGTCAGTCAATCTCCTGTCACAAGATGCTATTGCCAGCATCCAGAAGGTAAATACATAGCATGGACCAAAGAAACCTCATACCTCGTACTAACCAAGATAGTCCTACTACGCCAGCAACATATTTGTGACACTGTCCCTTGCCCTATCGAGGTGTTGCATATTAATCTTCATCCTCCGTCTGACGCCCATCGAATCGCATAGACGGGTGGCCTACGGCATCATAATTGCAACGTCACTTTGGGCAATAGGTGCAGTCTTCTCGTCAGCCTTGCAATGCGACCCATCCCAGCCATGGACGCTCGTAGACCAGACATGCACCAACTTCTACACACGGCTGAAGACAGTTTGCATAATCGACGCAATCCTGGAAGCAACTCTTGTAGCATGCACAGCATTCATGGTCCGCCCACTAAAGACACCACTCTCCAACAAATTCGTGGTAGTCTTCGTATTCAGCTTCCGTCTACCCATAATCATCATCATCGCTTTCCGTCTGCACACCTTCGAAAAAACCGGCCTGAACGATTTTAGCTACGTGGAGACCATGTACATCACCCTCACCCAGACACAAGTCTACTACTCCCTCATCTCGGCCACAATACCCAACCTTCGACCAATAATCAACAATCTCAACACCCACTACGGCGCAATGGGAGAATCGACGCTCACAGGCTCCAACTACAACTCCAACTCGAATGGCTCAAACTCGAATTCCGGTAATCGCACTACCGGGACGCAACTCTCAGGATCCCGCAGGAACAGTCGCCGCAGCAGCTTAGGGAATGTAATGGCCATGGGTCCATTGAAACGGTTCAGATCGAAGGCTCGAGACAGCGCCCACAGTGGTGGGAAAGGGAACGGCAGTGGAAGTCGGGGCGAAGAATTTGACGACATGCCCGGGCTGGAAACCGTGCCCAGCATCGGTACGCAAGCAGTCGAGACAGGCTCAAGCGTACGCGTGCATGGTGGATACAGCGATTCTGCTGCGCGGGAATTCGACGAAGACAGGATCTCCGCCATACACGATGGTGATGGCGCAAGCCTTGTCTGCAACGAAAGCCAGCGGATGATCATCAGGAAGGACGTTGATATACATGTCCAACGCAATGAGCCCTGAGCCTCTCATCGAGAACAGCGTGGCTATGCTTCTAGTCATCACAGACGAAAACAACTCTGATACCCTGATCGAATCGAACCCTATATGTTATACAGCTTCTGCGACTTATGAAATTCAGAGCACACGATCCCAATTCCTCAATCATAGCGAGCGGCCCTTCCCGTGAATAACGAGAACCCCCCAACCTCCCCGAAATCGACATTCCCACACCTCCTCCTCCTACAAATCCGTACTCGGATTGAAAAGCACAACAGCATTGGCATAATCATTCGCCACAACCGTACAAAGCGCCCTCTTCGCCAAATTCTTCCACCCCGTATAAGTTGCACAAACATCCAGCATATCCGTCCTAAACCTCCAATCGGTCCTAGCCTTGTTGACAGGATTCCACTGCTTCTTGGCCTCGAAATTGGTATTGCCGAAATCGTGACGGTGGCATGGAGGGATAAAATTGAAACCGAGCGGACGGTCCGGGCTGAGGGTGCATTTGTTGGAGCGCCAGTCGAAGCAGGAGGGGGATTTGGCGTTGCGGGCAGACTCGAATTGGGTTATGGCTCGAGGGACGGGGTCGGTTAGAGAGTATTTCGAGCGGAATTGTGATGGCGTGAGTGGGCAGACAGGCTTACTGCAGTCGAACATGTTTTCTTTCAGTTTGGCCAGGGTGCACGCGTTGGCAGCGCGAGCTTCGATGGCCTGCACTTCTTCATCGTCGGAAGAGTCGTTGTATGCGAGCTGGTCGAGTTGCTCGAGGTCGCTGAACTCGGGGAAGATGTGGAAGTCGATGTCTCTCGGCTGTTCGACGGAAGCTGGGTGTGCCAGGATGGAGGGTATGAGTGCAAAGGCAAAAGGAATAATGAGCGCGAGTTTCATGATTGCTTTGAATATTTCGATACGTGGGTGGTCAGGCAGCTGGAGAGATGGGTAAAGACAATATGTTAGGGTCTGATGTGTTAGAGGTACATATGACAGGTACCGGATTGCTCATAAGTGGCTGTCTTCACGATAGCCTATTTCTTAGTTTGTTACTAAGGGTTCCTTTGGCGACAGCAAAGAGAACGGCAACATCCTGAGGCAAATATAATTCAATGGCATTCGCGCCTTGCATGGGTGGCATGACATCCTCGGCTTTCCAATGACACCGTTACACCCAAGCATGAAGTCCTATGAGGAAGTGACACCAACGAACCTATTTAGCGAGAGCCAAGACTTCTTCTTTGAGAAAGATGAAACCATCAGACCACCAGTGGACGATCACTGTGCTTTTAACAAACCACTCAGACAAACATTCGACAGGTCAGACGGAACAGCCTGGGTTTGAAATATACTCGTATGTATCGCGTGCTAAGGTTCAAGATAGTAGTATGGTCGTACACAAGCTTTCAGCCCAGTCCAGCCCAGCTTCCATCAAGCCGAACAAACCGAGGGGAGGAAAGAAGGAAGAATAGAGCGACAGGCAACCCCCAAACTTCATACCTAGTCGAACAGATAGCAGGCGTCGGAACATTCCGCAAACGGGGCTTCCGTGGTGATAGCGATAGCAGTAAAGAATAGAGAACAGAGACGCCCGCTAACCGATGCATAAAGAGCCAGTCCCAGTCCACCACCAGCTTCAGAGCAAGAAGGATCGTCTTAGCAACCGAAAAAAATGAGCTCGAGAAGTCAAGGTGCCGAAATGACCGGAGGGCGAAGAAGAGCTAGCTGCAGTATCTAGAGACGAAGCAGCCGAGTCGTTACGTGGTGACCCATGTTTGGCTTTCGCATAATCCCAGGGCCAAGAGAGTCCATCTAACCTTGCTTCTTCTTCTCCTCCTCCTTCTTCTTATCACCCTCCCACCACTCACTAATCCCATCCTTGAACTTCTCCCACAAACTGCGATTCAGCCGATTACTAAGCTGGCGGAAATTGTACATCTCGCCCCAACAATCGCGTCCCCACTCGCAACCCGCCATATTGACGAGGAAGTCACGTTCGCTCTCCTGATAATGTACGCCCTGAATGCCACACTCTTGTGGCTCGTCGGTCGGCTTGAGAGAAGCGCAGCCGCCAGCAGGCAGGCCGCGGTCGTCGCCGCATGCGCCTTGTGGGAAAGCGTTGATGCTGCGTTGGGGGATGAATGCGGTGTTGGGTCGGATCCACGGTTGGTTTGTGTAGATGTATTCAAGTGCGTCTTGTTCTTTGTGCTCCCACTCCATGTGACGTTGTTCGTAGAAGACTGGATCCCACCAGACGTCGAGCAAGCGATCTGTCCATGGGCTACGGCGAACGAAGAAGGAGCCGAGATTGAAGCCGCCGCAATCTTGAGGCACGATCAAGTTGATGCTTTCAGGGAGACCGTCGCCTGTTGCGCTCGAGGTGAGCGGGTCGAGATAGTTCTGGTATGTAGGGGCGTCAGGATCGCCGGAAGTACCGTTCGGCGGGTGTTGGATCTGTAGAGGGTTGTAGACGTTGATGTCGCGGTAAGTCGTGTCGCCAAGTTTGTTAAAGATATGTTTCTGCAGTGAGATTTGTGGCTCCATGATGAACGTGTTGAGATCGAGCCACCAAAACCTAGAGACCTGTTAGTATCAATTTCCGACCGACAACGCAGTACGACACACCATTCAGCTTCGGGGTATTTGCGCATGCTGTTCCTGATCACGTCGACCTTCTCCCAGCTTTCCCTCCATTCGTGTGCATAGCGTTTCTTCGTGCTCATGTCCACAATCTCCAAATCGTAACCCCATTCTGCAGCATATTTCTTCTTGTTCTTAACGCTGTCTCTTTCGATTGCCCACTCTCTTGCGCCTTTCCACTCCATAACGCCGCCACCCTGGTTTGCGCCTAGTATAATGACAAATTTTGATCCGCCGCCGAAGAGAGACGATCGTCTGTACCAATATGTGATTGCTGTGGCTAAATGTTAGCAGTTGTTCGACACTTCCGAAATGAAGAGAGCGATTCTTACGTTTGCTAAACCATAGCAGAATTGCAAATATTGCCAACACCAACATCGCAGCGTATTTCCTTCTTCTTGACATCAAAAATGCGATCCGTTTGGGCACATCTGCCCATGAACCACCTCCAGGTCTCCCCCTGGCCGACTTTTCCTTCTCTGCATACCGATCCTCTTGCCCTCCATGCGCAAAGTATGGTAATGATTCTGACAAGTTGCGCATGTGCCTGCTGAAGAATCCCTTATTTTGGCTCTGGTAGCTCGGGTAGCCATTTACTCGCGCGCTGTTCGCTTTCGCTGAAGCCCAAGTCACGCCTTGTGTCCCGCCATTGATTCCTCCATAAGGCTTACGTGGGCTACGACTGCGGCCATTGGACTCGTCGTATGGTGTGGTCAGACCTGGGCTACTCCAACCACCATCGCGACGTGGTGACGGCGAGCGAGAAAGCGACATGGGCTGTGTGTTTGAGGGTTGGCTGTATTCGTCTTGCTCTTCGTGAAACGGCGTGGAGCCAAAAGTTGGGGAGAGGAGCTTCGTGTTATCGGCACCAGGCGCATTCAACGAGCGACTTGGGCGGCGGCGGTGCCAGGTGCCGGCCTCTGCGGTATTTGGGGAGAATGCCAGGTTGTGTAGTCGCGCAGGGCACCGCTGCGGGCTGAAAGCAGCGGTGGTAACGGCGGTGGAGCTGAGATACGGGGTGGTGGTTCCTCACGAGAAGGTTCGAGGGCAGTTATTTTTGGCCAAGTTCGAGGTGGAACTCAGGGTGGTATGGAGCTGCAGCGGACGGGGGAGTGAGGCCGAAGAACGCGGTATGGGCCGAGCTGTCAAGACACGTGTGCTGGGAAGAGAGGGAGATGCGGCGTTGACGATGGTAGCGCGGTAGTGGTGGCAGTAGTGAGTACCTCAGACAGTGGCTTGGGAAAGGGATGTCACGTTGCCGGTAATTGGCTTTCTGTCTGCAGGCAAGCCAAGGCGCTGCTTCTGCTGTACGGCGCAATAATGTTGACAATGAGGGTTCGAAGGCGCGGGCGGGCTAAGGTTTGATAGCGTAGCGGGCGAGATCAAGTCAGCAATGCAACACGCCGCCAAGAGATATCGCAGGGCTGGATACGAGTGCTGGAGATGCAGCTGGGAAGAAAAAAATAACAAGAATAGATTTGATGTATTCAGGCGTATGAGAAGAACGACAGCACCGTCTTCGCAGCAGCACAAAGACAGGTGTGTAGTTCGTGTGATGTCGTTGCCGCTAGTTTCTCTCTGTACTACCGCCTGCAATCTCAACCAAGCCCCTTGCCCATGGAGAGATTGAGAGATCGATAACAGATGCCACCCCTGTCAATTTGCCTCTTAATGTTGCGCGAAATGAGCCGAGAGTTACCATAATTATTGCTTATGCGAATCATCCATAGTAATCATGACAACTGGTCTCAGCAATGCATGCGTATTCCTCTTTCGATGCCATCAATTATAGCCGACATGATATCTTCGATATTGCGCCTCGCGCCATGACACGAAGGCGGTAAAAGCCCTGTCAGACCAACCTTTAAGCAACACGAATCCTTTTTTCTTTTACCATACCGAGCTCGGGGTGGAGAGAAAGCGTCATCGACACGCGTAAAACGCAATCAACGTCTTGTACTTGAAACATTGCCCCAAGAGCACGCACTTATGTTTCCAAACACCCTTCACGTAAAGCTCTCGGTCTCCTGAACAGACGCGTTGCATACATTGCTCGTCTTTGCGTGAGAGCGGCCGCACGACTTATTATTCAGCCAGCCACTATATAAAGTTCGTGTTCTACACGCCTCGCTCGCTTCGCTTCGTACAGGCCCACATGCAAAGCAACTCAAATATACCAAGCGTGCAGCATCAATCATCCACCAACAAGCAGCAAATCACCATTGGTCAAGAGATCTATTTCAGCTCATTCTGCAATCTCAACCGTCTGTGTGCTGAAGTTACTGATGAAGACCACCAGCACCGCGCAATAAGCCGCCGAGGCCGCAAAAAGCTCCTGCCTTGTTGCTTTGGTCAGGCTTGACATCGCTGTGCCAAAGAGCAGCGTGAACACAATCAAAATGCCAATTGCTTCGAAAGGCGAGGCGTGCTGACTGACACTTGACAGCTCATACATCGCGACCACCGGTAAGATGAGCAACACGAAGATCACTGCCGCGATTATGACATTCACCAGCTTATCCACACGCTTCGGGGCATAATATCTCAGACGGTCGTCGGATGTCTTCTTTCGTAACTCTGGTGTCGCGAATATCTGCTGCGCGCTGCATCAGTACTCGAAATTGACCACATTGACCAGCGAGAGACTTACCTGGATTATGTGGCAATGCATCCGCTTTTGTAGGAAGTCGTCTGTCCTCGTGAGCATGCGCTCAACCACACCGTCAAATCCAGCACACTCTCGCCCAGAACGCAAAGTGACGAGGTCTTCCTTCCTCAGGATGTACTCTTTTTCGCGTTCTACCAAGGGAGCGTGGTTTTTGAACCAGCTCTTCACACTACACCAGTCTCGCGCAGATGGACTCTGCAATCCAGCGATCTCCTTTGCTCTTAGCAGCATTGTATCTGGGCGATTCGTCAGCTACGAGGCCAGAGGTTGAAACAATTGAGCTGCGCTCACCATATTCAAAGAGCTGTCTCTTCAACTCCTTTAGAATTTCTGGTCTGGTCCGATCGAATTGAAACCCCCTCCCCATGTCTGCTTTACAAGACTGTCGGTCGTCGCAACGCTTAGATCCAAGATTTCTGGCCGATCCCTGCTCTTGCTCCCACAAGTCAACGTCGTCAAGTTCTTCCTCAAGCGACTCTATGTCGCACTGTTGTGCCAACAGCACGCGCGACCGGAGAGTGCCAAACCCACGATACTGCATGAAGGCCCGGTCGCTGGATAAGAAAGTCGCAAGGCGTGGGTAACCATTTGGGCAATCTTCGACTGTCATAGAAGCAAATCATCAATTCTCGGCCGCGCATATGCTTGTGTCGGGACTTTGGCTTACGCTTCCGCACGACGGATTTGCGATCATCAGCGACAGCCTCTGAAGACTCTGAAGACTGCTCTGAAGACTCCTCCGAAGACTCCTCCGAAGACCGAAGTCTTCCAAACAACCGTCGCCATCTGCTGTGTTCTGTAATTGCGTTAGTTCTCACGAATCTGCCACGGACCTGGTATTGCCATCGGACTTGCTCCTACCTTTCTGCTGACAGGCCTCTAGGTCTTGAGAACTCGTCTCCTCCGTCGGGCTTGACGACGGCGTTGTGAACATACTATCACGCTTCTCGAAAGGATTCTCTGCTTCTGCCATTGGAGGGAGATCATGAGAACAGAAAGAGACCTTGAGTAAAATTTGGTTGATCAATTACTCCAGGTAATGTGAGTGCAGTCTCTCGCTTTATTACTTGATTGATATGCTTCCGAGTATAAAAAGACCGACTCCTCAAGGCCAGCACTCGAGTTCCACCCCACCTGTGAGCTGGCCTGCAGCCTCACTTGGCGAATTGCAAGTCGCGTTCAGCAACCCAAGCACCACCATTATGCAAGCTGCCGTCTTGTGCTTTCAGCTGATAGCTCCACTTTCCTCCTGAGTGCCGAGAATCCTCGACCCGAAAGTTCAGAAACATGGTTTTGTTTCCGCTTTTGACCTTCACAACAACCTCGTCTTTCTTTTCAAAATTCGCCATCAGCTGCGTCGACATATTAGTATTTCAACTGCACTCGAAACTATTTTTTTTTACTTACCTTGGCTGGGCGGCCCGGCTTGTTGTGCGACTTGTATACCTCTTCTTCCTCTTCTTCTTGCTGCTCACGCTCCTGGGCTAGTGAGCAACACGAACACGGATGCACACACCACAAGAACTCACCGGATCTGACATCGTCGCACTAGAGCTCTGATTGTCTTGCGCCTTGTTGAGGGCTATGCTGCCTTCGTTCGAGTGAGACGGGGCAGTGCTATCACACTTTGCACCTCAGGCTGCGCTTGGGGCGGCGGCAGTGCTTTATATCATCAAGTTCACATGCAAGCCGAACATAGCCTAGCAACACAAAACGTCCCCGGAAATGCACCTACCTCGCGCTTAAGAGGAGCTTGAGTCGCATGCGGCGGCTTGCTGAAAGATGCAGCTCGGTAGCGCTGCAAACGAGACCGGTGAAGCTTATGATTGGTTACCTAGGTACACACAATCAGGGCGGCCTCGCACCAGCATCACACTGTTGCCTTTTTCCTGCGCAATGTATCCGGCCGTGAGTTCCTCGTTGTCCCTTACAAGATTTCTCATGACATGCCCACGTATCGGCTTGACCAGGAGTCATACACTAATCTGGCCGAACTAATGCTTTTGGGTGATCGTTGCCTACTTTGGTAATAGATCACTTATGTTATCCAGGTCACACCACTACTCCGGAAGGCGGCTGTACCTTGACACACATACAGTAGGGAGGGGCGGCAAGCTAGCCATAGCGGCGCAGCACATCTCGGCATTACCCTATGCTGTTGGACTGCGCTCTTTCACAGCCTTGCGCAAGTACAATACACTGTACAATATTCGCTCTCAAATCGATACTCGACTCTGTCCATATATCAGCACAAGATCCCCTGTGCTTACACCACTCATCATCTGCCACATAGGCAACTTTGAACAATCATTGGTCCTCTATAATTCATTCGCCACTATGGATATGCAACTTGATCGAGCTAGCCAGATTGAACAGAGCGCACAAAAGGCCAATGATGCCATGCGACAGCACTGGAACAGTGTCGTATGCAAAGAGTTCAACGTACCTAGTTATTATCAATCAGTCTCAGTCTTGCTCATTCACTGGGCCGATTACTTGAATCCTGATCTCAAGTGTGACGAAGAAGTAGGCCATAATGCGCTCGAATATGTCCTCATTCGAGTTACTGACAGACCGTTGCAGACTACGGAGCTTGAAAACGTATTTCGTAATAAATACGGCTTCACCACTACACGAGTTATTTTGGACTGCAAGCACAAGAAGCCGCAAGCACAATTGCACCATGCCGCATCACAATTCATCTACGACTATGATGGACCACATCGTACCACGTTGCTCATCGTCTATTATAGTGGACATGGCTATCTTGGAGACGACAACGGCATGGAGCGACTTTTCATCTCAGGGTATGTCCGTCCAATGCCATGTACTGCCACCTTTGTAACACAAAACGTTAGCACGCAAAACACTCGAGCTGCTGCCGATGCCCAACATGAACCCATTTGTCGCTGGAAAAGCGTCGAGACTCACCTGCACGATGCCAATGCCGACGTGCTCACAATCATGGACTCGTGCTGGGCCACCGCCGTCATCAATAAGAACAACAGACGTGTCGAGCGGTCTTTCGAAACACTAGCTGCAACTCACGAATTCACTCGGCAGCCAGGGCCACAATCCTTCACCAGGGCGCTCATCGACTCTCTGACCGATCTGCACCCTGAGACTACAAACGCCGCAGAACCACCTTTCGACACCTCGCGCCTCCACGATCGAATCCTGCGCCGCATGCGTAACATGCGTCGTACGCGCCACCTCCCATCGCTACTAAATCGCAACGAGAATCTCAATGCCCGGCACATATGCCTCGCACCCCTCTCCAGGAACGTGCAACAGCCAACCCGCCAGGCGGACCGCGCCAAAGGCATCCTCCACCTGCAAGTCGTCTTCGCGAAGCACCGCGAGCTCAACATGGACGAGACCACTCGGCTTGCAAGCTCTCTCGCGCAAGCCGCCAAAAGCGCCGACCTCAACGTCACCGCACTCGACTGGGTGGTCTTCGAGCCCAGCGCGCCGAAGATCCGCATCACCGTGAGCGTGTACAAGTTTCTGAAGATCTGGATACGCAACTGGCGTGAGAAACGGCGAGCAGTCGAGCGCAGTCGGTTTCGAGCGAGTCTCCTCCAGAATTCGCGCCAAAGGGAGGAGGGTGATCAAGGCAGGCCGCCCAAGCGGCTGAGAGTCTTGTCGCCGACACGACAGTCACCACTAACTCCACCTGCTAATTTATGAAGCGCTTCGTTGTGTCTAGAACCAATTTTTGTCTCTGCGCCTGGCATCTCGATGCTTGTTTTTGAATAGGCGCATATAGGAGGTACTGATTTCGCGCTATCGCATCAACACCTCAACGGTGTAACATGTGGAAGTTCAGTTGATAGCTGCTGATGCGAGCATCAGGAGGGACGCCTTTTCACCAGTATCTCAACGGGGCAATAGCTTGGGTTTCAGTTGGTAGCTGCTAGTACGAGCATTGTGAGCTGAGGACTTAAGCATGTGCGAGAACTGTACTTCGGTAAATTTTACATAAGACAGGGTATCATTACTATAAAAAATCATCTATGCATAAAGCCATGTGTACAGAATCCAAATTCCAAGGCCATTAAAGGAGAAGAAGCAAATGCTCCGCGCCAATTCCTCGTTCCATGCTTGTTATTTTTCCAACAACACCGAATCAGAACCAAGATAGAAAGCATCAATACCACCCATCTCCCTCCTCGCCTAACCTCTCACCCTTAGGATTCAAGCTCGCCATTCTCTGCCCCGGAATACTGCCCGAAATCCTACTCTCAAACACACCACTAACAGCTCTCCTTCCCACACGGCTGAAACTCTCGAACTCCTCTCCACCCGCTGCCTTATTAAGACCGTTGATAGCAAGCCACTCCGGGCTCGTATAAGGGTTCTTTCCATCTCCCAAATCCGCCCAGCGCGTAACGACAATCGCATGCTTGAACTTGAACCCTGTAGCCTGCGGGTCTTCGCACATCTGGATTTCGACGAGGTACTCGGAAGGGCATTCGGGACAGCGGCGAGCAGGACGGCAGGTGTCGCAGCCCGTGACGATGAAATTGGGGTGCGCGGCTTCGCGACTTATTTTAGGCGCGCGGCGGATTTGGTCCTTGTATGGGTCTGGTGGTTTGGGAACGTGCGAGAGAGCGCATTTGCAGATTTTCGTCAGAAGGCCGTCGCGCCAGTGGTTGCAGACGGAGAAGAAGGGGGTAAATTCTTCGCGGTCGTATAAGAGGTGGCGCTCAGCGGTGGCGGTGAGTTCGGGGGGAGCGAAAGCAGTGGAGACGACGCGCATGAGGAGGTGGCCGTCGTGTACCATGAAGCGCGTGCGGTGTTTCCAGGCCGAGTCCTTGCATTTCCACTGACGCGCGAGGTCTTCGTGGCTTAGACCGAATTGGGAGCCGTAGAAGGATTCGCGGAGGGCGAGTTGGATGAAATAGTAAGGAAGTTCGCGGCCGTGGGTTATGCGCGTTCGAGGAAGGACGGTGTTACGGACATTGGGGCAGGCGTATACTGGGCGTTGGACGAATTGCGAGTGGAGGCTTTCTTTACCGGCGGAGATTCTGCGGTGGTAAGAAGCGCAAGGGAAGCAGAAGAGCTCGCCGGGCCAACGTCTGTCATATGCTGCTTGCAAGAAGCTGATCCTCTGATTGCGGTTCTCGGGTAGGTTCATCACTTTAAGCGCTGCATTACCCAATTTCTTATGCAAGGTTTTGGTGGCGATGGTGAGGCTGGCAGCATCAACGGCGTCCAGATGTGAGCAGATGCGCATCCAGATTTCGTCAGGCAAAAGAGCCACCATCTTCTCACGCTTCTCATTCAACTTGTAAGCCAGGGCATCCTCCTCTCTCGAGTCGAAATACGGATCCCTCAGCTTCCGGATGTCGTAGCCGGCCTGGTCAGCGAGGGAGTCGAAAGAATCGTGGTGCGCAAGTCTGTGCATCATATCGGTGTGGTCGACCTTATCGACCAATGTGTCGCCATCAAATGCAGAGTACTCGCGCTCTCCGAGTTCGTTCACATCACTTTGGTCGTTGCTTCCCCTTTTGATCTGATTAGGGTGTGCGCGTCTTCTGCGCTTTTCGGCTTCCTTCGCATTCGCCTTGTCGATAGCTTGTTGCGTGTAGGCCTTTTTCGAGCGCATTTTCGCGCTGATTCCGAGGACCACTTTGGCTGGCCAGCTCCCCAGATGGGGCGTGTTCCAGTCCATGGTTGTTGTTAATTAAGTATTACTGCATGCGAGTGTGGCAAAATCCCGAGTACAGATTGGGTATCTTCAGTTCATCATATTCGTAGCACCACTGTTGTACGAAAATAGCAATGGAAATATTCACTGTTGAGAGAAGTGAGGCTTGAGATGGTTTTCGGACGGATGCGACGCGATGGGAAGGGCGAAGTTTGATTGAAGTTCTGCATGTCATTGCGGATCACCGGGCGCCCGGCAGCCTCCGGAAAGTGACCTCAAGCTCCACTAAAAAACGGTTTTGATGGATTGAAAATCACCAGATCATCACCCCACATCTTCGATCCCAGCGGATGACCAAGCAATGAAGAGACATACAATAGTACTTACATATCTCAGCGAAGCTTAAGTACGGACTTCTGTCTCTGGCTCTTTGAAGAACCCAGCCTGGCCTAAAGCCTTGATGACTTGCAATGCTAAGCGGTCATCACCCTGCTCCTCCTGCTCTACAAGTCGCTCAAATATACTCTTGCGATCATTAGTTTTGGGATCAAGCTTCGGAGCATAGCGGTCAAAGGCCGGCTTGTCCGGCTGAGGCTGGATAGGTCTCGCTGACGGCGCTTTGCTAGAAAGCTCGTGCCGGAACCTGCAGCTATCGCCGTCGCGACATCTTCCACTGGCCCCAAAATACCGACAGAGCGGTCTCTGCGCATCAGATGCCGCGGAAGGCCGCGGCTTTGAGCTGACTTGTTCTGGCGGTCCATCGTCTTCTGTATCGCTGTCAGATGACTCGGCTTCACTCTCTGCAGGAGCTGCAGTGTCAACGACTTCATCGACAGCAGGGGCTTCCGCATCACTCTCATCATCTGTGTCATCCATATTGATACCGGGCAATGCTGTCAGTCTTGTAAGCTCCGGTCGGGTCGCTCTAGGTTCCACGTTCGGTGCAACAGCATCTCTGGCAGTAGTAGCAGCACTTTCTCGAGGGATATCTGACGGACCCCTTGTGATGTTTGTTGTTGTGGCGAGTGGAGGCGCATTGGGCGCATCTTCCATCTCTACTATGCCCGAGCCGACCAGAGCTGGCTTTTCACCTTCATGTCTCTGTACATCATCCATGCTATCGTCTAGCATCATCGGTGACGCATTTCGTTTCATGGTCTTTGGTGACTCGAGTACCAATTTCGTCTTCGCTTCCGCGTTCCTGTTTCGAGGTGCTTGATGCAAGCGGGCGACAGCAGCCAATAAACGCTTTCTCTCTTCACCGACGCGCAGCGCCTCTGTTTCTTTTTCCGACACTCGACTGGTGGTCGGAAATTGTTTTCTTCGTTCTTCTTTCCATGCAGCCAGGTCTGCTTCGTTGTTCAAAGTCATCACCTCGCCATTGTGCTCGAACGTTAACTTGGTGCCAAGCTCCGCATATTGAGCTTCCTCATCGACTTCCTCGTCGTCTTCGCTTTCGGACGGGTAATCAGGTTCGACGCCATCTTTGGGCGTGAGTCCCAACCCCTTCGAAGCAGCCTGACATGTATTCGAGGCACTGGTAGCATGAGGTTGCACAGAAGGTCGACTTGCAGTGACTGGTTGCGTTGGAGGGAGAATAGGTGCACCGAAGCTTGGGACGGAAGGTGCTGTCTGAGGTCCAGGCTTCTTTTCACGTGGCTGCTGGGGGCCTCTCAAAGCATCAAGTTTGCGTTTGTGTCCTGCGTGGGTCCGTCCAGGTCCGTCATTTGACAGTCTTCGATTAGCCGTGTGTGTCGAGCGTGCATCCCGATATGAGTGCTCTCCAGATCGGTGAAAGTTACGATCATGCGACCAAGTAGAAGAATTTGATGATCCAGCGTCTGTTGTGTTGTGCCGTTGACCAGCAAAGTGAGGATTGATATGAGATCCTGGTGGGGGCTGTTCGCTCGCGGAACCACCGCTCGATGCTTTGTAAGAGGCTTCAAAACGCTCTCGAGACTGTGTCGGTTCTTGGGCGAAATTTTGTCGTTGCTGTTGACCAAGCGGTTCAAAGTTGGAGTTGCCTTGTCCACCACCACGTCCACGCCCAGCGCCACCACGGCCTCTCGACTCAATACCACCACGCCCACGTCCTCCGCGCCCAGCTTGAGCTGGGTAGCCGGTTTCTGGTTGCTGACTTTGCACTGCTGGCTTTGGTGGAGGCGGCGGAGGCGGCGGGAAAGAGAAGCCGCCAGCCATGTTGTGTTATTCGCACCCGGATGACAAGCCGTGATTTGCAGTGAAGTTGCTTGATTGAGCTTCTGGGACTGTTATATCATCAAGCAGTATTATTTTAGAAGATTCATGCACACGCCCCACATAAAGAGTATGATGAAGCTTTGAAGGTTGGTAGAAGAACGCTCAAGATTTAAAGTTTCCTAGCGCTAGGGTATGGGGTCCAATCACGACTTCATGTTCGCAAAGCTTCGTCAAAGTCCAATCGAGAATCGAGTCTTTGCATTCGCTACGCGCCACGAGAGAAAAGAAAAGAAGCACACAAGACACCATAACAGTATCACCAGCAAGACTTCTGCCCTCCGGAATATACGTGATCTGACTCTGGACGGACCTCTACAACCAACGATTGAAGAGAAGATACGAGCAAGATTTTGCTGGCAGCCGCCTCACGGACCTTGACTCGGCTCCTCTAATCACAAATCCACATCGCCACATCCACAACATCGCAAGGATGTATGTTCTGGTAAGTAAAGCCATATCGAAGTGAAGGAATAAAAAAGCAACCAAAAATAAGAATGTGAACAAATCAATCCCAACACGCACTAACAACATCTCCAAGGTAACCCTCGCCGACGTCGTCCAACTTCCCCCCTCAACCTTCTCCCTCCCCTCAGCACGAGCAATAGAAGACTGGATCAACGCCAAATACGCCGACAAAGTGCTGCACAAGATCGGCCTGTGCGTCGGCTTCCACTCCCTAATCTCCTGCAGTGAAGGCCTAATCGGCCACGGCAACGGCATCGTAAACGTCAACGTCGACTTCCGCATGATAGTCTTCCGACCCTTCCGCGGCGAGATCCTGCAAGGCACAATCGCAGCGTCAGACCCCAAAGACGGGATCTGGCTGACGATGGATTTCTTCGAGGATTTGCAGGTCCCGCCTTCTGTGCTGTTTGATCCGAGTGTTTATCAGCAGGAAGGCGAGGACGGGGTTTTCGTGTGGCGGAGCGAGAATGCAGAAGCTGAGAACGGGCTGGGGTATGATGAGTATTTCTTCGACAGGAACGAGAAGTGTCTTTGTCGGGTTGAGATGGAGCAGTGGAACGATTTGAGTCCGCAATTGGCGCAACAGCAGCAGCAGAAGTTTAGTGCTGGGGCGAATGGTGAAGGGGATGGAGAAGAGGTTGTGGAAGAGCCTAGAAAGCAGCCGTATGCGGTGCAGGCTAGTATGATGCACTCTGGTTTGGGGCCTAAATTGTGGTGGCTGGGTGAAGACGAGCTGGCACAGGAGGCTCAAGAGGAGCCTGCTGAGGAAATGGACGTGGATGGTGGCGCGGAGCAAGAAGCTTCATAATAGCAAGTCCAAATCGCGCGACATTCTAGCACGGTGTTCGGCGTCTTCATTGCATATTACTCTTCTCTTATGAATAAATGCAATTGTTCATTACTTTGTCTCGGACTCTTTTGTGACTTCTACATCGCTACGTGATTAAAGGACCAGCGCTGGATGCACCCTTTCCGAATCTCGCCAACGACATTTCCCATCGCCCTATTTCGCCTACTAAGGTCGTTCGTGTAACACTCTAGCTTCAGGCTGCCAGCTTGCCAACCATCAATGCGCCGCTGAAACCAGACACCCGTTTGAAACCCCGTCGTAACTTCCTCCGCAAACCGCCGTGAGGCTAGGACGCCAAAATCTCCAGAGAAGCGGAATGTTGATGGTCCGCGTTTACAAGGCAGAAAAGACGAAAAGCTATACAGGGTCAGCAAAAAGTCTAGATGTGCTCTCAGGGCTGGTGCACTCACGTTGTTCGTAGCAGCAATCGCAATGCTGTCCTCATGAGGATGCCAGCTCATATGCAGGATCTTCTTGTTAAAGTCAATCTGATCGGCGTCGGTCTCCTTGCGCATGCGCTGGGCGCCACCAGCTGGCGAGCTTGCCCGGCTGCCCTTCTTGCCGTCCTTGCCGGCACCAGCGTTCATGGGCGTAGGGATGCCAACCTTCTTCGCCTTGAAGGCGCTCTTATCAGCCTGCAGCACGATCTCGGTGTCCTTTTCTGGGTCGCTAGGGTAGATCATGAAGTTGTTGTTATACGAGCCTGTCATGACATTCTTGGCATCGCCGGAGAAGGTCACCTCGAACTTGTCGAAGATGCTGTCGTTCTCGTAGGTGTCGCAGAGTCTGGGTCGGAGGTGCTCATGAATGGGGATTGTCTTTACGGGTTGGCGCTCCATGTTCACATCCCAGATCTTGACGGTGAGATAGTCACGGGAGAGAATGTAGCGTCCGTCGTGGCTGAAGCGGACGTCAGAGATGGAAGAGATGATCTCGGAGAAGAAAGAGCGGGAAGATGGATCTTCTTCTTGCTCAAATTCTGTAATAGTGTCAGTGGATGGTCGTCCCGTATTGAGAATAACGGTAACCTACGCTTCGCGTGCTCGTCGCACAAAGCCTTTTGTCGCATATCTGCGAGCTTGATCGTGCCCTTGCTTGACGCATACATGAACCAGTTGCAGCTGGTAGGGTGGAACTCTGCAGCTGTGATCACTTCGGTGAGCTCCTCCATGTTTGCAGGCTTGATATCCACGATGTTGAAGCTCTGATCCTGGATGTTCAGGTTCCACAAGTTTATCCGAAGGTCATCACTGCTAATAAAAGTCTCTCCATCGCTGTTGACAGATATGCTGTTGATGTGGTATGCATGTGCGTTTGCGTAGACCTTGCGAGGGACCGCTGCCACGACAGTATCGTGGTGTGTCATACGCGGGAACTTCAGATCTGCGACAGAGCGGAAATGCTGGTTGGGGTACCTCACTGGGCCACCTCCATTTGCACCAGGGGCACCCGCGGGTGTCAACTCTGATGATAGGTTGTTCTCTGCCACGACCTTGAGCGATTTCTCGAACACCTTCCACAATTTGATTGTCTTGTCGTTTGTCGACAATAAATAGTGTGACTGGTTCTGCCTCTTGCACCACTTGATCTTGTTGATCTTCTCTTCAATTTCCAGGGATTTTAGGTAATCGAATTCGGGCTCGTGTGATTGGAACTCGGTATGGAATTTGTACTCGCAAGTCTTCTTGGTCTCGTTTCGCTCGAAGAGCACGACTCTGCCGCCCTTGTCACCGGTTGCGAGGTAATTTCCGGTTTGGTCGAACTCGACGGTGGATATTATGTCTGCTTCAGTAATATCTTCGACATCGCCCTTGTCACCAAAGCACCTAATCGAGAAAAGTCAGCCCATCATCGCTAGATAACATGTCACTGATTGATGATTGTGCTGCGTGATCTGGCGGTAGCCATACTGCGTGAAGTGCCAATTTTGCCTAGGACCCCGAGCTGGATCGTCCTCGGTGTCATGATGCATTGCGCTGAGATGGTTTGACGCAAGACCGTTATCATCGAGTAAACCGGGAGGCAGAGAGGTACAACTGAAGGCTTCTGACTCCCAGATTCGATCGCTGGCCAAATCTGAGCCCGATGACTCGGAACAATGGATGGACGTTGCAGCTTCCTCGTCGCTGCCCGCTATCTGCGCAGCGCCGCCTCGATTGGTACGATCCAAAAATACGTTCTTGACTGCTCGTAGCATACTTGGGGTGGAGGTGTCGTGCTGCAACGTCGACAACCGTATCCGGCCAGAGGGAAGAACAATGAAACAACAGCACGCAGTATGGCTGGGCGAGCAGCAATCAAAGGATCAGGTGACAAGGATTTCCAAGACGGCACTTACTGCGTGAACTTCCATGTCGGCGGCTGTGAGCCGTCACCTGCCTCCACCATCTTCCCTGTGCTCGTTCCTGTCGAGCCTGCCGTATCCCTCGCGTGGAAATAGAGGCTCTGCTCGGCTTCTGCCGCCAATGGTTCCTTCCTGTTTAGGACTCCGTGATCTTATCCAGCAAGGCAACACACGAGGGCGGGCGGTGCAAGGCGTGGGCGCGGTGGGAGTGGTGATGGGTCAAGGCTTGCTGGGCAAGCAGGGCGGTGTCAGGAGCGGGCGGATGATGGGGCGCGTCAAGCGTCACTGGTGGATATGGTGTGCGTTTGTGGAGAGGGTGGTGTGGCGCTTGTGATACCACGGGGTCTGATGTTGCAAGCAGGGCAAGTTTGGTGAGAGGGTTGGGCAGAGGTATCGATTCGGTGTAGTGACTTGCCGTGCGTGCAAGAGGATGGCACGTAATGCGCCGAGCTTTCTGTGAGGTGAGCCGGAGTGGTGGGGTTCATCCACCGTCAGGCATCATCAGGCAGCCACAAACTGGGCTGGCTGGCTGGCTGGGATGAGAAGCAGCTGGACTGCAGCAGACAAGCTTTGAGGATGACGGACAGCGCCATCATCCCAGCACCCGCCGCGGACGTCACCACAACAAACATCGTCACGTCGGCTCTGTGCGTGATATTACTCTACATGGTATATGCATGTGTGCACAGCGTGGTCTGCAGCACTTCAGTCGGCTTCCTCACACGTGCAGCCACGCCTCCATGTGACGACGGGAACGTGCTGTACTGTATCCCGGTCACTTATCACACGACCTTGAAAGAAAATGAGAAACGTTAATCGAACATTGTAGGGATTCATATTTTCATAACCTGGTAAAAACACATATTCACAACGCTCGCCCAATCTGACTGATCCTGCTAAACCTCTTGCCCAAACTGCTGTAATATCGACTTGGCTTCCTGCTACCTCTCTTGAGCCCAACATCATTGCCCGCCTCTTCAACAATCATAGGCTCCATCATCGCCGGCTTCACAGCAGCCTTGGACGGCGGTGCGATTGGGATATGTTCCACATTCGGCTTGCCGACCATGTAACCTCCATATACAGGTACAGGCTGGACTGGATTTGCGTTCTTGTTCCAAGGGTGAAACTCGTGCCTGCCATCGTAAATACCGTATCCTGTGGAGAGTCTACGATCCTTGCGTTTGCGTCGGCATCTGCAGAGGAGGCAGGCGATGATGATGAATGCGGTGACGACTATGCACGCTAGGACGACGAGCCAGATGATCGTTGAGTGGCCCAAAGATGCTGAGCTGTTCTGGTTCTTCAAGCTGAAAGGTGAGGAAGTATCAGGAGCTTGAGGTGGGGCTTCCATGTTTTCGTTCCTTTCTCTCTAGTAGGACAGGGAGACCGTCTGCGAATGAAGTGCGTATATTGGGCGAAGACCAGCTTCTTCGAGGCGTCGTTGACGCCGTGCGCTTGAGTATCGATTGATGAGGGAGCGTAAATACGGCGAGCTGCTCGGAGAGAAAGACGGGGCGTTCAATCGGATTATGGCTATGTCTCTGTTCTCTTTGACCCAGGAAGCGAGAGTGGCTGACCTTCTCAGACAAAGAAAGTCTCAATGCCAGCGACTGTTCTGGGCCGCAACATCTGAACTCACATTATTAGAGACAAAGGAGTCAAGTCATGGCAAATTTGGTAGGCTTTCAGTTCGAGTGTGGCCAACACTGAGCCCACAGGACCTCGAGGGCTGCATGTCACGCTTTTTACAATGCTATTGTTCCGGCAATATAGCATTGCGACTATCTATGTTGCCGAGGTAAGGTGGCACTGCAAAGCCCACCTGAGATGTTATAGCTTATCGAGATAATCTCATAAAAGCTGCCCACGACGCGCAGTGCTCTGTGGCATGGCTATCCAAAATAGGCTCGCATCGTCTTGCAAGCCTTTCGATGGGAGCTGTCTCAACAGCCAAGTCAGATAGCAGTTGGTATCAGCATTACAACATACGGACTGACGTATTGACGGATGTAAAACAAATGTAAGTCATTGTAGATCATATACACTGACCTTCCTAGAATCATCTTCCAGTGGAGCAGACTTGTCGCCGATAGTCCTGAACGATCGCGATAAAGTGAAGGAGTATTATGGTGCTTCACTTATCTACTACGTGAGCGCATCGCGTTTGGCTCGAATGACGACACCTGACATGCCACTAGGACTCGACAAGAGGGCCACGAAGAGTCACGACACTTTGGCTTCCACCAGCCACCGGTCCCACAACCAACATGGCGTCTTCACAGGGATCAAACATCACCGGGCAGGAACTTTTCCTCCTTCATCCAGAGCTACGAAACAGCATCTACGGTTACGTATTCGCCGATATCGAGGACAGCATGGTGATCCACCTCGAAGGCGGAGCCAACGAAAAGCACAGGATGAAGGCCAAGAGCAACAAGACTGATGGCGTGTCATCTACACTCAGCTTACTTCTCACCTGCAAGAAAATCAACAACGAGGCTACTGGAGTCGCATATAGCAGACTAAGTCTGAGCCTGGACACCGCGATTCCGAGATACGGCGGGCATCGTCCGGAAGATAATTTCAATAAGGCCAAGGTCCGCATGACAGCTATGTTGGACACGTTCTCCAAAGGGATTCGCGCCGCAACATTCTTGCACGTCACCAGAATGGACTTCCGTGACCACTGGACCATAATGAGCCTCCTGAACTTCAGCTACATCGGCGAAACATTTTCAATCGATCCTCATGCACCCAGCGACGGCTGCACCACCAAGTGCCAAAAGTTAGCCCCTTGTAAAGGCTTTCTTCACATGGCATTGCACAACATACGCTCTATCACCCTCGATTTCGACCCTAAAGTAGGGGCAGCTCTCGGCCGGCACCGTCGCGTGAAGGATGAAACGAGCTGGCTTTCCCTGCTTATGCAACCCTATCTGTTGGGACGTCTTCTTAAGGTCTTCTCTAACCTCGAAGAGATCGTGCTGCACTGTAAGTCTGGGAAGCGGCAAAAGTCTTATGTTCGCAACGGCAATATCTTTGCAGGTGGGTCCGGGATGCGTCTTGGGGGTTATGATGATCTTTGAAAGGCTTGATGAGGCAGTCTTATAATTGATGTCATGAGTTTGCATATGGCATTCCTCATTGGCTGCCGTGGCTACGTCAGTCCTACCACTGCTGGTATGAGTCCACACGTTTACAAACAGCATGGTAGTATCTCAGTGGGGAGCAAACAAGTCTGATATCCATAGTTGCTGATATGAGCTGCTAATCCAATGGGAGAACGTGCAGAGTGTTCCACTGGAATTATACGTACATGAACTGCAAGGTGATATTCAACGCATTGTTCAAATTACGTGTAGGCTTACTAATCGACCTCGACACTCGGGGTGTCAGAGGTGTACGAAGAATTGCGATCTGGCCGACGCAACCTACAGCGGACTGGTTCACAATTGTTGCCATCAATATCCGGCGTACAACCGTTGGTGCAGATAGTAGGCTGAATGACTACTGCAGACGCGAATCAGAGGAGGCTTCATGACCGTCCGTGGAGACAATGGTGGGATCTGGTGCCGTTGATACAGCACTCAGAACTTTCTCCAATCTCGAATAGATCGTGGTCCGCCGTGGTACCACATTGCAACAAGTCTCCTGTGTCCAGAACGGTTCTAACCTTTCGAAGGAGTCCGGAATGATGTTAGATCACTACGTGAATCGACGTCTCTGTATGTGAGGAAATTTTTACGATTGTTTGTCGTGAGTCTGCACATGGCCTTTCTCGAGGGCTGCTATTGCGACCAAAGCTCTATACCTGCTAGCATTAGTTCGTCAATCAATAAGAGCCCAGCATGACCTAGACAACCTTGATCGCACTATTGCCGTGCTAAAGGCTAGAAATCTTCGCATGAACGACATACTGGAGAATTTTGCCAACTCATTTCGCAGTACAACTTTATCACACCTGACCAGCATGGAATTCCGCATCGACGGAGTCTTACACAACCTCAAGGCTGCTTCGTTGTCCATTAACCAGGTTGACTTAGCAAAACACAAGACCTGCAACCACATGTGCGATCTGCTTGCGATACGCAGAGGCCTGGTCCATAAGACCTTCCACAACGTACGGCGCATCGTGATCTACACAAGTGGGTACGATGACCATATGTGTGAAGAGCTAAAGTCAGGGGCTTCTTGGTTGTCAGTAATAATGGGGCCCCGTGGGGCAGGCATAATGCTCAATGCGTTCTGCAATCTCGAGCAGATCATTGTGCGTCGTGAGAATGGTGATCAGCAATCGTCATTTGTTATCTGGGGAACGATCTATTCAGGTCCATCTGGCTTGCCGTTGGGTGGACCGAAGGATCGGCTGCCGAAGTCCTAGGACTCCTAGACAGCTCGAGCAGACATTTAGTACCATTTGCACGTTCCATCGCGCTCGCGAGGATGTTGCATTTCATAATCGGAGAGAAGAGCAATGGTCTCGCAAAAATTGATGGAGAATGGAAGATTCAATTATCGAGCTGCAGCGGCCAATAAACTCGACTTGATTGATTGATGCTTTGCCTTCTTTCGTATCTCGTTCTAGTCTTGAAAGTGCCAAAATTTTTTATATCGTCCTCAACAGTATACCTGTACAACCAACGATCAGCCTTGATGCTCGTGAAAGAAAGTGAATGGAATTGTTCTCATACTTTACTCCTTTCTTTGTTCCAAGTGATTTGGAAGACTACCTGACGGCTCTCTATAAGAGGGCTGCCAAATGCCTTTAACAGCACTGATTCTGCATGTCACATACTCATCGTTCACCCACTCCCACAGAAGACATCAAGTCACAAAAGGAAGCCAAAATGAGTGGACGAGGAACACTCGCAGAGAAGACGTCTCCGACAGGGACGAACATCACTGGGAAGGGGTTCTTCAGTCTGCCGTCAGAGCTGCGGAACGCCATCTACGAGTACGTGCTGGAAGATGTTGAGAAGAACAACATGTGTGTCCATCTTGAAGGCGGACCAAACAACAAGAACAGGGTGGGCGTCAAAAAGCCTGCGCTGGATGGACCCTCTCCTCTGGACCTGCTGCTCGCTTGCAAGCAAATCAGCAATGAAGCTACCGCAATCGCATACAGCAAGGTGAGCATGTCGTTGGTCACCTTGTGGCCACCGATGGACCGTCGTCGCAATGATCCTTACATCGATGTGTACGAAGAATCGCGCCTCCGCCTGGAGAGTATCCTATGGACTCTCGGCAACGAGATCCGCCGGGCTACTCTGTCGCAAATCACCAGCATGGAGTTCTCCAACCACTTGACCCTACGCGACCTTGCTATCTGCGAAACGGAGCTCTTGAGTCCCTCGCGTCGCATTGAGAGTTGCACACCCAAGTGCGACCAGCTCAGCGAGCACCGAGGCCCCATCCACCGCACCTTCCATAACATCCGTCGCATAACAGTGTCTGTGGACGCGCGTGACGAGGGCGGCTACTTCATGTTGAGGGAAGGGGCGTCCTGGGTATCACCGTTGATGGAAGGAATCGAGGCAAACAGTATGCTCCGGGTGTTCTCCAATCTCGAAGAGATTGTCGTGCGTCGTGAATGCGGTGTTCAGACCTCGGTTGTGGTCGATGGGAAGATCTTTGCGAAGGGCTCTGGTTTGCCAATGCGTGGGATGGAAGATTGGATCACAGGATTTGCGGTGAGCTCGTAGACTGCACGATTCGAGTGGAGACCCGATTTCGTGAGCAGGCCTAGGAGAAAGCGACAATATCTTATGAGAGCGTGTGCAGGTGCACTGGCGTTTGTTACGAACTTTGCTATATCGGTCCACAGAGAGAAAAACAGATTGCCTGATCGAGACCAAATGAATGTCAGAATATCAAAATTGCAGTTACCAGTGAATCTTCATATGTCAATGCTTTGCGTCCATTCGTGTTTCGTTCGTAGTATCTGAAACATTCTGAGCTTCGTTCCGAGTTCTGCTGTCGTGGCATTGTTCCATACCGTGTCTCCAGTGTCTCATCCAAGCGTAGGCTCAGATGTAGTCCCAGAGCATCCGGCGACCATGAGACAAAGAAAGCCCAAACTAGTAGCATAGCATTCTTGAGAGACAATCTGTTCAAGACAAAGAAAATCAGAAACCAGCAGAACTACAAGATCAAGTCTCACCGTGCCATCCCATCATAGTAACCCTGAACCACAATACCAGGCCTCACAATGTGCTGCCACCGCCTCTATGTCTACACTGTCTGCGGCCACTCCGTCCTCTCCCCCAAACCCATAATAGAGTGCCGGCACGCCTCCATCGAACCCGATGAGCAACACTCAGCCGCCTGCGAGCTTATCGCACACCCCTACCAAAGCTGGAAGATTGAGTCTCTCTGTCCGCCTTGCCAATCTCAGCGCGACGCCCTCATGAGTCACATCGAAGCCACACAGACAGTCAAGTTTGACGAGTGGAGGTGGAAAGTCTCATATGGCATGCCGGCTCATGGCAAAGATTTCTGGGGCCGGAGAGCGGACGAGAGGGAGCAGAGAGAGGCACAGGAGCAGAAGGAGTCGAAGCAGGAGGGGAGGAAGAGTAAGGCTTTCAGCTTGAAGCGGAAGAGTACGAGGAAATCTGCAAAATCGCCGAAATTGCCAGCGACACCAAAGGATAGTGTGGTTTCACATCAGTTGTGAAGACAGAACTACCCATGGTCAAGCATACAGTGTCGTTCCCATGCAGCGTGTAAGAGTGCCGGCGAGATGGAGTTGGCAGCTGTCCGCCGCCGCGATTGGACGGATGTCTTGGCGCTGACCCGAAGCCAATGGCCCGGCTTGCTACAGCACCTCACCTCCAAGAGGCCGAGCAGAGCGACGGTACCACTCTCCGGCGGCGCAACAAACACCCAAAACAGCTCACAGCTCAACACGCGGCAGAATCGCCACTTTCCAAACCCAACAAGCACCACCCACACCTCTCCGACCCTCCACAACCACATTCCGCGCGCCCGCGACAACCTACTATCACAATGCCTACACCAGAGTCTGCAAGCTTCCTGGCGGCTAAGCCTACCGTCCCTCCCACTTTCGACGGCGTGGACTACGACGACAACAAAGCGCTCAAGGCCGCGCAGGATTCGATCATCCGCGAGCAGTGGGTGCAGAGCATGATGGCGCGATTGGTGCGGGAGGAGCTGGGCAAGTGCTACTACAGGGAGGGCGTGAACCACTTGGAGAAGTGCGGCCACTTGAGAGGTAAGCAGGAACAGACGAGAGAAAACCCGTTCATGAGATATGGAAGAGAGGGATTGGGGATTCCAGGCATGGCGAACAGAGAACCACGAGCTAACAATTTGCGCTTCTCTTCCACAGATCGATACCTCGAGCAGCTCAAGCACGCCAAGGTCAAGGGCCACCTGTTCCAGCAGCAGAACTACGTTCCCAAGAATTAGAGTGGGAGACTCAGTTGGGGCAAATGGAGAATGTCCGAAGTGGTTGGATGGGAAAGAGGTTCCAAAACCCGCATAGGAAATGTACAGTATGCAAAGCGGATACAAAGCCTCCCAAGGAACGTATATGAATAAGCTCGCGTGCGCGCGGGGGAAGTTTTTCTTTTTGCTTTCAAGTGCCGTGCATGGTTCAAACTCACAAACCATCTGCTCATGCTCTACTTTCGAGGCTCTTTTATAATGCCGTTGCACAGCATGACAGCTTGAATGATGCGACGGCGTGTATGGCATGCATCTGAAGCGTACATCGGAACACCAACCGCATGGTCATCCATATCTGGAACTGCCATGCTTCCACCTTTCGCAGCACAATAACAATCAGGTAGTAGCACAGCATTGATCCATACATCAGTGCACAGATCCGCACTTCCCTTGCTCACTACTCAAATACAGAGGCACAAATACGGAACCACTAGCACTTTGACACGACGCGACACGACAGAGGTCGAAACAAGCATACTTTAAGCTTCGCTCACACTCGCACGGAAAGCGCAACGCACGACTCAACTTCACCTCTTCACGAGGCTAAGGTACTCTCAAAAAGTTCAACAATCCCCATCGTCGTGTCGTTCACAAATTCAAGAGAACTATACACTCACATTCTAGACAAATCTTCCAGCCAAGCGCTCTGCAGACTGAGTTCGAGCAACATTTCGTGTTGTTTTACTGTCAAGCGCTTCACATCCAGCTCTCACTCACTCAATCCGACGATGCACATCGCAACATTCTTGGGGGGAAAAGAACTCCTACTAGCCCTTCCAGGCCTAAATTGAGATCTCGACGTCAGTGAGAATACTCTCAGCCTCTCGGTGAGCAGTACGCTGCTATAGACAGGCAGGAGGCGACTACGGAAAATTGTATCAGCCACCGAGAGACGAGATGTGCAGACCTCACTGACACCGAGTTCAAGTGACATATCAGTCATCCACCGAAACGACAACCCCAGAAAATGCCAGTAGTGATTTTGAATATAAGAAGAAATTGTATTTTTTTCGATAAATTGTTGCGCGTCCTTGGTATGCCCCATCAAGAGATCACGATGCACATCCATCGACCCATCCGCACCAAACGCCTTTTTTCTATATGTTTGTCTAAGCATTATTCGTCCCTCCTATTTTATTTTCACCCTTATAAATTCCCACAACCACGACTCTAGTGTCCGTTCTTCACGACCTCAGCACCAGTGACAGTCCTCTCAATAGCCTGCTTAACATCCGCAACGAGATCCGCAGAATCCTCGACACCGCAAGAAATTCTGACAAGATCGTCAAAGACACCGGCGATCTCCCTTTGCTCCTTGGGAATGCCAGCGTGGGTCATGGAACCGGGGACTTCGACCAAGCTCTCAACGCCACCGAGAGACTCGGCGAGAGTGAAGATCTGAGTGTGCTGGCAGAAGCGCTCGGCAGCCTCCTTGCCGCCCTTGATGCGGAAGCTGAGCATGCCGCCGCTGAGGCCGTCGCGGTGCTGCTTGAGCGCGATCTTGCGCTGCTTGTGCGAGTCGGAGCCCGGGTAGTTGATGAGGAGGACGTTGGGGTTTTCCTGCAGAGCGGCGCAGACGGCAGCAGCGTTCTTGGAGGCCTCGCGGGCGCGGAGGTGGAGGGTCTTGACACCACGGTGGGCGAGCCAGCAGTCGAAGGGCGAAGGGATGGCGCCGATGGCGTTCTGCAGGAAGCTGAGGCGCTCGAGGAGGGCTTCGGAGTTGAAAGCCGCGACGCCCATGCAGACGTCGCTGTGGCCGTTGATGTATTTTGTGACGCTGTGGACGACAATGTCGGCGCCGTGCTCGAGCGGGTTCTGGATGTAGGGGGAGAGGAAGGTGTTGTCGACGACGACCATGATGCCGGAGCGGTGGGCGATGTCGGTGACGGCGCGGATGTCGACGAGCGAGAGGGTGGGGTTGGAGGGGGTCTCGATCCAGATGAGCTTGGTCTCGGGCTTGATCAGGGACTCGATGTCGACCTCAATGCTGGGAGTGAAGGTGACCTTGACGCCGTGGGCGGAGGCGACCTTTGTGAAGTAGCGGTGGGTTCCACCGTAGACATCTGAGACGGAAACGACATGGCTGCCGGCAGCGAGGGACTGGAGGATGACGGCGGTGGTTGCAGAGCCGGAAGAGAAGGCAAGGGCGTATTTGGCCTTCTCAAGAGCGGCAATGCAGTTCTCGAAGTTAGTCCTATTGGGGTTGGAGGAGCGAGTGTACTCGTACTCGCCGACGGGGTGGCCGACAGCGGTTTGGGCAAATGTGGTGGACAGAGAGATGGACTCAATGACAGCTCCAGTCGCGGGGTCGTGAGGCGCACCGGCGTGAACGGCGAGAGTGCCGAACTTGTGGACGGGAGATGCAGCCCTAGGAGGGGTCTCGATGGGGCCGTCGTGGAGTTGCGGGACAGTCATTATTGCGTGCGGTTCTAGTGTGTAGTGGTGAGAGTGGATGGATAGTCAAGAGAGGCAGCAGGAGGGGTATGGCTGCGATTCTTTGCTGATTTCTCTTCTCGTCTAAAGCCGGTGAATGCGGGCAGAAATGTAGGGCGGAGAAGGCCCGAGAAGTTTTTATGTAATCTGGTGGGTGAAGGGAGTGGAGCTGGTACGGGGAAGGCGACGAGGATAGAGAGGATGGTTGTTGTACTTATACTGTCCGAGACGACGCTGCTGTATAGTAGGCGCTTACAAACACGAGCGGTGTAGAGAGGACTCGAGAGGATGGAAGAGGTGTCGTCGCCACGCTCATCTAAAGCCGAATGGCTGATGCGATCAACACTCGCCATTTTCAGGGTCCGCGGCGATTGCGTGCTTGGAGCTTTGTCAGAACAAGCCAAACAGCAATAATAACTTTTCCGCTTTGACATGACAATGCCGAGGTAGCTGTACGACAGTTCAATTCATGGCCATTGTGCGGACGCCTTGAGATCATTGATAGTCGAGGAACAATTTACATACGCCCCGAAGATCAAAACGCAGGAACGCGAGATGTGCCTGGCAGCGGACGCCTGCTGATTGGGTGTGGCGGCTTGCGTGCTCTGGCGTGCAGGTTGTGCAACCACCAGTGGCACCACGAGCACCAGTAGTAGTAGCGGCACCACTACCGTATTGAGCTCCTGATCTCGTTTAGGTATAGTCAGTCCTTGTGCGGCTGCACGTAGCATTTCTCTGTAACAGACATAGCATTCTCTGTTCCTATGCATGTCAGTAGTAGTACATAGCTCAATGATCTTTTGTATCAGTTTCTCATGGGTATGCATGTGCAAGCTTGAGTCGACAGGTGCTGGTATAAGCATCAGAAGATCTCGATGCATACGCAAACCTATAGGCAGATGCCTTCTACGGTATGTAGGTCGATGATCGGCACAAGACAGATGTGGAGATAGATCCATAAAGATTGCTCGGCTTGATAGGCAAGTTGTGCCAGTTCATTAGTCTACTCGTACGAGTATGATGGGATATTCGGCATCTTTAGGTATGGAAATCAAAAAATGCTCGACCAATCGACGGTACTGTTCCCCGTGATCGGACTGTAGTTGTATGCAAAGCTGTAGCTCCCTTTGCGAGACCGCTCACTCCTCGTCGTCCTCGTCCTGCATACCCAACCCTCCCTTCTTGATACGCAAATCTTCCTCCAAGCTCCGCAGCTGCTTCATTGTCTTCTCGCGCAGCAGCTGGTTCTTCTGGCCCGCCAGTTTCTGGCGCTGGATTTCCACCTCGCGCTCCAAATCGTTGATTTCTTCCATTTGTTGCGCGCGCTCCGCTGCCTTCATCGCAGCGTCTTCGTCCACAACGTCCATTTCGTCGTCATCTTCGTCGTCTTCGTCGCTCTCGTCCTCGTCCGAAGAAGCTGCAGATGTTTCTGCTGGAGCAGGAGTTGCTGCGGCTGACTCCATTCCAGCTTGCACTTGCGCGAACGATGCAGAAGTATCGGCCAAGTTGGCAGGAGAAGCAGTAATAGTCCCTGATGTCGTGGCTGGTTGCTCTGACGCCTCATTGTCCATGTCGAACAGATCTTGAAGCTCGGCCTCAGCTGCAGCGGCGTCCATCTCCTCCTGTTGTTCTTGGTCGTATCCGTCTTCAATTGTGGAGACAGCCTCACCGTCCGCGTCCTCGTCAAAGTATTCAGGTTCGACAGAGCGTTCGATAGATTCGCGGTTCAAGATCTCGAAATTTGTTTCACCGCCGTCGCGCTCCGCTTTCTCATCATCTTCGAGCAGTTTCTGCACCTCTTCTTCGATGTTGGCAGTGTCTTTGTAGCTGAGGCGCTTGCGGAAGCGGCGTTTGCGGACCCAATGCATAGGTGGGGTGAGGCCATGCGCGTACTGGAAATTTGAAGGGTTTACGGTTCCTCGAGGTAGCGGCATGTTCTTAGCCTCTTCGTCGCTGCTGCATCTTCCGAGTACTAGCAGCATCTGGTGGATGTCGGCCACTTTCCACCATCCTTTCTTGTCCCAACTTTTCATAGTCTCAACGATACATGGTAGATCCACCAACACCGCACCATACATCCTCCCCTTTATAGTGATTACTGCTCTTCGAAACTCACGCTCCACAAATCTAATTGTCACCTCAGCACCACCGTCCTTGACGGGCACTCCAATCGTTTTGTTAGTGATAGCATCTCTGAGATAGTCGGCATCCTCTCCAGGTTCCATGCGCAGAATGAGCTGCTGCTCTGTAGCCGGGTCCTTTTCGCGATCGCTGTCTTCGCTGTCGTACGCATTGCCTGGCACCCTTTCAGGCACGCGACCTTTCACATTCAGTCTCCTGAGCACCGGCGCTGATGGCTGGCGTTTTTTCTTCAGGCTGATGCGAGGTCCGGCAGAGGAAGGCGTGGCAGGTACTGTTGCGGCAGATCCAGCTCCGTTGGGCTTCTTGGAAGTCTTCAATATCAATGAAGACTTGCGACTCTCGGGCGCAGGGCGTTTTGCAGCGGGCGATTCTTCGTCGTAGTCGTCATATTCGGCGGCGCGCTTCTTCGCGCTGGGCTTGTTCCGAGGCTTTTTACCGGGATCGCCGTACGATGTCGCCATGGATGATGAGGGTTGCTCTGTGGCAGGAGTCGGAGGTTGCGACAGCTTGAGCTTGAATCCACCTCCAGTCGCAGGCGTCTGGGCAGCTGGTGTGGCAGGCTGGCTATTGCCGCCAGTCTTGAGGGTGAGCTTCAGACCTGGCGCCATGATTGATTGCTAGGCCACGTCAGGCCGTTCGGTGAAGGAATGCGTCGAGCAATGTAAGGCCAGGCGCGAGTCGACTGCTGGGAGTGATGAATTGTTGAGCGCGGCGTGGCGGAGCGATAGAGCGCAAGCAAGGTATGCTGCGGTGGTGGTGGAGCTCTCTGCAAGCGCGCACGCATGTGAAGGCGCGATGATGGAAAGCCTCGAAGTGACGGGCGCCTGAGGCGCAGCGCTGGTCTGGCGTTGCGGGCCGAGGCTAGCGTGAACGATTGAGCAGAGCACCTGCACGCTTATCGATAATGGTATCGCTGTCTTTCTGGAGATGCGACCTCACACGGAGCCTTGTTGTCGTTGTTGTCGTTGGCTCGAAGCAGACACTCCTGGTCAGATCCAGCCCACGGGTCTCAACAAGACTCTCTTCGGCTGCATTGCGATATGCGGCTGTCGCACAAGCGATGATTGTTGGGCCTTACAGCATGCCATCAGCCGCACGCTGTCACCTTGTCGAGCTTGTCCGCTCTTCAGGCGCCCCACAGCCGGTGGCAGACAGTGCCGCTTGGTCTCTCCGCCATTCCACTAACGAGGCGCAGCCCTGCGCATCTGCGTGCTCTGACCGACCTTCGCTCGCCAGCTTGCTGCCACAGCACCGAATTCTCTGCTGAGAAGAGCGGACTGCCTTTGCTGCCCTTGCCAGCATCCCGGCCGCCTTGCAATCTCGCTATGCCGCCTCCCTTCTACCCGCTGCATGCTGCGCTGTGTGGCATTGCTGTCTTTCAATACTACCCTGCATATCTGCTTCTCGTAGCCCTGCGACACACGGTGACCATGTCGTCGTCTTGCGGTAAGGCAAACCTATACAATACTCTCGCGTCTCCCCGTCTGCCCCGAATGCACACAACACAGTCGACACTTCCAACCATTCCCACATTTGTCTGGGCCCTCGTCAAACCATCAAGATAGTTTGTTGATCTCGCTTGGTCGCTTGCCCGCCGAGATTGTCAGCTCACCTTCAGGCCACTGCTACTCTCAACATCGACCCCTGCTCGCGACCGTCGCCTAGGCCCCTCCTCAGGCATGACTACAGCGATCTGCCACACAACTGCTGCATCGCACTTTCCATCCACAATAATGTCTTGCTTCAGAACTGGCTTTGATTCGATGGCTGCGTGGGACAGATCTTCCGTCGACTTTGAAGATCATATCCAACATCGGTATGGTACGACCATTCATCTCCTTCACATCACTTCTGACAGAAAACAGATCCACTTCGGTCGACAAACCCATCTCACGCCAAACACTACAAGTACGATCTTTGTCAAACCCAGAACGCCAACCACCATCTTTCCAGCAGGTGACCTCACAATGGAGCCCTCCTCATTCTCCAACAACGAGCACATTCCCAACGCCGCGTCATACACCTCGATCAGCAACACTCACGCCACCAATCTCACCTCGTGCCGACTCCGCCATCATATCTTTTGCGTCCCTGTCACCTGAAGAACGCACATCTCTATCATCGCAGCTTTATGCAGCTTCTTGCAGCGGGGATCTCGCCCAGATATCACTCCTCGTATCTCTTGGCGCCCCAATCAATACCGCTACCAAGATCCACGGACTTTACGAAACATTCAAGCCCGCGAAGCAGGGCCACCTCTCGCCACTCGCAGGCGCTGCAACTCACGGTCAACTCACAGCGGCAAAGCTGCTGATCTCTCTCGGTGCAGAAGTAAATCCTAACGTCAATCAATCCTCGTCCTCGCCTCTGCATCAGGCCTGCCGCTCGAACGACATCGAAATGCTCCGCCTGCTACTCTCAGCAAACGCAGAGATCAACGTGCAGAATTGCTACAAGAGCACGCCCATCATGTACGCTGTCAAATACGGCTCTCCCGCACTCGTCGCACTGCTGCTCTCGTACTACCCACACTTGGAAGTACAATCCTTCATGTATATGACAGTCGCGCATTGGGCCGTCTTCAACAGCCGACCAGACGCGTTGGGAATGCTACTGCGAGCTGGTGTGAATCCAGATGCACGGATGGCCGACGGAAGCACACCTCTGCACTGTGCAGCGATGAATGGCGCCGATGAACTGGCCAGACAGCTTTTGGCATACGGAGCTGATCCCATGCTCAGGGATGGTCAAGACAGGACAGTCATGGAGGTTGCCCTAAACAACGATCGCAAGGGCGTGGTCGGTATGCTGAGAGCCGCTGAGGCGAGGAGAAGATGACTATGACATTTTAACGACTTTACGCGACGAACGACAAAAATTGTATGACTACTACTACCATGTACAACGCTTTCTGATAGATCTTATATAATTTGGTTGCCAATAGCCTGACATTATCTGTTTCAACTTAAATTTCTCACGTCCGATGCTTCCATTCACTCTCCATACTTCTGCTAGTAACCATCAATACAGAAGTGGCCAAAGGCCCCTCAGAGATACTCCTAATAATCTTTCAGTGGCCGTTACGCCCTTGCCGACCGGCACTGGTTCAAAGGAAAGTATGACAGCTTTTGAGGACCATGCGCAGACTTATGGCAGCGGATCGTATCGCAAGGTAGATTAGCGACCATAGATGAGTATCTCAGGTGATCAATACCAGCGAAGTAAAGCTCTTATCTCGATGCGTAGACATCCCAAACCCGGAGGTGGTAGTTGCTTGTATAAGCATCAGCGTAGAAACGATCGTCACGAGTCTGCAGATACAATCTCAATCGGTCGCTATCTTCAATTTCTTCCTTCCACGTCTGACGGCATTAGCATAGATACCGCCGGTGTGTTGACGGGTTGTTATCAGCATCTCAACAATACTCCATCTCCAAAATTCACCCCCGTGCACGTTGGTACAAGCACATACTCCGCCGTCAAATATGTCTGGGACGTTCTGCAATGATTTCAATCGCTACCTCCGTACGCCTTACCCGAACTTACTTTTGTCCATGTCGGTACGTGCACGTATTTCTCCGCAGCTTCGATGAGTCTCTGTCGGTTTCTCGAGAGTCCATATAGCCACTTTTACTTGTCTTCCTGTTAGTACAAGCGCGCACACACACACATGCAATGATACTAATAAGAGATCAACAAGTTTCCTATCAGTATCTCAACGGCACATGAGGACGAAATCTCGAATGCGGACTGTTGGTACCACCGTGAATAGATTCCCAGACATGGCATGTCCAGAGACTGATGTGTTGCGCATCACTCTCGTACCATCTGAGATGCTGATATCGGGTAATATCTTCCGACTCGGAATCTTGCTTGCGATCTTATATATCTTTGAGATCTTGAGAGAAAGTTGGTCGGAGTTAGGGCAGTGTGCGTATGCCTATACCGACGAGCACAGAATCAGGGATTGACTAATAGCAACCATTGAGATGCTTTATGTGCACAGATTTCTGACGGTTGACGTTTCTTCCATGCTCGAAGGTAAGTGCATGAGCAGATTATCATTGTCAGTAATGACAAGGTCTTTTGCTTCCTTTTTTGTTTGGTGACCATCCCACTTGTGTATTGGAATTTTATTTTCACAATTGATGTTTTATTCAATATGTATATGCTTTCAATAAAGTCGATGCAATGATCCTCATCTCTCCCAACACAGTGTCGTATCTTCATAGAAATCTTCCATACATCCAACCCTCGCCGCCCGCGACATTTCGTTCAATGCTGGTAATGATAGTGGCGAGACTGACTCGCGTCCCGCAAATGCAAAGGAAAAGACTGTTTCGTTGGTAAAGACCAGACCAGCTGGAGAATCGTTCGTGAATCCGAGAGCGTCGCCTGCGACGTCGTTGTTGGATGGTAATGACAGTGGTGAGAATGACCAGCGTCCCACAAATGCAGAGACAGAAAAGATTGTGTCTTGCGCTAACCACCAGGCCGGCTGGGATAGGCATGTTTGCATTCAACAATGTCGCCCGCGACATCATTTCATGTATTAACGAGAGTGGCGAAGACTTCCGGAGTCTTCAAAACAAGAAAAAAAAAAAAGAGACAATCTGTGCTTTCGTGGCTTTCCCATCCACGACACACCAGACCAGCTAGTGACGAAGTAGAAGAAGAAGGAGAAAGCAACCTCAAGTCATCTTAAAGAAGCGAGCGTGCCAGCGCTTCAGCTTCTGCGTAAGAGTGGTCTTGTTGCCCACACCGCCAAGACTGCTCGTCACTCTAACACCCTGCGATGGCTGCTTGGTGCTTCTAGCATTATAAGTGAACTTTCCGCCGCCGGCATTGACCATTTGCAGCACGGCACCAGCGTTTGGGTTCATGAGCTGGAGCGTCAGCTTAGCAGTGCCGTCCGTAATACTGCTCTGAGCGGTAACGGAGATTGAGCCGCTCTGCGACGTAGTCCACGAGTAAGCCGTGATGGTGACTGTGTCGACCGTGTTGCCGACGACGACGGTGTCTTTGGAGGAAGTCTTGAGAGATGTGGACGTCACGGTCAACTCGAAGGTGTAGCTGATGGCCGAAGTGGCGGCAGGGACGGTGAACTTGGCTATAGCTTTGTTGGCATCTGTCAGTGTGACGGCTGGGCCTGCGGTCTGAGCCCAGCTGTAGGTGAGGTCGCCGGTAGGGAATGAAGCGGTATTGTTGGCTTGGCCGTTCAAACTTGCAGTGCTGGCAGGCTTGACCTTGACGTCTAGACCAGCGTAGGCTACGGGGGTGGCAAGGCTGGGGTCAGCGGTGCTGCTGCCGGTGGCAGGGGTGGTGGGAGTTGCTGCAGTGTTGTCGCTAGCAGGGGCCGATGAAGTCGGTGTGGTTGCAGTGGTCGCGCCGCAAGTCTTGAAGGGCGCAGGAGAGCTGGTATCAGGCCACGGCGAGATTGGGCCCCAGACCTTGCCGTTGGCATCCGGACCAAGACCATCTCTCATCCAAGTCATCTGGGTGAAGTCAAGTTTGCCGGGTTGGGTGCCGGGGGCGGTGATTTCAGGGAAGATCCACTCGGCTATTGGTGCAATGTATTGTCCGGCAAGGACTTGGCCGCCGTTGGTCTCTTTGACACCGTTGGACGAGGTGGCCTTGTATTCGCGCGCGTACTTGACCAAAGATCTGGACTCGGATCTCCATTCCCACTTTAGGCGAGCACCTGCTGGTGATGCTGAACCGACGTCCACATCCACGACTTTGCCAGTGCAAGGGTCGATCTCGGAGCGAGTGATGGAGACACTGCCGCCAGGTGTTGAAGTGTAGCCAATGACGCGGCTGTCTGCGAACTCGACAAGGTTGTTGCTTTGTGTATCGAAGACACCAATGAGCGCTATGAGAGGTCATGTTAGTCATATTTGATGTTCAGATCCTCAATAGCGATCTACACTGACCTTCTTCAACACGAATGTATGTAGGTCCATTAGGAGTCAGAATCTGGACACTTGGGCAGGTGATGCCGTAGGCAATGATCTCGTTGCCGACTTTGATTCCTTCGATCTCGAGATAATCGCCAGGCTTGAGAGGCGCCATGGTCAATGGATCCGGAGCATTAAAGCTGTTGGAGTCGGAAGGGCGATTGGTGGCTGGGCACTTAGGATCACTGTCCGATCGTGGAACACACATCGGGAAGCCACTGAAAGCTGTGGAAGGTGTTAGCGTGCCTCGGGTCAGCCACGAGATCTTGTGGCTGTCATACCTGTTACACTCGGGTTCACGTCATCCGCTGTGTAGAAAGGATGAAGCTTGTAGCCCGCTGAGAAGACTGCATTGGGATCGTTGATGCGGACGACTTGGCCGCCTTCCATGGTGATCTTGCCGTCGGTGTCAAGGCTCTTGATCTTGCCGCTGTTAAACTCCAAGGCAAATTGGGACACTTGGACGATACCAGCACGTGCTTCGCCGTTGACATAGTTACCATAAACCTGCCATCGTTAACAAATCGCTCTTTTCGATGCATGCAGCTGACATACTGTAACTTCGTGGCCGCGAAGCGAATCCATGTTTGCAGCAATCTCCTTCATGCCAACCCAGGCAGCTGGAAATTGAAATTGCAGATTCTTTGGTACAACGACATTAACGCCATTGACCGAGATCTTGCCGCCAGTGTTGTACTCATCGCTGTCGGGTTGGGCACTATCGAGAGCGCCATCGAACGTGAAGGGGATCACCTGTGCTTGCAACAAGCCAGGTAAAAACCCCACAAGAGGGAGGAGTTGTTTGAGCATTGTGAAAGCCGCTCTTAAGGTTAGATAGAGTTAAAGTGATGGCGTTTGTGGATGGAGATATAAGTCAAGGTACAACGATGGCAATGGACCTTGATATATGTTCTGCTTGACGAAGCCGAGACGATCTAGGTAGGTCGGTAGCCAAGCAGTCGTATTCAATGCTGGCTATACCACGATGCTGTATTCTGGTTCACCAACGCTGTCACCCGACGCTGAGTTAGACCTGGAACGCATCTCAAGGGCGTTCCATCGAGCACCGCAGCAAGGTATTCCGCATTCGCCAACATCCAACGCCACCACGTGGAGTTCAACGATATCAGACAGTCGGTGGAAAGTCTAGATGGCATAATGCTCGCCTGAGTCTTCGGGGCACGTCCGACAGCGCGCCAGCAGTCATGTCTTGCCAAGATGGATACAGCCGATACAAGCGTTCTGGTCTTACGCTGTACATCGAGAATGTGAAGAGAGCTTCCATATCCAAGCATCATGTTCCTTGGCGAAGACAGTTTGGGACGAACATCGCTTGTGGCAGAGCGCTTGTGCACATCGTATCTGCATACTTTCAGTCAGCGCAGGGAGGCGTCCATTATGCAGCTGCCACACTGCATTATCCGCAGCGGCAGGCTGGACTTTCTAGCACGCAAATAGCAAGTCGTGTCCAACCTTCTGCCGCTTTGGGCGCATCTGGGCGGAAGGTAGGCCCAGATGCAGCCACGCCAAAGTTTGTAGAACGCATAGTCACGTGACAAAAGATCAACTCTCGGCCTTTGCCCATAAGTTTGCACATCATTAGGTGTCAGCCTGATGCCCATACTAGTAGCGATCGATTCTCGATTGCTATCACGTATCGTTGAGATGCTATTCTGAGTGTCTGAGAACTAATTGATCGATATGCCTCTACTAACGAGCACAGAATCAAATATGATTTCAGTGCCATTGAGATGATGCGCAGACATATGGTCAAATGGGACTATTCTCCCCACGCTGCGGCTCCAGAAAACCATATGCCGAACGGGCTGGCCCCGCGCATGGGTTCCCTTTGCACTCGTCTCCGAGACCCTGGACCATGCAGGATCCGCGGACACTTTCTCGACTCTATCTGTGCATCCCTGTGAGATCTTGCCGCTGCATTCGATATTTTACGAGTGATAAGCGACTTGGCATTTTGACAAGCATGTGCCTGCAATGCAACATGGGGTTTCGCTACCAATATGTGATCCCGTGCCGGGGTGCCCGATGAGTCGACCGCACAGTTTGACCATCTCGTCGGTGAACACGGCTTGCAGGCCATGTCACCAGAGATGTGATCGCTTGGATAGTGCGCTAGTTCAAGGCTACGGTGAAGCATGCCAAGACCTCGATTATGCTGGCAATCCAACTCAGCTTTTCTTGTGCCATGGCTCAGCCTTCAGAAAGTGGTTCGCATACACGTGGGCCAGATTCCATGACCGTGGCGTTGGGTGCAGTAATGCCGTGCATCTTCACAGTATACCATGGTTACACAACGTCAGGAACATTGCGAGAATGCAGGCACAATGCCAGGAACATGTCTCGGTTTGATAGGTCGCCTCAAAGAGTCATATTGTTATCTGCGACTGCCCTTTTGGGTCGACTCCCACGAGGCTTCGAACTTCACAGCTGCTTATTGGCTGGGTCCAGGCGATGGCGAACGCCTGGCGCGCCTCCTCGTGTCGACTTTCGTACATTTGGAGGCCTTCGAAGCCTGGATCGCCATTGTCAGCCTCATCCACGTGGTGAATGTGTAGGTTGCAGCCACTATCCAGAGTCCTGAAGCACTCGGCTTCGCTCCGCTAGCCCTAGCTGCCTTGAACACATAGACTTCCGGCCTATTGTCACAACAAGCATAATCAGCCACCCGCCAAGCATAGAATGCCCCGTCGAGATCGACGAAGCCACTGCTAGCTGCATGCCATCCTGATGGCTATACCGTTCTCGTCTCGCTTGTTGTGCTTCACTTTCTTGGCTGATCCAATTTTTCCCCAGCATGATCTTTGGGATCGATGCTAACGGCCGCAATGTTCCGGATCAACAGGCTCTAGGGTTGTGCTGGTAAGCAGTTCCGATCTCGTGAATCGAGATGCCATATCGCGAATGGTGAATGGAGAGTAGTCCAGACGTAAGCCACCACACATCCATGATGCCTTCTGTCGATACCGCATCCCGTACCGGTGCAGTCCTACCAACGCCTCCATGCACTCAGCACTGCCAACTGGGTCGGTGAAGGCCTCGCTTCCTTGGAACGCCTCTGACCGTTCTCGCTGTCCTTGAGCTTGAAGAACAAGGCTTTAACACTTGAATATATAATATCTTGTGTTCCTTCTTTACAATCAACTTGCTCATTCCAACTCATCACAAAATATCCACCTCATCTTCTCTTCCCCTTCGCTTCACAGGCAATCATGCCTAGCATTCGTTCAGTCACCTATGCGCTCTCCGCGGTAGCGGCACAGCTTGCTGCTGCCAAAGATTGGGATAGTCCCGTCTACAAAGATCTTTACCAATATCCCATGCCGATCGCTCCTGTCAAAGAGCCACTGAAGAAATTCACTTTTCCCAATGGACCAGCGATCGAATACTACGAGGTCGACATCAAACCATTCGAGCAACAGGTTTATCCTAACCTTAAGAAGACTCGCTTGGTTGGTTATGATGGCATGGCTCCAGGCCCGACATTCAAAGTCAGGAAGGGCACCGAAGCCGTGGTCAGATTTATCAACCACTCCGACCGCACTAACGCAGTCCACCTTCATGGATCTTATTCGAGAGCTCCTTTCGATGGTTGGGCAGACGATACCACGGACATTGGTCAATACAAGGATTACTACTATCCTAATGCCCAGAATGCCAGGACCCTTTGGTATCATGGTAAGCTTTTTGCCCAAAATGGTCGTTTTCGACCAAAATTCATTGGAGATCACGACTGTACTAACATAGATCAGACCATGCGATAGAACACACCGCCGAGAATGCTTATATGGGCCAAGCAGGGTTCTATATCATGCACGATGACGAGGAAGAAGCCATCCCTGGGCTGCCTCAGGGCAAATACGACATCCCCATAGCCCTTACGAGCAAACGCTACAACAACGACGCCTCCCTTTGGTCTCCCGAAGCCAACGGCGAGGATAAGAACCTCTTCGGAGACATTGTTCACGTCAATGGTCAGCCGTGGCCATACTTCAAGGTCGAGCCGCGCAAGTACAGATTGCGTTTCCTCAACGCTGCCATCTCCAGATCCTGGGAACTCTACTTTGAGCCTAGCGCAAAGGCTGGAACTAAGATCAACATGAAGGTAGTCGGGTCCGATGCAGGTCTTCTCACCAAACCGGTTGATACCACTCAACTTGACATCTCCATGGCAGAGCGTTGGGAAGTTGTTATGGATTTCAGCTCTTACAAGAACCAGAACGTCACTCTCCGATCGAACGCCAAGGTCGCAGATGTCGATCCTTACCTTCACACTGACAAGGTGATGAGATTTGTGGTTGGGGATACAGTCACCAGCACTGAGAAGAACGAGGCACTTCCTGCCACCCTTCGCACTGTTCCTTTCCCACCAAACAAGCAGGGTCTTGATCACTCGTTTGAGTTCCAACGTCAAGGCTCTCAATGGAAGATCAATGGCGTCACCTGGGCCGATGGACCTGAGTCTCGTGTCATGGCTAAGCCAAAGCGTGGTTCTGTTGAGAGATGGTCGTTGAAGAACGGTTCTGGCGGCTGGACTCACCCGTAAGTTGATTGACACCAACGAACCGTCACTTTATGCTAACCCAGGCACAGTATCCACATTCACCTTGTTGACTTCCAGATCGTCTCACGCACCGGTTCCCGCGGTGTCAGGCCCTACGAGAAGGAGGCACTCAAGGATGTCGTATGGTTGAACACCAACGAGGAAGTCAACGTCATCGCTCGCTACGCTCCTTGGGATGGTCTCTACATGGTAAATTTCGATTTCAGATGAACCATCTTGATGACTTTACTGACTGAGCATAGTTCCACTGCCACAACTTGATCCACGAAGACCACGAGATGATGGCTGCCATGAACGTCACTGCCCTTTCTGACCTTGGCTACGACGAGAAGACCAGCTTCATCGATCCTATGGAACAGCGCTACCGCGCAAAGTCTTTCTCTGATAGCGATCTTACGGGTCGATCGGGAGATTTCTCCGAAAGCGCCATCCAAGAGAAGGTCAAGTTCTTCAACGAGCTTGATGCCTACCGCAACGTGATCGCAGTAGAGTCTCGCCTTGAAGACTACTGGAAGACCGCTTCATCAGGCACTGCCAGCTCCACCGCTTCTTCAGGCACCGCATCTGCCACGTCAGGCGCCAGTGTTGCTACTCCTGCAAGCTCTGGTGCAAGTGCAACCGGATCCAGCGCTTCAGCTTCCAACTCTGGTGCTGCTGCCAGTTCCACAACCTCGAGTGCATCCGCTGCCAGCGTGAGTACCACCGCACAGATTACCGCGAAGCCAACTACCACCACGACGAAAAAAGCTGACGACAAGACCAAAAAGACCTCGACCACAACCAAGAAATAAATATTCTCCTTCTTTTCTCAGACTTTAAGATACCACGCGAAGACATGCGTACGGAAGTCGCTGGTTCGACTTGCACGGTGTAGGGGTACAGCAATACGAGAAACGATCTGGCAGCGTACTGCCATGGGTTCTGTTTAATTTCGGCATTTGCAAGGCGTTCATTGGATTTTGCGTACCACAGACGCATCACGCTCTCTACGAAGGTCACGCTCCTTACGATATTACATCACGTATATACAGTAAATCGCTTCTAAAAACAGTCTTCCCCATTCGCCCTGCTACTATGCAATGCACACGATCGATTGGTCACATATCCTTGACGATAATCATAGATTAGGTTCCCTGCATCAGATTAGGGCTCGATCGGCTCTAGACCGCAGTCGATTGGCACCTGACCTGCATCGAGCCTATAACGAGAAGTACAGAGGTATCTTTTCGCGAAAGCGCAGGAACGCCACAACGCTTGGACATCTCTGGAACAATCGTATTCTTGTATGCAAGGTCTGTCAAGCCACATCCTCGTGCTTACACTTGGCGAACATCGGTTCAAGACCCCTTGCATTTCCAAATTCCGATTCCTTGGTTCGGCAAGCCGAGACATTGGTGCAGGGATCCGGACCTCGTGGCTTGCGCCGAACATTGAATTTCTTGGGGAAGTTCCGGGGGGTCGAGACTTTAGGGATATTTTTGTACGATGGTAAACGAGGTGCTTGATTTAAGGTCGTTCTTTTGCTATGTGCCGGCTTCCGGAGATGATCTCGTGGCTATTTCGCAAAAAGCCTTGGATCGATCCGAAGTCCCCAGGATCAAAAAAAAATGATCTTGACCGTCCTACAGACGGACCAGAACATGGAGAAACCCGGAGTCGAACCGGGAACCTTCTCCACTTAACAGATACAGTGATGTATAATGCTAAGAAGATGTCATACCGCTAGACCATATCCCCTATTGTTGGATGTCAGCTCGACTACTAAAATCATATTCGTGGAGAAAATTGCAATCGTACGTAGGTTCGAAGCAGCTATATATCTGTCACTGCTGAATCCTAAATCCATACCTGACAGTGCTAGCAGAGTATCTGCAGAGAGATGAGTGGTCTCTCTATTACGCTGATATCGACTTCTCAGTTTGTGCTAGATAGTATATGCAGCAGTATCCTTCGAGAAACTGATGATCTCTCCGCTGCTGCTATATAAATCTCTCGATCGGCGTCTATGAGTACGAGCAGAGGGCTTGTAGGGAACGCAATGGTCTCCACTCTGTGTTTGTCCGGCTCGTACGATTCAATGCGGACTGTGTAATCGAAATGGCAGTGACAGAAATTCTTACGACTTCTTAATAGCTAGTATACACATTTTATAACCTGTACCTGTCAGTACGAGCAGGAAATCCATAGGACAATAAAAAATCTTTCGGTAGCTGGTATACTCAATCGATTGGTCGATCGATACCTGATTATATGAGCATGAAAATTATCAAAGGACCGATCGACAGTACCTCACCATCAGGCGACGAAGTTCAAAGCTATAGTTGCTGGTGTTAGCAGGGATGATTACCGGAGATATGCACGATTGAGAGATGAGTTTCCTTGGACAAGACATGCGCAGAGTTGTGAGAATCAATCGTAGAAATGATCGTATATCATTGCCAAGATTATGGTTGGGTATATAATATCTATGACAAGGAAATTCAATGAGAAATGCAACATGCCCTTCAACTTTTATTCAGCCATCCAAGAAATTGACAGCACTAAGGAAGTCAGGTCTGGGCGCAGGAAGAGTCTTTGTGCACTCCGTCAAGTTGTTGATGTTGTTGACACCAAGCAAGCTGAGCCTTGTATAGGCAGTGGCGTAGTCTTCATTCCAGTGTCTTTGGCCCACATTATTAGGCTGGCGGAACTTGGTCCACTCGTTGGCCATGGATGGGTGAGTAGCCAGAGCGACATCGCTGGGAAGACGGAAGACCCTCTTTGGCACGCCAGTAGTCTCGAGAGTTTGGTTGTAGAAGCGGACATCCCACACGCCAGGAGTGCCGTCTTGGGGAGCGCCGGACGCACTTGCGTTGAAGAAGAACTGCTTGCTGGCTGAGTGAGCACCTAGTAGTGCGGCGAGCTCGTGGCCGGAGATCGTCTTGTCTTCGAAGAGAGCGATCAGAGAGTCTGCGCTTGCCTTGGCATCAGGCAAAAGGCCGTCTGGAGCTGCTACACTCGAGTCTTTTCGGCCAACGAAGCTGCGGACTCTGGGTCCCAAAGGACATGTGACAACAGCGTGGTTGGCGCCGTATTGAATGAGGTCGGCCATGGAAACGCCAAATTGTTTCTGCCATGCGATCATCTGCTTGATGATAGCTTGCAGGCCATTGTTCTCAGCACGGTTGACTTCGGTCCCGGAAAGTGCAATGCTGCCGTCGGCGCCACCAAAGTCTTTGCCGCTAGCGGCAAGGCTGCTGGACCAGGTGCCTGCATCGTGGAAGCCAAGTCTGATGGCAGCGCGGGCCATATCGTTGCAGCGCAAAGTCGGGCCAAGGAATCTGGCAGACATTGCAATGGAGATGTAAGACCAGACACAGCAAGTATCTGCCTTGCATTTCTTCGAGTTTAGGAGGCCAGGGGGTGTGTAGCGAGAATTGCTTCCCTCGGCGGATTCTGTTCGTAGCAGGATATTCATGATTGATTGTCCAACGGGAGTGGTCGCTCCATTCTTCAAATCGCCGATCATGCGAGTGTTGTCTTCGTTTTGATCTTCCAGGCCAGGAATGTCGGCTTCCATGTTGTCAACTTGCTCGCCGTCTGCGGCTGTCTCTTGACGCTTAGCCAAAGCTTTGTAGATGTCTTCTGGAGTGGGCCCACGGGGTCTTGCGACTGCCTTCATGGCAGAGGCTGCAAGAAGGCATGTGACGAGTGAGAAGCGCATCTTGAATGATGATGCTTCGGCTTCGTTTGATGAGAGAGTTGGTGAAGTATTGCAGCCATGCTGACAGAGGCCATGTCGACGCTGTCTATATACTCGTGGCCTGCAATCGGCACTGCCATCGTCTTTGGTCTGGTAGAAGTCGAGTCTGTCCCAAAACGGACGGCGTCGCCATACAGACGAGGGTCTCGACTGTCAAATTAAGGTTTGCCGGCCAGATCGACACCCCAAGACGTGGTCCGGCGGGCAATCCGGGCGCCCGGGCTCTTCCATCAGCCTGGGTCGGTCCTTTCTGGGGAAGCGTGGCCTTGAACCTTGCCACGTCTGGTCAGCATGTTTCTCGCTTGGGAACTGGTTCCAGGCGTGTCTCGTGTTCCTGCATCTGCGCCCTGAACCACACCTCCTCACCTTGGGTCTACGGCGCCCTCGTGTTCGCCTACCCTGAGCTAAATCTGTGGTACTCTAGGCCATTCTCGCGTGGCTACGCTGCCTTTTCCTTGTGGCGCCGGGTCGCTCAAAGACGACTGGCGCATATATGTGCATGCAACGTGCCTGGGCGTTTACTGACCAGGCGCTGCAGCCCGGCGTTGGCCACATTTCAGCTTGTGGCTTGCAGTCAGCTCTTGGCTCTAGATGCCGCCTGTTGTGACTCCTCCGTATCTTCCAGTATCAGCTGAACTGTATTGGCGGCTACTCGAAAGGATGCTTTTGGGTGATCACGTGTTTGCTGCGAGGTGCAACTGCTTTGCTTTGGCTCTTGTCGCCCACGACGATGCGCCCAACTCGCATGATCAAGACTTGCCATTTCTATCGTATCAGCGGCCGCAGCACATCTCAATGGCTATCTGTACTTTGGAGTCTTGCTATGCCAGTGTGAGCACAACGTCTCCTCCATTATGTTCCTCAATACTGTAGGCCAACAGATCCAGCTTAAGCACCAAAGGGGACGTTCGTGCACGGGAGTCATAACTGTTGTCAGCAAAATCTCATGAATGGAAGCCACCGCAAGCGTCTACACACATCTGAACCTCGGCGCATCGGACAGCAGTATCTGCTTCGCACATCCTCAAAGATGCCTAGCAGACCTGGCCGCTTTGACTTGGACAAGCGTCCCAAGACTCCATCGTCACGAGCGTGATCACCATACAGATCGGCCGGCGGCGGTTTTTACAGACATCTCATCGTCGGCATATCATCCCACCGCTCGCTTGTCCCATGCTGTACTAACCTCAGTGTAGCAACAGCAGCCTACAGGGTGTTTGCCTAATTTAGACACATCAGCCACCACCTCGCTACGACAAAGTTCACTCATGCATGAACCAATAGCTGGGCATCGCATTCTCGTGACCAGCCTGCCATATGGCCCCAAAACATGTACATACACATTACACTAACAAGTCGATGGTGTCTTGGCAGCCTGGTCGTCTGTTCTCCGTCGTGCATGCATGCAACTGCGTTGCACGGTCTAGAGTATTCTCGTGACGCTTTGGACTGCCATCTTGATGCAACCTGAATTGTTCTAGTTTTGGGCTAAGGACCTGCACACGATGGCTTGGTCGTTGGACAGGTCCATGGCACATCCTCGCAAGTGCTCCAGAGTCTTCTGATGGGCGAGGTTGAACCAGCCGGCCGATGAGCGATACATCCTACGCACAAGTCAAATTCATCACAAATCACTGCAAGCTTGACAGAATTTAAGACGAAGTCGAGATAAGACCAAAGTCATGACGTGTTGATTAATGAGCGTGGTGGTCTGAAGACTTGAAGATGTCGACATCCCGTCGGAAGAGGCCAACTAGATGCCTGCCGTCAAACAAAACCAGACATGGGAACCCTGGCGGTCCTGTCGACTACATAGCAGCCCCAACAAATCAAGCAGTAGCAGTCACGGGAGCACAACCGCACCTCTTGACGTCCAATCGCTTGAAGCCGCCAACGCGAGCAACCTCCTCCTGCAACTTGATCATCTGCTTTTGGTCGCCAGTAGGATCAGCCTGATCTTCCTCCAAAGCCCATTCGAGATACTCGTTGGTGTAATTCGGCTCGAAGCTCTCCCTCAACACGCCAAGTCTCTTGCCATAATTGGTGACCTTGGTCCAGTCGCGCTTGACATTCTGCAAGTCCTTCGAGAAGTACGCAAAGCTCCTTTCGAAGATCTTGCGGTTGAGAGCCGAGCCCATGACGGGCTTGAAGTCGACGTACTCGGCCCACGCTTGTTCAGGGTCGGCAAGGACAAAGTCTGTGGCTTTCTTGACGGCGCGCATGAAAGCGCGGACCTTCTCTGGGTTCTGCGCGATGAATTGTTCGTTGCCGATGTACAGCACGCTGCAGAAGCAGCAGCAGCCTAACTCAGCGAGTTCGTCAATGCGGAGCATCTGAACATCAGACTTGGGGCGATTCTGTGCAGCGAGCCATTCTTCCAACTCCACCATCTGCACGTTCTCGAGGCCGATGCCAGCGTCGATGGTCTTGTTGATGATGGCTTTGGAGACGTTCATACCGCAGCGGACGGCGGTGTAGTCATCCGGCGTCATGCCGTAGTGGGAGGTGAGCTCGTCGATTTGGATCTGAGATCGTATTAATCACCGTTGCCGAATTCTAGGGGCTCACTTCAGCAGCTTACCTTGCCAAACTCGCCCACGTAGCCGATACGCTTGCCCTTCAGGGTACGGAAATCGGCGGTGATGCCACTGTCTTTAAGATACACGACTCCAGTGAACGGTTCATCGAGCAGAGACCCGATGGACAGGACCGGGAAGTCACGAGCCTTAGCCTATCGCAAAAGTCAACAACCTTGCCCGGGGGGGCATCTGTGATACGAAGCAGACTCACAGCCAAGGTATGGATCATAGCCTTGAACCCAAGGTCCACTTTGCCAGTGCCGATGATCTCGGTGACATCCTACGCTCCGCAGTCAGTCTAAGTGTTGTAGTGCAAAGACACGATGTTAGACATACACTCGGGTCATTCGGCTCAAGAAGAGCGACCTTGATGCCCTCGTCCTTGAAGTAACCCTTGGCCTGAGCCAAGTACAACGGGGCGTGATACGGCGTAGCGTGCCTGTCACACACAATCAGCAAACACAATCCCCATGCAACCTGAGTAAGGGCAAGCCAACCAGTTCGTCAAGAAAGTGATCTTGTCGGAAGACATGGTTGCGCTGCTAGAGTTAGTTCGCCCACCCTCTCTTTATGGTGGTGTTGGGGGAAGGAAGCATGTTCTTTTCGCAGCCATTATGCTGATCAAGTTCGTAACGGTATGTTCTCAGCGAGCCTGCCAGGTGAAACAACTTCTTCCCTCTTCTCTCGCCCTCTGCACAGATACAGAGAGGGAACAGAGGAGGAGAACGTCTCAAGCTGACAAGCAAGCACCCGCCTGCTTTTTTGTTACTTTACCTTGACCAAACGACATTGTGCCCACGAGTAGCGACATGATTCCCTCCACCGGCTTCTTGCCGTACCAAGATTTGTTCGATGTGATGGACGTGGCAAGTAGCTGATAGTGAATTCTGAAAATGTCGAGATGTTCAGACGAAGGATGCAAGAACGACCAAGGCCGTCCGCTCGGTCTTATATGCAACGGTTCAGTGGGGTTGGCAGCATGCACACATGCAGCAGCTGCACACTGCTCTCTCCACAGGAGCTGCGACGTCGGCTTCCTACAGGCCCACCAAATGATACACCTTAGGGCTGTTGACCAATTGTCTGGCAGCGGAAGTATTCGAGATGGAGCAAGTTGCATTGGCAACAAATAATGCCGATGCGAGTGAGTAAGTGATCGGCGCGATGACGAATTTAAGCCGAGACGATGAAGTTCATGCTCACAAGTCTGTATACACTCTCTCTGTGGCCCCAATAGTATTCTCTCTATGTACGCCTGACAATGCGAGCCAAGGATAACAATGAGCTCTTTGTGGTCTCTCAGTGATTGACACGTTGGGTGTCAGAGCTACAGCTGCTGATATCAGTACTTTGAAATGATGCATCATCGGGTTGAGTGTTAAACAGCACCGTGCATCTTGACCGATCCTATCTATTTGCCTTAGATTGAATCTGCAAGCTAGATAGCATTGAGGTGCGACTTCAAAGGCACATATATAATAATCGCAGATGTCATGAGATACCACAAAATCAAAACCGCGATATCCAGCCACCTATGAACTGAGGTATAGTCGCCGCCCTGTAGGCGTATCAACCCTAACAACCCCAAATGCAGTTACATCGGGGTAAGCAGGGTTAGCTCACAACGTCTCATTCGCAGCCCTCCCAAAGACACCAAAATTCACCACTAGAACGGAGAAACAAGATGGAGCAACACTTATGTGGGCTTGACCTTTACCAAATAAAGCCATAACAGGTTTCAATCTAAAGTAGTATCACCAGAATGTAGGACTCCACTAAGGAGTAGATACCGATGAGAAAGACATTCCAGATTGTCAAGAATGGAGATTTTGCTCTTTATAATTCCACATAATAAGTGGTGTAAACCAGGGGAAATTCATCCCAAAAAGCCAAGCGTGTCTGTTGTACAATGCCCCAAAAGAGGAAGAAAGACGCAAAAACAACATCCCCTGCCTCTTCCCTACTATTCTATACACTACAAGCTCGCCGACCTGCTTTTTATTGCCATTTCCCATCATGGCACCAGAAAACGCCAGCGCTATGCGTTACAAAAGTATGCCCGTCCACATAACAGGTCTTTTTATCTTACATGTCCAACGCCAAAACGTGTGTTCAATCCTGTCGTTTAAGCGAAGGGGTCCACGTTCCTGTTGTCACGGCCAACGCCACGGTCACCCCCACGACCGCTGTACTCGCCACGGCCACGACCGCCATCTCGGCCGCCGAAACGGTCGCCGCCGCGGCCGAAACCAGAGAAGCCGCTGCGTCCGCCGTCACGGCCGCCACCGAAACCGCCACGACCACCACCAAAGCCACCACGGCCTCCGCCGCGACCGTTATCGCGAGATTGGGCCTCGTCTTCTTCGGGGTTGTGGCCGATGACTACACCAGGGATGCGCGCAAGACCGAGTCTCTGTGCGAGCATGGGGCTAACGGCGGGAGGAGTGCGCATGCTCCAGCCAACGCGGGTAAGGTCGTTCAGGGCGTCAATGAGAGCAGACTTGCGGCCGTACCATTGGTAGACACCGAGGAGGGCCTTGAAGGCCTTGATCTTCTCGATAGGCTCGATCTTGCGCAGAGCGGCTTGGCACATGTTGAGGATCTTGCCGGCAGAAGGCGAGACTTGTGCTTCTTGGGTGAGGTCAAGTGCAGAGGTCTCGAGAGTGGTATCGCGCTTGAGAGGGATCTTGCCGCCGAAGCGGTAGCGGGCCTCCTGATCCTCGATCTGGTTGAGGATCAACCAGCCCTCACCCTCCTTGCCGGCACGGGCAGTACGGCCGATGCGGTGAATGTATTGCTCGACGGAGGCGGGGAGACCCATCTGAATGACATGAGTGACGTTGGGGAAGTCCATACCGCGGGCGGTGACATCGGAGGAGAGAAGGATGCCAGACTCGACTCTGCGGAAGTTCTCAGCGGCCTTGGTACGAGCGCCCTGGGTAAGCTTGGAGTGGATTTCAAGAATGCGAGTGCGGCGGCCGAAGGGGTGTTCAGAACCGCCGAAGGCGTCAGTGTTGCCTTCGGTTTGAAGCTTCATCAAAGCAGAAGCAGCGAGAGTGACCTCTGCAGTGCTGCCGAAGTAGATGATTGCCTTGAAAGGACGGACGTTCTGAGGGTCGTTCTTGTGCTTTTCGATCTCACGCATGCACAGCTCGGTCATGGCGGGGAAGTTGTTCTCCATGCCTTTCGTAGTGACGAGCATCTGTGGCACGCGGGCGTGGGTGGGCTCCTCGTCATCGCGAACGCACTTGACATACTGGAAACCGGGCTTGAGAGTGCTGCGGACGGCGGAAATGACCTCCTTGGGGAGAGTGGCGGAGAACATGAGAGTTTGGCGGTCCTTCTCAGCGGGTGTGGGCAGGAGACGCATGATCTCCTGGAGATCGGGCCAGAAACCTTGGTCAAGGAGACGATCGGCCTCGTCGAAAACGAGAGCGCTGAGATCGGGAGCCTCGACTTTGGTGTAAGGGTCGGAGAGAATGTCCTTCAGGCGACCGGGTGTTCCGACCAGGATGTGGCAACCTTCTCTTTGAATGGCCCTGAGACCTGCGGACTTCTGTGTACCTCCTACGGCAGTCTGGACGATAACGCCAGTACCAGCGACCAACTTCTTCGCCTCATCGGCGATCTGCTCAGCCAATTCTCTCGTAGGTGATACAATGAGTGCTCTGATGTCGTCGGCAGTGCTCCTGGGTCCTCTCCTGCCGCGCACCATCTTTGCCAAATCAGGGTCCTCGTTGAGGATGTTCTGCAGGAGCGGCAGAAGGAAAGCAACGGTCTTTCCAGTACCAGTCTTGGCCTGGGCAATGATATCTGTGCCCTTGAGAGCCGCGTTGATGGTCTTCGACTGGACCTCGGTCATCGTTTCCAGACCCATGCCCTCGGTCATATTCCTCACAATATTGCGGTGGATGACACCCTGATCTTGCAGGTCCTGGAACTTTGTGAGAGGCTTTTGCGCATCGGCATCCTCGGTCGCTTCGATGTCATTGTTTCTGAGCTGTGGCGACTGGTGCAGGCTGCGTGTGAACGAAGGCTGGAATGATCTGACGATGCGGTTGAGTCTCAAGGTGCGGTTGGCGAAGAGGTTGCTTGAGGGAGCCGAGATGGCGGCTCTGGAGAGCGATGCCGAGCATGTTTGGAAGGCTCTGCGCATCTTTGCGGCGGCTGCTGGACAGCGATTAAAGTCTAGTCGTAATCGGGACAACAAGTATCGAGATGGCGTGACAGATTCGCTGGCGAAGGGGTATCTCTAATAGAAAAAAACGATGGACTGTGGTTGATGGTTGTTGGAGCATTCGCCTCCCTTCTGGAAATTATCTTGCGAGACGACTTCGAGAGTTCGCCACTAACCCGAATCTGGTCGGCGAAAGTACAGGGGTCTGCCATCTCACACGCGACCAAGTCTCGCGCGACTGCCCGCGGGGATGCCACGCTGGTAAACATCGGAAGCAGCTTCGAGACGGCACCCGAGCGCATATGTCGATACAGTGTCATTCGACGGTATCAATCGCATGTACCCATCTGCAAAATCATTGTCGTCATTGACCAAGCAGGGCGTCATTCTCAATGTGCATAGACTCTCGGATGCCGGTCCAGAGCTGATCCGGTCGCATTTGACTGGTCGGGTTATTCGGTGCAAGCATACACCCGATCATGGTGTTGGGGAGGACCAGGCATGTGAACATAGGATCGATGATGGCGAGTCATCATAAGTAACAGTTCTTCTAATGAACTTCCCATCCCCACTTCTGGCTTTACAAGGAAACGAATTGTCTTCGCCACAACGTTGCTTGAACCTCGGACGAAACGCACCTTGACGAACACTTCTAGCCCATCAATGCCAAAACACGCTCTCCTTGGGGCCACAGGAGCAACAGGCTCGGCTGTGCTTCGCTGTTACCTAGACACCGCACCAAAAACCCTCAAGCTCAACATCTTCATTCGTTCAAAAGCAAAACTTCTCAAGGCCTTCCCAGATCTGGAATCGACCTCTGCGATCCAAACCTCCATCACCGAGGCGCCCTTGACTGACATAAAGGCCCTTACATCCTGTCTCCGTGGAGCAGACGTTGTTCACATGTGCATCGCAACCAACGATGCCAAACCTGGCAACAGCGTTTCTCAAGATGGCGCACATGCAATTACAGCTGCCCTGAAGGACCTCAAAGCAGAGGAGCAAGACAATTACGTCACACCTACTGTCCTCGTGATCAGAGCTGCCCCTTTGAGTCCAGATTTGGCAAGCCACATGCCTGGTCTTGTCAGTCGGTGGCTGTGGTTCGTGCTGTATCATGTCTACTCAGACCTCGAAAAGGCTTCGAAGATCTACGAAAACGCAGCGACGGGACTACTGGATTACGTATTCGTTGATCCGCCTGCTTTGTTCGACGCCGTAGGCCCAGAGCGTACCGGTCATCGCCTGATTCTGGGTGGAGATCTTGGTGAAGCATCTCCTGGGGTCAACTATGCTGATCTTGGCGCAGCGTTCGTGGAGATAGCCAATCGTAAATCTGAGTTCTCTGGCAAGAGTGTCGGAGTGAGCGCGACAGGAAAGGTTCGTGAAGAGTGGGCAATTCTTTTGTGGTACCAATTGGTAGGCTTGAAGGGAAGAGTCTTGGGCTGAGAGGTGAGACCTTTTCACTTTGAGCTTTCAGGGTGCTGAATCCTAGTTTCCAGGCTTTTCCTAACGCACAGTATGGACTAATATGTGCTTCGCACATCAAGGAAGAATGATGAAATCCAATGCTCGCGTAGGAATGTTCCATACCATACCACCCACTGCTATCAATTTCAAAATACCCATACTCGTCTTCTGTGTGCGACATCACCCTTTCATTGCCAGCGGGACGCTCTTGTTGAATCTGTTCTCGGGATCATATCTTCTCTTCATCGATCGGAGTGTCTCCAGATTAACGCCAAAGATCTTGCCAAGATCGTTCCATTCGTGCAAAAACCCAGCGTGGAAGCTACCTGTTTCTTTGCCGCCTCCAATTGCCGTGTCTGCTACTTTGAGGTGCTTTTGCACGATCTCTGCCACATCTGGAGGTGCATTCACAGCATTGCAGCCGAGTACGACTTGCATGATGTGGTTGCGACCAGAGTGCGGCCAAGCTGATGCCGTGTGCGAGCCAGAAGAATTGAAGAAACCCTGCAATCACGTCAATGAATGCTACTGTCATGTCTCTTTTCTGGCCAATTAAACTTACCAACTGCATGAATTCGAACAATACAGTCGAACCCTCGTCGAGCGCCGGACAGTCCTCAACGCACTCTCCATACCATTCCCAAGCTCGTCTGATGATGCCAGCATCTACCTTCTCCTCGATCAGAGGTGCCGATCCCCAGAACTGATTGACACCTTGATAGCTCCTGTAGCTCTCTGCCAACTTCGTCATGCCGCTCAACGGCACCATGCCACACATGACTTCCATCGCCCCCTCCATCTCAAAGACCTCTCCAAAACCTTTGTCTTTCGACCTCGCATGTTCCTCGCCATGAGCATCAAACATAATCACAGCAACACCCGGCCTAGCACCCTGGGGTGGCGTTCCCGTTCCAGGTCCTTGGTTAGTAATGGCAAAAGCCGTCTTGGGATCCTTGATCCGGTCCACAGCCCTCTCAACAAATCTTCCCACCTCATCCAAGCGCTCATACGGCAAGAACACGAACCCGGCAAAGATAGCATCGTGGTACTTCCTCGCCCTCATCTTCAACCCAACCACAACTCCAAAGTTTCCTCCACCCCCTCTCAGAGCCCAAAGTAACTCCCCGTCCCCTTCCTTACTAGCCCAAACGATCCTCCCATCGTGCAAAACAATCTGCACGTCCAGCAAATTCTGCGGGTCAGAAATAAGCCCAAACTCATGGCTCAGCCAACTGTACCCTCCCACCAACGCTCCGCCCGTCACGCCCACCCAACCACATCTCGCACCCACAAGAGCATATCCGGGAGCTTGAGCAGCCATGAGGTCTTCGGCTTCACTCCAGTCTAATCCAGCGCCCAGAGTTACTGTTTCGGATGCGGCGTCGAAGGAGAAGTCTTTGAAGCCTGCCATGCTGAGGATCACATCGCGAGCGGAGGCACAGCCTGTTCCGGTGTTGCGGACGGCGAAGTCGAGGGAGGAGTTGGAATAGAGAGTCTTCACGATTTGTTGCAGGGAGGGGAGAGTTGTTGGGGTGATGACGAGGGCCGGGTGCAGGTCGGCGTGGTGGGACCAAGGGAGGCTTTGTTTCGTGTATTCATCTGTTCCTGGCAGGTGGATCTCGGAGGGTGGAAGGTGGGATTTTAGCTGTTCTAGTAGTTGTTCGGACATGATGTGTGTATTTCTCTTTCTTTTCTTTCGCTCGATTGGAGCGTTCAAGTGATTTGAGATCGTTACGAGTTGTGCTAGTGGCTGGGAACAGCTACCTTTGGATCGAAGAACGGATGATTGAGCATGGAGGGGCTTACATTGATTCGATATAATTACTAATCGTACACAAATCGACACTTACATAGTTACTGATGTATGCTCAGCTGCGGCTGAGCTGGGATGTTTGGACCCTTGTGGGAGCCAAACAGGATCATTAGGCTTTCTATAAGCCTGAGATGGGTTTGTTTTCGTCAAGCTGACCTCATTTGATTTGTAAATTGCTTGATCGTACACAAAAAACAGGATAGTCAAGTCGGAGCAGAGAGGCTCTGTGTAGACAAACAAGCTAGCTGGAATTGAAGTCTGACCGATTCGGTCAATTGAAGGAGATACAGTGTCATGCAGATGTCAGATGTCAAGCGCAGCAAAATGACGCGGAAGTCTTGTGTCAAGGGGATCCTAGGTTCTATACGACTACGCTTATATCTTTATGCGATAGAAAACTATTCACGATAACCTAGTAGCTCCGTGGTAACTTCAGGACCTTTTCTCCAACAAAGTTCATGATCATCTCCTGTTTTCGAAAGTCAGCCAACTCGACATCGTGTCAAACTCACGTAAGAAGTCCAGCACTCACTCTACTAACAGGCGCGATCCGCGGCACAAAGCATTCACGCAGATACCTTTCGACATGATACTCGGCCGCATAGCCCATGCCGCCCATGCTCATCACGCTTCGCTCGCAAGCGACGAAAGCCGCCTCGGCAGCAAGGTACTTGGCGCTGTTACAAGCTATACCTACAGCATGAGATGTGATGCTAGGATCGTGTTTGGGATGGTCGGGCGACGATCGATCGTACAGGGAAGCCGCGTGGTAGGTGGCTAGCTTGGCTGCTTCGAGGTGCATGTAGGCGTCTGCGAGGGGATGTTGGATTGCTTGATTTTGGCCGATGGGTCTGGAGAAGACGATTCGTTCGCGGGCGTAGTCGGTGGATCTGTGGGTCAATCAGTGGTTGTTTCGACTATGAGAGTCGGCCTTGTGTCTCAAGAGACGTACTTCTTCAGTGCTGCATAGCCGAGTCCGAGGGCCTCGCCAGCGAGCAGGCAGCGCTCTGCGTTCATGCCGTGGAGGATCTGTCTACATTAGCACAAGTGTTTCTCACGTCATGTAGCCAACATACAATCTTGAATCCTTGTCCTTCCTTCCCTATTAGCGAATCCTGGGGAATCTTGTAGTTATCGAAGAAGACTTGGTTAGCATCAACAGCTCTACCTCCCATCTTCTTGATACGCTTAGCTTCCAGACCAGGCTGACTCAAATCGAAGTCAACGTAAAACATTGACAGCCCTTCAGAGGGTTTGGTCACCTCTTCTAGAGGCGTTGTCCTTGCTAGCAAAACCATCTTGGTGGCAACTTGTGCACTGGAGATCCAGATCTTCTGTCCACTGACGGAGTAGCCATCACCATCTCTCTTCGCAGTCGTGGTCAATTTCAAAGTTTCCAACCCAGTATTGGGTTCTGTGACGCCGAAGCACGTTCGCCACTCGCCAGAGATAATTTTAGTAAGGAAACGCCCCCTTTGGTCCGGCGTTGCGAATTTGGAAACAGGCTGTGTCGCATATACATTTGCATGTATGCTCTGTGCTCCAGCGAGACCAGCACCACTCTCAGCAATGCTTTGCATCATCATAGTCGCTTCAGCAATGCCCAGACCGGCGCCTCCAAGGTCCTCGGGTAATGCGATGCCAATCCAGCCATCTTTGGCAAGAGCGGCGTGCAATTCGTGAGGGTAGGTTTCTGTCTGATCATGCTCCATCCAGTAGTCGTCATCGAAGTTGGAGCAAATCTTGAGAATGGCATCGCGGACCGTCATTTGTTCTTCGCTGAAGCCTGATGTCTCCATGAGTCTGTGGCGAGCTGATATTGAGAATGGGCGAGCAGAGCTGCCTGAGAGCGTCGGCGCCGAATTGCTGAACGCATGGTATGGTCGTCGTTTTGATGCCGTTGATAATTGTGAAAGAAACCGCAGCGATGAGGTTGCCCTTCTGGACATTTTGGTAGAATGGAAGGACTAATTCAACTGAGATTCGCTGACTGGATATAACAAGTGATCTAGTGAAGCGTCAAGTAGCGTTTGTGGCGCGTGGTATTGACAGATATTGATGGTCTACATTGAGGTCATATATACCGGGTATGTCATGGGAATAACGCAAGCATCTCCACACTGCACGCGAGCGGTTGTCGGGTACTCGGGTGGATCTTCGCTCAGTACTCTACCAGATGCCGAGTTGTTTTTGCCTGGAGATGCAGCTTGGGCCGGCGAACAGATCTGTAATTCAAGTGAATCCAAAGTGGCAAGATGTACATATCTGCAATATTTGTTTGCTGGTGCAATCTCCCAGTACAGAGCAGGTAGGCACATGCAGTGAGTGTGTTGTTACAAGCCCCATGACGAGCCTCGACTTCCCCAGCGTCAAAGCTCCATGTCCAGAAAACATGCGGCTTTCTGTGAGCCTCTTCCCGCTCACCATCACGTTCGACACCACCCGTCATGGCGTCGGACACGGAAGATCGTCGACGGTCACGATCGCCTCCGCGCGATGATTCACGACCCAAGAAGCAAAAGTCAGGCGGTTTCAAATGGAAAGAGAAGCGACCTGCCGCCGACGGGCAAACAGACAGACCCGGTGGTGATGACAGAAGTCTGAAGAGAGGCTACAGAGATCGTTCGCCACGTCGTGACAACTACAGTCAACGGGAGCGCGAACGAGATGGCGACCGCGATCGCTCGCCGCGACGCAGAGACCGGGACATTGGCGACAGCTACCGTCCGTCTCGCGACAACGCACGCACACATGATGATCCCATGGACCGCGCCTCTTCGAGCAAGCGCGATAGCCCAGCACCTACTTCAGACCGGCCAGAGAAGAAGGACAAACCTAAGAAGGCACCCAAAGCAGTTGCGCCATCTGAGCCTATGATCATTGTCAATGTCAACGATCGTCTGGGTACAAAGGCAGCAATCCCTTGCCTTGCGTCAGACAGCGTCAAGGCTTTCAAGGCAATCGTAGCTGCACATGTCGGACGTCAGCCACATGAGATCATGCTGAAACGGCAGGGAGAGAGGCCTTTTAAAGACATTCTGACACTGGCGGACTACGGCGTGAGCTCAGGTGTGCAGCTGGACCTTGAAATCGACACGGGTGATTAAATCTAGCAAAGGGCCTGCACCTGAGACGCGGAGACGAGCAGAGTGTAAGCTTGGGTTTCCAGCATTGAAAAACGACATGAGATTAGCGATGGCGTTCGAGGGCTCAACACGAATATGGAAAGGATGCATTTTGTCTCTCACGTTCTTCTCTATGCTTTGTCACATTCGAACGGAACTGAATTGTAAAATTGACACAATGCCGCTGTACGGCACAATACATGCCCTACGCTAAGTATAGCAGAAGCGCAGGTACCGGGCCCATCGTTCTCATGTTATTACGGTCCCACCATTGATCATAACATGGTTGACCATGGCTTCCGTGCGCGTAGTAAGATACTAGGATGTGCTATGTCGGACGTGTTTGGTCTTTTTGGGCTTGAGTATAGCAAAACCATATGTAGCTACAGTACCTTCGTAGTGCCTGCGTCCATGTTCCATGAATTAGCATGCACAATTTGGTTGGAAAGCAATAGATCGCAAACTCAACGTCATGTGAGCGCCCGTTCGATACGCGGGCCCCGGGTAAAGCCGTCGTCCTCGATCCGCGCTGGCGCTTGTTGTTTGGACGCCAAAACAACCCACGAACTGCCGACGCAACGCACTACCAACGATCTCGAAAACGACAATTGTGACGCTTGGGACGCATCTTGGATCATGTACATCTTGTTTTAGTCACTTGGATTTGACGCGGAAGATTCGCGCCCTCGCTAGACGCACCAGATTGTTTACGCGCCTCGAGGAAACACAACGCCAAAACATACGACATCATGGCAGCGGCACGAGCGAAAGCAGCAAATATTGGCTCGACACAATGGATACAGAAAGAGAGAGAACAGGCCGGGAAGTTTGTGGAGCAGGAGCTGGAGGAGTTTGGATACAGCGTGCGCAACGAGATGGAATGGCTGAACGAGCACATGGCAGAAATCTTTAGCGCAAATGCTGTGTATGTGCCTCCAAACTTGCATTTGGCGCGTGTATTTGCTGACCATTCTAAGGAACTTCGCGGACGTGTTCAAGACGCCTGGCAAACTACGAGGCAAGACACCTCGTACTGCGCGCAAACTAGATGCTTTCGAGCAACGACAACCACTTACTGATATCTTTGCGCCTAACGCCCAAGCTGGACCCACGCCAGCAAAGAACACTACTTTCTACGAGAAAGTAACTCAATTCCAGATTGCCGAGGATGGAGAGAATGTAACCTCACAGCAGCGACCGCTCAGTCGCAGCAAGAGCCCGCAGCGTCTGGGCAAACCGGGAAACACTGATTCTGGATACCATTCTGGATACCATGGAATGACCGAAGACGAGATGGAGGCCGATACTCAGACTGATGCTGACACGGTACCTTCGCAATCTCTCGAGGTGCACGGTGTTCCATTACGTGATGACCAGCTGCCGCCTCAACAACTGAAGGATACCGCAGAGGAGAATGAACTTGCTAGTGACGAATCGTTCATGTCTGCAAAGGAAGCGGTGTCTTATAATGCCTCGAAGGAACAGCTTTACCCAGATCTTGGAGATGAGAACGCCACCGTGCCAGACGATGATATGGAGGTCGATGGCCCCGAAGCGGTTGCCGACGCAGTAGAGGATCTCGATCCTGAAGCCGCTGAACCGAATGAGCCCGAACAGATCGACGCAGAGCCCACAGAACAAGATCTACACGCAGAGATGTCGCACGAACCCTCAGAAACTTCGAGCCCGGCGCAGCCTCTGGCGCGCAAGAGCAGTTTCACATTCTCTTCGTTGCCTGCGAGAGAACCTCTTACAGCAAAGCGAAGCATTGGAGGGCGAAACAGTCACATGGACGCAATGAATCGCAACAGTGTCTTCGCCAAATCCGTTGGTAAGAGCTTCGGCATCACGCTGGATGATGAGGAAGATGCGTCAAAGGAATCACAAAGCAAAACTTCCGCACAGCTGCTTCATGAGCGGATATCAATGCTCGGGAAAGCGAAGGAGTCCAGATCCTCGAAAGGCATTCCTCAAGCCTTGTATCCTCAACTTCCACAAGCTGAAGAAGAAGAGGATGTTGCAGAAGATGCGCCAGCACCGCCTCCTAAGGACGCTCCCGCTGCCGTTGATGACGAAGACGACGATTGGATTGCACCTTCGAAACCCAACCAGCCGAAGAAGGCCACGCCATCAAATGAAGCACCAGCAGAGCTTGCACCCAGTCCTCGACCTGCAATGCACAAGAAAGCTATATCTGTCACGAACGTGTCCTCGCCAATGAGGCCACCCATGCATTCCAAGAGTCAATCAGTCCAGCTACCAAACATGGCGTTGACCAGGGATGACGTCTCTACCACACCCGCGGGATCACCAGGCGGTAAGAAGCAGGTCGAGCCCATGAGCGCTTCTAAGAAACTCTGGGGCGCATTCAAATCAGCTAGAAGTCTCTTTGCCTCCTCTGCAGGTTCGAGTGCCGCTGCTAAGCTAGAGGCTCATGACTCCCCAGCAGGCAAGCGCTCCAACAAAGTCGACTCTGCAGAGGAAAGCAAGTCTGCCGCCATGGGCAAGATGCCTGGCGCACTTTGGTCCGACACACAGCTATCCCAAACTTCTTCAAGGCCAATGTCAGCACTCTCTACTAGCCCAAGCAGAAAGACTCGCAGCTCCACTGAAAGCGACAAGAAACAAAGGAAAGAGATGAAGGCTCAGCAGAAGGCAGCAGATGATTTGGAGAAGGCGAGAGAAAAGGAGCGCCAGAAAGCAAACAAAGCTCAAGAAGAGAGGATCAAGGCTGAGCAAGCTGAAATTGAGAGATTAGAGTGGGAGAGAAAGCAAGAGGAAGAAACGGCTGCTGCCGCGGCTCTTCAAGCTGAGGAAAGACCGAGAACGGCTGAAGAGGAGAAAGACCGTGAAGATATGCCACCTCCTCCGCCACCCAAAGGGCTGCTACCTCCTGGCAAATTACGAGCTCCCACACGGCCTGTCCGACCTACCCGTGAAGCTGCAGCCACAAAAGCGAAGCCAGCTCCTGTCAACATCCGTGTTGCCAGCCAGCTCAGACTTGGCCAGCCATCATCTCAGGAGTCATTCAGTTCAAGCTCGAGCTCCAGGCATGAGAGCCAGGCTCCTCCTCCACCACCGAAAACCAATCTACGTCCGATTTCTGCTCAAAGTAATGGTCGAAGCTCCACGATGCCCCAAAACAACTCCCGGGTCCGCGCACTGGAAGCTGCTGCACGCAAGAAGGAACAGGAAGAGCGCGAGAAGCAACGCAAGGCTGATCAGAAGCGCGAGCTTGAACGCAAGCGTGCTGCAAAAGCTGAAGAAGAGCGTCGCGTCGAGCAGGAGAAGAAGGCGGAAGAGCAACGCAAGATGCAGGAGACGAAGCTTGCGGCACAGAGACAGGCAGAGAAGCAGGCTGCAGAGGCTAAGAGGCGCGAACAACAACGCTTCGAGCAACAGCAGCAACGCCTTGAGCAGCAAAGACTGGAGCAGCAGCGTGCAGAGCAGTCGGCTGCCGCTAAGGCCAAGGCTGCCCATGAACTCGCAGAGGCAATCGCGCGGGAGCGTGCAGAGAAGCAAGCCCTGCCTCGCGGCGATGCGCCTGGAACCTTAAGGCAGCTGGGACAGAGACAGGTGCCAGATTTGTCTGCTCGACAGATTCCGCCCAACCCTGCGAAGCCTCCCAAACGCATTTTTGCGCAAGAGGATGAGGACTCCCAGTCATCGAGGCCAGGTATGGCGCGCAACCCGCCCTCATATCAGCAAAACGAGGCCAAGCGACGGAAGACGGACGAACTTGAGGAGACTAACCAGAGGCATTCTGTCATGGCTCCACCAAAGCGTCCGTCTACTATGCGCAAGGTAAGCCAGATGTCCAATTGAAGTCAATGTCACAAGCTAATGTATTCGCAGGAAACTCTGAGCAAAGTTCCGTACGGCTACGCGCATGCTCCACCACCTGCTACTCACCACGCATCTAGCATGTTCAAGAGCACTGTGAACAACCAGCACCAGCTGCAACACGGTCAACGACCCGCCCATCCCAGCCAGACAGTGCAACTAAGTAACGCACGCATCCCCTTCGCCGAGAATGCCAACCCGCCCGCAGCCCAATACTACTCACAATCTCAAAACTACCAAGGCAACGAGAACGGCGGATCAAGCAAATTCAAAACTCCTGCACGACCACTCATGCCCAAGGGTCCTCCCAAATCCGCCAAATCCTCCCCAATGTACGCCAACGGCGACAACATCGCTCTTCCCGAAATCATGACCGACAGCGAAGACGAAGACGACGATGAAGACGAAGCCACCGGCGGCTTCCGCGCGCCTTCGTGGGTCGCTTCGCCCGCTCTCCGCGACTTGCTCACGCAGCAACAACTCGTCGACCCTGAAACTGTCTTCGGCCCGATCTCTGACCTGAAGATGGAAGAGGTCTTCAAGGGCGCCAAGAACCAGGAGAGGCTGAAGAGGTTCAGGGATAGAGGCAGCAGTGCCATGTGGCACGAGACGGGCGATGCTGTCACTTCTGCGGAGAAGAAGAGAGATATGGAGGCTAGGGAGAGGGTTTATAAGGAGGGAGGATGGAGTTATAATAACAGGGTGTAATGATGGGGGGGGGTGTCACTTGGGTTTGGTAAGGGCAACGGTTTTGGGGAAACATGTTTCTATCACGACACACCTGAGGAATTTCTTGGTGGTTGATTCTTTGACTTTCGATGGTTCGAAGGTCGAAGGGGGCGTTCTTGTATAGGGTCTGCTTTTTTCCCCTTTTGGAGTTACAACAGGGGTTATCATCAAGCACGCATTTTCGCAGAAGCTTTGAAGCTCGGCGCGTTTATTATACGAATTGGAAGAAAATGATTTGATACATCCAAAACGCAAGAAATCGTTCAATTGATTCACCTCTTATAACCGTTCTCGTCTATCAGAACTTGGCTCCATCTTCCGCTTCCATAAATCAGACCATCATTTCGTGAATATCGTGAGTTTTCATGTCTCGTAACTTGTTCAGAGAAACTTCGGCCAAGACGCACCATCTTTAGCTCCAGGGGGAGAGATCGGACTGTATGTGTTGTCTATTCCATCTCATCCTCCCTCTCTTCATTTGATCTAAATCACATCTCCTTTTTATTCTCCTTCTCCTCCTCCAATCTCAACCCCCGAACCGCCCTCCCAACCCCCTCATCCATTCCGCCACAAACATCCCTCAGAACCCACACGCCGAAGTCTCGACAGGCGTGTCTCAGCGCGCCATCGTTTGCTCCCCACGCCATCGCCAGCACGGCTACAGCTTGCGCTGCTATAACCCGGAGGAGTAGCGTTGTTTGTGTGAGGAAGCGGGCGGAGAATTTATGCCGGGCGTCGAGTGCGTAGAGGTTTGTGAAGAGGGTTTGCAGGTATGGGAGGAGGAAGGTTATTAGGATAAGAGTGTAGAAGGTCAGGGTGGAGGTTGTGCGGTGGAGGAGGGTGGGTGGTTGTTGAGGCTGTTGAGGTCCGTGTTGCCGAGTGAGTTGATTGTTGTTGGTGGGGGCTTCTAGGGGATCGGGGAACAGGACGGCTGGTGTTGCGGCCCGGAGGACGAGAGCTTCTTCTGCTGAGAGGTCTTCTGGTAAACCGCGGAGGATGTAACTTATGCCGTCGATGTAGAGACGGCGGTTGAGAGGGTCGTCGGTTGCGGCGGTCGATTGGCTGCGCATGGCCAGGTTGAGGAGCGCGAGGCCGTGATGCCCACTCCTGTTGCCGATCGTGGGCGTGTCCACATCTCCATGTCTCTTGAATGTTGGTGCTGGGGTTGCAGAACCCGATGTTGAGGGTCGGCTTGAGGGTGCAGATGCGAAGAACTCGGGAAGTTCGTCTTCGCTGGCGTTGCCGTCGTCATCTTCGTCTGCGGAAGATTCGGAGGTCGACAGTCTCGTGTGGTAGGACGGTGGCGGGCTTTCTGATTGAGTGCTCATGGCACTCGATGTGCTCCATGAGCGCAGATGTGCTTTCGGACTGGCATAGATCGATGCCGCATATCGGAGAGATCGTATCCTCGGAAGCCGTTTCTGTAGTATCCGTGGGAGAGTGGTGTATATCAGAGATAGGCTGCTCTCTGATTCGGATGAAGTCGTGTAGCAATCTGTTGACTTGCTGTCGAGTCCAGATAAGCGCATCAGAATACTATCCATACCAGATGAGGTGTCGGTACTCTCTTCGTATACAGCCATCTTAGCTCAAAGCCTTCCGTGCTCGCTAGCTAGGGATGCCTGTTGTTACAAAGTGAAAGAATATGAGAATATCAGTCTGCTTGACGAAGATATGAATATGAGAGAGAAAGCAAACATGTGAGAGATACTACATTCCAGAAATCCGATAGCAAATGACTTTGAGACGCTGATGCTCCGGCAGCCAGGATACTTGCCTCGCTTAGGGCGTGACTTACCCAACGAGCGTCTATCAAGAGGCAGAGTCGGCACACGTTCGTGCCATGTGGGGTGGAGCTGTCAAAGTTTGTGGCATGTGAAAGTGATGCTTGGGCGTATTTGTTGAGACGCAAACCCTGGGATGACGCGGGTACGCCCGGCCTTGACATGTGAAACCGGGTCGAGTGGGCGTGTGCCACGAAAGCATGGACTTGTGTCTCGTACATCGAAGCCGAAGGACTATGCTGCCATCCTAAGTGTGTAGGGTTTGTGATCATGATCGCCGCCGGTAGAACTTGAACAGAATATGTGGCGCATCATCGTGTCCATGGTAAGTTCTTTCCGACTGCCTTCTGCAGCCAGAGCATTTTCGATAAGTGTCCATGCTGCGCTTTTTTTGACCTACCATTCCTGGACTTGTCTGCATGTAGACCATCCTTGGTTGATGCAGCTGCGACTAATATGTCTGCCATACTCTGCGGAGACGCATTAAAGGCGGCATTCGGTGGAAGGCTGGTCTCTCAACTGGCCGAGAGGGCTCACGGGCCAGCGCATCGCAGACCTCGGCGCGTTCGTCTCTTAATGCTTGGCCAGAAAGGTGCATGTTATCCTGAGCATCTGCGACTTTTGATCAATACCAGCAACATCTTCACATTATTGCGGGCAGACAGCGAAGCAAGCGCCTCTGGCATCAATGAGGAGCTTCGAGTATTTTAACTTTCCGTGGGCGATCAACGAGCCGCAAGCCGCGCGTGGCCATGGGGCGTGTACATCCAATGCCGGTTACGCGGCACCAGTGCGACGTCGTCCGATACCACAACATAGGGGTAGAAGATGGTGCATGCATGTATTCCCCAGGCTGTAGTGTCGTTCGAAGCGCTCTTCGTCACTCTTGAACTGGCGGCCATGGAGACGGTGGACAGATGTGAATACTGTCCTCTTCTGCTGATGCACGCACACCCAGCAGTGCGTTCAGATCTTGCTTTGCGGCCACTCGAGATCAGCGCTCTGATGTCCTTGACACAAGCACACGCGGCTAAGTCAAAGTATATGCCGTGCCCTTGTTGATTGGCGCGCGAGAAGGGGTGCTTCATCTATGCTGAAAGCACAGCGAGCATGAGATCTGCATGATAAGAAGACATGTCGATTGTGGTACGCAGCCATAATCAAGGCAGCTGACGTATGCACTTGCCGTGCAGTCGCAGTCGCCCATCAATCTGGCAGGCGCGAACATGTATTGGGGAAGTAAACAGGTAACTCCTCAAAGTCTTTCACACTTACCGGCTCCATACAGTACGATATTCAGCTCCCACAAGGCACTTGACTGCACGTTGGACGAATATTTCTGCCATTGCACCACTGGGCCTCATCCATCTTCTGCGGAGTGTCGTTATATCCTCACACTGCGGACTGGAGTAGGTTACCAACTGCCAAGGGACCTTTGTCCGCCTGTTCGTTCAAAGATATCTCAACCATACATGTAGCGATTGCTTTGCTATCCGCTTGCAATTCTAATTTAATTTCTTATGAATATTCCTCTGAGACCACCTCTCTTCCTCACACAAGCCTTTTGGCTGCTTGTGCTCGAACTCGGCGCAAACGCCGCTCATCAAGGCACTGATCCGCCCATCCACGACTATGACCAAGGAATCGACAACGGCACTCTTGGTTACTATCCGACCTGGATCTTTATGACCGAGCGCGAAATCTCCGCACCCAGGGTCAACTGGCTGCGATGGGATCAGGAATGCGACGACGGCATGTACTACTTTCTCACGCCAAGAGGTCATAGTCTGCCAGATCCAAGTGCAACGATCTTGGATTCAAGAGGAGACTTGGTATGGAGCAAGCATTTTGCCAACGACTGGGGAGGACAAGCCTACGACCTCATGGTGCAGCATTACCAAGGTCAAGAATATCTCACGTTCTGGACGGGCGATGATCAGATACGAGGACATGGATCCGGAAGTTATACAATGGTGAGCAGTGACTCTTCGCTAGCAATTCGGGCTGTCCCGCCCAGTCGTTGGGTACCTGAGGTATACATATTGACATACAAACCAGCTAGATTCCTCTTACGAGATAATTCACGATGTCAACGCCGGCAACGGCATGGACGCCGATCTACACGAATTCCTTCTGACACCGGAAGGCACAGCGCTTGTCACAGTCTATCAGAAGTATCCTCACGATTTATCGAGCTGGAGAACGTTCAATGCCACCATGGACTCGAACGATGCCGACCCAGACTGGACATGGGACTGTGTACTACAGGAGATCTCTGTAGATACTCGCGACGTACTCTTTGAGTGGCGTGCCTCCGATCACATTGATATCAACGATACATATCACCTTATGCGGCAGACGGGCAATCATGAGGACCCCTTTGACTGGTACCACATGAACAGCATAAGAAAAGACGAGCTAGGAAACTACCTGATATCAGCACGCTACACACACAGTATCACTTACATCGATGGCCAGAGCGGCGAAGTTATGTGGGTCCTCGGCGGCAGAAGAAACATGTTCATGGATCTAAGCAACGGCTCTGCTTTGAATTTTGCCTGGCAGCACGATGCACAATTCGTCTCTCCGGAATTGTTCGAAGACATCTACGTGCCACCTCGAGAGCAAGAGGGCTATTCTACCAGACTGCTGACACTATTTGACAATGCCGCGGAGGATCAAAATTATGTCTATGGCCTAAACCACTCACGCGGCCTGCTGCTTGAGATCACATTTCCGACCCCTGGCTACGGGCCCGCATCCAATATCCGTGATGATGCAGGGCTCACAAGAGACATCTCTGAGTTGTGGAGTTTAGCCACACAATCGGATCAGCGAAGACTTCCAGATCCTCATTATGAAGACCTGGGCCTCCAGTATCCTCTCTATGGCCACGACAAGCTCGAAGACCCAGATGCTGATCGACTGAAAATCGCACAAATCAACGGAACGAGACCATCACATACTGTGCGCCTGATACAATCCTACTCGAATCCCGCCGGCGTCCGCTCCTCGTCACAGGGATCCATGCAAGTTCTGCCTCCCGCCCACAAAGGACAGGACGCCAAAGTCCTCGTCAGCTATGGCCTCAACGCAGTCTTTACGGAGTTTGACGCCAACGGCTCAGTGTTATGTGACGCTCACTACGGCGCCATGACATCCTGGGAGCGAGGCGACATACAAAGCTACCGCATCTTCAAATTCCCCTGGGCGGCATCGCCGAAGTACAAACCTCGCATGATGATCGACACTGCCAGTGAGCGAGTCTTTGTGAGCTGGAATGGAGCTACGCAGGTAGCAATGTGGACCCTGCAAAGCAGCAATCAAGCCAACGCCACCGACGAGGGCTCTTGGACTGAGATCGCACGCGGGCCAAAGCTCGGATTTGAGACTAGTTTCGACCTGTCCAGTGACAAAAGCGCGGCTGCAGAGCGATACCTCCGTGTGTTGGCACTCGATGAAGGTGGCCAAGTGCTGGACCATGGGATTACGGAAGTACACGACCGCTTTCCCGCTCCGGAAACACTACTCGAGGCCAGCGAAACCCTGCAACGGCCAGTATTCGGGAACAAGGAGCCAAGCATGTTACTGCTCGGGGGCTTTCTAGTCGTAATAATACTATTCTCGCTATTCGAGGTGTACAGGCGATACTTGTGCTGGAAAGTCGGAAGGCCGGCCATGGGCGCCTTGAGGTGGCGGAAATCGTTGGGGTATAGAATATTGGCCGATGTATAAAATCACCAGTGAAGTGTTTGCGCCATTGGGTGAAATTCATAGATATTGCCCTGCAATGATCAGACTCGTGCGATGCTCGTTGATCTCCTACATTGCTCAACAATAAGTTTGGAACATGCGCATTGGCATGGTGTTCATGTCTGGTCTTACTTGCATTGTTGCTCACCAAGTCCATCTCAGGGATGGTGTGTCGATTTGTGGTCAATGCATCACAGCGCCACTGAGACAACTCTTTGCTACATTGCACGCCACGTCAATTGAAAGTTTCTACCAGTGCACTTTGCTAAATGAAATTGCATCCAGTTTTATGACAGCTCATAAGCATAAGGAGAATTTCTGCTAATGGTCTGCAATCTCAAACAATCCTGATGATGGTCTTTGGTGCTCGCAGCAGTCGTTGCGCCCAGTCGAGATTGTGATGTGTAAGCCCTATGCCAATGCGTTTCATCACTTGAGGATCGGACCCTGTTGGGTGGAGCAACAAGTACTGAACGATCGAATCCGTGTCCTCGCACTTCAACGCAAGAGCGTATGCAATTGCGCCGCGGAGCGGCGCAATACCGTCATCAAGAAAATGGTAATCTGCATGCGCGCCGGTGGCATCGATGCACACCTCATCGGTAGACGTGTAGGGGATGTATTTCAGCTCACACCGCAGCAGAGGACCTTCGATCGTCATCTCGCCGCTAGCTAGGAGGCCGAATGGACTCGTTGCAGGAAGCGCAGGCTCGACGACCAGATCCACGATTCGGGAAAGGTGATTGATGTCTGTGTCACTTCTCGGACCAAAGAACATGATACTCGTGTCTTGCGACGCCCAGGACCATGATGGTGCGCGGTACTCACACGCTTTTGTCCCGGCTGAGTCTCGCGCCCAGCGAAGGCTGTCTATGAAGCGAGGTCCAGTGTGGGCCCAGTGACCAGCATAATATGCCAGATTAGTCTTTTCGTGTATCAAGTTCGCCAGCCCAGATATGGCAACAAGCTTGTCTCGCCCAAAGGTCAAGTTGCATCGTGAGTAGACGCGTGCGACGAACCTTATATACCAGATGGTCAATATTTCATCGATGGACATATGAAGACCGTCAAGACTGGACGAACGATACAACTCTGCGAATAGCAAGCGGGCGCCAGCAACCCAATGTTGGTCCGAAGTGAGAAGAGCATTGTCCTCGGACGCGATGCAATGCTCACATTCCCAGAACATCTGAGTCGCTGTATAGTGGATGATGCGACGTGAACTCACGCGCTCTTGAGCCACCCATGCTCGTTGTAAGAGCGGCGCTTCTTTAATGAGCGTTCGCCACGCAGCGAGAGAGCTGGTCACCAAATGGTGAGAACCAAGGTAGAGGGTGCTCTTGGTGCCACAAGACAACGTCGACTCCACGGCAATGTTCGGGGCTGATGTCCGTTCCCAAATACCTGAAGACTTCGTATTGAAGAGACCACTCCCTCCACTGTTTGAGTATGTCGCCGAGATGGTGACTACCGAGGAATTGAAAATGACTCCCATTTTTGGTGCTTCTAGTGTCCACTCATTGATGTCGTCTTGCACAATACAAAGACAATCTATCCAGATGTACGATATATTCAACTCCAGTGCAACGAAGCAGGCGTCCCTAATGGTAGGTGGCATAGCCGCATCGGTGAAGCCGATTTGTCTTTGACGAAGATTAGCCTTCGAGGTAATCCTATGATTCAATGAATTAGCGCTATTTGTTCATAACTTTTTGGGCTCATCTGTAACAATAGTCGGTCTCGAATGCAGACTGACCATGGCCAAGGACCAGCGCCCCACTACAACGTAATTGATCAGTGAGCCGACATTGTTAATTGACTGCCAGATAGCTTACACAATGGCTTAAAGCTGTATACGCTCGTGCGACAGATGAGGAATCGGTAAGCTTCAGCATCAAGCCAGAATGGCATCGTTGAACGTGCACCAGGCGCCGAGGCTGATCGCGGTGCTTGCGATATTGAAATTCCATGTCTGTTTCCGCAACATGCGAGGCCTGACCGTGGCCTGAAACGCAATCTGCGAGCCAGCTTCGTGCTGTTGCGAAGGAGGTCTCGGACATCGTGTTTTCGGGCAGCGATAACAACCGGCAAAGACCGAAATGTGTAGAAGGGTCATTCTCATTCGTGTGAACCAGTATCTCTGACCATAACCGACAGCCTTCATGATTCTGAGCCCTAAGTTCCACGCGTGGCCTCACCCCCCGAGTGAGGTGCATGGTGAGTGACCACGAATCTTGCCAGATGACATCTTTATCTGGTAATCCCCTCGAACACAGAGGGGACTCCTTCAAAGCTGAGCATAGGAGGCAGCACACTCGACACTGCTTGCTGGACCGACGAAGTGCGCCTAGAGTCAAATGTTGATGTCCCGAGGGCTGGGATAGGCTCTCGACAGTGATGCCCTGGCAAGTAGGGCAGTGAGAATACATCCGAAAGGCAGGACCAAGCAAAGGTTACACGAGATGCGCGCAGAGCATGATTACCGAGGAGCATCAAACATTATGTCTGATGCTCCCAACCTCGCTTGGGCTGCGCCCTGCGATGCGAGCCGCAGAAGCACTGCCACGAATTGCGAGTCTCGCCAGTGCATATTATCTCATGAGCGACTAGGCGCCACATCGATGTATGCCATGGGCCCAAACATGCCTGATAAGAGAATAATTCGTCCGCGTATGTGACCTACCGTGCTGTATGTGGGACTTCACTTAACAGCGGCCCCAGCTGCCCAGAGCAGAAGACTTAGTAAGGCAGAGTGTTAGAGCAAGGATCATCGGACTAAGTCGCGAACGGCGGCGATCTTGGTCGAGTACCCGCAAGCTCAGGCGCAGGCAAATAGAGACATCACACGTCACGCGTGCATGCCTGCGTGGGACCTGCCTGAGCGCGAACGACAGGCCGATCTTGGTGTGCGCGCGCAGTGTAGTGGCGCATGAGATGATGTTATATGCCTAAGTTGCTTGTTTCTGCCTTGTGCGACGCCGTCCCTTCGTCTCCAACGTCTTTGCATCAACAACATTCACTCCGCTCGTTTGTTGATAGCGCGGGGCTTTGCAACATTTCCACCAAGCAACAAACAACACCTCCACCACTGTAGCCCGCTCATTCACTGCGACGTACCATACCATCCTCGCTACCGCAAGCCTCGCTTGTCGCATTCACTGTAACCACAGGCGTTTCTGTGCGCCCGGACCGGCATCCCGAGAATACCTCGCAACGGCCAACCCGCCGAGAGACCATTTCACACATGAACTGCGGCCGTACCACCACCTCTGCTCAGCTTTGCCAGACTATGCACAACACTTCGCTCCCTCGCATCTCCCGTCCTTGATTCGTCGTTCATCATGCCAAAGGCATACGATGTCAAGCATAACTACTGTACGTCGCTTGCTGCCAGACGTCCGCGCTGTTGATTAGCTGCTCATGTTGACCAATGTACATAGATGCTGATCTCGACCTGCCCAATACCGCAAGCTGCGACGAAGTGAAAAAACAGTACCGCAAGCTCGCCCTCCAATACCACCCCGATCGCAACGCTGGCAAAGAGGAGGAATACATCCCAAAATTCCAAGCTATTCAGGCTGCACATGAGATTTTAGGTGAGCCTGCCGAGAAGAGCAGATACGATGCAGACAGACGTAAGGCTGGCTTGTATCCCATGGGCGGCGGCAGCGGGCCAAGCAGCGGCGGTACTCGAGGCAATCCATACCAGGCATCTTCGGCATACCCTCCACCACCCAGAAGGACACAGCCAGGCACATATCAAAGACCACAGGCTGCTGGAGCAGATCGCTTTTCGAATTTCCCGCGCGCAGCACCTACAGCGAAACGCCCAGATCCCGCGGCTGAGCGTCAGAATGCATTCAAGGCATGGCAAAATATGAACAATGCTCAGGATAGGCAACAGCAGCAGGCCAAGTATGCGCAAGCCAGTGCGCAGGCACAAGCAAAGACTGCCTCTCCTAGAAGACCGGTACCTCCACCAAGGGCTGATCCAAAGTTTCCAACCGACGAGAAAATTCGGGCTGGGTTCAACTATCGCGAGGCACCCCATTCATCATTCGCGGATGGCGCTGAAGAGCGCCAGTCTGCCTGGGCTGCATTCCAGGCTACCCGTAACAAGGTCAACTCTCCCGGTGTGCAGCGCAGCAACACCAACAAGGCTCCAAAGAAGCAAGGCTTTGACCCGAATGCACCTGGGTCCGATGAAGGGATGGCACCCGATAGCCAGTATGCCCACCGACACAAGTCGGCTGATTTTGGTCGCCCAAGTGCTGCGCCGCCACCTCCCCCAAGACCGCCTCAGCCCGGCTCACCAAAGAATACGCCACAGAGACCGTACGTGGATCCCTTGCGACCATTCAAGTCTCGCACCCACATGGCCGACGAGGAAGCCGACGCCCCGTATCCGGAAGGTAATCGTGTCAGAACACCATACTCATCATTCAGCGGAGAGAAGACGGACTTCGGCGGCGACATGAGACGCTCAAACAGCACGAGAGATGCCTTCAAGCTGAACCCTGATGCCAATGCATCGAGAGCACGAAGCACCAGCCCACTTGGACGTGCCTCTTCCGGTAAGACTGCTGAAGCCCGACAAAGCAACAACAAGCCATCTTTCAGCGTAGGCGGCAGCTCAAGTACAAGTTCTGATAGCTCGGAACACGAAACGTCCGACAACCGTGAACAACGGCGCGGTTCATTCGCTCAATCCGGCAAGACTTCAATGCCTCCTCAGAATCGACCAAAGATCGTACCTTCGCCTCCCAGCAGGCGCTTCAACGGATCAAGTAACCCTGCATCACCACCACCAAATGGCGCAAATGAAAGTGAAATGAAACAAAAGAGTAGCTCAAACATGTACGTTAAACCTCCCACCCTTGAACCTCAGCATCCCCCTTTCTTTCTGGAGGAATGGGCATCGCGAATGTTCGGCACGAAGCAAGCAGGCGGGAATCTACGCCGTAATACTACCATACCAAAATGGGCATCTTCGGCGTCTGGAACACCTCAACGAAAGTCAGTCAAGCGCGGACCTAGCGACGAATCGCTTTCTGATGTGCAGTCTCCACATTCGAAGGCAGTGCGCATGTCCTCAGGAGTGGCGTCAGACGATGAGCAGAAAGCATATACATGCTTCAGGCGATGTCTAAAGCTATATTACGACCCCATCCCCTCGAGTCTCGACATGCACATCTTTCTCACGCTCGCGTCAACTGCGCGCTCTGGACACCGCAACGGACTGGAACCGTTTGACAGTATACTCGCGGATGTCCTCACACTATATCCCAAGGTTGGAAGCCATCTAAACAAAGCACAACTCGCTAACAACCATTCTCGCTTGAGCAGATTCTCGTTTCCAGTTCCTCCTGAGATGTTCAGTCCTACATCTAATGCGAAAAGCCGTAGCGAAGAAAGTATTAACACTAAATTCTCTGCTGCTGGTTGGAGCGGTACTTTTGAAGGCTCTTCTGAATACTTTGCGCCACCTCAAGCGACATCAAGGCGTGGCTCGCCGTCGCTGCGTGGTGGGCCACGTCCTGGTATGCGGACTATGAATTCTAGCTACGGCCAAAGCACAAGCGAAGCGCAATCGCCGACAACGAACTCAATGCCGCCACCGCCACCACCTTTCGCAGCGCAACAAAGTAGTGCCTTTCCAGATCCTCCAAGCGCAGGCAGCGATACAAAATTCAGCAAAGATCAGTGGGAGCAGACATTTAAAGACAGCTCTTGGTTCCCTCCACCACCATCTATGCCACCTTCTAGCCCCTCGAAGGGTGGGGCTAGATCCAGGCCAGTGAGCAGGAAGAACAGCCGGGCTGCTCATACCACGAGACCTACATCCTCTGCGGCTGGTACGGCAGCCAATCCCCACGTTGTGGAAGAAGAGGATGACACAACGGTTGACCCGAGAAGGACGACTTCGACCGACCAGGCCTCTGGCTCCCACGAACCAGATGCTATGGATATCGATAATACGCCTCCAGCTGCCGAGGATCCGCAATCACAACATCCTCATGCGGATCAGTCGAAAGAGCCTCGTTTGGTTTCCGTACCTCCTTCAGCTTGGCGCCAGTCTCAACAACCACATACTTCTAACGGCCACCAGCGCACTACGTCTAGCGGCTCCAGCAATGCTCCTCTCAAGGCAAACCTGAACGATCTAGCCAACGTAGCGCCATTCGCCCAACCCTCGATCGGCAGCGGGTTGCAAGACCTCAACTGCATGTCCGCATCATTGCCGTTCACTTCACAAGCGGCCAACACTCTCCCGATCAACCCCCTCAAACCCCAAACGCTCTCTACGCCCGTGGTGCCCATCCCGCCAAAAGCTCCACCCCGTCTCAGCAAACAAACCTGGCACCAATTCGCCCAGAACTTCGGCGTCTATCTCCAGGCCTTCAACTCCTTCAACGGCGCAATGTTGCAGCACTTCCAAGCCCGCGACCAGCAGAACTTGGCGAGGATGCAGAAGGGAATGGCTTGGCTGGAAGCTACGGGGGATTCTATCGCAGGCGGCGGTTTTGGAACTTACGTACGGGAGGTGAGAGAAGACGAGCGCGTGCGCGAGATTTGGAAAATGGGCTGCGAGAGACATGCGGACTCTGTCAAGGAGTTTGACGATGTTAGGGAGAGAGTTAGACGACTGGCTGTGGCGGGCACGCTTGCGGAGCAGTAGGAGAAGATGTGGTCTTGGTTTATCCTTGTTGTTTTCATTGTTATACCCGGAGGATTAATTGAAAGACCGCAGCATGGAGCATTAGCGGTGTAGACGCATGTTGCATTTGGTGTCCAGACATTGCGTTCACTTGCAGCGATGTAGCCGTTTGGTCTACTCGTACGCTTGCAAGTCATGAGGTCTTGAGACGCATTATATAGATATCCTCTTCTCTAAGGATGGTAGCATGGAAGATTCAATGATCCAACCTGACGGCATGTAGCAAAACGATTGATTACATGCTCGAGAATTCCGTTTGCACTGTCTGCCACGAATCAACATGAAGGAGCAGAATGTCAGCAATCATCCCACCATTCATGGTTACGACAACTGCATCCTGTTCGACCAACTCACATAACTTCTCTCTTTATGTTGGCTAATTTACTCCTCAATCGCACGCGCCCACCTGCATCCGACGCGTGAAGCAACTGCCGAAGAGTGTCGGCGTTCAATCTCCCGCGAACGCCTATATCGGCACCAACACCCCGCCATCTGACCCGCAATGCTCGATTACGAAATCGCCCTGACTGCGATGCAATCACAATTGCCGAAGTATAGGAATCGTAGGCTGCAGGTAGGCTCACGCTCTGTATACTTAGCTGCTTCTTCTGCTCTCACTCTCGTACTTTTCACACCTACATGTTCGTTGCAAGATACGCCAGCACAAGCCGTATCTTTAGAGCTGTTCAAACACAAGCTATTACACCTGGACGTGCTTATACCCCTGCAGCTGTCAAAAGATCAGGCCTTACTACAAGGTGTTCCTTCAAGACCGATCTCAATCGACAAATATCACAATACCGTAGCTTCACTTCCACAACCCCAGCCATGGCTCCCATCACCGCCTGGAAGCGCCTCATCCGCTACGTCTCCGCCAAGGACGGCAGCATCAAGTACGGCGAGCCCATTGTCTCCGAAGACAAGCCTGATATCGACGCTCTCGCCCAAAAGGGCGGCTTGAAAGTCAAGGTGTTATCTGGAGAGAGCCCTCTGCTCGCTAAACCCACAGGCGAAGAAGACGAGGTCAAGCAGCTCCTGGGCCCTCTGACGCCCAAGGATGTCCCCATCGTCAGATGCGTTGGCTTGAACTACCGCACTCACAGTAAGGTCATACCTAGCCTAGCTCACACCTCACTCTTACTGACAATCATCTCTCCTTAGTCCTCGAAACCGGCTTCGACATCCCCACCAACCCAACCCTCTTCGTGAAACCCTCCCACACCGTCTCCGACACCCGCTCCCCGGTCCCCATTCCGCCTCTCGGCCAGCCCAAATGCGACTACGAAGGCGAGCTCACGATCCTAATCGGTAAGGACGCCAAGAACGTCTCCGAAGCCGAAGCCCTAGACTACGTCGCCGGCTACATGACGGGCAACGACGTCTCCTGCCGCGACTGGCAGATGGACAAGGACAAAGCGGGCATGATGCCGCAGTGGTCGTTCTCCAAGTCTTTCGACAAGTACGCACCCTTGGGACCGTGTATCGCTTCGACGGAATTGCTGGGCGATGCGAGCGGATTGAAGCTCACGACTTGGGTGAATGGCGAGAAGAGGCAGGAGAGCGACACGGCGGATTTGGTCTTTGGAGTGAAGAAGTTGGTGAGCTTCTTGAGTACGGGCCAGACCCTGCAGGCTGGCAGTTTGATTATGACCGGTACGCCTGGCGGTGTGGGGATTGGCATGAAGCCGGCTGTGTGGTTGAAGGATGGGGATGAGGTTGTGGTTGAGATTGAGGGTATTGGAAAGGTGGTTAATGTTATGAAGTTTGAGTAAAATGAACAACATCAAGCTTTCGTTGGCAATGAGATAACGGAAGCTGACGTTGTTGCCCCATCCTTCGAAGGTTCCTGCAGCCAGAGGGGAACGAGTCATAAAAAGAATACCGTAGTGGATTGAACCGGGTTTGTGTTTCGTCCAAGCATATCAACAACATGCGTGTGTTTGGCTCTATCTCATCGTCCGCGAATCGGCGCGACGCATGATTCTCTCAAGAAAACCACCACCTAGCGATCGCAGAAATATGTACGCCTTGCAACCCGAAAGCAGCAGCCCGATCAGAACCGAGACTCCTACAAGAAACGACAATGTCCTCACGCGCAAGTGATCAAAACCAAACAAAGAACAACAGCAGAAAAAAATCAATTGGGTATCCAGCAACCAGAACCCCGCCACCCTATATCGTTGTGACTCCAAGTAGCAGCAGTAGCAGCAGCACCGCAGCCTCACAATCCATGGTCACTTACGGTTTAGCACACCATCTCACGTCCTCTGGTTGAAGAACCAGCTCGTCCTCTTGTTTCCGCCCTCACTCGCGCCCTCCTGGCTCTGCGCCCTACCGACCAGAGTAGGCACACCGGGTCCCTCGCCAGGAGTGCTGGCGTTAGGACCTCCGCCACCACGTAGAGGCTTAGCGATACGGCCGAAGGGGTTGTTTGCGAAGTTTGGCTGGGAAGGAGCAGTACCGCCGAGGCCGCGGGTAGAACCCTGTTTGGCGGCTTCGAGGCGCTCTTTGACGGCGAGGAGTTGGGATTCGAATCTGGAAACGTTGTTAGTTGGTCGGTTTCATGTTGGTTTGAAAGAGGAGAGAAGGGTGACATACTTGTGGTTGGCGACCATGAGCTTCTCTTGGCTTTCGGCCACCAGACCTTCGAGGCCGCGAATACGCTCACCACGAGCGACGAGTTTGCGCTCGGCGATGGCGACTTCCTTCTTGAGCTGGGCGTTCTGCTCGACGAGCTGCCTCTGCACGAGGGTGAGCTGCTCGAGGTTGCGTTCGAGGAAGGCGAGCTTCTTCTGCTGTTGCTTGCTGTTAGAGCTTCTAAGGATAGAGTTGTACTGCTCACGTGTGGAGTCGAGAGAGATCTCCAACTCGACAACACGCTCGCAGCGGTTCTGCAGGTCGCGCATAAGCGACTTCTTGATTGTATCGAAGTCGGCGAGCTGCTTGTTCATCGAAGCACCGTTGCCGCTGGAGAGTGATTGCTTGCGCAGTGCCTCAAGTTCAGAGCGCATGCGTGCGTTATCCTCTTGCTGGCGCGCGACGATTTGCTGCAGATCACTAGGCTCAGTGCCTTCTGCAAATTGCTCGCCGTCGTTGTGGCCATTGGCACTGTATTCAGCCTGGCGAACCAGACCCTGTGTCTCGAGCAGGCGCTCCCTGAGTCGCTGCAGCTCGGTCGCTGGCACGGCCTCGCCAGCGTCAGCAAGCTCCAACAGGCTATCGAGCTGCTGCATTGTGCCGCGTAGGTGCAATTCGCTGCTTGAAGACAGGTCGTCGCCCAAGTCGAAGCCAGCCATCATCTGTGCCATGCGCTCCTTCTTCAGCCTCTCCTTCTCGTCGAGCATAGCACTGCTCTCCTTCGCAGACATCCTTGCATCTAGCAATTGATGCTTGACATCATCCAGCTCGGCGGTAAGCTCTCCGTTAGCCTCCTTAAGAGAATCCATCGTGATGGCTGCCTCCTTGGTCTCAAACTCGATCTTCTCAACTTGCATGCGCAGCTGCTCGCTCTCTGAACGCAAGCGCTCGCTGTCGCGGGTCGTGGTAGCGTGTGTGTCTCGTAATTCTTTCAATTCGTTGCGCGCCACTTGGAGTGCCTCCTCGGCCTTTGCCAGTGAGCTCTCCTTGTCAGCAAGCTGATCCTGCAGCTCGTTCTCGCGCTTCAGGAATTCCTCCTTCTCGTCCTTGTCCATGGGGATAGATGGTGTGCCAGCGCGATCCATGTCCATACGGCTGTCAGGTCTCGGCGTGCTAGGTGTCTCCTGACCAGAGCGCAACCTGCTAGGTGTTGCGGGTCTGGGAGTCGCTTGCGCAGGCGCTTTTGACCTCTCCTTGAGCGTGGGTGTCCATTGATCTTGAGAGACTTGGTCGCCTTTGCGCCATGCACCAACCTCAGCTTCCAGCGATGAGATATAGGTCTCGTAGGTAGTGAGTGTGCCTTGGGATTTCTTGAGTAGTGCTTTGAGTTGAGCAGGTGAAAGCTCCTCGTTGACTTTGGCCTTCTGTTTGATAGTCTTTGCTCTCTCACCAAAGCGGAGTGTGCTGACCGTTTCGTCGTAGTTGTATGCTGAAGGCGAGCAATTGATAATGAGAGTTGTCCGAGAGTTGCCACCAAGTGATTCTTGCAGAATACGAGTGAGCTTGCTGTCTCTGTAAGGGATATGTGAGCTCTTTCCGTCCGAGAGGGCGTTGATGACCATTCCAAGCGATGTGAGCGATTTGTTGATCTTCTTTGCTTCTTCGAGAGTCTGTCCACTTGCGCCAGTCTTGCCAACCTTTTCGGAACCCGCCAAATCAACCAAGAACAGACGACCAGATTTTGCCGAGCCGGTCTCCACATTCTTCTGGGCGACTTCAATGACGAAGATAGAGTGTGATCGTGAGGATTCCTGGTTCATGTTGGTGGCAGCGACCATTCTCGCGGCACCACCGCGCTCCAGAATCTCGTATACCTCTTCCACGGATCCGACGTAGAACTCATGCAGACCCTTGACGTAGACTCCTCTTGCTTTATCCTCGTGCACAGGCAAATTATCATTCGTCGGCACCAGCAGATCGCGGATCTTCTCCATGTAAATTTCCATATAGCTGACCTTGACGGTGAATTCAACACTGCCGTCGCTGCTCATGATCGAGTGGAAGATCTGCTCGACGATCCTAGGAATGATACCCTTGGCCTCGTGATTTCCAATGTCACCCGCACCCATCATGGTATACGTCTTTCCTGAACCGGTCTGGCCGTATGCAAAGACCGTTCCGTTGTATCCAGCGAGCACATCGTCGACGGTGCCGCGGATCGAGTAGTCGAAGACATCGTGCTGGGCAGTGTTGGTGGGAAAGACACGATCGAAGGTGAAGGCGGAGGAGGCATCCTTGCTGGCGACCTTGAGAGTCTCTTGCGATTCGAAGCTGACGACTTGTTCGCTGTTGGCTTCGCGCTCAATGCGGTTCTGAGGTCGAAACCTGGCGACGACCTTGATTGTATTCGGGGTCGACATTGTGGCGGTGGGAGGGAGAGAGGTGGTGGGTGGAGGCGAGCGTGGGCGCTCAGGGCAGCCCGATGGGTGAAGGAGTCGGTCGTATGCGGGCGTGCAGGCTGACTTGAGTGTTTCGAGGTGTGAAGAGGTGCAAGCGTCCTGGTAATTCGGCAGGCTGCTCACAGACGCAGGTCCCAAAGAGTTGAAACCCCTGTTGCTGGGGGTCTAGCGGCCTGCGCAAAGGTGTTCCCGACAACGGACCTGCAGACAGTGAATGACAGCAAGGACCACTTCCACAGGGCCGCGAGAAGAGGATCAGTCAAAGAATGTCGCTAATTTTGTATGAAGAGTTGTTCTGATAACACGGTAAATGTGTTTAAGCCGTCGGAGTCGGTAAACAATGAGCGACCCTTAGGCTTTAAGTCTGCCCCTCAATCTCAGTGGGCACGCGGGCAGATGTGTGAAGAAGGCGGAAGGGAGAAAGGGCTATATTACGAATCCGCGTGCAGGACATCAACATAGTATAATTTCCATTGCAAGCTATCTAAAGAAGAAGGGAATCGGATATGCACATGTGTGAGATACACACAAGAGAACTCCTGCTGGGAAACCGTCATCCAAAATAACAAAAGAACGCCTTACGCTCTGGTCGGCCGGGTTCGTGAGGCAGATATCTGCCAAAACCTCCGATGCATTTCGGGTAGTCTCATATGTGCCATTTTTCTCGTGTCTGTGGTTACAAGTGGCGTGCTGCAGCATGCAAGCCAACCTGAACTCAATAGTGATTGCCTCATAAATCACTTTCGCATAGCCCACCGCGCTCAATCATCCCAGCTCTTCTCGACGGTCTCTCGCACTCTCTTGGTGTATTCTTTGCGGTTGTCCTTGTACAGATTACTCGCTTCCACGTTGGCGGGACTGCTGGTGTTCGGGTCGTTGAGCAAACTCTGTACACTGGTCAAGATCGCTGCCACGTCGTACGTCGGACTCCAGCGGTTCTGCAAGATGTCCAGGCACAGTTCACCAGTGGCGTATACGTTGGGGTGGAACATTTGTGAGATGAACTTGACTCCAGGTGGCTTGTTGGGATACTGCTCCTCGAAGTGCATGACCAGGCGGAAGGTACCATCTTCGAACGGAGTGTCTGAGGGACCGATGATGACGGCGTTCCTAAAGTCGAGCGTTAGTAGTGTCTTCGGAAGCGCTCTGAGGCCTTGCGACGATGGTGTACCAGGTCATGACATTGTCCGCGATTGGGGAGGCAGATACGCCGGCAGGAGGATCGGTTTGCATGCGCTTGAAGTCGCGCATCAGGCGTCTTCTCGCCGCGGTCGACATGTTGGGTAGTGATGTGCAGGTTATGAAGTGCAGGTGGTGTGGTCGTGCGTTCCGGTGTGTCGCGAGGCAGCACAGTAAATGGCAGTCCCTTCTTGAGAGCTTTAGACAATCTTGTAAGCGTGTGTGTTGAAGAGTCGTGGGTCGTGTGCGCAAGGTTGAAGAGCGAGCTCGGTGACTGGAGATGCTACGGCGAGATGCTCACTCACAAGCCGAGTGGGGCAACGACGTCGCTGGCACTTATCAGATCCAAGATATTCTTCACTTGACCAACGATTCAATCTTACTGGCAACACTTATTCACATATGATGACGAGTAAACAAGATGACCACATGTTTGGACTCGTTTAAAGAATCATACCTAGTCAGGTCATTTCATCGTTGCGTCTGCATGCATGCAGACAGTCACCGTCCTTCCACCAACCCATGCCCAAGGCTCGAACAACAAGCTCAGTAAAGATGAAAGGCATAGGATACAAGTGAAGTCGAACATACAGTGAAATTTGCAAGTTGCAAGTTGCAAGTTGGAAGCTCTAGTCTTGTCTAACATGTAAGCGTAAGCATCAAGTCATTCTAACTATGCGATCACACCACTAGCCTCCTGCTCCTTCTTCTCCTCAGCACCTTCAGGAACACCGTTCGCAACCTTTCCACCGTGAATCTCAGCCAGCACAGACTTGATCTCGGCCAAAAACCTCGTCACTTCCTTCTCGGTACCAACAGTGATGCGCAAACATCCGAAGCAACCCATCTCCTTGCCTCTGAATCGCGTCACGACACCGCGCTTCTCTGCCAGACGTTCGTACACTTGCAACGCGACCTCGTTGCTAGGCTTGCCCTCAGGTCCATCGAGCATCTCCACCAGAAGGAAGTTCGACTCGCGGCCGCCAAGGAAGCGTCCGACGCCAGGGATCTTAGGCATCTCGGCAAGCATGCGTTCTCTTTGTTCCAAGATGGCAGCACGGTTGGCGTGCATGACTTTCAGGTTCTGGGGTAGAAGTGCCTGGATGGCGAGCTGTGAAGTTGGGTTCGAAATGTTGTATGGTGCTTTGAGGCTGTTGAGGAGTCTTGCGATCTGAGGACTGGTGAAGGCGGCGCCGAGACGAATACCAGCCAGTCCAAAGGCTTTAGAAAGGGTTTGCATGACGACGAGGTTGGGCCACTCGGCCACCCATTCCGCTAGTGATGAGCCATCGGGTGAGAAGTCGATGTATGCTTCGTCCACAATGACCACGCCGTTCCAAGTAGGGTGCTCCAGGACTTTCCTCACGTCCTCCTTGCGGACGAGGTTTGCGGTTGGGTTTCCAGGCGAGCAGAGATAGACCATCTTGATCGTAGGATCTTCAGCCAATACGGCGTTGATCTTGTCGGGCTGTGCGTTAAATCCATTGTTGACATCCAGAGGCACTTTGACCACTTCGACGTCGTTGACGTGAGCTGATACTGAGTACATGCCGTATGTGGGAGGGCAAGTCAAGATCTTGTCTTTGCCGGGTGTGCAGAAGGCACGGAGGAGAGCATCGATTGCTTCATCGCTACCAACGCCAACGAAGAGGCTTTCGACTGTGAGATCCTTTTGCGTGTGGACTTTTGTGTTACGCAGGTTGATCAAGTGCTGTTTGAGCTCGTGCTGGTGAGGATCAGGGTATCGGTTGAGTCCAAGCAGATCAATTTCAATGTCAGAAGCACCGCCGTTCGCGAGTTTGCCATTGCTACCAAGTGCCAGTCCAGGACCGTACGCGTTCTCATTGGCGTCTAGAAGAACATTGGTACCATCGTCTTTGTAGTCACTATTCGATACGTCAGGGACCGTGCATGACTTGTGTAATGGAAATAGCGAAGACGAACTCTCTGGCGCATCTGTACGGCTCAAGAGCCAAGATGTTGGGCCTTGCACACTTCTCAATATCGAAAGGCATCTTTGCTATGTTGTGTAATTATTTGTGATTTTCCCAATGGCACCCCAGGTCTATCTCAATCTCGCAGTCACAAAGCCCGCTCGCCATCAGTCATCAATGAATCACATGCCAGAAGCTTTGATGCGCGCCGATCCGTTATGTTAGTGCGTGCGCTCTGACGCCGGCATCATGCGCGAAGCAATCTGCCACAGCACGAGGTGCGAATGCGATTCGATGAATGAGCATGGGACATCGGGGAGGCGGACGAGTTTTTGGTCCGGTTTACCTGAACAAGGCGCATAATTTCAAGGAAAGTGGCTTTTGTGAAACGTGACGAGCCTATCGAGGGCCGTTAGAAAAGCAATACGTGACTTGAACCCTACACTTGCGGCTGGTATATGTCATCGGCGCTACCATACACTGCTACCGGTTCTATTATACAACCACTTCTCCTTCTGCCGATGCCCTTACGTGCGAGAGGCTAACGTAACCTACCTTGTTCCTATCACTTCCGGCCGTTTCTTCTCCCGTCGTCCCAAACCTATATCTCTCTCCAAGGACACGCGACGCCAGACCTGGTTGTCGTGTCGTCCCGCACCTTCAGATACGATGGCTACCTCACAGTCGCAAGTGCCTGCCACCCCCCGAGTGATATCGCCCTCGCCCACGCCATCAGACAGGAACAGCAAGGATGGGTACTTCGGTCCGGAGACACGATCCAAGGTCGCACGTGTCAGCTCTGTGGAGCCTATAGAAGAGCACGAGGACGCAAACAACACATCAGAAGAAGACCCTGAGCTCTCTCGCGCGCGCACAAGAAGTCGCAGCCCTCAAATAGAGCGCCATATACCACGTGTTAACGGCCTCTCGTCCTCGACCAACCGCAAGAAGGCCCCAGAACCGGTCTCCAAACCACCAAACGGAGCAGCGAAATCAAACGGCTTCCTCTCGCCAGCCGACGCGTATCGCGACTTTGGCTTCGGCAGCTCATACTGGCGGAACCTCTCACGATCTCCATCGCCCTTGGGCCTCATCCCGATCCACCGCGAATGGCGTGCATTCGTCCACAAGCACGAAATCCCGCGAAAAGCTCTACACGTCAGCATCGGCTTCGTCACCCTCTGGCTCTACCACTTAGGAGTACAAATCTCCGCCGTGCACCCCATCCTCCTCACACTACTCATCCCCATCGCGACGATAGACTTCCTGCGCTTCCGCTGGGCTGCGCTGAATAGGACCTACATCCGGCTGCTGGGCGCTTTCATGCGTGAGAGCGAGGCGCACGATCGCTACAATGGAGTCATCATGTACCTGGCTGGATTGTGGTTTACTATGCGCTTCTGCAGGAAAGATGTTGCGGTCATGAGTGTGTTGTTGCTGAGTTGGTGCGATACTGCTGCGAGTACGTTTGGGAGGCTTTGGGGACGGTACACGCCTAGGATTCGCAAGGGCAAGAGTTTGGCTGGTACGATCGCGTGCTTTGTGCTGGGCGTCTTTGCTGCTGTATTCTTCTGGGGTTACGTTGCGCCGAGGACAGATGGAAGATACGATCAGGGTGCCAACAGCTTTGCCTACGAGGGCAGCCTTACTCTGCCTCAGCCTGCGAGGGAAGCGCTGGGCTGGAGTGTGGAGGAAGCTACGATTACTGGACCGTTAGCGATGACGGTGATGAGTCTTGCTTCTGGATTGATTGTCAGTGTGAGCGAGCTCATGGATGTTTGGGAATTGGATGACAACTTGACGATACCCGTTCTGTCTGGCTTGGGATTAGGCGCTTTCTTGTGGGCTTTTGGAAGTGCGTAATTGGGAGGATATATTCTCAAGGTTGTGTTGAAGTAGATAACATCATAATGTTGAACACCTTCTTCGCGCTACACAAAGAACAACATGACAAGCACAGTTCTCTCGCCACCTCGACACAATTTTTGCCCTCACTCGTGGCCAAAACAAGGACGGAGTTGACGGTGTTAGCAGCACAACCACTAGAAGACCTAAGCTCTTGCACGAGACTGTGCGCTCTTTTCAATGGCATCAGGTGTACCAAAATCACTACGTAAGGATGCCTGTGCTGGTCATGTCCAGGTACTATTGCGGAAGCATTCCATTCGATGGCTGGTGAGCTAGAGAGCAGTACTTGCAGGGAGGGCATGCTTCAAGCACGCTTACCGCTGAAAAGCGCACAGAGATATACACGCGACGCAGTAATGGCTAGCATGTAATGCTATAAAGGTAGCTGATATGACCATCAAGACATTGGTAATTAGCCCATGTAGTAAAGGTGATACACCCGCTATCCATACCCAAGGCCATAGCAACTTGGCATACCACGCACCCTTTGTGCCGGAAACGGACACATACGAGGTGCTATGACCTTCTGCGTTGCTCGGAGCAATCGAGGCTGCTGGCCGCGCAGCAACTCGATCTGCAAGGCCGGATCACGTGCATTGCATGCTCGCGTAAACTTCGCCTCCGAGGGTGGAGCGTTTTTACGGTTGCGCAAGGCTGCCGATCTCTGGAGAAGGCCCAGCTGCTAGCAAGAGCTGACCTGCGCCGAGAGCTGCCTTCAAACGGTTGGCCGGCGAAGGCGATTGGCTGGTCGCGTCGTCGACCCTGCGCGCGACTCTACCAGTTCCAGCCGTTCGTTCCTGTTCCTCTCTCTCTTCGTTTACTTTGCTCTACTCTTCCTCTTCTCACGTGCCTGACCGCCCTCCTAACACATCCTCTTCCTTCGATCGAAAGACTTCCGTACCTTCACGTATCCCTCTCTCAGTCTTTACCAAACACACATCTCTCACGCGACTACGTCACTTCACTCCGCTTCCCTCCACATAACGATCACGACCATCCTTCCACGCGACCAACAATACTACGCGCCCACGACTCGCTGAACAACCGCCACAATAGGCGGATCGCAGGCTCTTCAGAGCCTCATTCTGTGCATCCAGAAAGAGCAGGCTAAGAAGCAATTGATGTTGTTAGACCACCTAACTGACGCAGCTCACTACTCCATGGCTACCTCCGACGCTTTCATGCCGTCGCCGACGGACATGATGGACACCAATGCCCCGAATCAATACTTCGCCAGCAGCCACTACAACGAACAGCATGTGAACAACAGCGTACCCCTCCCAAGTCTGGCCGCAAACCCATTCGTGCCGACGCCCAATGCATCCATCCCGACCACTCCAGGCTCAGTCGCTGGTCGCAAACGTTCGCGCGGCGACGAAGACGAAATCGAGAACGACGGATCGCTCCCCACGCCTGCCTCTGAATCTGGCAACGTGTCGCGAGGCGAACCCGTAATGGGTCCTGGCATGACGCTCATCTATCCGGGCGACCCATCGTACCCAATGTCTGCCGAAACGCAGACGGGCACTTGGGCTGATGAGAACATGGCACGTCCTTTCGCAGTCAATGAACTGAGGCGTCCATCCATGCAAAGCAGAAAGTCGCAGCGCACGGATGCTGCTGGCGCCGGTGCGGACAACCTTGCTCAGCTCGTCCTTCCTCAAAACATGCGCGAGGCCACCAGTGAGCCTCTCGTCGATGAGGCAACACGCAAGCTCGGCATCAGCTGGTCTCGCATGGACACCAATGAAGCTCGTCAAATCAACCAGGCCGCATACGCCAAGTTCATCGCAAACCACTATTCCTCGTTGAAAGACGTCAAGGTGTGGTTTGAGAACGCTGCGCTGCCCGGCTACCTCGTTCAAGCCGTCAACGTCTACTCCGGCGCAACCGAGTTCTACCTCTTCTCGAACGATCTTACCGAGGCCCGCCTCGTGACGCGCGATGCTGATCAGCTCATCCCAAGGCTGCAGATGCTCCCCGCACTTCACCTTGCTGCACCTGGCGGACAGATCAAAGCTGAGATGTCCCCTGTTATGGTCGCACAAAATGAGGTCAGCGGCTATGTGAAGAAGGAAGGACAAGTCAAAGGAGCGTTACCAGGTTGCATGCAGGACCACATCTTCAAGAAAGACTACGAGCCTGTGCATCGCGAGCCAGAAGGCATCTGCGCTGCTCACTCCATGGAGCTCGACTGAGAGATCTTCATGTCTGTTTGCTTGTGATCTGTTTTTTTTACTATAAGAGGTTCACCTTTCCTCCGCGCAAGCGCGTGTTTGTCTGACCGTGTGGCGAGCCCGAGAAATCGTGTGGTGGACGGTCTGTCGGTACTGGGTTTGTGATGGGCTTGGGAGGCGCCGGCGCGCGCTTGTTTGCTATGATCTACGATTGGCCTGCACTGTATTATAAAATATATCAAGAAAGTACGAATATTAACACAGTACGTGACTTCCTCGTGCAAATAGCAAGCTTGTAGGACAGCTAGGCTATAGGCGTGGTAATATGTGAGACTTGCTGTTTTGAGTACGGTTGTCCCATTTCTGTGTCCCGATATCCTACATGTAATATTACATGTATTCAATATTCGCATCAGACATGTAGTTCGGCAAGTGACGCGCTGAAGCTCGGCGGCCGTGCGAGCGAGCTTCAACGACGTTGGCGAGACCTGGGAACGTGGGAGGCTGCCGTTGCCTCCAGTCTGCCACTCTCGCCATCGCATCGCCTCTCACTCTCTAGACCACCCATAATACCATCTTACAAGCTGCAAACATGGCGGAGGGAATGTTCTACAACGTTACCGCTGGGTACATCGAGGGCATTGTGCGCGGCTACCGCAACAACCTGCTCACCGGCCAGAACTACGGTAACCTGACGCAATGCGAGACCATCGACGGTATGCAGACACACGATCCTATAGTGATATACAGTACCGCGATCAACATACTGACCGTCCACCAGATGTAAAGCTACAGCTTGGCCCTGCCTACGGCGACTACCTCGCCTCCCTCCCTCCCAACCCTTCCACCTCTGCCCTCGCCGACAAAGCCATGGACAAACTGGTCGCCGAGTTCCGCTACCTGCAGGCGAACGCAACAGGATCGCTGGCCAGGTTCATGGAGTACCTGACCTACGCCTACATGATCGACAATGTTGCGCTTCTCATTACCGGCACTCTCCACGAACGCGACACCCGCGAGCTCCTCGAGCGCTGCCACCCTCTCGGCTGGTTCGAGACCATGCCTGCGCTTTGCGTTGCCACCAACATTGAAGAGCTGTACAACTCGGTCCTCATTGAGACACCACTGGCACCTTACTTCAAGGGCAGCCTGAGCCACCAGGATCTTGACGAGCTCAACATTGAGATCGTTCGCAACACCCTGTACAAGAACTATCTCGAGGACTTCCACCGCTTCGTGAACGAGGACCCCGAGATCAAGGGATCGCCTACACAAGGCGTAATGAGCGAGATTCTGGAATTTGAGGCCGACCGTCGCAGCATCAACATCACCATCAACTCTTTCGGCACCGAGCTCAGCAAGACCGACCGCAAGAAGCTTTACCCCAACTTTGGACGCTTGCACCCTGAGGGCACTCTTATGCTTTCGCGCGCCGATGACCCTGAGGGTGTCCGTATTGCAGTCGACGGTGTGTCAGATTACAGGTCTATGTTGGACCAGACTGGAATGGGCGGCTCAAGCGGCGGTCTTGGAAACCAGAGCGGTGGCATCGGCGGTGATGAAGGCAAGAGCTTGGAGGATCTGTTCTACCAGAAGGAGATGGAGATCTCAAAGCTTGCTTTCACCTTCCAGTTCACACATGCCATCGTGTACGCGTGGCTAAGGCTGAGGGAACAGGTATGTCTAGCACTGCGGAAGTGTCATCTTGGAATATCTACTAACAACCGTCACAGGAAATCCGCAACATCACCTGGATCTCCGAATGCATTGCGCAAAACCAGAAAGACAGGATTGGCAACTACATCTCCGTGTTCTAGATGTGCATCCGTCTGATCTTTACTTTTGCGAGGGGTTTGCATTTCAACGGCGTTACTGGGAGCGAAACAAAGAATAGGACTCCGGTCGATCTCTTTTGAAATTATTTTTGTGAGATACCAAGCGTGTATAATCCAAAACATTCCGCTTTGCGGCCATCAAGGCTGAAATAGCATGTCTACCAATCTCCCGGGTGATACACTACATGTACATTCGACACTTTCGCAGGCCACCTTGTCAACCCCACTACTCACTTGCCCTGCAGAACATCGAGCACCAACTTCTCAAACTTCTCGCTTCGATGCATCGGAGGAATGTGACCCGCATCTTCCATCAACACAAATCTAGCACCTTCAGGCGGATCTATCTTCGCAGCAACATCTCTCAACAACGTCGCATCGACCGCCTTGTCTCTCCCACCAGCAACAACAACACACTCAACCCCGTTCATTCTACCCAAGTCACCACTATAGTCATACCCCCGAATCGCATCAGCAAGCACTCTATACCCCTCCAACGTACAGGTCCTCACATGCTTCAACGCTTCCTTCCGCACAGCTTCGTCATGAGGCTCCTCACCAGGAAACCACCGGGAAACCGTAGCGTGGCGGAGCGTATCACTACCTTCCCGCACGTCGGCTTCGAATTGCTCGATCCGCTGCGTCCACAGCGGTTTCGCAGCTTCTAGTGCTTTGATTCCAGGAGCGCAGAGGGAGACCGCCACTTCGACTTCGGTCGGATATAACATCGCGTAGCGCAGGGCTAGCACGCCGCCGATTGAGCAGCCGATTACGGCTTTTAGCTTCTGGGATTTCTGGCCAGTTACTTCCTCTACGATCTCGTGCATGTGGCGCGTTATGTCTTCTGTCGAGTAGCTTCGTGATGGATCTTTGGGTGGGGGCGTGAGATTGTGGCCTATGTGGTCGAAGCGAAGGGTGCGGTAGTTTGCTGCGTGCAGAGCGAGGACGGTGGAGTCCCACATGCGGTGATTTGACATTAGGGCATGGATTAGGAGGATTAGGGGCGCATTTGGGGGGCCGGAGAGGAGGGTGTGGTAGGCGACGCCGTCTATGGTGATCGTGGTCGGAGGCATTTCGAGGACTTGTTTCTGGAGTCAGGTTTTCACCGGGTACACGTTCGATTGGACTACTTGGCTTTTACAACTTTTGATCTATCCATCTGCTACAGGCTCGTGTAAGTTGATAGTTATGGCATCCGAGGTCTTTATGTATTCCCCACTTCATGGTAATAATTCTACCCTAAACCCGAACCCTGCAAGCAATTGACACGCTCGAAAATAATGGGAATGACATGATTTCGCGGCGACTATGTGCAGTCTACTGGAGTGAACCATCATTTGTGTCGTCTTTTGATGTATCGGGATGTCTGGCAGTTTGCGTGACGATATCTAGCGACATTCGTGTTGTAACGTACAATCAAGCAGCTCGAAGCACTCGAAGTTATGTCTATGTGTAAGGTACATGTATCTGTTCACGGAAGTCAACACGAAGCAACTACTTGCAACTATAATCGCGACGGAAGTAGTGAACCAGAACGACCCGGCGCTTCCGCATTCGCATATATAGAAGACAGTACACCGTTGTTTGTTCATGAGGCAGACTCGGGTTCGCTTCTGCGGCTCGGAGATAACACAACGGGTATGGGCAGCAGCATGAACATATGTACCCATGAGCACAGATTCATAGGAATTCGAGAGACAAAGAAAGATGACACCTGCAGAGTTCAGAGAGTGAGGACATATATGTGCTGACCGGGAATATCCTTGGACACAGATGTTTGCTAGACATGTATGCGGTAGCAGTAAACGATAGGAAACAAGACGACCAAAGCCAACCAATCCAAGCAGTGAAGGCTTGGGCGCATAGCTTCCATGTTATTATTGAGTGAAAGGCAATGCCGTCGTGCGGCGTATCCAGCGATTGGGTCCGCATCTCCCTCTGCTAAAGAATTGGTCTTTGTGTGCGGCGGCTTTGTGAGACAAACGGGACAGTGAACGAGCAAGTTCCATGCGATGATGTCGTTAGCGCCAGCACGCGCGCCCAGAATAGCCTTCGGGACTCCTTGCCGGGCTTCGCCACCAGGCAGCAACAACGCAGTAACCTCTGTCTCGTGGGCCTCCTACTACTGCTCTATAACACTACCACATCATCTTCTCCTTTGTATTTTTCACACACCCACGCCCACACCACTTTTACAAATAACCACTGGAAGAAGTTGCTATCATGTCTGGCATCTCAGGACACCTCGTCCGCCGCGGTGCCCAAATGGCACAGGTTCATATCACCAAAGCCATCGCCGGGCCTTCTCACCCACACGACTCCCAGCCTGCCATGGAGATCGATCCGATGAAGTACTTCCCTACTGTGGCTGTGGCGATTGTCACAGTCCTTTTGATCGCTTCGGTATGTTCGCACCGGGGCAAAGGCCAAGTTAAGAGCTTGCTTACTGACCAGCCGCGCAGGTCCGCTACACCGTCGGAGAGGTCATCGCATCTTTGGCTATGATTGAGTCGCCTTCCTCGACCGCTATCATCGAGACTGCGCCGCCGGCGTACGTCGACGAGCCGGACTCACCACTCGAGAAGAAGGAGCACATGTTGCCTGCTGAGGCTATGGCCGACCAGGATATCGAGATCACTGTCATCAACCACAAGCCGATCACTGCCAACATCCGCGCATCTGTCCGTCACCTCCACAGCGTTGGTGGCTTCTTTGGTCGCTTCAGGGGTGCTGGTGTTGGCATGGTGTACCACATGGCCCACGCTTTCTTGACCAACTTCCTCTCCAGCTTGATCGGTCTCGGTCTCGTCGGCCACGCGCTCATGCACATTGTCTCCTCCATTGGTCTCGCCCGCATCCACATGGTCTGGACTCACAGCATGATCGCGGCACCCACCAGCAAGTCCTGGTTCCGCCGCATGGTTCCCCGCAAGCAGTGCAAGGCTATCCTTCTTCCGACTCTGGCCTTTGCCGTTGCTCAGCAAGTCACCTTCATGATGCCGATCGCCGTTGCATTTGCCCTTGGTCTCCCTGACCAGATGCACAATGGAGAATTCGACTTCATGAACCGTGATGTCTCTCCCGCCGATGCTGCGTACTACGCCTTCGCCCTCCTCTCCATTCCTCTGACCGGCGTCTTTGTCGCTCTTGCAATCCTTCTCCCTGCGTCCGTCACCCTGACCCGCATTGAAGCTGCTCTCCTCCCCGAGGACCAGGAGACCATCGTCCCCTTCGACCGCAGCGCTGTTCTTGGCGAGTTCGACCTCCAGACTCGTGGCGCTTGCCGCTCCGTCTTCCTCCAGGCCTGGAAGTCTTTCGAGCCTGCTGCCAGGCTTAGGCTCATCAAGCTCTACGTCAAGATGTTCTCCCTTCAGGTCGTGATCGCTCTCTTCGGCGGTCTCGCCATGCTTGTCCTGCTTTAGGATGTTCATGTTGAATCTTCATGCTACGGAAACACTCAGATTGGAACTTACCTAGCCGGCCAGCCTTAGCTACTACAGCATAGCTTTTCCTTGATGTATCATATACTTCCTATTATCGTTGCCTGTTTCCTCCAATTACCGATGTATGTGTTGTAGTGCTACCTTTCTAGTCCGCAATGATTTCCTACCTGTCAACTTCGCCGGTGTAAGGTATGGTTGTATTTGTGCAAAAACTCGCGAGCATCTCGGCGAACGCCCACACACGACGGTCTCGTGTATCAATACCTCGTCTCGAGCGCTTCCATGAAGTCGTGATCCGATGTTGTCCATAGGACCCACTCCACTTTGCGGCTGGTCCGCCATCGCCATTCTTGGCTATCTTCGCTCAGCCACCCGCAGTGCTTGCTGAGGCTTCGCACTCATGCCTGCTTCCACATTTGACTTCGCGGCACTTGGAGAATTTCGGGATCATGAGAGTATTATGTAATTCAAGAGTCTGTAATGCTTGCCTATTGTGCTGCTGCTACATCAAGATCTCGGAGCTTGCCGGCAAATGATCAAGCATGTGGATCTGCATGTGGTCGGTCTTTGACTACCCGGTCAAATATCAACCCGAGGTAGAGTTGCGCAGAGTTATATGCATGCTCGAGTCATAGATATATCCCCGCCATGTCGTTCTGAGTCCGGTCTTGTATGGAGACTGGACGATGGCGGGATTTCTCAAATGCGACTGGAAGCACGTATCCGCATTCTTATCCGTAGGTGCATTAGCTTATCCGCGAGCAGGGCGATTGACATGTCTGACAGCATGATCCTCTCAATGCCAATGGATCGATCAATTGTCTGGGAAGCAGACAACTTCTTCACTTCTTCACTTCAAATTCGTGCATATCGTCTATAATGAACATTATACACGATACGAATGAATGCCAGTATAATACGGACGCTGCCCGCCCCCCCAGGGGAACTCCGCACTGACAAGCTCCACACTTTCCTTGGCCTCCATCACCATCACAACTTTGCATCCTCTAGTCTAGGAAGTTCAATTGCCGACAACCAAAAAATGTCGCGATCTCGCTAGCCATGTGCTCACCACTAGGGCTGTCCACAGGAACCAATGCTGATCTTCTCAATACCCCTCAGGCCAAGGAAAAAATGTCCAGAGTGCTGCCGAAGAGATAGAGAGCCATTGGGTATCGATATATAAAGGCTACTTCATAGCGCTTGCGCGAAATGTGACCAGGCTGTTGTCTCTGCTCGCTGGCCATCATGAATTCCATTGCCTTGCTTGGGACTTTGCTCCTGTCTCATGCCACTGCCCAGTCGAGCTTTAGAGGCTATACGAATGTCTCTGATCCTTACTATGGACAGAGTCCTCCCGTGTACCCTACGCGTAAGCTATATGACAGCATCCTTCCGAGAAAGAGCTGACAGATGCTTAGCCCAAGGCGATGGCGGTGTCGACTCAGCATGGCAAGATGCCTATGCCAGGGCTCGCGATCTGGTATCACAAATGACGCTCGACGAGAAGGTCAACATGACGCACGGCCATACGGGTGCTTGCGTGGGCAACACTCCTAGTATCGAGCGCCTTGGGATTCCTCAGCTATGGTGCGTTTGGAAGAAGCCATCATATGAACGCAATTTATAGATGCTGACACCCTCAAAGCCTCGCAGACGCTCCCTCCGGCATCAGAGGCCAGGAATTCGTTTCCGCATTCCCAGTCCAGATGAACGTCGGTTCCACATTCGACCGCGATCTCATGCGCCGCTTCGGTGATGCCATCGGTTCGGAGTACTACAAGAAGGGAATAAATATTGCTTTGCTTCCTGTCGCTGGCCCACTTGGCCGAGTCGCTCGTGCTGGCAGGAACTGGGAAGGATTCGGAGCCGACCCTTATCTTTCTGGTGCTGGTATGGAGGCTGTCACGCTCGGTGTGCAAGAGCAGGGTGTGATTGTTCAGGCTAAGCATTGGTTGCTCAATGAGCAGGTACGCGTTGCGAGAGCACGAGGTTTGAGGCGTGTTGCTGACTTAGTCTTCTAGGAGTACCGCCGCAACCCTGGCCCCGAGGGCGAGGCACTGAGCTCTAATGTGGACGATCGCACCATCCATGAACTCTACGTATTCCCGTTCATGGACAGTCTGAAGGCTGGCGCTGCAAGTCTCATGTGCTCCTACCAGCGTGCGAACAACAGCTACGGTTGCCAGAACAGCAAGCTCATGAACGGCATCCTCAAGACCGAGCTGGGCTTCCAAGGATTTGTTACCAGCGATTGGGGAGCTCATCATGCAGGTGTTGTTAGCGCCAATGCAGGTCTAGACCTCGTCATGGTAAGTGAAAACTCCGACTTGACGCTCGTGATACATCACTGACTTTCATCCTTTTGCTCTCAACAGCCCGATGCTGGATTCTGGGGCGACAACCTCACCATCTCCATAAACAACGGCAGCGTCGCCGAGTCTCGTCTCGATGACATGGTCACGCGCATTCTCGCTGCATGGTACTTTGTCGGCCAAGACGAAGGCTTCCCAGAAGTTGCTGTCGCTCCCTACAACCAGCAGCACCCTATTGTCGATGCCCGTGGCGACAACGCAAAACTCATTCGTGAGATTGGAGCCGCAAGCTCTGTCCTGGTCAAGAACGTCAACAATGCTCTGCCGCTAAAGAACCCTAAGTTCCTCAGCGTTTACGGATACGATGCTCGTGTCCCGGATGCGCCGTGGACGAATCCTTCGAGGTTTGGTGGTGGATATGAGGTTAACTTTGGTTGGAATACATTGGTATGTTCGACGCATTAAGTTTTAATCAGTCCTATGGGCGCTCGCCTACGATTGACATATACCAAAGGTGGAACTTCACGCTGACTCAAAATCTACAGAACGGTACAATGATCACAGGCGGTGGCTCTGGATCGTCCGCACCACCATATGTTGTTTCTCCCTTCGATGCCATCCAAAGGCGCCTCATCGATGATGGAGGTATTGCGCGATGGGACTTCGCGTCCGTGAACCCGACCGTCTATGCCAATTCGGAGGCTTGTCTGGTCTTCATCAATGGTAAGCTCTCATGATTCGATCTATAAGCAACTTGAAGCTGAAGTTCTTCCAGCCTATGCAAGTGAGGCGTTCGACCGCACATCGCTACAAGACGAGTTCAGCGATCAGCTCGTGAAGAACGTGGCCACCAACTGCTCCAACACCATCGTGGTCATCCACAATGCTGGCATCAGAGTCGTTGAGGAATGGATCGACTCGCCCAACGTCACAGCCGTCATCTACGCCGGCCTTCCTGGCCAAGAGAGTGGCAACTCTATCGTCGATGTTCTGTACGGCGATGTTTCCCCATCTGGACGCATGCCGTTCACAGTCGCCAAGAACGAATCAGACTATGGCCACCTCCTCAACTCCACCATTGGCTCTGGTCCGTATCCGCAGGATAACTTTACCGAAGGCCTCTACATCGACTACAGACATTTCGACAAATACAACATCACTCCACGCTACGAGTTTGGCTACGGCTTGTCATACTCCAACTTCTCCTACGCCGACCTCTCCGTCAAGTCACTTGGCGGCAACACCGCTGAATATCCTACTGAACAAAAACCCGTCCCCCAAGGCGGTCCCTCCGAACTCTGGGACGTGCTCTACGAAGTCACCGTCGATGTCTCGAACACTGGCGACGTGGCTGCCAACGAAGTTCCTCAGCTATACGTCAACATTGCCACGGCTCCAGCGAAGCAGCTCCGTGGTTTCGAGCGGGTGTACGTCGAGTGCGGCGCCACCGAGAAAGTCACTTTCCCGATCACAAGGAGGGATCTGAGCGTTTGGGATGTGGTCGCGCAGAAGTGGAAGTTGCAGAGCGGCGCGTATGAAATTTATGTTGGCGCCAGCAGCAGGGACATCAGGTTGGCTGGCACGATTGAGGTTTAGGATGTCGGAAGCGGGTAATGATAGTGATGATATAAATAACAAACGGCTTGGTAGAAGAAAATTGTAGTCATCTTTCTGTCAATGTTTTTTGCTGTCACCTTGAGTTCCTGAGCTTGTGGTCTTCTGGACCAGAACGGTAGTGAACAAAGTGTCAATACCGTCCACGCACAACGACATGGAATGGTCAATGCAATTTCACGTCAAAATAGGGCGCTTGCGAGCATATAATCTGCCTCCCAACGATTTTCACCCAAAGTAGGCGCAGCTGATTTCTCTCAGAGACATCGCTTTCGTGAATACATGATACTACAGGGCCGAACTGCTGGCAGATTATGCGCGCTTCAGCACAAGCACACTTATATTGACTCACGATGATCTGGAGTGTTTAATGCCAATTGTCGCCACAAGAGAGGGCCGGTCGAGATACTGCCCAAGATGCTTCTCTCGAAGCAAGCTCAATTGAAATGTCATTAGGAAATCGCGATCTTGAGCACATGCTGCTGCATATCAGAACTGTAGCCCTCATGGGGACTTGTTATCCAGAGGGCACAGTGCTTAGCTCATTTATGCCATGGAGAGGCAAAGCATGGACTCAGACATCTGTTGCTCTTATAAATCTGCCTGGCCAGCATCGATGTAAAGGACTTAAATCGAGTATAGCCTCAAAAGGGAGCAGAAGGCCATTCGACTTCAGTCGTACACGTAATCCTGCCTTCTACCTCGGATTGTTCAGGGAGTTCGTAGTCTGACGGCCAGAGTATAGGGCTTAGATCGCACACATCATTAAGAACAGAGAAAAGTAGTAACAATCGGTCGTTTGCTCATTTGTAAACACTGCATATAATAGCAACTGGGAGTCTCACTTCTCGTCATCCAAAGAAAATTTTCATATCCCAATCACTCCGGATCTTATGGTCTTACTCTCTGCCATAGATAATTTTGTCTGGGGGGCTTTGGTCGGTCAGGTTCAATAGTTCAATCGATCAGTCAGTCATAGCCAAAGCCCACACCCAGAGTAACATAACAAAACAAATCAAAAACAAAACTCCATGGTTAGGTCAAGTTGATCGTAGGCCTTGAGGGCCTCTTCGAACATCACACCGCCTGCAGCCATTTCAATTTGTGCAATTCACCGTTCCTAGCGGCGGAACATGCCCAGCGCGTCCCAGTCCACATTGTTGTTGTTTGCGGTCACGCGAGCGAAGTCCTGCTGAGCAACACCGCCGGCGGGCTGGTAGCCATTACCTGTGCGAACGGCACCGCCCTGCTGCTGCTGAGCTGCATCCTGCTGAGCAACGCCGCGGCCAGCACCGATTGGCTGCTGCATACGACGCGGTGGTGGGGCAACAGGCTGCATGAGAGCCTGCTGGTTGGTGAAGGGCTGCATCATACCGAACTGCTGCATCATACCGTTCATGTCGTAGTCTTGCTGCTGCGGCATGCCGCCCATGGCCGGGGCGAAGGAGTTGTTAATGCCTGGGATTGCCGGGTAATTCGGGTTGTATGTGTTGTAGGGCACCTGGTACGGGGGGATGGCACCGTACGGGTCCGGATCGGTGCCATATGCCATGGTGTAGGTGTTGTCGAACTCCGGGCCGGACTGCGAGTGGGTGACGATAGCGCCAGGACCGATGCCGGTCGGCGGCTGGTTGATGGCATTGGTAGAGAAGGATGCCGGGTTGACGGCAGACATCCAGAGACGAACCTTGTAGAGCTTGTACAAATCATTGACCAAGTCTTTGAAGTTCACGTAGTGGTCTGCGTAGTAGTAAAAGATCAATTTCTGCCAGTCCCTGGAGCGTGAATATGTCAGTTAAATACAACTTTCATGTGAGAGAGGGGGCAAGTTTGGACTTACCACTGGAACTCGGCCTCGAGGATCTCCATGTCCAGGTGGTGTTGGTAGACCTTCTGTTGGCAGGCGCGCTTCGCCTTGGCTTCATTTCCCTCTTTGTCCATAAGCATGCGAATTTCATGCGGAGCAGCCATACGCTTGATGGCTTTCGGCTTCAAGTTCTGGTAGGCATCGCGCGGCGGACGAGTAGAGAGGTGGTTGGCGTGGCCTGCGCCAGCTGAGGTGGAGGCTTCGCCATATACAGCAGCGTTGGGGTTGACAGCACCGGCCTGGTTGTTGGTGGAGAACATCATGAGCCACTTGTACTGCTCTTCACCGTACTTGGCGAGGAGAGTGCGCGCCTCTTCCTGGGTGATGCAGGCGTGCTGCACAACACCGAGGTCCTGGCCGCGATCAGCTTCCACGATGACCATGTCGCCTTCGTTGACGGCAAGGCCCGTGTTGTCAAGAAGGTAAAATACGCCAACGCGAGAACACTTGAAGGACACGATGTAGAGCACCTTGCGCGGGCGGCCGCCGATGAACGGCATGGTCACAGCCGTGCGGTCTGCGTTGAGGGTGCGCTCGTGGGGCTCGAGAACGACAGATGGCGCGACATAGCCTGCCGGAAGGGTGAACGGCTCCTGGGAGTCGTTGGCGCCTGTAGTGGCGGTGTTGGTGCGGTTAACGCGATGCATCTTGGGGTCGTGGTTGTTGTGGTTGCTATTGGTGTCTAGGTCGAGGTCTAGGAAGTTGTTAGAAGAAGCCCAGGAGCCTAATATTGCCTGTTGCTTTCACATGACCGCCACGTATAAGCCGAACGACAAGCCACACGCTACTACCGGTGACGCAAAGAGTGTAGTGACGCAGCAAACTGAGGTCTGCTGGCACGTGAGAGTCGCGTGGCCGGGGTCACGATAGGACCACGAGGACCACGATAGGGCGAACTTACAATTAGTATTGTTGTAGCTGTCCACGCGATTGACGCCCATGACAATAGAGCCGCGCCGAGTGGGGATGTCTGCCATTGAATGACGGCGGCTCTCGCTGTAGTTTGGAAGCTCTTCCCAGCCGAGAGATGACTGCCACTGAGGTCGACGTGACTGATCTATACCGAGGTTTAGTAAAGGCTCGACAGGCATGAGGCGGCGAGCATGTGAGGCCTGAAGTGCTTCCAAAAGATGCACACAGCACCGAGTGAGGTCATGAGACTTACCCATCTCGCTAAGCGTCAAGTCGCCAAACTCCGCTTCATAACGACGATCGAATCCACTCCCATCGAAAGTATCGGATCTGCGAGGGTTATTTGCCAAAGAGAAGGGAGACTCATATTGGGAGGGCAGCGTCGCGGTGCGGTGGAGATTGCTGAACACGGGGTGAGAGACTGTTTGCGTCAACATGCCACCCAGATCGGATCCCCGGTCAGATTCGACATCACCATCCTCAATCTCCTCGTTGAGAAGACCAAGTGGTAATGCTGCAGGCCTCTCCGCACCTGCTGAGGCTTGCTGAGTACCAGAAGTCGAGACTGGAGGCATCTCGCGCTGTCCCTGGGAGTGCGAGAGCGATCTGCCCAATTTGGGCGTTGGTTGCAACGGAAAATTGAACGGCAGTGAGGTTGCTCCGTGGTCGCTACTTGTGGCAGGAGACGGTGTGTTTGCTGCTCTGGCTGGAATACCATTGGGTGCACCCATGCGGGCCTCGCGTGCCGCATTACGACGAGCCTGCTCGCCTAGCTTGAAGGAACCACGCGATTGCGAGGAAGACCATATACCACCACCGAGACCTGGGACACCGTTCTCCTTCCTTGGAAGGCTTCCGAATGTTGTCGCCATGGGCCATGGCCTTTCATCCTCAGAAGAGGCGACCGCCTCAGAATCAGGTGTTGCACGTCTCATCATTTCGGAAATGTGGTTGGGTTGTCGATCTGTTCTGAGTGTGGCTTGTTAGTGATTGATCAGAATAAGCTATAACGTCGTAAGAGACGGGCATGAAGCTATGGACCAAAGATATGATTGTGGATGTTGGAGTACAATGTGACTTAGCCACATTTGAGTGTGGCTTCCAATGGAGAATCTGTTGTTTGCCATCCCTGAGAGAATCTCCGATACTGTTTGTTCCATTTTCCAGAAAATCAGGCCATCGGAGAACCGTTAAATGATTGCGTTGTTGATTTGTTGGATATTGAGCATCTTAGCACTGCCTGGATTGATTCTTCACCTATGCAGTTGGTAGTAGCACAGGCGAAACTATCTTTTCTGCCTTGTACGAAAGACTCAGATGCCTCCAATGGGAGTGTTCCGATATCCAGATTCAGAGAATAGTGCTTGTAGAATACGGCGTAAATATCCTTGTTCATGTATGCTCCGATTCCGTGGTATAACTCTGCGTGAAGTGGCTTGCCTCTCCTCCGCAGCGGACTTGAGGCTTCAGACTGATCGCTTGCACCGCTCGACATCGCGGCAACACTCCAAAATTCGTTCGAAGCGCCACTTCTACAGCCTATTCGATCTGGGGTGGCCATTTCTGCAAGCAAATCGTGGAGCGTGCCAGTCCTGCCTCGTTGTCGACATGCCAGCCATTGCCGAATTCGCATCGATTTCTCGGCCTCGCCGTATTTCGAAGTACGGTTTCGGATTTCCAGAAGGAAAGTCCATCGCATAGAGCGCACATCGCAGTCTGAATGCGCGCATACTGAGCAGTCGGGATTGGAGATACGTGGCGGGTCCGATCCACCCATACCGCAACACCACGAGGTGCGACGACCATCAGAAACAGGGACTACAGCCACTCATGCGCACCTTCCAGTAGAGGCTGGGCAAGACTATACCACTAAGGTCTTGCCATGTTGGCGCGCACGTCGATACTCGTGCCAGAGTATTGGTTGCGATTCGGATGCGCTGGCGTGGAGTACCGCCGAAATGGCTCAACAGTCTCAGCCGACCTTTCCAAAGCTACACCAGGGACGAAAGACCTGCCGATGCGCCATATGGCAAATGGATTGCTATCCGGATGCTCTCCCAGATTGTTTGGTACCAAGGCGAGACCCAGCTCAAGAAGACCATGGCAAGAGGAGATCACAGTACGACAATACAATGCGCGAACAACGAAACAAGGACAAGAAGATAAGACATACCTTAGAATTGGGGTTTAGTCGTAAAAAGTCGTATCGGCGTATAATCTATGTCTACAAATGCAAGGCTGCATCGTGTCAGCATCTTTGTCTCGAACCCTATTGGAAAAGCCCAGCAACTTACTTGTCACCCAAGCGTTGGGTATATTACATATCCAGTGGAAACAGAACAAAGAGGAGTCTATGTCGTATCGTCGTCTGCTTCTCGGGGCCGTCAGTATACGTCGCCATAACAGCAAACCTCAGAAAGGGTCCAAGTCGAGTAAGAATAGCGGGAAAACGTATCGTACCTTTTCTCATATCCGACACCACCACCACAGCTGGATCTATATCCCAACAAAACACGATTGTGACAGTGTATACCGGCAGATATTCGCGTCTCGCATCTAAGATCGCGACCAAGCGACCAGAAGGAGAGGTTGGGATTATGCCGCCGCGTGGCTCGGCAGCGACAGACCGGACGAGAGATGTGGATCAGACTAGGTTGCTCGCGTGTGCGGAGATGGCTGTGGGGAAGAACTGCCTGCGCGTGACAGCCACAGCGTTTATTCCAACCCAAGCTGACGTACAGGGCTTGGATTTGGAGGATGGTTCAGCTTGTTAGTCTGAGCGGAACGATTCTGATGATGGTTTTCGTCGCGTAGGCGAACAGCAGAAGACGATGATGGCTGTCTACTTGCCCCAGCACGCGAGGATCGATGTTGCTGGTTGTGGAGACTCGAACACGCGAACGGGCTGCAGGCTGGTCAAGCGCTGAGGGGCAAGGCAAGCGGCACGACGATGTCTCTGCTCAGCGGTAAGCTCTGACCGGAGGTGAGGCTGTTGTATGAACAAGTCTTATCAGTCTTGGTCCAGACGAGGTCCTAGAGGACGAAACTCAGAGGCTCTGCGCCAAACGTGCACTATTATTACTCGGGGCAAGCAAAGAGAGTTGGGTGGGCGCGATGCCACTAAGTATGCTTCGCACGAGACCTAGACTCCAGACCAATGCCCTGCAGGGCACGGCTGGCCAGGGCCAAGGGTCAGGGGCACAGGAAGGCGATTGCTCTGCGAAGAATGCGGAGACGGAGAGCTTGCAGCAGACGCCCCCTCGCCAGTGGTACACCAGACGTGTACGGCGATGTCACGAGAGCGGCCAGAGGCAGTGATGGGAAGCTACGGGCATTCTTCTCGGACGCTTGCCAATCATCAAGACGCCCATGGCACCTTCTCGAACCACGACACCACGTCCTACGTGATTGTTTCGTGGACGGGGCTTAATTCCGTCTTCCGTCTGCTAAGCGGACTCGGTACGGGAGGGTGGTGTTGCTCAGCTGGCCTGTCGCCGTCCTCCCCGGCTGGCATCTCACCTCCTGCGAGTGTTGCCCTGCACAGAGAAACGGAATTCATATGTCGTCAGAAACACAATGGCACTCTTCCAGCCTTCGGCTGCTGATCGCCGTTACGTACGCCTGCATTGGCAGTACATTGTTCACGCCTTTTACAGCATAACGCCAATCGTTGGGACGTCGTGGCATCACGGGGCCACGGCGTGCTGATCATGCCAATGTAGCAACATGCGGAGAACCTGGTCTACCATGAGGGGCTCCCGTTTCCCACCTTGAGTTTGCCATGGCGCAGGATGCGAACATGTTGCGGGAGCCCGATTCGGCGTGTCGCGAAGCACGGTATTCGCGCGCATTAAGAACATATGGAAAAAGATCGCCAGATGAGTGTCATGCATCTCAGCATGCAGAGTCGACGACAGATATATCACTCAAAGACCCTTCCAGTCAGATTACTCGGCCGATCTGACCAAACCGACCGGAACAAGGACTTCGACGCGGTCGGCACTCTCCAGACATGCAACACCGCATCCTTCGATTGTCGACTGCCTGCGCTCGGGCTCTCCTACGCCAACGGAGCACAGCATGCTCTAGCTACCGCTTACCGGCCGATAAGCCAGACTAGGCGACCAAGGCACCAAACCATTGCAGCTCTGGTGCATGTCTTTGTGGGGTGCAGGCTTGTAGCACCGCTGTGTAGCCATGCCGAACATCACGTTGCCTGCGAACAGGTGGCTGACTAACCGACGAAGCTGGCCAGGCCTAATCTGACCGTTCGTGTACCAAAATATTAGGTTCGCTCCGAAGTAGTGGCAAGCCACATTCCCATGCTTGACCGTGGAGTAGTATGGTGGGCAGAAAGCTCGGCTGCCGATGTCCTGCCAGCTTCAAGCAGGTTGATCGTCCAGTGATAGTCGACCTTTGGTTGGTGGGAGGCTCCATACAATGTGATATTGTCAGCCTTGATCCGCCCCTCATTCGCAGCGCAGAGACAATGGCCAAAGCTGCACATGCGAATCGCTTACTTGCACTTCGCTGCAACTTGTCTCAAATGTAGGTCATAGACCTACATGCCTTGAGCAGTCATCAGTTATATGCAAAAGCACGCCCTTGAGGACGTACCACCTGCGAATTGACGCGTCCAATGCCGCTGAACTTCTTCCAGATTCTACGAGTCCTTTGTCCATGGCTCGTGGCGTTCACATTCTAAGAAGGATTCGGGGAACAGGACAAGAGCTCCGCTACATGTCCATTGTCGCTTTTCCGAAGCGGTTACATGCAGCAGCAGTCAGTCTTCCCCCCGTGAAGATCCTGGTATGTTGTCTTTGTACCCTCTTAAGCTGATGCCTTCGGATGATGCACCAGACCTCGACATGGACAAATCCTGTCTAGACATGGAACGCGGCATGTTTCCGGTATGTCAGCTCTGCAAACAGGTATACTTCGGTCTAAGATCCTCTTCAAGGAGCCCAGCGATTTTGTAAGTGCCCCTCTTTCTGCTCGGATAAAGTTTTGAGTTGGATGCAGCTGAATGTAGCGGGATCCGTGGCCCGCCAGAGCTGTACTGGTGATTCTCAAAAGGATCTCCTCAGAGGGTACCGATGACTTGTATGTGCCGTCTCTTCCAATCCTCACGATGTTTTTGAGTTTGATGCAGCCAAATGCAGCAGGACCCGTAGCCTGCCACAACTGTACTAGTTGTCCGCAGTGTCAATTCTTGGCCGTTCGACTCTTTGCAGGCGATCACTGCACAGTGTAAGATGTTGTGCTCTCAGGCAACACGCGTTGCTAAGCTATCGCATCATGCTTGTTCTGGTCTGCTTCGCGAGTACGTTCTTTGGCGTGGTCATCGGGGTGGCTTGGGGGTACAACAGCCTGGAGGGGCAGTCAAGTAAGGGCGCAACTAGGTGCTGCTACATCGTACTGGTGATGCCTCAAGTGCGCAGAGGTGTTCGCAAGTGCTTTTCCACGCTGTTCAGCAGGGGATTCGAGTGTGGTCGCCGCGGCCTCTGTCAGGTCGCTGTGCTTCGCAGAGTGGCGACTTGCGCTTTGCTGCGCGATGATCATGAGGTATGGTCTCCCCACAGACCTTCAGCATAACAAGGCGATTAAGCGTTGCTTCTCAATGCTTACTACGGGTAGTCCTAACGCCAGTTTATTACCATGCGGCCGTGCCTCGCCATGTGGCAACTTGCGGCTTTGTCGCGACGTGGTTCCAAGACAGGAGCTTGCCTGAGAGCTTCAGCACAACAAGGCGATCATATGTTTCTTGTGAATACTTACCACTTGTAGCTTCGGCATGATCTGGGTAGCATTATGCGCCCACATGGTTTGCTTCTGGGGTTCATTCAGGAAGGCTCGTGGTCGCTGCCTATCCGCATGGGGAGCTCGCTTGTGTGTCTCCTCCTCAAAAGGCCGTTTCGCCGCGTGAATGCGGTCAATTCTGTTGTCGAGATCTCTCTTTGTTCGTGTAGTAAGGGGCTGCAGGAGTCGAAGGAGTCGGTTGGTGGCTGTGTTGGGCTCAAAGGTGGCCTTCGGAGGCACGGGGGATGGACCAAAGCGCGACTTGGCTTACATTTGAAAGGAAATCGAGTAGTTTGGGATCGAAGAAGCGATGAAGAGCTGATGGAAGACCGTTGTATCACTGTCAAGGGTATGGGAGGTGCGACTAAGACGTGTGGCCGGTGGTGGCGAGGCTTTTGCTCCGCAAGCCCTCGAACAAAGGACTCGGAAGACAGACAGCATGAGCACGCTAAGCGCGATTCCGTTCAACACTCTTTGTTTTCTACAATGCAAAGCTGCAACTACGCTTCTTGAAGCTACTGTGGTCTCCATCCCTACGCCATGAGCATGCCCAGTGCCTAGATCCTTGCCTACAACAGGTACCTCATATGGCACGATTCCAAGAAGACCTCCCTCGGACCCAGCCACCCAACAGCAACAGCAACAGTAGCACGAGCCTCTAAGCCTCACGTCACTTCGTGCCTGCCGCTCGTGACTCTTTGCCCCCACAACTTCGACTTCAGCTTCAATTCCTTTCCTTCCCACCCACAACACCACCACCGCGCTACATCTACATTGCCGCCAACGAAAAGACGCGAGTCTACCCAGACTACACCACTATCAACATGACACAGACAGTGCTTTTGAAGCACACGGCGCCTTGTTTTGGCCCACACAGAGTCTCTCGCCTGTCTGACTAGTGCTGAGCGCGACATCAGAACTTAGAGTAAGTGGACGAACAGCGGCCTTTCCACCTTCTCAATCACACTGACAGTATTTTGTGAGCAGTGAGAACATTGTTGTACGTGCCTGCATACTGATGGCTTGAGTTACCGCCTCGACATCAACTTCCTTCTTCCACAAAGCCAGCCCATGGACCATAACTCCTCCGACGGAGGCGCAACTTGCCCAAGTTGGAACTGTACTCAAGCAAGTCCTCAGCCTGGTCATTAAAGACCCATGCCTTGACGATATTTTCAGTCGAATGCGGTCTATCTAACCTGCTAGATAGCCAGGCCCACTTTGGCCGATTGCCGGCTTCTGAGAAGGACTATCGGCTCAAGCCGATGGAAGTTTGAGGCAACGACAGGTCTATGATGCCCTTAGACAGCGTTGATCAAACCCGTGCTGCAACAACCAAGGCAACAATTTCAACTCCCTAGCCGCAAGCTGTGGGTAAACTTGTTAAAATCTGCCATCAGCTCCCGGCTCGATCGAAGTTTACAGCTCCGCGGTCGCCTCTGGTACCCACCCACTCCTAGGACACCACGAGTTTGACAATACTCTGGAACTTGTCTTGGTCATGGCTCGACTTTGTATCACGCCATGAGGGGGCTTGACCAAGATATTCGTCTCGAAGATCGCGAATCTGCTATTCAGTACATCCGGATGTACCCAAAGCAATAAATACGACACTATCTGCTTCCAGAGAGCTGCAAGCATCTTTTCTGGCTTCCTGGCTTGGGATATAAACTCTTATATTGCCGCCCCAACACTCACTCTTCACTTTGCCCCGACAGGCTTTCCATACATCTTGCGGGTATAAGTACGCCGCGCAGGCAGCGAAGCCAGGTGATGACGCCACACCACGAGCACAGGTCGAGCGCTCCTTCCTCACCTGCGCTCTTTCCGCAGTCCTAAGCTACAGCTCACCGCATACAATCCTCGCCGAAATTTCTACCTCAACTCATCACCACCACAAACATCACGGAAAACCACCGACCATAACAAACAACCCGCAACACCATCGCAATGGTCCTAAAGCGTGCCGTAGCAGACACCAAAGGCGCGATTGTCGACACCGGCCGTACCGACAGTGAGCGCGCCATCATGAAAAGCATCAACAACAAGTTCACGAACGCCGCGAGAGAGCAGTCCGACAAGCTGTTCGCTGCATCTCTGGTGATCTTGAAGTAAGTTAAATCATCTCTTCAAGCTGCTCTACCACGAGGCATAGCTGACCAGTAAATCTCAGGCTATCCTGCCTCGAACGCGAAAAGCGCGGCGGAGTGCAGGCTGCTACCGGCCACGAGGCGCTTGCAACTGCAATGATGGCCCTTGAGAGCTACAAGGAGACTCTGGAGGCCGCACAAGGCGAGCTGAAGCAGGGAGACTTGGCTCAGGAGAAGTTGGAGGCTGAGCGTGATGCTGCGAAGAAGTACATCGCAAAAGTATTGGAGGAGGCTAAGCAGGACGATCCCCAGGCTCTTGGAGCTAGTACCAGCGGCAACAGAGGCTATGCCGAGTCCGCTGCCCTTCTGATGGCGAAGGGAATCTATGAGCTTGAGTAGAGACGATGATGACCACGAGAGATGATACCAGGTGGTGGTGACCACCACCACCACGAAATGAAACTTTTGCTGCTGCGATTCCATCCGTCTTGCATGCTAGTGTCTTCGCTCTCATTCTTATTCACGCTATTGAGATGCATTTTTGCTCCAAACAACAAGCAGTAGTACAATTTGAACTCAACCCTGCTGGGATGTGCGCTGCGAGCGATGTGCTGCAACGAATATCTCACTCACTGGCTGGCGATCTTCCGCTGTTACTATTGCCACCATAGCCACAAAGTAAGAGAGACATTATTGCTCTTTATCATTAAACAACACGAGAGGGTGACCTCACGGCTGCTGGAACGTGCGCAGCGAGCGATGTGCTGCAGTGAGTATTCCACTCACTGCCTGGAGGTCTTCCGCTGTTACTATTGCTATCATAAACACATGGCAAGAAGGACATTATTGCTCCCTGTAAGGAAGCGACATGAGAGGATGAGACCAGAGATACTTAAACGTGTTCAGCGACTAATGTGTTTCTGTAAGTATCTCGATGCTTGCCTCCCGGTGTTCTGCTACTGCTTTCGCTACTGTTAACACATTTCACGAGGCAGATCCTTGCTCTCTGTCCGAGAGCAACTTGATAGATTGAACTCATAGTTGCTGGAAGGAGCCTTACCACCGAGGCGCTGCATCGAGTATCTCCACTGCTGCCTCGCAGTTTTATGCCGCTGCCATTACCACCATTAACACAGGACAAGAGACACATGACTCTTACCTAGTAATCAGGCGAATGCAAGGTCAGGCTCAAAGTCACTTGAACGTACGTAGCGAGCAGTCAGGTTGATGTTCTGTAGCAAGTATGTCCATGAACGGTCATAGGTGTTTCTGCTGCCATTGGCACTCTGAGATATATGGCGAGAGACGCAGTTGTATTCCATATCAAATAGCCCAGTGCAAATTTGGACTCGCAGGTACTGAATTGTGAACAAATGGCCTCGGAAGTCAGAACGTGCTGCAGCGAGTATCTCACTTACCATACCGCAGCCGCTTCTGCTGATATCGCTGCCACTCTAAACAAAGGACAGAGATACGCTATCGCTCTCAGCGCAAAGCAAATCAGAAGCTAACCTTACGGCTGCTGGAATGTGCACAGATCACTGCTGCAGAATAGTGTGCTGAGGTGAGTATCTTATTAGCTAACAACGCAACAATACTGCCTTGCATGAGATGCGGTTGGCTCAGGTCGAGTTTGGTCTTCTTAAGTCTGAATATGGTATCTCAATGGCTGTAGTACTCGAGATTAATTGTGTCTAAGTTGGCATGAGTCCAAGTAATGTTAGGGACTCGACGTACTCTAAAGACTGTCTCAATGGCTGTTATAGTCCGCCTCGAATACAAGCCGGATAATATAAATGTATATTATACTCAGAGCCCAAAGTGCTTCTGTTACCATCCTAATAGCTGATATAAGTGCTCTTGATTCAAAATTATCGAGTTTCGACATACGTGATACTATGGGTCTGGTGTATGTCTATTGGAATCTCAATGGCTACTATAGTCAATATCGTTTCCATTGGTGGGTGTGAGCGTATGTGATACTTGGAGCTCGACGTGCTTCTATTGCCATCTCAACGGCTGTCGTAGTCGATAGACTTCTATGCGGGTGGGATGGGCATACATGATATGTGTAGCCTGGCGTGCCTCTACCTCAATGGTGCACAAGACTAACTTAGATTGAATACTGCTGGGGCAAGCACAAAGAAATGCGCAAGTATGTGCATGCAGACTTATGACCAACAACCAGCACCACCAATAGCACGATCCGATATCGCCTTCCGGTCCCGCTCCAACATGACGCCATTCAAACGCTCGGGATTCGATAAACATCAAATAATCCTCAATGTACCCCCGAGCCCATTTCAACATCCATAGAAACACCAACACGATTTCAATCCCAGCGAGAATGGCCTCCCTCTTCCTCCGCTCCATGCGCACAGCCGCAAACCCAACCTTCACCACTCTCCGCAGCTCCCCAACCCCCACACTGCGCCGCTTCCTCGCCACCGCAGCACCAAAAGAACAACCCCGTCTACGCATTGGCTCCGAAGCGCCCAACTTCCAGGCCAAAACGACCGCAGGAGACATTGATTTCCACAAATGGCTGGACGGAAAATGGGCGATTCTCTTCTCGCACCCCGCAGACTTCACGCCCGTGTGCACGACTGAGCTGGGAGCTTTTGCGAAGCTGTCGGGCGAGTTTGAGAAGAGGGGTGTCAAGATGATTGGGTTGGTGAGTAGCTCCTCATAGTCATTAATGAGAAAAGATCGCTAATCATTCAAAAATCGCCATCCAGTCCGCCGACGACCTAACCTCCCACTCCCAATGGGTCTCGGACATCAACGAAGTCAACAACACGACCCTCAAATTCCCCATCATCGCCGACGCCGACCGCTCCGTCGCCTGGCTCTACGACATGATCTCGCAGCCCGACATCGACCGCCTGGCCAAAGAGGGCGGAATCGCGTTCACCATCCGCTCCGTCTTCGTCATCGACCCGGCCAAGAAAATCCGCCTGAGCATGATGTACCCTGCTTCGACGGGCAGGAATTCGGCGGAGGTGCTGCGCGTGATTGATAGTTTGCAGATGGGCGATAAGCAGGGTGTTGTCACGCCGATTGATTGGCAGAAGGGCGAGGATGTTATCGTGCCGCCTAGTGTTAGTACGGCGGATGCGAAGAAGAAGTTTGGAGAGGGGAATGTGAGGGAGCTCAAGCCTTATTTGAGGTTTGCGAAGGTGTAAAGAGTCAGTTGAGACGCTAAGGTGTCAGACATTTGACGTGGTGGAAGGTTTGGCCAGCGTTGGACTGGTATTGTTGGATATATACATGTAAATAAAATGTACAATACGACGATCAATATCTAGAAGTATATCGTCTCTCAAGAATGGCGAGGATTTTGTCCAAGGATGATATCTTCGATCAAATGCGTTGACCAAGCTTCACTCATCTTCCATTCCCACTTCCCCCGCCAGCGATCTCCTCCTTCTCCTCCGCCTCCTCCCCAGGAAGGAAGATCTCATGCCCGCTGCCATTCCTAACCCAATAAGCCGCCACGCAACCAATAGACGCGATAGATCCCACAATCCACCATGCCATCCCAATGACGCCTCGTTCCATCCACACACCAAACCACCAACCCGCAAGGATAGGCCCAAGAGTGCGGAAAGTAGCCGAGCAAGCCTGGCCTAGACCGTGGATCGTCCCCAAAACGGAGGGATGTGGCGATGAGTTGTTCAATAAGATGATAGTAGCTGGTAATGCGAAAGTGCGCGCCGCAACTTGTAAGAACAGCACGAAGGAGATGCCGAGCCAGACTGAGGCTCCGGACGCTGGATCGGGAGCTTTGGATGTTGATGGGAGGAGGGCGATGTATGGTGCGAGGAAGTAAGCGGCGGGGAAGAGGATTAGTGAGCCGCGGAAACAACGCATCAGGCCGAAACGGGCGTTTGCCCAGGGATAGAGGAGGAATTGTAGCGCGACTCCGATGAAGCCAATGATGGCCATGGCGAAGCCGATGGTGGGAGGCGGGAACGCAAGGCCTGACGCGAATTTGAAGGCACCGCGAGGCGCGGGCTCAAAGTTTTCCGGAGCATCTTGCGGGACGAACTCGCGTGGAGTTGCGAGGAAGAGAATCCACAGATTGGAGAAAGCGCCCATGTGGAAGTCGAAGATGGCGATGCTGAGAAGTGTCCAGAGTACGTTTGGCGTCCAGATCCGCCTGAAGGATAAACGCTGGATGGCTGGTGTTGAGTCCGCTTTCTCGCCGTTAGAGTGGAGGCGTTCGAGCTCTAGTGATCCGTTGCGCTCCGAAGTGCTAAGAAGGCCCTCGCGCTGTACTTCCTGCAACTTGCGATAACCGTGGGCTTTGGCTTCCTTCATATTCGCATAGGTGTCCTGGATGAAGCGTATGGGCTCAAAGCGACGCTTGCCTTTCAAAGTTTCTTCAAGACCGTAGTGCACGAGCAGAGCTTCGGCGAGAAGTAGCACGGAACAAAGCAAGTTAGGCAATGCATAGGGATACTTCTTCATCCACTGAACTCCGTCGGCTCCACCAAATGTGCTTCCCTCCGCGAACAGATGAGGGAAGTTTTCGAGCGGCTCCGAAAGGATGCCACTCAAAATAGGTCCAGCGACGTTCGCGACGTTGAATGCGGCTGGTAAAAGAAGAAACGCCCGCGGATGCCAGGGTTTGGGCGTTCGCTCTGCCACCATTGTGCGCGCTGATCCCACAGTGCCGTTGATAGCACCACTGATTACTCTCCAGAACACAGCCTGTCCGAATGTTGTGCTGAAAGCGACTCCAATGCATCCCAAACTCGTGCCTATTAATCCTATGTTCAACACCAGCTTTCTTCCCACACTTGGCTGATCTGCAGCCCTTCCCCAGAGAATGCTCGTAATGATCTGAGCGGCTGTGAAGGCGCCTTGCAGCATGCCAGCCTGATGTGATATCGTGCCATCCGACAGTTCTGGATCGAACGATCGCAGCTGATGGACCATGTATGTTTGCAGCGCAGCCATCTGAAAGAAGTCGACGAATCGTGATGCTGCGAGAATAGCCAATTGGCCTTTATTAGGCATGTTCATCCATGTCGGCGCAGGTGGTGGTGTAGTTGTGGCCGCTGCTCCAATGCTCGAACCAGCAAGCGTAGGGATTCTTCCATCCGATCGCTGTCTTGCCATCGAAGGCGGTCGTTGTTCGTAAGCCGTGCTCGAAAGCTGCCGTGTGTGTTTCGACTTTGGCATTGAGCCATTCTCAGCCGCTGCCAATGACCAGTCGTCCTCCTCCCTCACACCACCCGCGGCCTCGTAGTAGTCTGGATCGTCATCGGTAATGTAGGAGCCATCTACGCGGTGTTTGCGGTCAGCAATGCTTCGACGGCCTGGTTTGCTAAATTCATCGGCGCGGAAGGAGTCCGAACCATGGCGTTGACGCAAATGTCCCGAAGCATTGCGCTGGTGCGCGAGGGAGGCAGATGCTTGTCGTTGGTGTGCCATCGCTGGTGGAAGCTGCGCAGCGGGACGGGTCCCGCACCACCACCAGAGGGCTGCTGCTGCTGGCGCGCAGGCTGCTGGCTGCTAAGGCCGCTGGTAGGACGAAGGAGGGCAGGCAAGCAGGCACGCAAACGTGCAAGTCGCTTGCGTGATCCGGGGACAGGCGTCTTTGTGAGTTCGAGAAGGCAGAGAGAAGACTACTACGGTCTATCTTTCCAACGATCGGCCTCGGAGCAGGTGTCCGCGAGTCGGGAGCTGGAGATGCGGGAAGTAGACTCTGGCGCGGCAGAGGCGAGTGCCAAGCGGATGTTATACAGCAAAGCGCTCTACAAGCCTGATGCGGCCACGCCGCGAAAGTGCGTTAGAGGTGTCGGTTCGTCGTCGTCCTTCGGCGTGCGACTACCTGCTGCGGCGCATTGCTCACGTGGCCCGATGTCGCATACAGGTGCTCCTCTACCACTAGCAGCAGTGAACGACGCGTGTAGGCATGATCAAAGCAAGACGCAACGCAGTTTACCCGACCGACGGCTTCAGGGAAACTGGTTGCACGGAGCAGGCCTCCGCACAAGGCAGAGCTGGCTGGCAGAGAAGCGCTCGTCCAGAGACTCCCTTGGTCGCAGCTGTGGAGCTGGCAGCGAGCGCCTGGCGGAGGAGCGGTGCCGCCGGCCATCTTGGCATTCGAGATAGAGAGGCTCGAGAGAGGTTAAACAGGAGACAGCTGGACGAGAGACGGCACCGGCCGAGGGCTTCGAGCAGCTCTGTGCTTCAGCCAACAGTCTGCCGGGCTCTGGTGGCGCTTCGCTAGACAGGGGAGAGGAGAGGAGGCGGGGCCTCTGTTGCGGCCTCGTCATCAATCTGAACCGCATCATCCCATCCACTAAACATCTGTGCGCAAACCAATCTGAGGGTTCGCTGACATGATCACTTGAAGCCGTCGTTCGTCGCTTGCACACGTATCTCTTAGGGCTATCGCTTGATACCTGCCGGATACCTCTGCCTGCAACAGGATAGCTTTGCGCTGGAAGAATCAATTGCCGGTCAACATTCACGGTGCTTTAGAAGTGTGTTTGGAGCTGTTTGTTGAAGTAAGTATCAGAAGTTACGGGATCACGCGTAGACTTCTTGTCACGAGCAAAGCTCTGCGATGTATGTGTGATCGATATCTTGCAACAAATGCAGTAGGTGAGAATGGAAGATTCGAGTGATCAATCATCGAGTGATTGTGATACATGACAGGAAAGGCCATTACGCTGTGAAAGCTAGAAATGCGACAAATGCAACAGATGAAAAAAGTATGCAGCGTCAAGTGAGGTCTTCCTTCAACCCTGCCTCCACCTTTGACCCGCTAGGTTGTCATCAGGCTCCTTCTCCTCGAGCCTTGAATACTTTCCAAGCACCCGACTGCCCAGGTCCGTCCGCCCAAGACCCTCTCTCAACTCATGTGCCCGCTCAGTAACCCAACTCGGTAACGCAGAGTCCTCATCGGCACCTTTGCCGCTTCCCAAACCCCTCAGCCCAACAATGATAGCAACGCCTAGCACAACTAGCGCCGCGACAACAATCGCGACGATAGAACCTGCTTGCAGCGTCTTGCGAGCAATAGTCCCGGGCAAGTCCTGGTAGTAATGCGCCGTGTTGAAGCCACGGTTGGTGGACAAGTATCGCTGAGGGACGTCGACTTCTGCCTCGTAAGCCACGCGGTTGTCGTCGGGCGTCTTCTCCGCCGCGTCACAGCCGCGATTGTCGCAGAATTCGACCAGGTTTGGCGAAGGGATGAACGTGCGTTGGATGACTGAGCGCTCGAGTGCGCGGCCATCGTAATCGACAGCTTCCGCGTACGTCCACATTGCCACGGCGGGGAAAGCGTATTCTGTCTCGAACCCGGTTTTGGTCGCGTTGCCGATGAGCTCGAAGGGGCCGGAGGAGGAGTTGGAAGCGAAGAAGTTCCAGCTGTTCACTTCCGTCGCGCCGTTCCAGGAGACGTAGAAGCGCATGCCGCTTCGACGATTGCCGATGCGGGAATATGTCCACAGCGCAGGTTTGGTCAGCGGCTGTGCGGTCCAATTGTATTTGTTCGAGCGGTAGATCATCACGTTCGAAGCGCGCTCGGCGACTTTGGCGTACATGACTGGCGTGCCGTCCGAGGTATGTTCTGAAAAGTAAGCGTGCTCACCCCAGCCGATGTGGCAGTTTCCGTCAGGGAGGAGCTGCATGTTGCCTTGCGAGCCTGAGAGGAGACCACCAGCCTTTTCTGGTGCTCCCCACTGGGCGATTTTAGTGGCGGTGTTGGCAATGTGATCCAGAGAGATGATCCAGCCGTGAGAGAATTTCCCGGTGGAGTTGAAAGTGTTGCTTCCATTGTCGTAGAAGGAAAGGATCGTATGGGTTGAGTTTTCGTACACCCAGCGGGCATGGTGTTGGTAGGAGAAATTGAAGTTTGTTTGCTCGAAGGTCGGGTTCATGCCTCCCATCTCCCACATAATGGAACCGTCCACGCCAGAAAGCTTGTAGATAGCGCTAACGTGGCGGGCAGAGATGAGATAATCTCCATCTTCGTTCTTGTCCACACTGTTAATGTGGAAATAGTCCCAAGGCGTCTGCTCGTGGAGGCCATCACCGCTCGTGTCCGTTGTTCCTGGAAGAGTCCAGCTTAGGCCGGGATCGACGTGGTCCAGAGAGCGCCACTCGAATAGCACGCTGCCTGTCTCGATGTCCACCTCTTGGAACACTCCTTCAACAATCCAGCCCATGCCGTTCTGAATGTTGAATCGAGGATTGGTGGTGAGATCGTACTGTCTGGGTTGGTAGACAGTCATGAGCGCAGTTGTTCCATCCGAATAGGGTGTCATCTTGAATTCGTGCATATCGCTGCTGGCGCCCGCGCCAGAGCTTTCTATAGTCTTGACAATCCTGTAATTCTTGTCCATGATCACGCCGTGGCCTCTTGCAAAGCCTTGGTGCTGCTCTCCTTGGAAGTAGCACAAATGATCCTCGCCCTTGTATTGGCAGACACGTGGTGTATGCGCCGTCTTCGGCCCCGAAGAGCCAGCGCCTGACCAGACAAGATTGCCATAGTTGTCGTATATGTAAGGGCCGGGATCGAGGTTTCGATAAGGGGCGAAGAAGATGTAGCCTGGCGTTACCAGTTCGGGTCGAAGGATGGCAAAGTCTATTATGGGCGCGTGCAGGTCGGGTCGCTACAAAGAAGTGCAGCAGTCAGCAGATAAATCACGGGCTTTCTGATTGCGCATGCCCTGGCCATAGCCTCGCACACAGCATCCTCCAAGCTTCACAGCAGGTGTACGTACCGACTTGAATTGATGTGTGGGACTAGTCTCATTGTTCAGTTGTGCGCTTACACCACCATTTCCAATGAGCGCCAAAAGAGACAGACTACATGCTGCCCTCCGGAGGAAAGAGTCCCGGAAAGAAGAAGAGAATCCAAACATTGCATCCAAGATTCAAGAGAGTGTATAAGTATTAAAGTTCGCCGCAACAGGCAGCGCCGAGAGACAGGAAGCGTAGCACGCAATCGCAGGGAACAATGTCGACTAGAGTTCCCAGAGGATCCGATAGATGTCCAAGAAAGACGGGCCAGAGAGTGATAGGCCGTGCGTCTGGTGAATAAGCGTATAAGGGCGTGTGAAAGAATGTGTTTCCTCAAGAACCTCTGAAATGGCCTTGAGGGAGTAAGTGTATCTGGTCTCTCTGTTTCCGTCGCGAGTGCGATTTGGGTCCCAGGCCAGGAGGATCGCGGCGGCTAAGGCGTCCGTTCCCCTCGCGTACAGAAACGCACGGTTGCAGACTGATCGGTAAGGCTACGGATGCGAGCAGATAGGTTGGCAAGACGTTATGAATACAGGTGGTTCCGGGACTAATGCGATGCTAGGGCCGCGAGAATAGGGGATTTTGCAACTGATGGGCAGCGGTATCACAGCGTAAACATCAATCAATACTCTACACATCATTCTTCACACGCGCGTGCGGGAAAGATTCCATTCATCCCTCTTCTTGACTAGCGAAACACACAAGAGGATGCACATCACCATCGTCGAGCTTCCTCGCTCCCGTTGCCGTGCAAGTAAGTGGCCCCCTCACACCCGGCCGCGCAATACAGACGTTCTACCCTTCTCAGCCGTTACACTTCCACAGCGATGAGAAACGACCGAGACCCACACTGCTCTCGCTCTAACTCCCCAGCCGGCCGGCATCCGCAGAGACCCCTTGAAAGTCAAAACAAAGCCCTGCCCTATCGTCGTCAACCAAAGCTCAAACCGGCAGGGCCCGTTGTCACACGCCTCGGCATGCACGCACGCGCGCACAAGAACAAGAAGAAGAAAGACGCCATGCCACGTTTCCAACAGAGTTCACGGCCTCGCTGTGGCGCTTGACGCTAATCTACTACGAGGTATTGGCTTCTTCTCGAGACCGCCCAGCCGGATCTTGACTGCCAGCAAGCGAGAAAGTCGAAGGCGCACCAATGCAGGGGTCTGGCGGGTGCGGCCAGTGGTAGGCCGAACAAGCCAGCGGTCGCGCGACTGAAGACGAAGGTTCTTCTTTATGATTTCTGGCTAAATTGTATTGGGCGCTGTTGAAGATGTCATTGATTTCTTGAAAGCAGGCTTCGGTCTGGTTCAATGAGAGCTGGTCTGGTGAGGCGAGAACATCCAGCATTCATCATGCGCACATTCGCGAACCCTTTCATTGTAAGGGGTGAATAATAGCTGTTGCAATCATTCCACTACTACTTCCGCCCATACGCCCATCACCTGGAATGCTCTCTAAGTCATACCCAGGCGCCCTTGGCATCAGTCATCAGTCGCAATCGCAAACAAAATCCTCGCGCCGAACCAGCGAAAAGCTGAAACGGCGTTCGCGCCACGAGCCCACGGGTGTTCATCAATCTGGCGTTACGCAGCAGCGCCGGCAGCAGTCGTAGCACCATGCAGGCACCTGGCACATCCGACGGGAGGCCGATGGCGGGGGGCTTGCTACCATGATTGTTTGTGCAGATGTCATGACACGCACATCAAGACTATTGTCACACCGCGGCTGGATTTAGATGCGCGAGGTCGCTGGGTTGATCAAGTAGATTGATGATCCGGCGTGGCGAAATAGCCCTCGCGTGCCCTGGTGCGAGGGTGGGATATCTACCGTCAAAGAGTGATAAGCGTCTGGTTGCGTCGCATCATGATATTTTGCACGGGAGGTACTTTCTATGCATGCACGGCTCGCGTAACAGATAAGATCGGCCCTCTGCCGCATCATTCTTGTGCCCATTGTTCCATCCATCCAGGTCCCGCCTCGCACGGCATGAGGGGTACATGCATGCATGTAACGTCGGATGTACTTTCTGGCGAGATGCCGAATGACTGCACAGGTGTTCATGCTGGGGTTTGTGGTGCGAGGATACACACGTAGGTGTACACACTTAGACATGGTACGGTGGGACCTTGTCAGTATGTACGTAGGCAGTATGGCGCGGCCGCTTGGGGTCTTGAGAGAGGCGTTTAGGGTTTCTTTGAAGAGTACGCGATATCGCTCGCTGCTGGGGTTGGGGTCGATGGGATGGTGGGTGTGAGAGGAGATCCAAGGGGTTGAGGTGAGCGTGCAAGGTTCAAAAGTATTAATGATGGTAGATGATATTGTAGATGTGTAAACTTGATAAATGTGCGAGGTTCTGCTTGCAGGTTCTGGAACCGCTGTGCTCTCTCGCTCTATGAGGAATGATATGAACGCCATCCAAGATCCCGAATATGCAAAACGCTATGGTGCTTCCGGCACGGATAGCTTGATGTTGTTGATGAAATGTAAACGCCCCATGACACCCTGTCAGAACGCCAACTCTTCCCGAGAAGTTACCAGAAAATAAGTAAATCAGCATCATGTTCCAATGCAAGACTTTTGCCTCCATGAAGGGCAATAAAATGCCCGTAGAGGTATAAAGGAAGCAGAAATTCAAGCTCACGCCCTCCTGCCAAAGAACCTCCTAACAGTCATGCTCGCGCCAAAGAGCACAGCAGCAAGACTACCACCAACAACAGCAGCACGGAATGCAACATTCATCATCTGCATGCGGTTGCGCTTCCTGCAGCGGTCGACGAAGCCGTCCGTGTCGTTTGTGCGCGGGAACTTCTTGCCCTCGGGGATGGGGACTTCGAGGAAATCGCAGAGAGGTTTCCAGCCCTCGCCCATCTTGTACTCGAGCAAGTTTTCGGCGGGCACAAGCGAGCGGATTTCCTCGTAGTATTCGTTGAAGCGGCGCTTGCCGTTCTTTTCGAAGTCGCCTTCCCAGAATTCGGTCCAGAATTCTGTTGAGTGTTAGCCGGTGCTTTTAGAAAACGTGAAGCTTTTGAGGAGGCGGCGAGACTTACTGTGAAGCATAGGCTGGTACATGCCAGCGGCCCAATCGAACTTGCCAACAGCCTTGAGCTCAGGCTCCGTCGCGCGCCAGTGTACCGTCTTCATTGTGCTTGCGTGCCAGCTGTCAATGTCTCTGGTTGTGACAAGGACTTTTGCATCAGGGTATGCCTCGATCAATTCTTTTGCGAAAGCAACTGCGGGCCAGTCGCACACGGCCTGGCAGTGACCGAGGAGTTGGTCCCATTGCTCGCGGCCAAAGGTTCCCTTGCCGTCGTATTTGGAAGCCAGAGCGTCGGACCACATCAGGCAGTCGGGAGGGTTTTCGACGGAGGCAGACATCATGTGGTAGCAGTCGTCGAAGCCGAGTTCTTGGAGGGCGGTGCGGAGGGCTGGTGGACGGTGTTAGTCTGCGATTGAAAGCAGTGCCAACAAGATATCATTGTTACGTACAGGCTGTGCCAGTGCGACCCAGACCCAATGCAAGGACTCGCATGGGCACGACACGGCGGCACTCTCTGCGGTTGATGTCGGTGTCATTGGTGAAGATGTCGGTGATCGGCTTCGGGGTGTAAGGTTGGAAAGCCATTGTGAAAGTTGTGTCGGAGGATTAAAGCAAGGTATGGATATCGTTGTTATCGGAAAGCGTGCTTCGAGTCCCAAACACTGGAGGACTTGGAATGCAGAACAGTGAACAGTGTCCTAAAAGGATCGAGGACACACGGTCAGATGCCAATGGTGAATGCCGAGAAAGCGTGAGCAGCGTCTGGGCAAGCACTTGAAGGATGGTAAGTTGGAAGCGAGGGCTATGATAGATATGGTAGAAGGTATGGTAGAGCGAATGGCAAGAGCGAGGCTTCCAACTGGAGAAGGGAAAAGCAGGCGTGAAGGTCAAGAAGAATGGCAACCGGGTACCACTAGTCGCTGCCCGCAACGACTGTCAAGTGCCTCGCGATTGAATGCGATTGATAGGGCCAGTGTGTCGGCCGTAGTGCCCACTCGCACCTCTCCTCCACAGTCCGTGTGTGCCCCTTGTTAGGAGAAATGCATCGACAATCTCTGGGCAAGCCACGCGCCCGCGCTACGCCTCAAGCGACGCTATGGTCGTGTCTAGCGCCTTGGCGAGTCATGTCTGCCGCTGGGGTTCTGGCGTAGCGCTCGTCATCCGCCCGTGACGAGCGTGCAGGCGCATGCACGCCACCACAAGCCACCATCTGGGCGCGCGTGTGAAGAACTTTCGCCATGCTGCCCGTCGTCTGTGGCGCTGACGTGCCTTCGTATGTGAGTTTCAGAGCGCGATCGAGCAGGTCTCAAGGCATCGCATCGCGCAATGGACACTCGTACCATAGCAGCAGGGCGAACACCCGCACGCTCTGCCGACGACGAGAACGCTGGTACCACGGGCTAGACGTCTGCTCCTCCACAGCGTCTGCTCCGAGCGCTCTGTTGGCCGCGCGTGGTAGTGGGCAAAACTCCGCGCGTTAGGAAGATCGCTACTCCGGCACACACCCATGCATAAGGAGACTCCTTCGAAAGCAGCAAGAGATCCACCTCGCCCATTTCACCGCCGGACCCACTCCCCGCTCGACCCAGCCGTGTGCCAGTGCCAGCCCTAGCAACCCTTGTGTGCCTGCTGTCCACTCTTGACCGTCTCATCAATAATCATGATAGACCTAAGCTGGGCTATGCAACGCGTACGTAACGCCTGAGGTGTACGCAATGGGAAACATGCTTGCGTAGCCATGCTTATAGCTGCACGCTCAAGAATCTGTGTGACGGCCCATCTGGCAGAAGCCGGTGCAAAGTGAGTTGGCTGTTCTCAGTCCTCGCAGCACAGAACCCAGCACAAAACATGTTCCATCTCCAGCGTGAATACGAGACAAGCGCGGTGTAGCAAATACATGAATGATGATGACATGATGGCTCGTCGATTTCGGCGGCCACGAAACATCCCTGCCGTAGCACCGCGCCGATCGCAAGGCTGAGACAACAACACAAAACAGTTCGCCTGCGCTCGAGCCATGTACACGTAACTCTACCTTGCTCCAGCTATATGACAAGCCGGATTTCGATCAGCAGTAGCGGTGCCAGTGTTCCCATGTTCATGAATCCGTTTGTGGGTCTTTCGTTCGTTGAGCGGTGTCGGTCGGCTGCTGCTGGCATTGGGGTCACCAGACGAGTGTGAATCTCACGCACTCAAGGCACACTGGATGTACATTCAGGATTGTAAACGTGGGCGATGTCTACATGCTCGAGAAGAAAAGTAGGACAAACGTAGTGATCATTTCGATTCTGTTTCTTTCTCTCTTTCTCAGGTATATCCTACTGTTGATGAATCCAACTGCTCGCGAACATCCTTGAAGCCTTCCACAACCGGGATGTCCAGATCATGCTCAAAATAACGTCCTCAGTGGCGACTTCACTTTGTATCCAATGCATGCTGTGGTTTGTCCAAGCGAAAGCGATGATATGATATCGCATCGCATGCGCATCGCAATGCAAGAATAAGCATGCTTCTCTCCTCATCGTGCATAGGAATGTATTCCCAACCCACCCTCACTTCAACCCAAACCCTTCACTCTCCTCCACAGCACCCCAAAGTTTCGCCTCCAGCACCTCTCTGCTCGGGTACCTCCACAGCACAAGCATATTGAAACACGTCCTAGCAATGGGATACCTCGCCTGTTCTGCGCTCGTAGCCCTCACCCCATCGCCACCACAGACAATTCTCAGCACCAGACTCGTAGCTCCGACCGCAGGAATGCGATCCGATCCCGTGACGAACGTTAGCAGCTTGCGTTGTCTCGCCGGCGGAGCGGACGCGAAAGCTGCCCAGAACCATCTGATGACAGGCTCATTGTCCGCTGGGTTGGGCATGAGGAGGTGCGGCGGGAAAGGCTGCTTCCAATTCTCGTGCACGGCGACGGCGCGTAGAGAGTCGACATTGAGGGCTTCGTCGGAACCGCGTACAAGGAGTTCAATCTCTTCTGCGCGGAAGAGGGAGAGGGCGTTACCGGCACAGACGGTGAAGAAACCTCGTTTGAAAGGCTCGAATTGGCGTGCGACAGCGCCGTCGAGGAGGTGGCGGATGTAGAGGTCGACAAACTCGGCGCGATTGGCGTTTGTCACAGGGGTGTTGGCGCCGTTGGAGATTAAGGGATGGTCTACGATTGAGCCGTAGCGCTCGATTGGGGCGACGAAGGACCAGCAGTAGGTTGATTCGACGTCACCGGGGAAGTCAAGGAGTTGCTGGAGACCTGCAGCGAGAGAAGGGCGATACTCGGCGAGGTCGGCTATAGTGTAGGTCATTTGACCCTTTGTGCCTGTAATAGAAGTGATGTTGCTCGTCGCCGCGTTTGAAGAAGCTGTTGCCGGTGCAGAGGCAAGGAGTTTGCGAAAGGCAAAGGGAGGAAGTGCAACATCTAGAATGGTGCTGTTGTAGATGGCCAGGCCTAGCAAAGCACCCACAAGATAGTATTGGTCGCTCGTCTCAAATGTGTTTGGGTTGAAGTAGCAGGTCCTGCTCTCTTCGTCGTAGACAAACAAGCCGTGGTCTGCGTCGAAGACCTCTCGTGCAACCATCAGGAACCACTCTTTGCGTGGCCCACCTGCATCGACGCCCTCTTCGCCAGCAAAGTGCACGCGAAGGCCTTTCTTGAGTTCGTCTTGTCCGGCGCCGACAGCTTCACTGATCGCACGCAGGGAGTCGTCGACCATGCAGTCCCTCCGGACTTTGAGGTGGAAGTAGCCATCGATCGCGCGCTGGCGAATAACTTGGTCGAAATAGGCTTCTCGCGCCTTGATCTCCATCTGTCGTCGCGCGTCGTATTCCAAAATCTTGATCTTCGCGCCCATGCTCAGAAATAGAGGATACTGACAGAATGCAAATTTCTCTCTTTTGCTCTCCCACACCTTGAAATCGGCTATCAAATCGTGGTAATCCAAGAGGGTGTTGTAGAAGCAGCTCGTATGCTGCAGTTGGCCAGTACGACGCGCCCTGTCTTGAGATTGCACAACGCCAGCACTTTCAAGCAATGCCTCTTCGCGACGCTTACCCTGATATACATTATTGGCAGCAAAGAGCAGACTCATGACCTTCGCGGCACCTTTGGCTTGCCAGTCATCGGCCCACTCGGTCTCTTGGTCGGGATCGTCTGTTCTTTTCTTGACGCTGCCGCTGAGACCCATTGCCGCATGCAATTGAGCGGATGTATTCATGGCACCTCCACTGAGGTCTGGAATCAGCCCGCCGTCAGCGGCATGGCTCTTTCTACGAGGTCTGTTGGCGCCACGAGCAATCCGATGCGTTACGAAAGATGCAACAAGGTCGATAAGAGAGACCAGATGGCTCTCATCGAAACGCGTGAACCAGGTAATAAGATATCGGTGACAGGTATCGGATGCATTGGCCATCAATCCAAAGATGCGCTTGAGAATGCCCGAGTGAGAGCTGCCATCCCTCGGAGGACTCTTCGGTGGAGACATTGCTCGAAGCCCACCATTGCCTCTACCAGAATTCTTCCGATCCATGTGTCTTGCTCCCCCAGGTATGATTCGCGTGGGCAATTTTGATGGATACAATGACGGGTTGGCGAGCATGATTAGGAGGAATCGAACTTCAGAGGGTTCCTGTAGTGGTCTCGTGGGTCGCTTGAGCAAATTCTCGGTGATCTTCAAAAGGGCCCGGATGGCATGCTCTCGCGCTTCTGCGAGATCTTCTTCGATCTCCGCCAGGTTGCTCCGTCCCTCGAGACCTGCTTTGCTAGCGGAAGAAGCTGGAACCAACAGGTCCACCTTCTGTCGCCAGTTCTCTCCTGCAGAGTGCACAGTTTGATACCAGCTTGATAGCTGGCTCCAGTTGATATTCGGCGATTTACTAGACACCGGCTTGGATGAACCTGATCCGCCCTTCTTGTTTCTGAAAAGCTTTTCGGCGCGGTCCTTGTCGCCCTTTCCGGCTGCCCACCAGCTGCCGTTCTCGCCAATGTCTCCCAGCAACAGCATCTTCGCATCTAGCTCACTGAACATGTTTACTGGACTGGGCGAGAAGCTATCGTCCATGGGCTCTGGAGGTGGCGTCACGATATGACTTTCACTCTTGGTCCGACCAGAGACCGTGGGACGAACGGTGCTGAAGCTGGAATTTAGGCATTCGTAGTCGCCAAACGTGGCCACCATGTAGTCTTCCAATGGTCGGAAGATTGTTTTGACGCGGTCGTAGCGCTTTCGTTGTTCAAGCTCTTCAGGTGTGAGACGTGGGCTTTGCTGCGGTCTTGGTGGTCGCTCCCCGTTGACGGAGATCGTAGGAGCTGAGCTTTGGCGTAGTGGTAGCGGAGGCGGTGGCATGCTTCTCGCTGCATCTATTGGTGGAGGGGGAGGTTTCCTGGTTGGATGTGAGGGTACAGGTTTACGAGCCATCGGAGGTGGCATTGAATTTCCTGACGCTGGAGTCGAAGAGCTCCCAGCCGGCGGCGGTGTATCGAGTCGCGTTCCTGCGAACAGATCAAAGTCGGCAAAATCTCGAATGGCGGCACTAGGTGCAGCAGTGGACGCTTCGGGTAGCACAGGTGTGTCCGGAGGCGACGTAAAGATGGGCGTTTGTGTCACCTGTGTGGTTGTCTTTCCATGATTGCCTAACGGCGCTGTCATGGCTCTGGAGACATGATCTTCTGTAGGCGGAGTCTGAACAGGCTGATGTGGTCTCGTCGAAGCCGGTGGGAGTGGCAGTTCAATCTTTGGTCCTGCTATGCGTTCCTCGTGCCTCTTGCATCTGTCCTGCAGATACACAGCCAGACACTTCTCAATAATCGCCCGAGTCCTCTCCACACTCAATGGCATCTTCATAGGCGCATCTCTACTAGTATCCTTACCATTCCCACGAGGCACTACCAGATCATTCACAGTCAAGCAACACATGCAGCGAAATTTGTCCAGTTCCCAAGGCACGCGCACGCGACTGTCACAGCACATGCATCTGTGCATTGTCTTGCCATCGTCTTCTTCGCCAGGTCCAAGTTGTTTCTTCTTTCCACTAATCACTCTTCCAGGCGGTAGAGGCCGCGTGCCCAGCGGCTGGTCCAGTACGGGCACAAGCGCGTCGTCGACGAGTCCATCTCCGTCTCCTACAGTGCCCAGGTTCCCCGTGCTCCTCTTGCGCCCGAACAATTTTGGTAAAGGGTGTGAAGCGGTACGATTGTGAGATGCCTTGCTGGGCGGAGCTCGAGTCGGTGAGCCAGGCACAGCATCCGGTACTCGAGGGAGTGGCTTGTTGTTGTTGGTGGTATTGGAATTACTGCTGCGGCGTTGAGGCGCGCTGCTGCTCGAGGACCCCGCTAGAATGCGAGACGACCATGTTGAAGGCATGGCGGCTGCAGCGAGGCATCGCAAACCTTCGCAGCGATCAAAGGGAACTCGTTCGTTGCGAGTGTGAGTGTATGTCGCCGATCAAAGCTACAGGGGGATTGATGGGCCAGTAGGTTCCCTGCAAGGAGTGCTCTCGCAGCAAGGTGCGGCCGTTGCGGTACCTTAAGCTGACGTCGTTCGGCTCTCCCAATCGCAAGTCTCAATAATGGATGCTGCCCGAAGAACGCCCAAACAGAGTCCCCCACAACCGGAGTTGAGCTTCCGTGGGAAACGCGTCAGCCCTGTCAGCGATCGAGCGGAGGATGAAAGTCAAGTATGGCTGTCTTGCTGAAGTGGAGGAGGGGAAGTTCGTCGAGGGAGGAGATGTGTACAGCAGTGTGGCAGTAACACTGGCAAGCGCAGCTACCCCAATAACCATGTGAAGCAGAGGCGGAAGGCAGCGACGGATGGGTGTATAAGGAGTGCTGCTGGCGACACCTTATGTATATTGGATAGTTATCATGCCCTATCTAATGCCGATTGCTACTACTGTACGGCTTTTCATCGCGAGACTTCGAGCTATCCCTATATTTACAAGCTCGAGCAAGCGCTCCACGAATACGAACGATCGTCCATCGCTCCGAAGAGATCCCCGTAAAAATAGATGGCACCCAATGGCTTACTCGCGCGCCGCCTGAAATCGTCGGGCACTATGTTTCAGGAAATGGGTAGTAGTAGTTAGGAAAACGTTCGGGTCGATGGCGCGTGTAGATAAGTCACTCTACTCACACTACCACAAGTATGCACTTTTGACTGGTATTGGTTGAATCATCAGGTGAATGGAAGTAATGGCGGGGATGATTATCGCAGCATGCTCTGAAATTTTCTGAACGGCATAGTACTTGGGGAAAGTCACTCAAGGGAAACTGATGGTCGAGAATTTTGGGATATCAAAAGTCGTAAAAACGCAGTAGCAGAGCTCGAATGCGATTGAAAGTGGGCTTTTCATTTCCTCCCATGAGTACTAGCATACGCCCTGTAATGCAAGGAATTGTTGAGTTTGCCCAATTCTCAAGCCACCGCACATGCCAAAATGTTTGGCAATTGTAGCAGTCTGGAAGCACAAGCGAGACCCAACAGACACAATCGTCTGCCAAATCCTACACTTAAGCACCCATCTATCTGTAGCGCCAGAGGGAGAGGGTGTTCTGCTTCTTCCAGGTCTTCCTGCGGCCAGCGGTGGTGTTGTTGTACTTGTGGCCACGGTTGATACCACGGGACTGCTTGCCAGTGGCGGTGAGACCACGGGCCTCACGGTGCTTGTGCACCGGGTTGACGATCCAGTTGATGCGGGCGTCACGGCGGATGGCCTTGTGCTGGGGGTCGACAAGGATGACCTCGTAGTACTTGTAGGTGCTGTCCTGGTTGATCCAGTAAGAGTTGAGGACGCGGAGGTTGGCGCAGCGGCGGCCGACACGCTCCTCAGCGGTGGACTTGAGGGCACGCTGGTACTTGAGCTGGTTGATACCCTGGTTGGTGGGCTTGCCTGTCCGCGGAGTCAGTCTTTCTGCTCTGGCTCATTTCGCAGTCTTGTCTCTGCTTACCGTAGGTGGCACCCTTGGGGGCAGGGCGCTTGCGACCACCGCGACGGACGCGGGCACGGTAGATAACGTAACCCTGCTTGGCCTTGTAACCCAGACGGCGAGCCTTGTCGGGGCGGCTGGGGCGGGAAGCGCGGTGGATGACGTTCAACTGGCGGAGCTGTATGAAAGTACTCTCAGCAAATGTTCAACGAGTACCCCAAGACACAGACGGACAAAGCGTCTTATGTCGCTCTTTTTCAGGTTTCGGTGTGTCGTACCTCCCAGCAGCGAACGCGAAGCAAGAAGCGCATAACATCGCTCTGCTTCTTCTTCTGCAACTCCTCGAGGTACTTGTGGGCGCCCATCTGTGCGAAAATGTGGAATTAGCCAATGCTTCAAATTTGCGAGGGCAGATTTTGCAGCGGCGATGAAGTCGCGGTCGGCGGATTCGTTGTCGCAATCGTAGACTGTGGCTTCTCGTCGGCGTGTTCGAACATACCTTGTCGGTATTTGGCGTGTGTAGGTGGTGTCCCTTTGCTTGTCGTCGAGTCGAGCCCAGCGAACAGCTAGAATAGAAGAGGAGAATTCGGTCGCAGCGGTGGCTCGCCAAGGTGCGCTAGTGAGAATCGAGCTAGTGGCGGAAGCAGCACGCTTCGCTCCGTCGGCTTCAACCTTGGGGTCAACTTGCACGCGCGATGACTTCCGCTGACAGGCGCCAGTATTAGAGTAACACATTACTGGCCATCTGTATTTGCATAATATAAATATTGTATACTTCTTGGGGATTTAGACTTGCCATGTCTGCGCAGTAGACGGCTTTCAAATCGCCGACCACGCCGATACGCTTAATTTCTCAGCTACGCCCAATCGTCACTCAAGAGGGCTGTGCATCAGCTGCACTCGTGCCGTTGTGCCGCAGTAACCTGGGATCATATGGGTGGAATCCTTCGTTACAACCCCAATAGACGACACGGTCCGCCCTCATGAAATTCCGGTCACGGTTTCCTATCATAATTTCGACGTTGGTGGATTCGCCTTCTCTCACTGTACACTAACCTACGTTTGATCCTGCCCAACGACAGACAAGATGGTATATCGTGGCAAACCATCTGCTGGATGCGAGAGCTGTCGAAAAGCTAAGAAGAAGTGCACTCTCGAACAGCCAGCTTGCTCGCGTTGTGTGAAGCTTAATAAGCCATGCTCCGGATATCGTGATACCACTGGCCTGCAGATTCAGGATGAGACTCTGTCGGTCACACGAAAGGCCGAAAGGAAGAATGCCCAGGCTTCATTCGCTCTCACACCAGCGACACCAAGGTCCACATCGAGAACCGCAACGCCGGCCTCAGAACCAACGTGGACTGCGAATACCTCAAACATCCAGACTATTCCAATTGGCTCGCGACTGCATGCGAATTCGAGCTTACATGCACAGTCGACGACACCGCTATCTTCAACGAGATCATCAACGCCGTTTGGTGTACCAACGCCTAGAACAATACACAGCGACTCATCTTCAAGTAGCGAAGACACCATCGAGATACTGCCAGAGGAGGACACGTTTGCACTCGAATTGGACGACGGCCTTAATCAGCAATTCTTCGGTGGTGACATCTTTACATTCATGTCAAACACACTGCCGCAGTACATTGAACCCAGAGCCGATGATGTTGCTGTCTCCTACTTCCTGAATTGTTTCACAGCGAATGGCCACTGGACTTATGTTCTCAAATATGCAGCGCGTCCCAGTCTGGACCCCTGTTTGACATTGGCCATCAAAGCCTGTGGTATAGCGGCTTTGGAAAATGTCAGGAATGTAACGATGGGAAGAGACTGGTCTCGTAACATGTACCTTAAAGCCATCGGGTTGCTCAACGAGGCACTTCGAGACCCAAAGCGCAGCAAGAGTGATGAAAGCCTCATCGCTGTGACCATGCTTAGTTTCTTCGAAGTAAGTGATATGTGCGACTCGACTCTAGGGGTTTTTGCTAACCCTCGCTCAGAATCTGGTCTGCGATAGTAAACAGTCTATTCAATCTTGGAAAGCGCACATAGCAGGTGCCACGCAATTGTTGAGACTAAGAGGGAAGGGTCAATTCAAAAGTCCTGTCGGCCGTGGGCTGTTTCGAGAGACGCGCGCGCAAATTGTGAGTTGCCCCTGGTCGTTCGACCACGCACATATCACAAACTGCAAATTGCAGTGGCCTCGCATACAATATACGACCATCGCCGAAAGATCGTGCTGACACTTACGTTTCGCAGATGGTGTCCTGCATATGGGATGACCTCGAGCCTCCTTCATTCCTCGTGGATTGGAACAAAGAAATGCAAGCTGAGGATGATGACCCTGAGCTCTACCGCCCGGCTGATTCAATGAACGACCTCTGTTATGCATTTGCCAAGCTTGAGAACAAGCTGAAACTCAATGCCATTTCGGACGAGGATGCACTGAGTGAGATCAACAAGATTGATACACGCATGGTGCAATGGAGCATCGACACATTAGCCAGCGATCAGCGCTGGCAATACTATGACCTTCAAGTCGACGACTCGCCTCACGTCTGGAATGGTATGGTCCACTCATACGTGGGGTTCCCTGGCCCTGGAGTATGGAACATGTACCGGGCTGTGCGCATCATGATGACCCGAACGCAAGAACTGCTTGCATTACGCTTCAGCCCCTCGCCCTCAGCTCGCCAAACGCAATACTCCTACTTCCGCGCCATCCGCCGCCAATTGACGGATGAAATTTGCGCCACAGTACCAGTCGCTCTCGGACACGCGCAGCCTGCCTTCTCCTCTCCTTGCGTACTTGTTACGGCATACAACACAATCTGGCCGCTATTCTTCGCCGGAACCTGCGTTCTTGAGCGCATCGGCCAAAGTCAAGGTAACAAAGTGTCAAACGCCAGATCCTCGGCCGCAATGGCCCAGCTGGCCTGGATCCTCGGCCGCTTAAACTATATTTCAGAAGAAGTCGGTTTGCGGTGGGCCGATGGCGTGGCTGCCACGTTGCGCGGAGACTTCAAGATCCATAGTGGCGACATCATGCCGACCAATACCCAACATGGGGCCGCGGCGAGGTCTCCTGAGCTGCAGCGCTTGTTGCATGATGGACCTAGCAAGCCGGCGTGGATAATGGAAGTGGAAGAGTCAGGACGAGGGCCTAGAGTTCTGATCGAAGCTGAGAGGGATTTGGCGAGAGGGCCGGGCGGCTTGTGGGTTGATGATCAGGGCCCGAAATGGTTGGGTAAGCTGGCGGACGATGGGCCGCAGAGTTGATGAAGATTTTGGAGACGCTGCTTATGTGAATAATAATGACACCATTCAAATGATAATACGAGATAGACCGGATCATATTTAGCCCCAAGATGGCGCGTGAGGGTTGTTGGGAAGCAAGAGTGGCCTGGCGGCCACTATATTTCCATACACCACATTCCTGTCCCCTCGGGCCAAAAGAGTATAGTTCTTGAAGACATGCAATGTAGATCGGACTCGCATTATATGTATCTCATCACATCCAATCGTCGTCAGTAAAATATATATATCAAGAGAAACAAAAGACACGGCAGAAAAGAACAACCACCACGCTAAATGCAGCGCAGGACAATTCACCCTTCGCTAGAACGCTGTACAACCACCTCTATCTCGCCGCCGCCACGCTCGGACTCGCGCTCCTGCTCGCCCTACCTGAAGCGCCCGGACTACTCTCCCTCGTCGCCGCCCTCCCAGGAGCCAAAAGCGGCTCTCCCTCCGGCATCACAACCTCCGGTGCCAGCAAACTATTCCTCTTCGCCAATGCACCCGCTCCCCCGCCACCAGCCAGATTCGCACCTTGCGGTACCGGTGAAGTCGACCTCGGCGGCGTTCGCGCGGGATCGTATAGCCAGGCGACTGCCGGGTAGGGTTGTGAGGACTTTTCTTCGACTTCTTTGAGGGCTTTTTGGCGTTGGCGGCGGCGGAGGAAGAAGAAGAGGGCGAGGGTTAGGAGGACTACGCCGGCGATCGCGCCGGTGGCGACGCCGGCTATGGTTCCGTTGGCGGCTTGTTTTTGGGGGTTGATGGGAGGTTGTTCGGAGGCGTTTGATGTGAGGGTTGAGCTTGGGGTTGAGGGTGTTGAGGATGTTGTTGTTGTGCTTTGTGATGTGGTGGAGGTTGTGGAAGGGAGGGTTGCTAGTGTTGTTGGTCGATGGGTAGTAGACGATGAGGTCCGATGCAAGGTTGGATGTGAGGTCGGTCGAGACGAATTAGACCAGGTGGGTTGTGAGGTAGGGCGTGATGTAGGACTTGATACGGAGGGCTCGGTCGCTGGTCGTGCTGTGTATCTTGAAGTCGGTCGGCCACTTGGTTCAGACCTTGATGTCGAGATGAATGCTGAGTCTATTTGGGGTGGTGAAGTCGGTCGTGTTGTCGGATTTGAGGTCACGTCACTGGTAGCAAACAGTTCTTCCGAGACAACGTTGATGCCAGCTTCGATTGATGAGGCTACATCGCTAGGCAGAGCAGCAAGCAGTACTGAGAGGGCATTCTGCGGTGCACCCTCAGATTGTGAGGCGGACATGTTTGGGCTCCGGCGAGAGCAGAGGTGAGTCTTGGCGATGTAGATTGGTTTCCAGTATTCACGAGTTGGTTCCGAGTCCAGAAGTCGGTCATGAAATGATGAAAGTGGTTGCAGGTAGGAGTCGATTGGTGCGGTAGGCAGCTGAGGGAGTATTACACTTGCATACCCAGAGGAAAGGATTTCGGTCCTCCAGGCACTAGCTTCGAAGGATGAGCACCAAATACGGAACAAGACTGCGGCTCTACGCGTATACCTGGTAGGCTTATCGCCAAGCTTATGATAGAAGTAGCACCACCACCATGGGGCCGGGCTGTGTACAAGGCTGACGGTAGTACTAAACACGAGCGGTTATCCGTGCTTATGGGTTCCGAGTATCTCTGCGCACTGCAGGCAAAGACCAAATGCGATACTCTTAGTTCATGCAACTGAAGGCGAAAGCAATAGTATACACGGCTGTACTCGTATTGTAGTTCTGCCGTGCAGAGTTGTCAGTCTCGGTCCTTTGACAAGTACTGAATGTGGTCAAAGTAGCGACCCTGCACTACGCCTGCATACAAATGCAGGCCCAACAAGAAGATGCTTCCGCTAACATGCAGCATTAGCAAGAGCTACTGCTCAAGCAAGGGTGCTCGGCAAAGTGACGAGAGCTAGTGCCTTGATAAGGCCAACGTGAGGTGATGACCGGGTGACATATTCTCATCCGAAGGGCGAGATCAGGGGCTTGTGATGACTGCCATACAGGTTTCGACATCCTGAAAGCAAACACCGGACCTTGCCCACCACCGTCTAGGGTCTGGCATTGTTGGGAGGCGGTGCTCGACCATCGTCAAGGTAATTATACATCGTTCCTGCAGCAGTGTGGACTTGTTGCAGAAGAGAGGGACCAGAGGCAGTGGATGTGAGAGGCCGAACCAGCTCTCAGATTCTCGCAGTCAGCCTGCATAAGATGTTGCCACTAATAGCACAGGGGCGCAGTTCCGATCCTGCGGGCGTGGCGTGGACGTGGGGTCATGGGCCGAACAAAATAATATAACACTCCGCTACCTCGTGCCTTGTGCGTATCAATTTCGGGTAGTCATTGCGCCCATAAATAAGTTTGAAAGCTGTGTATTTGTCGCGAGAAGATGATTGTGGAAGTGCGCGTATTTCTCCGACAAATGCTTCATGGTGTAGGTGACATACTTGGAGGAATCGTGATTCCGTAGCCGCGGCGTTGGCACTTGCTCTTGCGCCTCTCATTAGTTGCCTTGTCAAGTGCATTGCTTATCTTGATGTTGTGCATGTTTCAGCGCATTATTTGAATGAGCCCCATAGCTTTCAAGGGTTTTAAGAGTATAAATATTTTCAACGAGGTCAGAAGAATAGGAGACGTTCAATAACATTTGTGCCTTTCGGATTCTCGTCATCTTCTGAAGATCAAGCCCATTCGATGAGACAGCGCCTATATTGCAGCACCACGTCACATATAACGAATCTAAGTTAACGTAAACAAAATTCATGACTCACCAGTAACCAGAGAACTCATTTGAAACGATTCTAGAGGCCATTAGATGGATAAGAAGCACATTCATGTGCCAATGCAGCACAACTCAGGGTTAGTGTTTAACCCCGAAGAAGCAGATTGCAGGATGCGAGCGAGAATATTGAACAATCCACATGTGATGTTCAAATGTTCACTTCCATCAATGTCTGGTGATGCTACGAAGCCTGACGAGCGCACAGTACAGGCGCGAAGACCAAGCAGCAACGTCGAAGCGAAAATTGCAAGTGAGAACAGACTGCTATTCGCCTAAGCTGTTATTCGGAACATGATTTAGCGTGTACGTCGGAGGCATACTCTTACCTTCATCACATGCTACGGAGATGAAGGGTGCGAACCACGTTGTGTCCCCTAGAGCACCGGCGTCTGCCGCCTGAAAGAACATCCACGATTGACGTGCGTCGGCAATGCTGCTTCGAAAATGCCGCAATAGTGCGTGATGGAAGGGTCGCTAGTTGGGCAGATGGCGATCTGCGTGCAGCATTTCCACGTGCGAGACTCACGCCCTTGAAAACCTTGCCGTCACTTCCGCCTCAACAATCGACATCCTGCTCAGAAATCTGCAGACGGCGGGATGCGCGGGTCGAAATGCACTTCTCAACTGACGGCTCTCGATAAAAGTCCGCGCTTGACCACTCCACGTCGCGTCCCTCCACCGTGCATCTCCACCGTCTCCATCTTCTCCGTCCGGGTTGTGCTCAGTGCACGCTCAACTCCATCCACTACTAAACTCATCGCTCCACATCGACCGCTATGACGACTATCACGCCCTTAGACTGCGCACGTAGACACGATGCTTTGTCAATGGTGCTTGGTGTACTTAAAGGCGTATGCTTGTTGCGAGCCTAAAATAATTTAAGCAATGCAGTAGCTTGTGATTTCTTTTTCATATTGTGCTGTATCTCACAATGCGTTCAATTACATCAGCTGCGTTGCTGCTTGCAAGCACTGCACTGGCTCAGGACAGTAGCAGTGGTGACTTTTCTCACGAGGGAAACCATGGCGCTCCGGTATGCTATGTCGCCACATCGATCGTGAAGTGCGCACTAATAAACATTTATAGTTCCCCAATACTACATACCCGGATTATGTCAACGACAACCCTATTGTAGTCGCTGGCAGCAAAAGCCACCAAACCAGTCCTCCCAAATACCCTTCACCGTGGACGGGAAACGTCGCCGACGCTTCATGGCAAAACGCCTACGCAAAAGCTCGCGACTTTGTGAGCCAGCTTACGCTCGAAGAGAAGGTTAACCTCACTACCGGCACAGGTTGGGAACTTGACCGCTGTGTCGGACAGACTGGATCGATTCCAAGACTCGGTTTCCGCGCCATGTGTCTCCAAGACAGCCCTCTGGGTATCCGTTTTGCGGACCTGGTTTCTGCTTTCTCGTCTGGTGTCAGTGTTGCGGCGACCTGGGACCGCGGTCTCGCCTACGCCCAAGGTGCAGCTATGGGTTATGAGCACAGACATAAGGGTGTTGACGTTCAGTTGGGTCCTGTTGCTGGCCCTCTCGGTAAGTTCGAGTGGAAAGTGAAGAATTGAGAAAGCTCTAACACTCAACAACAGGCAGGACCCCGGAGGGTGGTCGTAACTGGGAAGGCTACAGCCCAGATCCAGTTCTTACTGGTCAAATGTTCGCACAGACCATCAAAGGTATTCAGAGCCAGCATGTAATGACCAGTCTCAAGCACTTCATCGGCAACGAGCAGGAGCACTTCCGTCAAATGCCTGAAGCGAACGGCTTCGGATACAACATCTCTGAGCCGGCTTCTTCCAACATCGACGACGTGACCATGCACGAGCTCTACCTTTGGCCGTTTGCCGAGGGCATTCGTGCTGGTGCTTCTACGGTGATGTGCTCTTACAACCAAGTCAACGGTTCACAGAGTTGCCAGAACTCTTATATCCTGAATTACCTCCTCAAGGGCGAGCTTGGCTTCCAAGGTCCCGTTGTCTCTGACTGGCTGGCTACTCACTCCGGAGTAGCATCTATTCTTGCTGGTCTTGATATGACTATGCCTGGCGATTCTGATACTTACAACAATGGATATACCTACTTTGGCTCTAACCTTACCATCGCCGTGCTTAACGGTACCGTTCCTGCATGGAGGCTTGACGATATGGCAACTCGCATCATGGCCGGATACTACAAGGTCGACATTGAGGCCGAAGGACGTGAGGAAATCAACTTCAGCAGCTGGCTCACCGACTCTTATGGTTATGAGCACTGGTACGTCGGCGAGGGCTGGACTGAAGTCAACAAGCACGTCAACGTGCGTGCTGATCACGGAGATCTTATCCGCAAGATTGGCGCCCACAGTACTGTGCTACTCAAGAATGTCAACAACGCCCTTCCTCTTGCTGGTGACGAACCTCTGACTGCCGTATTTGGTGAGGACGCCGGCCCCAATCCCAAGGGACCTAACGGCTGCGACAACCGCGGCTGTGACGACGGCACTCTGGCCATGGGATGGGGTAGTGGCACCGCAGAGTTCCCATACCTTGTCACTCCCGATACCGCAATCCAGAACACTGTCCTCGAGAAGGGTGGATCTTATGAGAGCAGCTTCGACAACTACGATCTTGATACTATTGGTGCCCTTGCCAGGCGATCTAATGTGTCAATCGTCTTCGCCAACAGCGATGCTGGAGAGACTTTCATTCAGATTGATGGCAACCTTGGGGACCGCAACAACCTTACTTTCTGGAAGGGCGCTGACGATGTTGTATCTACTGTCGCTGGCAACTGCACTAACACTGTTCTTGTCATCCACTCCGTCGGTCCCGTCCTTCTTGACGAGTACAAGAACAACCCCAACATCACCGCCATCTTGTGGGCTGGCCTACCTGGACAGGAGAGCGGCAATGCTATCGCCGACGTTCTGTTCGGCCGTGTCAACCCAGGCGCCAAGCTGCCATGGACCATCGGCAAGAAGCGTTCCGACTACGGAACAGACATCCTGTATAATGAAAACGATGCCGACGGAATTCCTCAAGTCAACTTCCAAGAGGGCAACATCATCGACTACCGCGCCTTCGACCTTCACAACAAGACTCCCACCTACGAATTCGGCTTCGGTCTCTCATACACCACCTTCGAATTCTCCGACCTCGAGATCGTCAACCTCAACGCCTCCGCGTACGTTCCGTTCACAGGCTACACCTCTCCAGCACCCACCTTCGGCAACTTCAGCAAAAACCCCTCCGACCACACTTTCCCCTCAAACTTCACCCGCGTGCCTCTCTACCACTACTCTTGGCTCAACTCCAGCGATCTCGCCACCGCTTCGGGCGACAAGAACTACGGCTCCAACGCCTTCATCCCCTCCGGCTCGCAGAACGGCTCCGCCCAGCCCTTCCACAAAGCCGGAGGCGCTCCGGGCGGCAACCCCATGCTCTGGGACGTGCTGTACCGCGTCTCTGCCACGATCAAGAACACCGGCTCCATTGTCGGCGACGAGGTGCCGCAGTTGTACATTTCCCGCGGCGGACCGTACGATCCTGTCAAGGAGCTTAGAGGGTTTGAGAGGCTTTCTGTCGCGCCGAATGCGACTGTCAAGGTCAGCTTTGATGTTACGAGGAAGGATCTTGCCAGCTGGGATACAGTTGAGCAGGATTGGGTTGTGAAGAACACGACTAAGAAGGTTTGGGTAGGTAGCTCGAGTAGGAGCTTGCCGCTTAGTGGTGTGCTTGCTTGAGAGTTACGATGTTACTCTTGCGTGCCGATGAAACGGTACCCCAATACCATATGATGAACATAGATGAGAATACAGATAGACATAATCGTATTGTACACTACCTGCAATGTCCATATCCAGATTCCGTCGGTTTCAATACACCTGGCGTATTCAGCGCAGACTAGCATTGTAACTCTCTTCGACTAGACATCAAAGTTCAAAATTTCCCTACTCAAGAACTTCAACCTCATCCCCAACACTCACAATCCCGTACTCAAATAACGGCAAAATTTGCATGCCAAGAAACGCCCCTTTCGGATCTTCCCCATTCGTCTTCCGAGTTCTCAGCAGAGTCTTGTACGGCTCATTCTTATCCTTGACGCCAGTATCAGGCTCCACGTTCGGCAACGTGCACCTCGAAGTGCCGCATCCGAACATGAACTCGGCTTTTCCGGGATCTCCATTGTCATCATATCCGAAGTCGTCATCATCACCAACATCTGCCACCCGTCCTCCTCCACCACGTGACCAGAGATTGAGACGAGGCTTTATGCACCTCCCACAAGCCACCCGCTTCCAGCCATCCTCCTCGAAAGCCGGCGGGCCCTCGATGTAAATGTTCGCGCGGAAGCGACGGGCATCTAGACGTCCTTTCATGCTGGCGTCAGCGGGCAGAGAGGCGTCTAGCGCTCGCACGCTGGCGAGGTTGAGGATGTGGGCGGCGTAGCTGTCTGCGAAACCGATCTCGAATCTCCCATCTGCCATTTCTTCAGACAGGCCGCGCACGACCGGCCGCAGGCGCGTGTCGTCTCGTCGGAACAGAGCGAGAGGTTTGCTGACGCCGAGGAAATGGCGTAGTTTTTCCAGCGCGATGGGATCAATCTCATTTGTCACGTTGAGGGCTTGCGGGCGGTCTTTCCAAACTGTCACGTCTTCGTGTGTGTAGAGGTTTGCTTCTATGCGCTCTGGGGTGGGATTTAGGGGAATTTTGATGGTGATGGTTTCAGTGCGCAGACCGAGGGGGTTGAAGTCTGGCGAGTAAGGGAAGCTGATCACTAGACAGCCCCCGTTGGATCGCCAGTCTGAGGCGATGAAGGGGATGGAGAGTTTACGGCGGCGCTCGGCATCTATGCCGGCGGATTCGAGAACGACAGTGCCTTTGCGACTTCTGCTGCGGCCGCGGTCGCCATTCGTCGAGTCGTCAGAGATATTTCTGACGTGGCTGGGTGGTTGCTTAGTTGCCTTCTTTCGTAAGTCCGGAACCCACAGCTCTGTTTTGACGAGTGCCAGGCGTGGGAGTTCACGCGCAGTGATGAACCGCCACTCGTGTTGCCAGTCCGCAGTAGTTTCTTGTGCTGTTTCAGCACCCGGCTGTTTCGAGTGCAATTGCGCGAATGTGAACATGCGGTCATACTTTAGACCAGTGTGATCCACTTCGGATGCAGGGAGTTCGACTCCGTGACATGACTTGACGGGGTAAGTGAATAGCGCTTTGACTCTGGCTGTTCGCTTGCTGTCCATTGATGGCTCATGGTCGAATTGGTCTCTGAGGTTGCTGTGGCCTGCCGGGAGACCAAATCGGCGACAGCCAGGTATCCGAGATGTGCTTGAGCTGGTGGCAGGTTTCTCTTGATACGCACCGTAGCACAGGGGTGCAATGACTAATAGAAGAGTGACCAAGATTCCAGGTCCCGAAAGATAGTCGATATAGTGCTCCAAGAATTCCGACGCGAGAGACATTTTGAAGTGAGCAAAACTTGGCACTTTACGTCGGCCAGTTTCGTAGGTCCTTGACCGATTCCAATGCCACGCTTTGGCTTATAAATATCCGATAAGGCAAGTATGTACAACTTTAGCTTGAGTAGGCCGTCCGCCGCGGGGCAGGGCAAGCAGCAACCACGAGAGATACGTTTAGACTGCAAGCATCGCGTCCAGACGAATGATCCAAATTGAATACATCCAGTGGCTGTACAAGTGGCTGTATATATGTGTTCGAGGTGAGATGGAGGTGAGAGATGCAGGGCATTGGTATCGATGGCGGAGACGACAACTTTGGCGGGGCTCTCTCAGCCGAGTCAAGTCGCAAGCCGCGCGCGTAATTTCGATCAGTGAAGGAGATGGCAACGCGTCCTTGGCCTCCACTAACATCATTATAACAATGCGGTGATGATCAGAGAATAGGCGCACAGGTGAAGAGGAGCTCTACTCTGGACAACGTATGTAACTGTCAATACATCAGGGCAGCAATGGCTGTCCCGCCTGAAGCCACCGTCAATTCTTCTGCTCCTCCTAGCTCGAATGCTGCGAACAGGCTTCCAGCATCCTCGCGTAAGTACCACTGCCAATACGTTATGAACTTCTTACCTGCTATCTAGATGTCTGCAGTGTCAAGAGACTAACTTGCTACAGATCGCCTTCCAACAGTCTCGGCATCTGAGGCATTCCGCGATCTGTCAGACGATGACCACCCACCCAGCAATGCATACACAGATATTGCAGCATTAGACGACGCTCTTGGAGGCGGGTTTGAAAGTGGCAAAGTGACCGAACTTTGGGGTCCGCCTGGTGCAGGCAAGACGGCCATTGCGTATGCAAATCTACTACAAACGTTGAATATAATCCCGTTTACTGATACAGAAGTAGTCTCAAGGCCGCCACAACCGTTTTAGGAAAACAGTCAGCTGTTGTGTGGATTGGTATGTGTGCAAGACGTAATATATTTCAACACATCCAGCTGACCTCCTTCTCCACCCTAGATACCTCACATTCCGTCTCCACTCACCGTGTGCTCTCCGTCCTTCCAGAGGATCGTCTCTCTTCCTTCCACCATTCAGTCAAACACACATTGCCTCACCTTCTCGCCCTTCTTCTGCATCCTCCGTCTATGTTCCCGCCACCTTCAACCCGGCTACTGGTCCTTACGAATCTGCACACCCTTCTCGAAACATCCAACCCTCGCAACACCACCTTCTCACCAGCCATCAAACCTGAAATACAGAAATGGGCAGCCAATCGTCGGTACGCTCTGCTCGGCTCGATCATTTCCGCACTAAATCGCTTGGCTGCAAGCCACGGACTTGCCGTGCTGGTGACTACGGGTTGTGCAACTCGAATGCGCTCTGAATTTGGTGCTCCGGGTGCACCTTTGGGTCTTGTCCCAGGAGTGGGTGGAAGCGAGTGGGAGACGGGCGTCTGGGCCAGGGCTGCTGTGTTGAGAGATTTTGGAGGAAGATTCGTTGGTGTGAGCAAGGCTAGAGGAACTGCTGTGCCTGTCGGTGTTGCTGGTTTGGGTACTGTCGTTGCTTTTGAGATTGGAGAAGGCGGTGTGGCGACTGAGGACGCTAGGAAGCAGCAAGATCGTATTGCGAGCGAGGATGCGAAAAAAGCCGTAACGCTCAGCCCGGTTAGAGGGCGCAAGCGAGCACTGGAAGAGATTGCGGATTCTGATGACGATGAGGAAGCAGACGAATATGGAGGATGGGCAGGGTTGGAGGAAGACACACTTGCCGGAGTGGATGTCGTTGGTGACGCCGAAGCTTCCGACAACGATGAAACGACTTCGAATACCAAGACCCCTACCACGATAGTGATCGATTGATCGACAAATTATCCTCGACTATGTATACAAAGATCATGCACCAGGTCTAACAAGCCCCGCCTCAAACCTCACACTGACAATAAGGCGCCCCATCGCATTGCACACTGCATCACAAAATAGTCGTCAGCAAAGCTCTATTCCGAGGCAAACCATCCCGCGACAGCTAGAAAACTCACCACTCCATCGCCAAACCGGCACATCGATACCAAACCCTACAACTCGCGCACGCAGTGCGATCGCACCCTTCCTCGCGTTGACCCGCATACCACGTCTGTACCGCTTCTGGCACAGCCGTTGTGCTATCTTCAGTATAGCGGGTGAGGATTGCTGTAATGGTACTGGTGGCGACGTAGCTGGTGACTGTAGTGTGGAGGGTCATTTTCATATCTCCCAGCGGACGTTGATGTTGTTGCAATGGTTGTTGGTTGGGGATGTTGGGCGAGTTGAAAACCACGCGAGCTGTGGAGGGTGCTGAAAGAGTGGCTATACAGAGCAGGAGGGAGAGGAGGGAGGCGAGCATGGTTGCTTGGTTGGTGACTCGGAAATGGTTGGCGAGATTGCTGTTGTAGTAGTGATGCTAGGAAGCCTGCTTTGAGAGGTTGAATAATGTAAGCAAGAGTACGGACGAGCGAATAGAGACAGACAGTAGACAAAAACGACCGCCGTATCAAAGCGAGTGTGAACACAATTCAGAATCCATCTCGAATTCCACAACTCACAGCCCACTGCATCTTTTATGTGCCCATCCACCCACCTCTCTCAAGTCCATCACACTCTTCATTCCGGCATAAAATCAACTCTGGTACGCGCTGCTTTGCCACTTCATCGCATAAAACCCTCTTTCCTAGTCCTTCTTGCACCCTTGCGCGACCCTCGCCGCAATCTAATCAATACAGCCATTGAATCGGCAATGCAAGAAACACAACGTTTACCGCCGGCATCCCACACTAAGGAATCCTAGAGCAATGTGCCGATGTTGGTGGCGCGCCAAAAAAAAAAGCCGGAAGGAGGGCGCTTAAAAAGCAACATGGATTCGACGCGCGAGCGAATAGGAAATGGACATTTCGCCAGCTTACATGTGCCGCGACAGTTATACTGTGAAAGCAAGTCGTAGGGCCGGGTAGGTAAGGCGTAATGGTTTGCAGTGCAGTGCAGTCGAGTGCATACATGTGTGTTATCATTGCGTGATGACGTTATCTTACAATTACTACTGCTCTACCTACTACTACTATATCATGCACGAGACAGAAGCGACTGGGATCCGACCAAAGCGAGAAAACAGAAGACGTACTCGTAATCAATGCAAGAAGCAACCAAAAAGTGATGCCGAAGAGTAGAGAGATATCAGCAATCCGCCCGCGACCCGTTCAACGCAGAAGAGAAAAATAAGGAAGTCGAAACAGTTGAAAACTATCATATCGAATTTAAAATGTTGGAAAAAAACAGTAGAGAGTATCACAAATTTGCCTTCGCAAGACGCCCGCTGATCATGAAAAAAGTGTCTGTATGTCGTTCCCAGTACTACCACCGAATCACCAATCCGACTCTTTCGAAAGAATCACCCCTCTAGGCGATTACCTTATTTACCGCCATAAGCAGTGTCGATCTCCTTCTTGTACTTCTCCAAGATGCCCTTGCGGTTGAGCTTCTGCGCAGAAGTGACGAGGCCATTTTGCGGCGTCCATTCCTCCTCCGAGAGCACAACACCTTCAATGAGCTCGATGCCGTTAAGGCCGCCCTTCTTGCCCGAAGCGTGCATCTCCCTGAGCACGAGGCTGTTGAGCTTCTTGTCGTGGCAGAGCTCTTCGAGAGCGGAGCCAGAGATGCCGTTGCTGTTGGCGAGTTCCTTGAGAGCGGGCTCGTTGGGCACGACGATGGCGACGGGCTTGTTCTTGTCCTGGGCGGCGTAGACGCAGATGTTGCCGACGACAGGGCAGGAGCGGTAGACGGACTCTAGCTTCTCGAGCGCGATGTACTCGCCGTTGAGGGTCTTGACCAGGTTCTTCTTGCGGTCGATGATCTTGAGGTTGCCGAGGCTGTCCCACTCGCCGATGTCACCGGTCAGGAACCAGCCGTCGACGAAAGACTCCTTGGTCTCCTTCTCGAGATCCAGATAGCCGCTAGCAACAGAGTCACCGCGGATCCAAATTTCTCCCTGCGGTGGCTTATTGGTAGAGTAGTAGCCGGCATCAGGGAAGTCAACAAGCTTGACTTCAACACAACCGGGAACCTCACCCAGAGCAGAGTCGGTCCAGGCCAAGGGATCCTGGAGCGCACCCATTGCAGAAGTCTCGGTAAGACCGTAACCGCCGATCATGGGCGCAATGCACATGGAAATGAATCGCTGGGTATCCTTGGCAATGGGACCACCGCCGTTCAAGCAAATACGAAGCTTGCCACCAGTCGCCTCCTGGATCTTCTTGAACACGACTGTGTCGACAACGCTGGTACCGAGACCAGCGAAGGGCAAGTAGCTTGCGTTGTTCATCATGAAGCTCTTCGCGCTCATAGCACCCCAGAACATGTTCTTGACGACGGGGTTCATCTTGCCGACCTTGCTCATAATTCCCTTCTTGACAGTCTCCCAGACGGCTGGCACGCCGACCAAGACGGTGGGCTTGAATTCCGCGATATCACCGCGGCACTTGCGCATGGAGTTGTCGGAAATGGTCTTCGGGTGGCCGTAACCCATGGTGCCACCCCACCAGATGCAGGCAGTCTCGAAGACGAACTCGAGAATGTGAGCGAGGGGGAGGTATGCAAGCAGACCATCGCCAGGTCCAAGGTAAGGTCCAACGATGACGTCGACGCCGGCAATAGCAGCGACGACGTTCTTGTGAGTGAGCAGCACACCCTTGGGGGTACCAGTGGAGCCAGATGTGAACATGATGCAGCAGAGATCGTCGGCCTTGGGAGGGACAACATCAACAGGGTTCTCCTTACCCTTCTTGACGAGCTCGGTGAAGCTCAGGATGTTCAGATGCGGGTGTGCGTCCTGAAGCTTCTTGACATTGGCCTTCAGCTCCTCGGGAGCCATCTTGGAAGACGGCGCTTCGTCATCGTTGTAGATGACGTTCTTGATGTCTTTGGCCTCCTTGAGAGGGTTGATGAGTCTGGTAAGAAGGTGGGGGTCAAGGAACATGGCCTTGGCGTGGGTAGCAAGCAATGAGTGCTTCAGACCCTCCTCGCCGAGAGTGTCGTATGCGGTGACAATTGGCATGCTCTGGCTACCTGCACCGTGAGCGGCCGCGAGCCAGTATGGGTGGGTAGCAGCGTAGAGGTGCACGCGATCGCCGGCCACCATGCCCAAGGCACGGAAGCCGCAACCGATGTTGCGTGCACATTCCTCGTGCTCGGTGAAGGAGTTGAACTCGTAGGGCGAGAGTTCGTAGTATTGCCACTTCTTGTCGACCTCCTGCTCCTTGCCGTCGACGTTCTTCTTGATCTTCTTGGTCTCCTCGTGCATCTGGATCAGCTTACGCTTGCCGGTGGCCTTTGCGTTGCCAAACTTCTTGCTGGAGGCGGTGACGATGTCCCAGATGGTGTTGACACCAGGTGCCGGGGTGGACACCAGGCCGTCCTTGGTGCGGCGGTTGCGCCTAGGGATGGTCTCGCCATCCTTCTTCTGCACGCCGGGCACCTCGACGGTGAAGGGTCCCTTCTTGACGCATTTGGGCTGCGGGGTGAGGGTTTTGTAGTCCGTCATGATGGACTCTGTGGATGAGTGCTTCGGATGGGGGAAGGAGTCAAAAGACATGCGATGCGAGGCAGAAGGAAGACAAAGACTGAGGGCTAGGCGGCGGCGGCGGCGGAGGGTGAGGCGCTCTCTCAGCAGATCCGCGTGCTCGGCTGGCTGGCGTTTGGCTGAGGCGTGTTCCTGCTGGCTGGTAGGTGCTGCTCGCTACACCTCGCTACGTCACAACGTTTACTCCACTTCTCGCTGCACGGCTCGCGGGATCTTCGGTTGCCTGCTGTGTACATGCTATGTCTCTCAACCGCTGCCCTGCCTCACCGACTCCCGCATCTTATTATGTACGTGATAATACTCCATGCCATTTACCACATATGTTCGTGCTTGAGAAATTGACCGGCGCATCCATCATGCGAATGCTCAAGAACGCCCGTTCCTTGGTGCCAATACTGCTAGGTCAACTGATCTGATAGCCGAATCAGTAAACAAACTCAAAAAGGACCTGCATCCGCGTTGAGGTACTTAGGGAGTCATGTATCAAGCAGCGCAGATACCAGGACACCTTTCGAGCCTGCATATGTTCCTACCGTGGAACGCCGCATATTCCGTCAATATGCCGTGTGCAATATCGTGAAGATACACCCAACACAGTATTCAATACTTTGCATGCGTATCTACATTTAGCGATGCCACCATGTGCCCTACGCCACATCTCATGGCAACTCCTCATCCAGCCTTGTCTACCAAGAAACTAGCTCGCGAAGCGGAAGTCCAGCCTCTTGTTACCCTCATCCTTGGTATTGGCAACATAATCACTCTTCTCCTCCTCGCTCATCGCCGCCCACTTGCGTTCCTTCTGCTTGTTCCTCCACACATAGTACACTTTCGCGCCGACAAACAAGAAGAATGCCAAGATGTCGATTCCCAGAAGCGCTTCGTTGCCCTTGTGATAGAGCGGCTTGTCGCTCTCGCGGTAGATGTTCGAGGAGATGATCGTGCCGGCTTGCACGCACATGTTGTAGAAAGCGGCTGACACTGAGCGCGTGCGCACCGACCCTGAGTTACGCGAGCAGAGGGATACGTTGATCGGGTGGGTGTACGGCGTGCTGAGGGTCACTGTGACGAGAGCAAATGTAGCCCATGCATTCACTCCGCTTCCGGGCCACCATCGCAGTGCGATCAAGCATGGGAAGAGCCAGATGTTTTGTGACGATGCGACGAGCATTCTCTGCCCAATGAACTCGCTGAACCACGTAGCGGCGAAAAGCGTGAAGCAGCTGATGAATTGATTTGGGATGGAGAGGAGGTTGGCTTCGAATTGGTTATATCCGAGCGATCGCAGGGTCAGAGTGATGTATTGATCTGGCGTGGATTGAGGGATCATGAACACGACACCGATGATATAGATCTGGTGACAGGTTAGCAAGCGTCCGCTTCTTGTTGGTGTTTGCTTCACTCACAGGCCAGAGGTCATAATCCATGACCGCATCCCAGAGGTTCCTCATCGAAAGACCGGTTCTGTTATTCATGTCGCCCTTGGACGGATCGTCTCGCAGAACGCGATTGACCACGATGGCAACCTCGCGGTCCGTGAACCATCCTTTAGGTCTAAACCACGTCTTGGTCTGAGTTGCTGATGCCGGCATAAGGAAGAAAGAGGCAATACCAATAGCCATGGTAATGAGGCCTTCGATCAAGAAAAGCCACCTCCATCCAGCCAAGCCATGTACACCACGCATGTGCAACAGACCATAGGCCATGACCGAAGTGACGACCATAGTCACGTAGCGGGAAATCCAGAACCAGCTCAGCCTCAATGACAGCTCGCTGCTCTTGTAAAAGTAGCTCAGCCATAGGATAAGATCAGGGACTTGAAGAAGGTTAGCTCAACACCCTTTAGCCGAAAGATGACAAGCCTTACTGAAGCCGCCCTCCAGTGCTCCCAGTAGGGCACGGGTGGCGAAGAATGTCGCTCTACCTGTCAATCCAGCCTGAGCGGCAGCTACGATTGACCAAAGTGTGACTGAAGCGTGTCAACATTGAGTTCATGAAGATCAACGATGCGGCGCATTTGGAGACGTACCTTGCATTGGAATCCACCTGTCTGGACCAAGCTTCTTCGAGATCAGTTGTGAGGGCAGCTCAGCAGCGAGGAATGAAAGGTAGAAGATGGTGTTTCCTACGAATGATAGTCAGCGATGCGCCTGACCTCTCGAACTCTCACAGCATACTCACCCGTGTTATAGTCATTCGTCGTCAACCCCAAATCATTCAACAAATTATCCGCAATAGCCTGCTTCAAATTCCCGCGATCAACATTCAAGGCAAAAAACATCACACACGCCCACGTAGCGACGTGCAAGTCCAGCCTGCGCTTGATCTTCTTCTCTTCCTCTTGCGACCATTGTAAGTCAGGGTCGAAAGCTTCGCGGCACTCATATCCGGCTGCGTCGTAGATCTGGCGATATGTCTGCGCGACGTTCGGGTCCAGAAAAGGGTTGTCTTTGAGTTCTGCTTCTGAGGCTGGAAGACTGCAGTCGGCTGAGGATTTGGACGACGAGATGTCGATGAAGCCAGCTTGTTTGGTGGAATCGAGGCTTTTCTTGCCCTCGGATGTGAGGGCGACTGCGATGGGGTCTGGCGCTGCTGACATCTTTGACGGTTATAGACAAGACCTGCTATGGTCGAGAATAAGACACTAGGAACAATTGTACCAAGATATGGCCACTAAAATATATGAATTCTGCAAATGCTCAGCGGAAACGAGTGGGAAAAAAATATTTTGGCTATATGCTCTCGACACGCCACAGATGGATCATTGCCGGTCTTTACATGCACCACATAGGCCCCTAGCTCGGCCAAGACGAATTGAAGAAGGTAACAAAGAGGAGTAAGATCGATTCAATTGCAGCGAGTCCAGCACGCCATCGTCAACATGAGGGTACAAGTGGGTCGGTCGTAGGGAATAAGTGAAGCCGAAAACCACTCTCATTGCACCGAGATACGCTGCCGCATAAGCGCAATATCATCCTAGTGGGGAGGGGAGGTTCTGATAGTGGGAGTTGGGTGAAGCTCAAGTATATCCAGATGTCGTGCTCCGGGTTGAGACGATTGCGTGCTCGCTATGGCTTGGATGGCGGGAACCTCAAAACCGTGCCAACGATGATGATTCGGATATCATGTAGATACTTTTCGGCATTTGTCCAGATCTTGGGTTTATGAATCAGTTCCAGACGTATCGAAGTGCTGATAGGGCTTGTGCTGCGATAGTTAGCCAGTGGTGTCAAACATTTTGAAGTTGTGCTAGGTACAGCGCGTGAAATCACGCCTTCGCGGCTAGCTGAACTGTACGATGTCGCTTGTCAGCGCACGGAAGCGTGACATCGGGGCTTGATGCAGTGCCAGCATGCATTTGATCTATGAACATACTGCTATCGTTGGTAGCCATATGTCAAGTGTTGCATGGTTGGCGCGTGGCAAACACGTGGGCATGCGACGAAACCATGAGCCCGAAAACGTGTCTGGTAATTTGGTGGCCCCATGGTTGCTGACCCCATTGCTCAAACAGTGCCCAATTAGTAGACTGGCAGATGTCTGCACGTATGCCACAGCATACGGCCAGATACATTACATGCACATGTGCGTCGCTGAAACTGGAAGTCAAGGTCGTGAGGTTGTGGTTGGAATCCTGAGGGTTCGAGGGTTTGGGGGTAACCCGCGTCGCTCCTGAGGTGCATGTGGATCGGCGAGTACTCTGTTGCCGGGCGCGTCGAACGAGACTTGACGACACTCGATACCTGTAATCTATGGTGAGGTGATATGGACAGTATTTCGGTCGTGTACGCTTGCTGTGCGTGTGGCGATGGGTCTCTGTGGCCGCCATTTCAGGCGTTCTTGCCAACATACACTCGCAATCTGATTGTAGACATGTATACATGTACGCACCCAGGACACGAACATAAACCTAGCAACCTCCTTCCTACGTCGATACTTTTTGGACAACAACAAGAATTTGTCTTGCGGGCACATGTCAATTATGCAAACACTCATGTTCAAGATGAGAACGAGGCAGAACATGAGATTATCATGCACTTGTGAACCCGTGATCCCGCGGATGCAAGACTAGTATGTCTGGGCACGACCGCATTAACAAGAATCAAAGAGGGGCAACACTCTAGACAGCCGTTTCCCAATATCCTCCTCAAGATCTGTCAGCCTTGAAACAGCATGATCACGGTCATGTCACCACTTTCAAGGACTTGCGTCGCGGCGATTCTCGCTGTCGCCATCTCCTCCAGCTCCGCGTTCACGGCGGAACAAGCTCCCCTCGTCAGCATCCTAGCTCCCGAAACCGTGACCACCACTGCTCTTCCCTTTCCGAGCACGCCAGCCGAGCACTGGACGCCTCCGGACCGCCCAGATCCATATGTTTGCGAATATCTGGGAGAGAACAACTGCTGGCAACCTTCGCTTCCCGGTGGCGGTGCGCCATACTCACATGACGGCAACTGGCTGAAGCGAAGCAAGACTTGCGTAGTGAAGGCTGGCGGTGATCCACAGGGTGATGATACTGCAGCTATTCTTGAGGCGTTCGATGAGTGCAAGTCCGATGGCCACATCGTTTTCGAGAACACAACTTACTATGTCGGAACCGTGATGAACACAACAGGCCTGCAGCATGTTGACATCGAGGTGAAGGGAACCTTGCTATGGAGTGATAACATTGAATACTGGCTCGGAGCTTCTTTGCCTATTGGTTTCCAGAACCAAACTTCAGCCTGGCATCTTGGAGGCCATGATATCCATTTCTATGGACATGGCGTAGGTACACTCGATGGTAATGGCCAAGTGTGGTACGACTGTAAGTGGCTAGTATTTCCCTCAAGAATGGCAAGAGATACTGAGCCTACAATTCAGGGAATCAGGGTAGATCGAATATGCATGGCAGACCTCATGCCATCACAATTACCGAAACAACTGAGTCTGTCATCGAGGGTCTTCGCTTTGTGCAGTCTCAAATGTGGACGATGACTGTTGCTCGATCGGAGCGTATGCTGCTTCAGGACATATATGTCAACAGCACTTCTGGGCCTGGTAGAGACTTCAGAAGTATTGTGAATACAGATGGAGTTGATGTAAGTACATCTCCGCCAGTGTTACCTACTGAGAGCTTTCGTTGACTTCACGCTGTAGACCGTTTATGCCAATAACATCACCTTCTTGCGCTGGGTTGTCAGTAATGGTGACGACTCGATCAGCATGAAGCAAAATTCGACCAACATCTACATTGCGAACTGCACCTTCTACAAAGGTCTAAGCTTTGCCATGGGTTCAATCGGCCAGTACCCAGGACAGATCAATGTCATCGAGAACATCACCGCCGAGAACATAATCCTATACGACACGATCTATGGCGGACGCATCAAGACTGTGCGTGAATCTAGACCCCATCCGTGACTCGCTTACTAACATGCGATGCAGTGGACTGGTGTAAACACGGGATATCCACCCAACGGTGGAGGTAAGTCGCTCTGTCACGTGTGAAAAGCACGAGTGTCAACAGATCTGACATGTTATAGGTGGCGGCTATGGCTACGCCCGGAATATCACGTTCCGTGACTTCGAGATGCACAACGTGGAGCAGGCATGGGGCATCACGCAGTGCACGTCCTACAATGGCGTGCCAGGCGGCTGTGACACGTCTAGATTCAAGATCAGTGACATGCATTGGGGCAATGCTCGTGGGACACTGCGTGGCGACAGGGTGGCCACGCTGGACTGCAGCGGAGAGGCGCCATGCGAGAACATCGAGCTGTTCGACAACGACCTCACCGTAGCTGATGATGGTCGAGATGCCAAGGTGTATCTGTGTGATTATGTCGACGGCCAGATCGGCTTCGACTGCACGGAGCCGTGCAACGACCGCTGTCCACACTGAGTGAGGGCAGGGATGGTCACGTTGGCCGTGCGTCTGCAGCTGTCAACGATAGTACGTACCTGCATGTCTCGATTCCACGGTTCGCGATCTCCATTTTCGCATCGCTTGTTGTACATGGCATCACCGCGCGCCTCGGTTCAGTGCTGAGCTGAGCGGAACACGCTCAGCCAGAGTTGAGAACGCAGACGGTGAGACACAGCTGTGCGCTGGGCTGACATGATGTTTCGCCCAAAAATATTGCCCAAGCCCGGCACAGCGTTTATTCTCCGATAATCGTCGCCAGGAATGGAATGCAAGATACTGCAGGGTCAGAGCCCAAATGCGGCGCCTCAGCAGGCCAAGCCCGGTTGCGAGAGGTGGCAGTCCGAGCGAGTCAGAAGAGGCGAGTGGGGAAGGGCCAAAGCAGCAAAGCCACCATCATCATCTTGGCTCCGAGTGCTTGTCGTCCAATAGGCTCCCCCATAGCCGGTCGATCTCTAGGAGCGCAGCAGTTCGTCTCCTCGGCCACCTCACGCCCATCCGTACTCTGCTCTTCAACAATCATGAACTACCCGCGCTGCAGCGTCTGCAGTCTGGCCTCCAGCGCTGTGCGACTCACATGCTGCACGCTGCAGCGTTGAATGCACAAAGCAATTGTCCGACGCCAGTCATGCAGCCAGCAATATGCGCTACTGGCGCGTCTTGGCCTGGTTCTTGGGATCAGCAGAGACCGCCTGCTTTGCTTATACCAAGACCTGCCGCGCCCGCGACAGTAAGGCTTTGCCATTGCTAGAGCCTTGGGACTTTCTATTGCTGGACGCGCTGGCGAAGGTATGGCACGACGTCAGACCAGAGCGGGCAAGGTTTCGGCTCCCATCAGACTGCCGCTACTGCCTTCTGTGGCTCTCCCAAGGCGGCCCCATGCAAACACCGACTTGGTATCAGCATTGTAAACGATCATAGCCTTTTGGCCAAGATATGCAATGCGATGCTGCGATCCTGCCTGCCAGCATGGACCGCAGATGGCAGCTGCATGTGCCTCACACGCACCGCGAATGGCGAGTATATCAACTCGGGTATCGTCCACATGTTCCTCGATTTCCTACACCATCACACAACAATCGCTCCGTCTCTTCCAAGCAATCCACTGTTTCCAAGCAATTTCCTAGCTTCACTCGCTATTTCAACACTGTCACCGAATCCCCACATCTAATCGTTCATCCAATCCATCAACATGCGCACCGCAGCTATCATCGCAGTCGCCTCGGCCCTGATCTCCTCAGTGGCCGCCGCGCCCGCTCCTATCGCCGCTCCTGATGCCGCTCCTGAGGCTCACTGGAAGCCCAGAGGCAAGGGCAAGGGTTCTTGGGGCTGGGGCCACGCCGGTGCCTGGCACGGAAACAAGGGCAAGGGCAAGGGTGACGATCAGTGCTTGACCGACGAGGATGCCGCCGCAGTCGCAGGCGTCTTCCAGCAGCTCATCCAGGGCTACACTCTCGAGCTCACCGAGGAGGCCCTCACTGAGGACTTCGTCGACTGGAGCTCCGCCGTCAACATCATCCGCAACCGTGGTGGCGAGGGTCCCAACGTCGTCAACGCTGTGACTTTCACTTCTCGCGAGGAGTTCAGCGCCAACCACGGCAAGCAGCCCAACATTCCCTTCGAGACCTTGAATGTCTTCCACGGCTGCAACTCCACCTCTGTCAGGTGGCAGACTCTCCGCTCTGGCAACGGTCAGCCCAAGGAGCAAGCCGCTATTGTAAGTTTCGTCTTATTACGTCACCTGACCTCTATATCAACTAACACTCTTGTTCAGCCTGTCGTTGGCACCGCCATCCTGGAGACCATTCCCGACTCCGAGAACAGCTTCGGCTGGCGCATCAAGACTCTCTTCTCCGAGTTCAACACCGCCGCCTGGCTCGTGAACAACGGCGTCTTCACCCCCAACTCTACCCTCACTCCTCCTCCTGCCAAGCGTGACCTCGGCGAGGGCATGAGGATTAGGATGTAAATCGACTTCAACGATCGATCTTCCCTGGACAGCAGAACAGGGATGGGCATGTTGAACGAAAGCAATGCACCATCAACGCAAGTCAACGGATAATGTGTCAGCTAATGTGTCGATGTCGAGAGTGATGAATTGTATAGAGTGGAGGGGGTTTTGTTCTTCTGCGATGACGATTTCTCGTCATCCCATTTCGTATTTCTTGTTTCGTATCAACCACCGCTAGTATCTAGCCAGGCGTTCAGGGTATCTGTGCAAAAAATAAGATAAACATTTTTGCTCATCATATTCATTCATGATCGTCACGTCACATTCATTCACACACATGTCCTCAACTCGCCTCGCCCACCTTCCCATCCTTCCCACCCTCCGCATCAACTGCCTCCTCAGCCGCGACCTCCTTAACATCCGTCACAACAGAAAACCAAACCCAACACCCTACAAACAGCACACATCCCAGCACCACCAACGAAACCCCCACCCGCCCTCTTACCTCACACTCCGGCATCGCCCAACAAGCGCACCACCGCACCACAGGCGTCACGAGAGCCGCCCGCTCGGCTTGCAAATCCGGGTTCACGGTGATCAGCAGCGCCAGCATCGTCAGCAAGATTAGGGCGAGGATTATCACTGTGATGACTTGGATCGCAGCGAGGAGGATGGAGATGTTTTTTGTGGTTTGCAGGACTTCGAAGCCGGCGGCCACGAGCGGGGTCACTTGGTCGAAGGCTGCGTGGATTTGCCGGCTGTAGGGGATGCCCATGGTGCTAATGTGCTAGGTGTCGCTGCTCGATGTCTCGGATATAGTGCGCGGCGGTGACGTTGGAGAAGTGTACGGTTTGGGGCGTGTGGTTTCGTTGGGTCTTGGCTGTGCTGCCCTTGCGTATTATTACTGCAGTTGTGTGATTGTGATTATCTGGGCATCTTGCGCTGCGACAAGCGGTGATGATACGCGTACATGCTTGACGACAGCGGGGAATCCAGGCTGATGATAGATTGCCAAGGGCATCACGGAGTACTATCTACCTACTCGCTAACGTGTGCCACAGCCACATCTGGGCGAGGCTGAAGCTATGTCAGATTGCTGACATGTGAGGGACGCACTTCCGCTGCGTCTCAAGTAGGGCTGAGAAGCTCTTGTTCCATCTCCCGCTTAACTAAACATTGGTGAGCTCCAGATCTGGCGACAGTAAGTGACCAACAAATGGATGTGGTATCGCAAATGCAAAGGCCTCGGATTCGCTCCAGCATTGGCCTTTGATGTGCAGCTGACACAGTCAATGTCAGTCCCCAGACAACAGAATATCATATCATTAAGTGACAGTGCCTGAAGAGGAGTGGCTGCATGCCTTTGCTGTGTTGCTTGCGCTCTGTTCATGTTGCTTTCAGGCGGACGGAAGCGCACTGGCTGAAGTCGCGGATCTCGGCAACGCGCCCGAGAGGACAAAAGTGTCTCTCGGACTACTCATACTCCTATTGATACACTACGAGCGAGCCTCATCATGCTGACGATCACAAGAATCAGGAAGTGAAAGTCGATCTGAACGCGTCCGATGCGCGCCCAAGTGTCAAAGTCCGGGCTACGGCACAAGGCTGAGCGGTCCAGCTTGCAAGGCTGCTCGATTTTGTGGGTCTGTGACGGAGCAGGGATCCGCTTTTGCATCCTAGACGTCCAAGCTTTCCAAGCATCTTCCAGGTTTTTGAGCCACAACTCTACATTGTGATCATCCCCAAGCCTAGCACAACTATAACAGTGATGTGGCTTGGGTCCGTGTGCCGCTCGCTTCTGAGGATCATGACGCCGTAGGGCAAAAGAGACTTCACATGACAAGGTAGGTCAGATCGCGAGCTGTGCACCGTATAATACCTCTGTACTCTGCATTCTGGGTTGTCCTTCCCTTACCGCAACCTCTCAATAGTCATCAGAATGCTGTCGTACCTCGCCCTCCTCCCGGCTGCCTATGCCTGGCAACAGCGTCCTTTGTACTCGGACTACGAGTTCAACCCGCTGGAACATCTTGCCGGCATTGCACCTTACTACGAGCCCAATGACCCCCCCAGAGATCCCTCACCTCCCCAAGGATGTTCAGTGACACAGGCTGCATACTTGGTGCGCCACGCTGCCATCAACGCCAACTCTTTCGACTACGAAACCTATATTGAGCCCTTCACCAAGAAGCTCGCCAACACCACTGTTGATTGGAGCAAGATTCCTGAGCTCAACTTCTTGGACTCCTGGTCTCCGCCTGCGATTGAGGAAGAGTCTCTCTTGACCAGGACTGGCCGATTGGAGGCAAGCCACCTTGGTGTGCAAATGAGCTACCGCTACCAGAACCTGAAGCTTCCGAAGAACGTGTGGACCAGCACAGCCGAGCGTACCGTTGTCAGCGCTAAGAGCTTCGTTCGTGGCATCGAGGAGGAAGAGAACGACATCAACGTCGTCGAGATCTACGAAGGCGAAGAGTCTGGTGCTGATTCTCTTACACCTTACAAGGCTTGCCCCGCCTACTCTGGATCCACTGGCTCTAAGCAGAGTGGTGAATATGTCAAGACCTACACCAAGCCTATCATCGCTCGCCTGCGCCACGAAGCACCTGGTTTCAACTGGACTTCCGCAGACGTGACAGCCATGTTCCAGATGTGCGGCTACGAGACGGTCATTCGTGGATCCTCGCCTTTCTGCTCCGAGACTCTCTTCCGCCCTGACGAGTGGCTGCAGTTCGAGTACTCTCAGGATCTCATGTACCACTTCAACTCAGGCTACGGTGCCGAGTACACTGGTGCCATCGGCTTCCCTTGGCTCAACAGCACCATGGACCTTCTCACTGCCGATCGCACTGACGATGACGAGGACATCTACGTCTCCTTCACCCACCGTGAGCTCCCGCCCATGGTTCTCGTTGCGCTCGGTCTGTACAACAACTCCGCTCTGACTGGCGCCGACAACGTCAACACTACCATGCCCCTTGACCGTGTCAACTACCACAGGCAATGGCGCAGCTCGCGTATTCTCCCCTTCTTGGGCAACATTGCCATTGAGCGTATGAACTGCTCTGAATCTTTCGGCTACGAGAGTAACAACGGCACCGGCTCTGAGTACTACCGCGTCCTCGTCAACCGTGTTCCTCTAACTCTCCCCGACTGCTATGATGGTCCCCAGGAGAGCTGCTCTCGCGAGATGATGCAGGGCTACGTCAGAGAGCGCGCCGCTGTCGTTGGTGATTTCGGCGACAAGTGCAACGTTGACTACAACAACTCGACCGATATCCTCAGCATCTACACAAAGAACATTACTGGAAAGACTGTCGGCAAATGATCGCAATGACTTCAGAAGAAAAGAAACACCAATTGAATATTAATAATTTCGTCGAAATAATGATCTAATGTATATATCACACCAATCACGATAATCCAATCACAACATCAAGATAATTCTCACGCATGGTCAATAGGCGATGGACCAATACCAATGTCAATGGTGAAAATGTACAGAGGCTTTTGAACAAAGCTGCTTCCATTGTTGAACGGCGTGCCGCGATTCAGCTGAGCGGCTGGCATCCAGAGCTTGTGCTGAGAATCCACCCACATGGCATCGACCCATAGAAGGCGCTCATCGTGGATGAAGACAGACCATGTGCCGTTCGGAGAGATCTTGATGATATCCTGTCGATCCGTGTCGCTGACGTAGATATTGCCTTGCGCATCAATTGCAGTGCCACCTAGTAATCTGGTCAGTCATGTGCATTCATAGCAAACTCATATTATATTCAGACTTGCCTGTCGACGGAGTAAGCGCATATGGCTCTCTATACTGCGCCAAAACAGACGCCATGGACGAGTTATGAAAAGCCTGATCTAGGGCCTTGGTTGGAATCCGATACATCCCACCAGACGCCGGTTGATAGTAGAACCACTCAGCATCTGGCGAGACTTCAAGCTGGTCAGCGTAAATATACTGAAAGCCTCCACCCGGACCATGCAAAAGATGACCTTCGGCCGATATAGGCATGCTTCCCATCGTCGAGACATCGCCTTCGAGGAGTCGTCGAGCCTCGCCAGAAGCGAGATCGAGGACTATCAGCGCCGGAACGCCGGCGTCGGTCAGGTACGCTTTGCCGGAAGCTGGATTGAAGCGGATGTCGTCGAGTAGACTGTTCGCGAGAGTGACGTTGCCCATCGGGTAGACTTGTGACACTTCATTGGTGTCGACATCTACAACCACGAGTTTAGGACCTTCTGGCAAGATCACAGGCTCGCCGAAAGAAGGGCTGCCCACATCTACGATCCAGAGGTGACCGTCTGGGCCTATGCGCTGGCTGTTGATGCGCACGAAATGAGTTGCGGGGTCTTTGGTTGGATTGTAGGAATTCCATTCGAGGTTTGGATAGGGGACGGTTGTGTTGCCAATTTGTTCGACGACGGTCGGGCCTGTTGAGCCGTCTATGCGGGCATAGAGGAGGAATAATCGACCTTCGGGTGTTGTGCTTACGCCGTTGACGGGTGTTTCGGTCACTATGGCTGTTTCGAGGCGTGCATCTATTTGCGCAAAAGCATGGGATGACAGAAGTGCACTTAGCACAGTCGCAAGTAGGAAGTGAAGCATGCTGGGGGGAAATCTGCGTTGACAGTGCGGAAGCCTTACTGTTGCGAGAGTGAAACAAAGGACTTGCCAAATTGTGTTACCATTGAAGCTTAAGCTTGGTCTACTGAACGTGACGTAGCCCATGCAATGTAAGGTGATGGGATGAGGGGAAGGTGAATCAATCAATTATTGCCGGCGTTTTATTGGGAGCAAAGATCGTCGTGCGGAGAAGTGGTGTGATTTAATGTTCACTTATCCATGTGTGGAGAAGAGGATCGGTATCACAGTCAAGAATATTTGAACAAATTCCGAATGCATGAATGGTATCTAAATGTAATGCAAGGGTATATCGCTCGTCTTTCCCGACGGCATGCAAGATAAAATCACAACGGTTGTTTCCCGCTCCTGAACCAAATATTCCGCCAAAAACTCCAATCAAATGCAATCGTTAGTCTATTAGTGAAATCGTGAGGATGGTGTCGCAGCCAGCGCATACTCTCAGTACTGCGCTTCCTGGAGAAGAGCCGATGCCATCGAGTTGTGGCCGCCGACAAAGATCGTCAAGACTTCTGGGTTGTTGCCGGTGACAACACCAGCGACGTCGGACTCCTGATCTGGAGAGACATCATCGTAGGAAAAGGCGTAGCCACGGTTGTCGAGCGAGTTCTTGTGAGTCAGAGCGCTGTACCAGTTGAGAACTTCGGTCTTGTAATATTGGTCTGGCTTGACGCTTGGCTGGACGTTGCCACCTTCAATGTCCCAGGTTCCGCGGTTGTAGGCGGCGCAGAGACGCGGCACAATGGCCTTGTGAACATCGTTATCATCGGGAAGAATGGCAAAGGGGCCAGTGTTGCAGCCAAAGATGTCGTCTGCAGTCGGAGGGGGGTAAGGTCGATTGTCACCATCGCAAGAAAGCTCCTTGCCAACACTGGTGGAGTTGTCGCCAGAGTCTTGCCACGTGCACTTGACCATTCCAGCGGCAGATTGAGTGTTGATTGTGAGCGATTCCTTCGAGTACAAGGCCGCGGTCTGGTTGGTGTATGGGTACCAGTAGTCGGAGAAAGCGGTCTTGTTCATTGACATGAGACCAGCAGGCGAAAGGACGCGCATGAGGCGACCTTGATCGTCGTTGACGCACAGCTGGTCCCAGGGCTGACCGTCCTTCTTGGCTTGATCTCTGAGATCATTGCAAAGCTTGAACTTGCCACCTGTCGGCACTCCTTTGACTTCTGTCGTGTCGTTTCCACTGCGGCGTAGCTTGAGCCCAAGCGCCATTCCCACGAAGTCGACGAAGCTCAAGTTGGCGTAAAGACCCCAATCTTTGGCGTTTGTAAGTTCCGCAAATCCCCAGTTGAGGTTCTTGTTAGGGTCATCGGGGTTGAAAGGTGATGGCTCCGCGATACCTTGACCATCTGGGGTCTTCACAAGGAACATCTGCAAGTCTCCCTCGGAGAAATAGACGCGAGCGCTGTAGATGTAGTCGGGCAGGTGTAGTGTCGTTGTGCTTCCTTTGGGTCCGAGCTTGTGTTTGACGCCATCGGGCAGTGGAGTCTTGTCGCCGGCTGCGCCTTGAACGTCGGGGAAGTAGTACTGCATGTCTTGACCTAGTAGGAGCATTTTGCCGTTTCCGTCTCGGCCAGAAACGATTGCTTGAACATTGTCTCCGTTAATGTTGTTCACCAAGTCTAGGGTGAGCTTGCCACCAGTAATGTTGTTTGCGATCTCGGCAGCCATCAGACTATTCGTCCTTACAAGGTTACTGTAGGGGGTGTCGTCCGCGGCGGTAGTGTTCGAAGCATTTCCAACAGTTGTGTTGCTCGTCGAGTTCTTAGTGCCAACCGGGAGGGCCGTGCCACAAGTCGCGAGGACAACGGCGCAGGTTATGAAAGTCGAGAGTAGCTGCATGATGACGGATGATTGATGAGTTGAAGAAGAGAACAACTCCAGAGTTTCTTCATGTTGATATAGGCAAATTGGTGAACGTGTTGAAGACCAAGGGTGGCTATAGCAATGGCTGGCAGTGAAATCTAGAGGGCAGACAAAAGTGACTAGAATACTAGAGTAGGGTGGCTTGTGAGACATTAAGGTTGGGAAAGGCTTACCAAAGCCAGTGAAGTTCTATACTAACACAAAGAGTGAATTCTGGCTAAGCGAATACTCGAGCGAGTTCCATGGTTACAAAGGATCCTCTAGCACAATTAATTGTTGTCACGTAGACACAGCGATTCGATCATCTATTACCGCTTCATAGATTAAGATAGTATACGGAATGCCAAAAAGTGTTCAACACAGTCGAGAATCCAAAGCGTATCGAAGCCTAATTTACGGATAGCCACATGGCGCCGTCTTTTCGAACTTCGCAATCACACATTCGGCCGCTAGTGGCTGGTATGGGTGGTCCGGGTCAAAACAACGCTGGTGCAGCACTGCCGACAGATGTCTCGGTTTACAACTTGGTGTCTTGTATCGCGCAATCTAGACGCGCGGTCGTGACGAGCCACGCTGGAGCAACGTCATTGTTGTCATGATCAGGTCCATAGTCACGATCAAGCAATACAGTCCTGCAGTGTTGAAAGTTATGGTCTGCTGATGTTGGACCAGTATGCCTTCTAGCTGTGATGATCTGTGTCTCAATCGTCGTTGGAGAATTCACAATAAGCCGAATCCAACTGAGAAAGATCCTGCCAGGCACTGGCGAGCGAGCATCGCATGCCATTCAGTAGGGGACCAACGCGTCATTGCCTGCATTCGTGACGAGGACCGTCTCAGTAGACTGTCCTGAGGATGGAAGATGGTAAACAAAGGAAGAGCGAAAAGGGAAGTCCAGCCACAGACGTTGGCAACGGGCGGTCTGTGCACAGGGCCATTTCCCAGCCCTTGCATTCTTTGTGGTGCTTGCTCCTGCGATGGTCTGGATACACTTCAATAGCCCATGATTGCCGATATGTTAGTACTGGAGCGCTAATACATACGAGGATATTGCAGTCTGTTGGAGTATGCAAGCGTCACCCATTGGCCAATTTCTCTGACTTTGGGCGTCTTCTTCCCGGTACCTGGGACTAGGGGTTCCTACATTGCCGATGTAGTTGAACCTTATTGCGCCCGTCATGTTCATAGCGGTGTGACCACTCAATAACCAATACGGTTCATGTTAGTCTGGTATGTGGTCTGATGAAAGATGAACTGACGTTGCTCGCCGAGGAAGACGGAAAAGCGCGCCGACGAGCCTCGAGTCCTTGTGATGGCGGAGAAACGGAGAAACCGCACTAGGGCAGGAGAGCAAGAATTATATCAACCTCTACTGATCACGAATATGGAAGGCGAGGCATTGTCACTGTCTATGCCAAATTGCCTTTGCACGTCATGTCTACCACAGCCACTGTCCTCGATAACAGTGCGGTACCTGCTAATGATGTCGAGCTCGTCCCAATTGATCGCAGACAAAGTCACCACGTCGAAGAACCTGGCTCAACACGATGCTCGAATGCACAACGGGATTGGAAGCTGTTGTTCCAACTAGTCAGCTGTGGTGTCTCTTTCTTTGTCGCCGGTGTCAACGATGGCAGCCTTGGAGCTCTCCTACCATACATCATCCGCAGCTATGGACTGACCACTGCGATCGCTTCTAGCGTGTCAGTCGCAACCGATCCGCCCGATGTATATATCTAACCCGAGTATAGGTACGCTGCAAACTTCTTCGGTTGGCTCACGGCAGCATTTGCAAATACCCATGTTAGCCAGTATCTCGACCTAGGAGCTTTGCTCGTACTCGGTGCAGCACTGCAAGTCCTTGCCCAAGCTTTACGGGCATGGACGACACCTTTTCCACTCTTCGTAATAACATTCTGGTTGACTAGCATTGGTCAAGCTTTCCAAGACACTCATGCGAACAGCTTCGTTGCTGGCGCAAGCAAAGGCGCCCACCGCTGGTTAGGATTCATCCACGCCATGTACATGGCAGGGTGTCTTGTTGCCCCGTTTGCTGCGTCACCAATTGCTTCTGCCAGGCAACCTTCAGTGTGGTATTTATTCTTCGCCTTGCCTGCTGGACTCGGATGCCTCAATCTGCTGATGTGTCTGTTCGCCTTTCGAAGTACATTTCGATTTTACGATGATGCACAAGGTTCCACTGACGATGCCATTCGCTCAAATGTTCAAACAGCCGAATCACAGCACAAGGCTGCTAGTCAATTGATCAAGAAGACCCTCAAGCAAAGTAGCTTGTGGTACATCAGTGTCTTCTTTTTCTTCTACCTGGGAATGACATTGACTGCTAGTGGTTGGGTCGTCGAGTATCTTGTTGATGCTCGGGACGGCGACCTGGAACGTGTTTCTTATGTGCCTGCAGGCTTCAGCGGCGGGTGCCTACTTGGGAGACTCATCCTCCCGGAGCCGACACACAAGTACGGTGAACGGCTAATGGGCACCATATACCTGGCCATATGTCTTGGTTTCCAATTGGTCTTCTGGTTGTAAGTGATCCTAGGCCTGATATTGGAACCAAGTTCTGATCCTCAAACACAGAGTACCAAACATCATCGCCGCATCGGTCGCTATCAGTGTCTTTGGCTTCTTCTCCGGACCTCTATTCGCTGCTGTAAGCTTTCCATTCATCACATGAAGAGGTATGGTCTCCTTAGGCTCACTCATTCTCAGGCAATGTCCGTAGGGTCAAGATCATTCACCAGCGAGACAAGATCAACTGCTCTCTCTATGGTCTTCGTCTTCGCACAAATGGGTGGATCAGCTTTCCCAGTCATCACCGGGCAACTCAGCACTAAAATTGGTGTCTGGGTGCTACAGCCAATTCTAGTATCGTTGATCGCAGTCACTACGGTGTGCTGGTTCATCATACCCAAGCCCAAAGATTCAGAGAATGACGAATTGCACCGAGAGTGAACAAAGGCATTGCCATTTCGAATCTATGAAACATTGAACACATGCACGCGTAGAAACTTTTCGGCGACCAGCTGATCATACAATCTGAATGCGTTTTCTGATGCGGCATTTGTCACTTTCATCCTCGCGACACGTGCTCTCCATCCTCAAGGTCTTCGCTACTTGCTCTACGTCTGTCCTCAGGCATTTCCGAAGGCGCCACAGTCTCGTGCTGGTGCAATTTCATGTTGACGAACAAGGCATATAGACCGAAATCATAAGCCAAACGTAGTGCGCCTGCGACCAGGAAAGCAATCCAGAAGCGGTCGCCCGCCGCGAGAAGCCCAGTGATTGATGGACCGATCATTGCAGCAAGCGTGCGTAGGGTGCTTGTGATACCCATGACCGCCGTACGCTCTTCCGGCTTCACGACAGCGGCAATGAAAGCTGCGCGAGGCGCTTGATCCATATTGTTGAGTCCAGCACGGATGAACAGCAGGACGATTGACATCCAGAAATGCGAAGGTAGGCCAAAGAGTAGCACAGCTGCAGACGATGGCACGTGAGTAAAGACCATAGTGTTGATCAACCCAATTCTGCGAGCCAATGGTCCGGCGAAAACGCTGGAGATTGCTGCTAGCAGATACGAGATTGCAGTCACATCGCCCAGTGTTGCTTTCGAAGGCTGGAATTCTCTCTCCAGCCATAGGTTGCACAGGGCAAATGGCACCATACCATCTGCAACACTGTCTGCCATGAGCAGAACCCAGAGTTTGTACATGATTCGGCGTGTTGGGGCGGAGATATTGGCAAAATAGTGACCCATTCGAGATAGCCAGCCAGTGCCTTGTGCTGACAGCGGCTCCGAAGCTTTGTTGGGTTGCTGGATTGAAGTTTCCTGCTCATCAAGCTCAATATCCACACTTTCGTTTTGTGAGACCTGAGCATATTCGTCGGAAGCGTCGCTTGCTTCGCATGCGTTCGTCATGAAATACACCAGAGCAGAATTCACCAGGCCCATGACTGCGTATCCAATGAAGATCGAGTGATATGCATTGGCCAGTGTCCAGCCTTTTCCATCCCGTAGGAATTCGATAATTCTGCCAGCAGCCTCACTGCCGACAGAAAGTCCCCAGGTCGAGATTGTCACATACCAGGCTAAAACATCAGAGCGGGTCGTCGGTGTCGTGAGCTGGGAAATGATAGACCTAGGCTTATCGATCAGCAATATGATCAATATTGGTTAGTGATAGAAGTTCATCATACTCTTCGATAGCCCTGAAAGGACCAAAATCACCACCTGTAGTGCTGACAACTCCTACGACGACTTAGCCATTCTGTCGAGATCGGATACAACTTATTCGAGAACCTTAATACTTACCAACGATTGCTGCCAACAATAATATCCAGAAGTTCTCAAAGTAAGAGAATACCAAACCAGAAAAGATCATAAGCGCTGATCCCGCGAACAAGATCCTCCTGCGACCCACACGATCCGCGATCATCGTCAGGAAAATTCCCAGAAATACATCTCCGAGTAACGTGAGTGTCATGAACAAGCCAATCTGAAAGTCGGTAAACTTGAGCTCGGCAAAGAATAAAGCTGAGGCCGAGTCAGTCTATGATCAATACCAGGCGAAATCGACCGCTGCTCACCCAACATGACTTGCGTCATGCCAAACGAAATCATCCTCATCGTTCGGGCAGTGATGATAAGGTAGGCATTGCGGCCAGTGACCTGGATCGAACCCAGACCGAACTCATTGTAGAACCAGTTGAACCAGCTGAGCGGACGAGCGACAGATGCCATGCGGCAAACGTTCCCGACGACAGGAAGTGTGGATTTACGAAGCAAAGGTGAGCCCGAAGTTGCTTGCAAGTGGTTTGTACACAACTCACGCGACAGTGAATGCTTGAAGGTTCGTGATATGCGGTCAGCCTTGCCAGTCACTCGGTTGACACTAGCCGATGTCGGGATCGCTTAACACGGCAGGTGGTTGGGAAATCTCTACCAAGGTGTCGGAGTGAGTTTTGTCCGATGTTAGATAGCTAGTTTGGATGCATGACCTTCGTACTATATCACTCCTACTGTAATTTTGGACGATTGGTTTTACAAACAATTTTCAGCTGAATGTACGCTGCGATACTTTCACGTGTATCGGATACATCTATCAAAAATGGTCACCATATCTCTGCTGGGGCTGTGCTCATCATTTTCGGTCAAGTCGAGCCTCATGACAAGCGTCTTTCTGATATGCTTGCCGAGACCGCCAAGTGGTATAGTACATAACAGCAAGGCATTCTAAGCCCTTCAAATCTTCAGGAGCGCTCTGGCCAAGCATCCACAAGTCCCTCGTATACAGTAACGTTACCGAAACTGATCTCCTCCGAGCCCTCAACAATGTAGCCAATCTTTTTCGAGGCGCTGTACCATGACCTGCACAAAGTTAGCCAGAAGTCAATCCCGACCGAAATATTTTCCAAACATACCAGACCCAGGTGCTCAGCACAAATCTGTCGTTTGCCCAGACCTCAACAACAGCGTTATCAACGATGATAGTAAGATCGAGGGTCTCGATCTCCGTCTCGCCAGACGACTTGAGGATGTCGAACAAGCGCAGCTTTCCGACTTGCGCGTACGTCTGGATACCAGGAGTCAGAGCGGCTGCCGCGCTGGAATTGGAGCGGTCGACGATGAGGGTCTCGTTTGAGAATTCTGCGGATCTATTAGCGATTTGAGCCGAAACAGCGACTGGTACATGAAAACTTACGGTAGTAGATGCTCGTAGACTCGTAGTCAGACTCGAGTATGCGGAAACCAGCTTTGACGTCGCTGTCATTGCCGCGAGCAGCCTTGGGGAAGTCGATACTGGCCTTCATAACGTAGAACTTGGAGTTCGGGGTGAAATCGAGGCCAGAGCTGGACTTGACCTTGCAGGCTGGCTGGTGATAGGTCTCGGTGGCTTTCTCGGTGAAGGCGCTGTAAGCTTCACGCACGATCTTTTGACGAAGAGTTGTAAGCTCCACGGTGCCTGCACTGGCATTGCGAGCTGTGACCAGCCAGGAAGCCTTTTCGTTGACAAGGTCGTTGTCGACGACGTTAGAGATCGTTCCCTTGCTCAATTCACGAGCAGTGAGAAGCGTGCCGTCCCAGCCTTGCTGCTGCTTGGGGAAGTCGCTTTGTCCGTAATCGTCATTAGTGAGCCACACATACGACAGGAAACGGTCGACCGTGGTTCCGCTGTTCTTGGAGGCCTTTGAAGAAGCAGGCAGTAGCTTGCCGGCGGCGGCATAAGATTGGATACCCCAGTCGAGAACGCCTGCCATGGTAGGTTCAAAAGTCACAGTTCCATTCTCGGTCATAGACACATTGCCATTGATCCACAACATGTCGTGATCCGGAGATTGTTGCAGAGGAACCGGGTAGTCGCCACCTTCGGTGCCAATGGTAGTGAAAAAGTCGCTGGAGACGTCCTCGTTACCATAGCCAGTCTCAGAGAGCGTGAAGACGTTGGCAACCTCAAAGTTCTGTTCATAAATAGTCAGCACAGCCCCGATGTTGGTATGATCATGATGTGCTCACGAATGCCCAGCGACCGGCCCAGGTGCCATCCCCCCATGTGGAGTTCACGGGCTCCTTCCACCATTCGCCCAGGTATTCCCAATCTCGGAATTCTGGATCGATTTGACGGTACAGAAACTGTGAGCCTCCAACGTCGTGAACACCACCACTGATGACGTTGTACCAGGTACCATTATCGCTTCCAAGGAGAGTGTCAAGGTACTGGTTTTGGAAAACATAAGGATCGCGGAAAGCGGTAACGTTCAGTTGGTCAGAACCTTGAGGCGCACCAGGAATGACTGGTCCCTGTCTGACCTTTGTGAAGTTGGCTCCTCCGTCGTATGAGACGGCAAGACTTGCAGTCTCGGCACCTTTGGTGTAAGGAATCGTCCAGTGGATCGGCAAGTACGAGACAGAGGTGTAAAGCAAAGTCGCTGAATCGTTGATGCCTGATGGAATGACGGAGCCGTCAAAGACTGCTACCTGTTTACGCATGTCAGTCATCTACTCGTTGCCGATCGTTCCAGGAACGACAGTCAACGTACCGGGTCGTTGATCCCGCCCGGGCTGATGAAAAGTGGCTCGCCAGGCTTGACGTCGCGATAGGTCACAAGATCATCGGTCACTGCGCCAGCGGCACCAGATGAGTTGTCAGAGCTGTACAGGTATCCAACATGGAAGAGCCCCGTCTTGGGATCAGTGTAGTGCACTTGAGAATGTCAGTTGGATGTCTTGCGAGCATGTGCAGGTCAACCTACTGCAAGGATCGCCAATGTGGTTTGACGGAGGCAAGACGTGTGCCCTTGGTCTCCAAGTATCGTAAATGCTGTTGTTGGCTAATGTGGACAAGTTGGGCGGTGCGGAATTGTAATCAAGACCGCCATCTTGACGTCTGGCGAGCGAGCCAAGTGCATTTAACAAGGCAGACATGGCAGATGTTTGATATAAGTGATGGAATCACGGAAACGAGCACGTATGAAGCATTCAACCTACATATATACCGACTCCAAGACGACCCGAGAATCTGTCCTCGAGCCATTTATGTGCGGCGTCATCGCGGGCGTACTCTCTTCGGCGCGCCAGGAACCATCGGTCACACTCGGTGCGCTAGAATGGGTGATCGCCATGAAAGTTGCGGAATGTAGGTTGGAGAAGATGAGATCGGTGGGTCGCTAGGAGCGCAGCGGCCGGGGAAAGTGGAGACTGACGTCTCGGTGTCTTTACGGTGCCATTCGAGCCAAGAACGTCAGGACGATGAAGTCAACTTAAACCCTCGTACATTTCATCAAAGCAGCCCAACAAGGACATTGCCACATGCAACTCAAGTGGATTCATCAAACTGTTCCGGCGTAGGAACAAGAGGGCACAAGGGCAAGGGTGGCCCGAGCATGCAAAGCGCTTAGTCAGGACCTACGGCAGAAGCTGGTGTGACGGCACGGCGAGTCCCAGGTAATGTCAACACTCGATAAAGAGCATACTTCACAGGCCCACACATCAGCAATGCCATGTATATCGGTCTTCGATATAAGCCTTGCAAAAGGGCCGGCAAAAGCGTTGATCACGTCGTATTTCCAGGCCCTTAGGAGCATCCCACCATGGGTATCATGCAACGACGAATTCCAATGCAGCTCGCATGAGCGAGCCAGCTATCAGAAGTCCACATTCGTCACATTAATCGGGGTCTGCCATGTACTTGTCATATGTCAACACTGTATGTCAGATGCGTTGCTCTCGAACCACATCCCGTCCATCCGCGTGAGGGGTAGCATGTAAAGATCGACCTCGGCCAGCAAAAGAGCTCAAAAGCCCATCTCTGACGACCTCGATTGACTCGACTGCTTCAATCATTGAGAGTTGCCGGTTATTGAGCAGCTTCAAGTTGACAGTAGAGACGACCATCATGAGTGACGGCAAGGAGCGAACTGTCTTCCAGAAGGCGCAGGATCGCTTGTCGTCCATCACCAGTGCCATTACTGGCACTTCAAACTATCAGTTCCCTGCATTCGATCAACTTCCGAGTGTTCAAGGGCAGCCGCAGGGTTGTCTTTGGGGGTTCTTCGACAAGGATGGACGCCATGATGAGGTTGGGACTCTTAACCTCCTCACAACAGATGTAGTACGCCGAGCAGCGAACGAGATCAGAACTGGTGAGCACGTCCAATTGGACTGGTGTCTGGAGAATGTCCAGTACCCAGGCTTTGGCAGAAAGCCGTTCGAGCAGAAAGTAGTAGATCTGGCATCCCTTGGTTTTGCGGCACTCGACGACGAGGTCTACATCAATACCCAATCCGGATCTCAATGGGATAGCTTGAAGCACTTCGCCCACCAGAAGTCCAGGATGTACTACAATGGTCTATCACACGAAGAGGCTGCGAAGACGACCAAGAACGGCATCCACAACTGGTGCGAGAGAGGTGGCATCGTTGGAAGAGGCGTTCTTGTCGATTGGCTGAGCTGGTATCACCAATGACACACTTCCATGCCATCTGCATACTGACAGCATCCAAAGGTATGAGAAGAAGCACGGAGATCCGCCATCAGCCATTACCCGCCATGAGATTCCCGTATCCGAGATCGAAGAATGCTTGAAATGGCAGGGAACGTCTCTGCGGCAAGGCGACATACTATGTATCCGCAGCGGGTATGATGTGACCATCTTGTCTTGTTAGACTACTCGATATTCATTGACCATCCGAACAGATACGTCCGCTGGCACAACTACGCCTCGCCCGAGGAGCGCCAGAACGGCACACAAACAAACAGTCGAGCCATTGGACTGCAGAACAACGAAACCACAGTCCGCTGGCTCTACGACCATCATTTCGCCGCTGTGGCAGGAGATACTGTGGCATTTGAAGCATGGCCACCGCCAATGGAGACAGGATGGTGTTTGCACGAGTGGCTACTGACTGAATGGGGCACTCCGATCGGCGAGATGTGGGATTTAGAGGCCCTTAGCAAGGTCTGCGAGAAAGAAGGGAGGTGGACTTTCTTCTTAACCAGTGCGCCACTGCATGTCAAGGGAGGAGTCGGTAAGTGTGGCCAAGAAGCGTAGAGTGATGCTTACAATGGATTTGTCTACTAATACTGAGCAGGATCTCCGCCTGGCGCTATCGCCATCTTTTGAGGCCGAGGGAGATCACTGCAGCGTTGTCGGACGGAGGTTGATACTTCATGGGACGGGATAGGGGATCTGCGCATTGAAATATTACTACCTTGACATGGATTGGGGTTTTGCCATTCGACCCAGACGCAATCGAACTTTAACTTGCCATTGAGATGTAGTCAAGGGGAGTTTGATATTCTCACCGGTCGATATGCTAGTGCTTGCCAATGTAGTTGATTGGAGCAAGAAACAATGTTGGAGCTCAAGTAGCATCATCTGATATTCGTGTATACACCCCGCATTGTACATAGGAGATACATGTACAGTATGTAAGGTACATGTACCTTCAGATTCTTTCCATACCCCCGCAACGTCATTCGCCAGCTTCACATCAAACAAACATCACGCGCAACTTCCGGCTCGACCCTTGATCCCAAACCCTCTCATTAGACACTCCACACCATGACACCTCATACACATGTGTCTCCATGACATTAATAAACCAATGAAACCCCGCCGGCGCGCGTGAGCAGCGCACAATGGACTACGTTCCCCTCCTCCGACCCAGCCGCGCGGGCGCATGGCGCAGCAAGGCTGACTTCTTTCGACCATTCCGCAGCAGCACGGTCAATAATGAGCTTGGAAAGAATATAATGCCACTCTATGACCCCGCACTTGTCAATCAAGAGCAAGAAGAAGAGCCAGATCTCGCAGAGTTGAATACCTCTCTGGCCGCACTGGTGGAACTCTTCCCAGACGTACAGCCTGAAGTCTTCCGCGAGATGCTGATGAGCATCAGCAAGGAGAGCCGGCTGCAGGTTGTGACTGAGCAGCTGTTGAAGAAAAAGGCCGCATATGTCAACGGCCGACTGAGACCTGCCAGGCGTGGAGATGTGGTGGCCGCGCCGGGCCAGGGATCAAAGAGGAGAGACGATGACCCTCTCCCACCACAGGACACATTTCGCGGCGAGAATTACAGAAAAGCAGTAAAGCAGCTGCTTTACCAGGAGTTCAAGAACCTGAGTCATTCGACAATCAGAGGTGTCATGGCGGAGCACAACGATTCTTATACAATGTCTCGACCAACGCTGCAGCAGCTGTCTGCCAAATCCTGGCGCTTCTCAATCTCGGCATTGTGGACAAAGAGATCTCCTGTCGGCAACGTTGATGACCACACAGCATTGCACTGGCATTCCGAGGGTCCGGGCCTCGATCCTTTACCTCGCGTAAAGCGGACTGGAAGTGCTGTGCTCGATCGCGAGCTGCATGAACTCTTTGTCGAGCCCTTGCTCGTCAAACGACAGCAGGAAAGGATCACAGCTGATCAGACATACGCAAGCCAGCTCAACGAGGCAGAAGCTGAAGAAGTCGGCGCCGTCTTCGACTGTGAATGCTGCTACTCATCCGTACCTTTCGAACAGATCGCGACTTGTAACGACGGCTCACATTATCTATGCTTGGACTGCATTTCACGCACGACAAATGAAGCGGTCTATGGTCAGGGATGGGCCCGTAGTGTCGATCTGGACAGGATGACTCTTCGCTGCTTTGCACCCGCACTGCAAGAATGCGATGGCACGATACCCTCTGCTCTGGTCCAGCGTGCATTGAGTGATGATGTCTGGGCTGCTTTCCAAACACGCGCGACCAGCGACGCAGTCAGTAAGAGTCAACTACCTTTACAGAGATGTCCATTCTGTTTCTACGGTGAGGTCGACGAGACGCCCGCTCCACGACTAAGGACAAGTCGCCAACTTGCAAATCACATTATTCGGAAGTCTGCTCTTGGAGTGCAAGGTCTGGTTGTGGGCTGCTTTCTCCTGTCCGTTTTCTTCACCATTCCTTTCATCCTCTTCGCGACGTTCCTGTATCTACTCACCAAGGTAATCCCACCGGCTGCCAGAAACTTTCAACAAGCCTGGACTCGCGTTCACAAGAAGCGTCGCGGCTTGCAATTTCGCTGTCTAAACCCGGAATGCTCTGAAATGTCCTGCGTTCGATGTCTGGCGCCCTGGAAGGACCCGCACACATGCTTCGAAATTGAGAAGACTTCTTTACGCACCGCTATCGAGTCTTCGGCCACAGCGGCTATCAAGCGCACATGTCCCAAATGTCATCTCTCGTTTGTCAAGTCTTCTGGTTGTAACAAGCTCGTTTGTAACTGCGGATACACGATGTGTTACATCTGTCGCGAGGAGATTACAAGCAAGGAAGGATATGCACATTTTTGCCAACACTTTCGACCTCACGGTGGACGGTGCAGCGAGTGTGAGAGGTGCGATCTATACGGCGATGAGGACGAGGGTGACGCTATACGAAGGGCTGCACAAAAAGCGGAAGAAGATTGGAGAGCGAAAGAAGGCTTGGATTTGGGCGGCCAGGGCGATGAAGCTACGAGAGCAATGGTCGATACTCTGATTGGCAAGAAAGCAAAGTGGTGGGAGGGAGTATTGGATGAGGTGTTGGATGCTATGCTCGCTTGAGCTGTGCGTCTTGTTGATGATCACGATTTTGCTTTTTGAGATACCCTATGTAAGCGTTTCAATTGTTCTGCGGTGTGCTGCGACCTTCCCATGAAATGAAATATATTGAAATTCAATTCTATTGTATATCTTGTGTCGTCGACTTCACTCATTGGCAGCGGTTCTTGAGACGAAAGCGGAAGCCTCGACCTCCGCGGGGATTTCACCTCCTACGCAGCCAAATTGTTGCATTGCGAGAGCGCATGTCCACACGGCCCAGCACCACATCACATCCCCGGTAGCGCCGCCACCATGTCCAAGGCGTACAACTCGCCCACTGCGCGCCTGCTGCAGTCATCGCGACTGTTCTCGCTGCCGCGTCCACTGCCAGCGGCGCCTTTAGAGAATCCTAGCTCGACCGGAGCATATCGCGCCTCGGACAGCGCCACGCATTTCTACCCTACCCACCAGGCCATCTCGACACCTTCATCCTCTCACTACCGCGGTGACTGGGGCCTCAAGCGAGCCATTCCCGGCAAGACTACCAGGTCTTCCATCCCCAGCATCCGAGTCCTTGAGCAGGACACCTCCGACCACATCACCGAGTTCGAGAGCGCCGCCGACCATGAGCGATCACGAGCGAAGTGGGCTGAGATGAATGTGCCCATCGTGGCTCGCGGCAAGAGAGAGCGTGGTCTAGCCGACAAGTCTACTTTGAGCGTCTACGAAGACTTCATGGACAACACCGACCCGAACGCCGCTCCTGTCGCCCTACCCAATGCCACCGATGGCGCACAGATGACTGGGGCGAGACGCTGGAAGTATGCTGGCCCTTTCATTGCGGGTATGCAGGAGGGCGAGTTCCAGAATTACGTCAAGAGACAATTATCATCGCGCAGGGAGGAGTGGACGGAGTACTTGATTGAGCACTTCGCCAGGCAAAACTTTGAGGCGGAGAGGAGAGAGGCACAGAAGAATGAGGAATGGCACGGTCCCTTTGAGGCCGCAGGACCTTGGCTTCAAGCTGATATTTTGATGGAGCCTGTGGAGAAGAAGGCTGAGGAGATGATGCGCCAGGCCTCGACGCTCAACAGCGCTGAGAAGGAAGCAAAAGCAAGGCAGGAGGCACAGCGTATGTTGAACAACGCAAGAGAAAACGTGAAGCCATACGTGGATGAGGGCAAGCGATGGGACGCACCTGAGGAGGCTCGCAAGATGCTGGTGCAGGCACAGCGTACCGCCAATGCCGAGCGAGCCAACATGGAGCGCGCAGGCCAGCCGATTGAAGAGGGCGAAGCTAGGATGCAGACCATCATCTCAGATGCTATTGGCAGCGTATACCGTCTTCTGGGCGTCGAGATCGCCAACACATCCGATATTGCTGAGGCCGACAGGCAAATTCGTGTTGCTCAGAAGTCGGTTGCTGAGGCGCAAATGAAGAGGACTCGCATCTTGCAAGAGTGGCAAGCCAAGCGTATCCCTCAACTGCGACCTTCACTCGAGGAGCTCTCGGACCTCGAGAAGGGCCTCCGCGACAGCCACTCCAACCTCGGATCCGACCTCGTCAAGCTCATTACAAGATTCCTCGACATCCCAGCCGTCAACACCGAATTCGGCGGAAGCGCCAAAACCGGCATGAACCCAGGCTTCGGCATCGAGATCGCCTCGCTGGGCGACAACGAAATCGCACCTCCCACCACCCACCCAGCCGCCGGCCTCTCCCACATCCGCACCAACGCCTTTATGGAGAACCACCCCGTCCACGGCCCCCAAGCCTACCCATCTCCCATCCTCGCCCGCGTCCTCATGGCCCGCAACAGCGCCCGCTCCAACAGCCCCAACGCAGTGCTCGGCGTCGGCGGATTCGTCGCCCAAGATCCCGCCACAGGCGGCGTCGGTAAGGCCTCCCGCCGCGAGGATGCTGACCCAACCCACGTCCTCAACCCAGACCTGCCGCACGGCAACAAGATCCACGTGCGCCCTCACACCGCCACCATCGACGAGGCTGGCCGTGTGCGCCTCACCGTCGCCCGCGCGGACAACGAAGCCGTTGCTGTCAAAGAGGGCAACGTCGAGCACATCCACCAGGGCCGCGGTTCTGGCATGGCGCGCTCGCCTGTTATCGGCCTGCCTCCGTCGTTGGGTAGGCCACGTGCGAACTACGGCTTCGGACTGCCCGACCAGAGACGTTTGGCAGCTGATCAGAGCAGATTTGGCATCGGCAGCTTTGGTGCTGCGCCTAAGCCTCGTGTCAGGGGTTATGATGAGGAGTTGAAGGGTGATGGCAAGCCTAGTGAGGAGAAGACGCTGGAGTTCATCCAGGCGCTGTCCAAGGGCAATGCCCAGTAGATGAAGTGGTGATTCGGGATTGATATGTCATCTCATAGCATCTAGCATGGCGTGGTGGTGGTTCTTCTGTACAGTCAGGACTTGTAAGCTACGCAAGACGGGAGTCAGGGAGAGGTGATGGTCTGGCCAACAAGCGGCCAGAAGTTCCAAATGTAAGAATATAGAGCGTCTTCCGCTGGCTGGCGAGGAAAGTACGCCTTGTGATATTGTTTTACAAATACAATGTTAAAATTACAGACCTGACTCCAATGAAAATTCGACCCTGGGATCCATGGTATCTCTCCCCAAGTCCAAAATCAACCCTCCCGGAACTCCTCCTCTATATATCGACCAACAAGTTAGGGAAAAATTTTTGCTACAGACAAACTATCAGTAAATCCAATCATCGGTAAAAGAAATCCCCTCTCCTCTCCTCCCTCCTCCTTGAATCGTCCCTCTCTTTCCTCCTCCGGATCTCCTGCCTCGCAGACCCTTCGGAAACGTAATAAAACTCGCGTCCGGCGATCCTCTCCTCGACCTCGTCGAAGACAGGTTCGTACCGCGACGCACCGACCTGCGCGTCGTCATCAGCGACGGCAGGAGCTTTCAGGCGGTCTTCGGCGGCGGCTTTGGCGCGCTCGCGCTCGATGACTTCGCGGCCGCGGTCGCGGATCGAGTCGCTTGGTCGCCGGCTCGGTTCTGCTGGAGAGGGGGTGTCGGGGTAGTGGTATTGGTGGATTGTGGCGTTGCCGTAGGTGCGGTGGCGGTGGGTAGAGTTGGTGGCAAGAGGGGAGGAGGAGGCGAAGCGCGTGCGGGTCTGCGAGGGACGGGCACGGCTGGGTGGTGCTGGCGGGCTGGTGTGTCTGCTCCATGTTGCGGGCTCGCTGTCTAGATTGTCGCGTGGAGGTTGGAGGGTTTCGGGGAATCTGCGTAGTGGATCAAATGTGCGGCGGTATTGGGCGCGCTCGGCTTCGCGGTCGAGCTGTCGGTTTTCGGCTTCTTCGAGCTCTTCCTGGCGGCGGAGGATGGCTTCGTCTAATGCATTCTGGCGACGCGCAGTTTCGCGTGCACGCTGACGAGCAGCGTATTCCGAGTCCTCTCGAGGCGCTGGAGACACGCTTCGAGTGACAGGGGTGTCAAATGCGGAATCAGTACGCTTGTGGCGAAGGCTAGGCAGTCTGCTCAGACCTGGTGACACTCGTGGAGGAGATGCGGAGTATTGTGCCCCTGTGTTGACCGAAAGGCCAGGGCGGTGTAGGCGGCTTTGGTCGGCTTGTGAATCTTCGAAAGACACTTTTCTTGCGGAATGATCGGCGGGACGACGTTCATTATCCCAAGCGCGCGGCATGTTGAGGGATGGTGGCAGGTCGTAGACGGCTGTGCCGTTACGATCGACTTTGACAGAAGGCTCCGAGGGAAGTGTTGGTGGAAAGGAGGCCATGTATGGTGGTGCAGAGTTAGGTGTGACGGGGCGAGGGACAGGCGATGGCCTCTTGCTATTGAAAGCCTCAGAGACAGGCGAGTGTAAGGAAGTGGGCCCGTCGAAGGGATCACGAATGTCGGAGCGTTTGCTGTGACTGGTCTTGTGCTTGTGACTAGGACGACGACCAACGTCACGGTAGATGCGAGTGTGACCGTTGTTTTCGGTAACGATCTCGTTCTTGTTCTTCTTCGAGGAAGAAGTGGTTGTCTCTGGCTTGACTTCGACGAGCCTAGCAGCGGCAGATGTCCTTGTGGCGTTTGCGCAACAAGGTATGCCACTGCTGATAGCAAACTCGCAACGATTGACCCTATCGAAAGCCTTCTGGCTGCCGTCGGGTTGGTAGTATGTCTTTTGTTCGACAATGCACATGGAGGTTGCGATAGGTTGATGTCCTTTATGTAACGATGATATCGATCGATGATGAGTGGAAGGCTGCTCGAGAGAAATATGTAGACCTTAAGGTGTCGAGGGTAGAAGTAGGTCAATGGAGCCTTGCAAGGTAGTCAGGGTCCAGGTGCAGCAGGCAGGCAGCAGAGTGTTGGTTCGACAATGGGTCCGATGATCTGCGGTCAGATGACTCTTGTGCCGTTCCGGGCGGCCTCAGTAACGATTTGCTAACGATGTCGAAAAGCGCTGAGTTTGTGTGGAATAGTGCGCGAGAGTATGTCTTGCTTTGTATCCCTTGAACAATTTATATGCAGTAGTAAATGATAGAGAGAATCGCGGGTAAGGCTGTGAGTGGACGAGGTATCGACGGCAGCGCAGGCGCCGGGTCGCGCTGCAGCCTTATGCCACGGACAGGAATAAGGAGATGGTGAATGGATGAGCTTACCATGATATAATTACCAGCCGCCATCTTCGCCAAAGACAGGCGCAGCGCTTGTAGCATGACGTTAGTCTGGAAAGTCAGGCACTGTAGTGTAGTGAAGGATTGCGGCCTGCATGCTATATGCAACTGCTGCGGTCGATGCAGGGGCCGTGCGTGTCAGTGCGCTGCGAGCGTGAGGACTCAGCTGCTCGCTCGCTCGCGCCATCTGGCCTTGCGAGAGTGTGTGAGTAAGCAGCGCTTTGTAACGAGTACTGTCTATAGCGTCGGTTGTGAAGATGTCCCTCTAGCCGGCGACTGCATTTGGGGTCCGAAACGGTGTTTGCATGTTTCAGACACCCGAGACATTGCATGTCATGTCTTTTTGTAGAAGCATCGATGCAGCATGGATGCATGCTATCCGCGTGGTATTTGCGATCCAGGCCATGATGCTATCACGAGCCTCGCCAGTAGCGCCATCTTTGCGGCACGTTGAGTTGTTCGGTATCCGCCATGATCACAATATTGCTCTCATGTTCGTGCTATGACGGCAGTGAGTGTGGGTGATGATGGGGAATGATTGAGGCGGTGCTGCCTTGCAGCCTTGCTGCGGCCGGCGTGAGGCTTGAGTTAGTGCCATCTGCTACCCGCACACCCAAGGGTACGCTCTCTTTCTCTTGCGGATCTGCATGATTCAGGTTGATTAGCTCGTTCTACGATTGCTTGATCTCATGCGAACATGTTTGATCCCTGGCCTGTGCCCTCTCTCGTACACGCGAGAGACGTGCATGGAGCAGGTTGAGGTGTGGCTCGTCCTGTTTCCAGCTTCGGTAACCGAATACTGCTGCACAATTATGGATATGCGCCGATTTTCTTTGATTAGCTCCACTGCACTCTCGGGAAAACCGCTTGCTACGGACTTTTGGAGCCTGACGTCTTCTGTAGTTTGAGCCAGCAGTGCTATCTCCCGTCTCACGACAGTCTCGCAACAGCACCCACCAAGACGAAAGTATACGATGCGTGAAACCACCACCCAAACAAAACACACACAAGTCACGCGTCGCAATTACATGCATGCTCTCGGCAACTCACAGCCAACGAGGACCCTCCATACGCGAGGGAACCAACATTCCGCCAGCTGCAAGTGGTGCATTAAAACCGAAAGCTGAAGAAGCTGAGGCTGGTGCATGTCATAAGCGAGCCACCACAAGCCACGCCAGCGTCAAAAACAGGAAAGACCAAGCTTATCCAAGGTCTGGATAATTCCGTGATGACCTGTGCTGGGTAACTGTTTTGGCCCCCAAATGTGGCGTCTTTGGGCTGGCAGGTAGAATGAAGCGTGGCGAGTGCTGCCCGGTGGGTGTTTGTTCTTAGGGTGGCGCGAAAAAGGTACGGTATCGTCGCTTGTGAGGAAACACGGGTACCTTGAGCTAAGTCCTTAGGTTGCAGCTGAGTGCGTCTTTGTGCCTGGATCATCGCCTGCGTAGCGCAGGTTACGGTCTCATGTTGGCGAAAGCCGTCGAATGTTCGCGTCTTGATTGTACGTAGTGTTGGATGGAAGGATCGCGTTCAGCAGCGATGTTCATGCAGGGTGTTGTGGATGTTCGGCCTTGCGGCACTTTGGGAAGCATCTTTGCCTGAGGCGCGATGGTTGAGTTACGGCTGGAGTTAGTTCAAGGCTGCCATGATTCTTATGGCCTGAAGGCCGGTCGAGCCTCGATGATTCGGCGTACCCACGACTCGATGGCAGTGGAGTCGTTCCTGGTCGCAGAAAGTCGGGGACATGTATTACTACGCTGCTGAGTGCTCGATCTGCGAAATTGATATCTTCGATTCATTCTTGAAACTCAACACTCATGAAAAGAACAACGCGAAAGGGGTATCCAAAATAATCACCCAGCACTCCGTCGCTCCCGTCGTTATCATCAAGGTCCCCATCAGCGTATGTGCGTCGTGGTCATCGTCATCCCCATAAATGACTGCCTCCAATGAATAAAATCCCCTTTTAGAAATCATTGGTTCGCCATGCACACCGAAGTCAATATCCTACCGTCCGCCTGACCTTCCCGCCAATTGCAACCCGTACATGCTCTTCGCCAAACCGTCCGCATCAACGCCAAGCTCAAAGTCCAGGAGGAAACATAATGCGACTTCCAAGTTGAGCAGCTGCGTGGGACTGACACCTCCTACTTGTGCCACGCGCTGCTGGCTCCATTTGTTGTCTTCCAACGCTTTTGCCGCAATTCTTGTCGCGGCGAGGGAAAGTCGGTGAACGGTCCGGTTCGTAGCTGGCAACACACCTTCCACTATACAGAGGCGGTGGATGTAGTGGGCCGCAGTCAGGTAAACGCCAGGACTGTGAGGACAGTATGTGTGCTGGCGTGCGAGGTATGCGGAGATGGAGAATGGAGGCGGATGCTTGGAGAAGAAGCGGCGGGCGATTGCCGCGTGTTGCACGTGGTGAGGATCTGCGTCGGCGCCGATGTAAGTAGGCAGAGGCACGTTCTCGTTCGCTGGTTTGTTATGCACCGGTGTTGCGGGACGAGAGATTGGAGGCGTAGGCGGCACGTCGGCGGCTGCTTCTGTGAGGGTCTCAAGTGCAACCTGAAGAGTGCGCAAGGCGCCGAGAGCAGAGAGTGTGGTGATATCCCAGACCGGGCTGTCAAGGATCACAGGCTCGTCAGAACGAGTGTCAGAGTGGGGGTTGACGGCGGGCTGGTTGGCGTTGGGATTGGGTGGAGGCGGCGGCGAGGTCAAGTGCCCTCCTTGATTGTCGTGGTTGGAAGCATCTTCCATGCTCCAGATTGGTGGGGAGGAGGCTCGCAGTGAATGTTGTGGTGGCCGCCCATGGAGTTGAAGCGTTCAAGACATCAAGTCCGGAGCGAGCGTACGGTGGTAGCGGCGGGATGTCAATGACTGAGGTGGTATTGCGCGCAAAGGCTGCTTGCGAGATATAAAGGCACACCGACCGGCGGATCACGAGTACCCTTCTTCTTTAGCGCGGTGTATCGAAGTCATGCAGACGCCGTTGCGCGCCCGCCTGAGATCCAACGGAGCGAGGCTTCCGGCAGCAGCAGGCGGCAGACTAGGAAAGCCTCGTACACCCGGAGCGCTCGTGCGGTTGGTTATCTTGCTTGGGCGGGCATGATGTCTCAGATGGTGGACTGATCGCTCGTGCTCGCGCAGCTTTGCTCACTTCAAGAGTTGTCCTTGCGATTGTGCACTCGCATCCATCTGGTGAACGCGACTCGCCATCAGCACGCGTAACCGCAATTTACACGCAATTCCGCCGTGGCATACCCCTGGCAAGCCATAAGCCGCTGTTTCGAGCTCGGTGCGTCTAGGGTTGCCGTTGCCGTGCTGTACTGGCATCCAGTCTTGACCGTCGGACCTGGGCTTGACAAGCCTGTACTGCGAAGTACTCTCGCAGTGGCTCGCTACTAGGTACGGTACAGGCTGGCAGGGTAGATAATATCCGGACACCGGTACAGTACAGCTGTCTCTGCTCGCTTGACAAGCCATCGGCGGGGTTGAGCGCCTCCTGGTGCACCGTCAGGCGAGCTCCTTGCTTTCAGAATCCCACACCCGCAGTCCTCATTAGCCTCTTTCGAATCAGCCACTGTAGAACGATGAGAACCATCTATTGCCATATCGGCCTGGTGTCGGGCGTGTCCTGAAGATGGCAGCAGTCTCTCTTAACATCTCCTCTATCACCTAAAGCCGTCGGATCCTACGCTTAACACCGACATGGCCACTTGCCTTCAAGACTTGTGTGTCAGCCTTGGTATATGCAATGAATAAGCAGCAAAAAGATCAACAAGACACAAAATCATCAGTTAGGGAGCGTGGTAGCCATGAATTGCTCCAACATTTGCTCTCAATCATCTCCTGTACACGAAACACGAGCAATCAAGGAAGTGGTAGTGCCCAGCCATGCCGCCACCACAAGGAACCCCGAATCCCATTGAAGGGCCAGGTAGGCGCCAATGTAATCTGTCTTCGAGCATGATCCTGACACCTCGCAGGCGACTTCACTGTCACCAGGATTGTCCACAATGACACTTATGAAGCTATTGATCCTTCCAAACACGATCTCTCTGGCAGAGCCGTACTCATCAGCGGCGCAAGTAGAGGCATTGGCCGTGCCATCGCAGTCAGCTTTGCAAAAGCAGGAGCATCAACTATCATACTTGGCGCGCGCTCTAGCCTCGATGCCACTGAGACTGCCGTCAAGCAAGCTGCAAAAGACCGTGGACGATCCGCTCCTCACGTCTTGAAGCTCAAGATCGAAGTGACTAATCCGACTTCTGTCTCTGATGCTGCAGCCGAGGTCGAGAAAACTGTTGGCAGACTTGACGTCCTTGTCAACAATGCTGGTGTCATTGACATGACGATGATCAAGGACAGCGATCCTGAGACATGGTGGAATGTTTGGGAGGTGAATGTCAAGGGACCATACCTGATTGCGAGGGCGTTCTTGCCGCTCATGCTCAAGAATGAGGATTCGCTGAAGCAGGTGCTCACAGTAGCAAGGTACGTCAAGCGTAAGTGCTGGTCACTTCAAGTGACTTCACTAATTCCAACACAGTGTTGGCGCCCACCTCACAACTCCGTCCCTCTCGGCCTACCAACCTTCAAAGCTGGCAGTGCTACGCTTCACCGAATTTATTGACAGCGAGTACGGCTCGCAAGGTGTCACCGCCATCTCCATCCACCCTGGCAACATTCTCACCGAGATGGCAACGGATGGGGAGATTCCCGAGGAACTCAAGTTTATCTTCACTGAAACACCAGAGCTGCCTGCAGACACTGTAGTATGGCTGACTTCGCAGAAACGGGAGTGGCTTGGCGGACGATATGTCAATGTTACGTGGGACATGCCGCAATTGGAAGAGAAGAAGGAAGCGATCGTGAAAGGCAACAAGTTGAAGGTGAAGCTTGATGTTGATTTCTGAGTAGATTAGACAGCATTTGCTACAATGAAGCCGCAGATTCGAAACAGGCCACCGATCGAGAACAGCCGTCAATTGCTTTCAATTCTATCACATTCTTGCTTCTGTCCAACCAGTCTATCCTCCAGCATATTTGCAACGCACAAGTGAAGCACTTCAGTAAACCCCCGGGAAGAACGTATACGGCACTTTCCTCCTCACCTCCTCCCACTGCCCCCCGTACCTCTTCTCGCAATACGTATCTAAACTCGGAATCGCCCTCGCGCAAAAATCGCCCGCCAACCAAGCGAACTGCACCGCACCCCAAGTCCACCCGGCACAGACCAGCGAGTACCCGGAACGCCAGAAAGTGTAGCCAGTGTAATTGACGTTCCTGACCACGCCGAACAAACCGTCCGAGTAAGGCTTACCTTTGTTCTCGGGCTTGGCTTTGAACGAGGCGCGTTGCACCTCGCAGTACCATTCGACGAACAGGCCGATGGCGTAGGACACGATGCCGATAGAGAGGGAGGCAGGGGCGGTTTCGAAGAATGATGAGAGAGAGGATTGAGCGGTTGGTTGCTGCGATGTCACGCTCCAGAGGGCGAAGCCAGTGTTGAGGGTGTTGAGAAGGGTGTTGTAGACTGCGATGCCGATGCTGAAGCCCGCTGGCATGATTGTGTCGTTGACGAAGAGTTTCCAGTAGATTTGCTTGAGGGCGCTGCCGGTGGCGAGACCCATTACGAGGGTGTGGTAGGGGCTGAGACCCAGGGTGCCAGTGCTTGATGCTACGGGTGATTGGAGGACTGGAGTGCCGCCGAGGCTCCTGATGAGGTTTGATCCGAGACCGGATTGAATTATGTAGTATTGAAGTGGTAGATCGAGGGCGCGCAGTGCGACGAAGAGGAAGGTGCCGGCTGATGTTGGGCCTTTCTTGCGCGATTCCCAAAACCAGTCTGCTGGTTTGAAGCCGGAGTGAGACGAGGCTTCGCGAGGCACTTCGCTTCCTTCTTTGGCGTTGCTCATCTTGACGATTTACAGTGTGTATAACAGAAAGAAGGAGTTCTGCGATGACCGATTTATGCGAGTTCCAAAGTATTTGTATGATATGAACATTCCAAACGTCATAACAAAGTTGCGACTATAATGTTTCACCGACGGGACGTTGGTTGTGCCGAAAGACAGGGATTCTATGGAAGAACCATACCTTGATGGAACTCCGTCCCAAGATCAATACGGACGACTACTTGCTTCATGTACTAGAATATCATGCTTGATGTTGCGAGTGTGATCCACATTGAGAGCAAGCAAAAGTTCGGGCGAATTTGCCAAAAATGTAGTTTCGCGCAGGGATTTTAACCCTGATCAGTGATGAAATCCTGGGAGATCGGATTTTATCAACCTACCACGGACTCGAACCGTGAACCTTCCGCTACCTTCGTATAGGAGGCGGACGCGCTACCATTGCGCCAGCAAGCTTTCAGGCTTCACTCTGGTGAGATGAGATGGTGCGATTTACCTGCCAATCCAATATGTCAGCTGAGCACAAGAATCCCATGCAAGAAAGAATATTCGGACCCTGAAGTGGACCACTAGAGTGTTCAAGCTCAACCCTCGCAAGGAACCTCGTCACGTTGTCACATTTTTGCGATATGCATTGGCGTAGGACTGTACGACCCAAATTTCGGTCTGCAACATCATCCAAGAAAGGAGCCGCACAGTGGTCTTGTAGGAGGTATGTGTCGTCTAGACAGTCAAGCTGCCACGCAAAGTGGAGCCAGAATGATGCGATTCGTCTCCATCACGCCGCTAGATAAGCAGGCCAACACGAGCGTTCATTCATCGTTGCAATTCGCTTCCGACAGCGCTTACTCTGAGCGTTCAAGACTCCTTTTCTCCTTTTTCATCATACAGCATCCCTCTTTAGCGAGTCTATCATCATGGGCGAAGCTGTCGATCCTCCCGCCATCACGAAATTCGGCAAAGGCAACGTTGAGGCTGCAGGCCCTACGATAGACCTTGTCGCAGAAGAAGATTTACCACCTGCACAATCGCTGAAGACTGATGACGACTGGGTGTATCCATGGCCTACGAATTTTGAGATTCAAGAAAAGCCCATCGACGAAGTTCGACAATTGAGAGTCAGTCTCGCAACACAACGCTCTATCGATAGACTTGATTGACAGATATAGGTAGCCGTGATTGGAGCCGGTATTGCTGGTATTACCGCTGGTGTTCTGCTTCCGAAGAAAGTTCCTGGTATCCAGCTGACGATCTTCGACAAGAATAGCGATGTGGTATGTCCACCCTGACCACTCTTTCAAGTAATACGCTGACATCTACAAGGGAGGTACATGGCTTGAGAATATCTACCCAGGAGTCAGATGCGACATCCCATCGCATTGCTACCAGTCAACGTACTCGCCGAACGTGAATTGGTCCGAAGAATATGCCCAAGGTCAGGAGATCAAGGACTATTGGCAATCTATTGCTAAAAGATTCAACGTTCACTCCTACTGCCGGTTCCAGACGAAAGTCAACTCGGCTCAATGGAACCCTGACAAGGCCAAGTGGAACTTGAACGTCTTCGATATCGTCAGATCGTCTACGGATGATTTCGAGTTTGACTTCGTCATTACTGCAAACGGCCACTTCAACGAGTGGAAGCTGCCAGCTTACCCTGGCATTGAGAGTTACAAGGGCCACCTCCGCCACTCCTCTAATTGGGATCCCAACTTCGATCCGAAAGGCAAACGCATTGCCACCATTGGCAATGGTGCATCCGGCATTCAGGTGACCACAGCTCTGCAAAAGCAAGCAGCGCATGTGGATCACTACGCCAGGAACAAGACATGGATCGCTGGCGCATTCAACCCCAGCGCTAGAGAAAGACAAGAGGCTGCGATGCCGTTCTCTGAGGAGCAGCTCCGCGACTTCCAGGACCCAGAGAAGTACCTGGCATTCCGCAAACACCTTGAAGGCACATTCTTCCGCCGGTTCGAGTCTATCCTCCGCGACTCAGACACCACTCGCAATAGTACCGAAATCTACAAAAGGATCATGCGTGAACGTCTAGGCGATGATGCTGAGCTGTTAGATAAAATGGTCCCCGACTTCCCTCCCTTCTGCCGTCGCCTCACACCTGGACCTGGCTACCTCGAGGCCATCACCAAGGACAATCTCACCTTCATCCAAGACCCCATCGACCACTTCACCGAAGATGGCATTGTAACCAAAGACGGCGTCCATCGCCCCGTCGACGCAGTCATCTGCTCCACCGGCGCAAATGTAGACTTCGCGCCCCCTTTCCCTATAATTTCAGGCGACTACGATCTCTCCAAAGACTGGAAGCCAGACGGCAAATTCGGCTTCCCATACTCCTATCTTGGCCTCTTCACGCCGCACTTCCCCAACTGCGCGTACATCCTAGGTAAGCAAACCTCTTTCCGTTCTCCATGATACCCAGCAGCTAACAACATCCTCCGCAGGCCCCCATCCACCCGGCACATCCGGCACCGTGCCCCACGGCGCCGAAATCCAAACAACCTACATCGCCAAACTGCTGCGCAAAATCTCCACCCAAGGCATCCGCACCGCAACAGTCTCCGCCCGTGCCACAGACGACTTCGTCGCCTACTGCGACGCCTTCTTCCCGCGCACCAACATGAGCCGCAAATGCAGCTCGTGGTACAACGGCGGGCGGCCCGGCGCTCGCATCCACGGCGTCTGGCCCGGCAGCGCTTCGCACTTGACTAGAGTTTTGAGGGAGCCGAAGTGGGAGGACTTTGAGTGGACTTATGAGAAGGGGGAGAATAGGTTTGGGTTTTTGGGGAATGGGTGGACGGCGAAGGAGCAGGATCCCGAGAGCGATTTGACGCCTTGGTTGAGGTTGGAGGGGCAGAATGATCTGAGGGATTTGCATGAGAGGTGGCATGATCTGTAGATTGGTGGTGGAATTATATAGTTGGGTCGGACAGTGGCCTTTTAGTCGCTAGTGTGAACGCGATACTATGACTGCCGTTCAGATCATCGAGCTGTGCGTCGGCTTAGGCGATGAGCTACTGTTGAATCATCGCGCCAGAGCATATGGAAAAGCTACGAAACGCCTTTCGCGCAGAGTTGACACCATTGCCTCATCATTGCGCTTTCTTTCCATCGGCAACTTTGCGTCCTGACATGACAGCATTCAGCCTGCCCAGCATGTCTACGGCCATGAATACAGCTATGCAGCGATCGATTAGCGACAGAAAACTCATCACAACTCGAACAGAGACACGACTTACACAAAGCCAGATAAGGCACATACAACTTCCCCAACTCAATCTTCTGCGAGTTCTGGAATTCGCTCCAGCTTAAATAATCCGCAATGCACGTTGCCGTCGTGACGGCAGTCTGGACGGCGTAGACGAGCAAGTGGACGGGGACCTTGGGATCATCTGCGAACACGAACGTTAGTCAAGTGCCACGTCAGCTTGCTTGTTGCAACTGGAATTTACCTCTGATCAAAGCCCCGATAGCCCAGAACGACAACGGAACGTGGTAGATCAATTCCATGTACATGTACATGTTAAACCACGCGGGCGGCGAGGTGAAGAAGCGGTCGGCGTAAGTCGTGATGTACCATTCTCGCAGCGTGGTGATGAATTCGGGCTTCAAGTTGGCCGGGTAGAGAGGTGCTAAATCAACGCCTTCACGTTCATGTCAGTATCACTTATTCCTCTCCATCATTTTAAGGCGCAGAATGTTATAGGGAGAGATGGAAACCTGTATACTCACAGAAAAGCACAGGGACATGAATGATGAAAAACACCAAATACGCGAGATCGCGCTTGCGCGAGAAAATGCTCCTCGTCGTAGCCATGATATCCTGCGACCCCGTGAAGTATTACTGTGTATTGTTGCTTTCACGCTCGTGATACAGGAGATCCCCAAGGCAAGCGGTTGTGTCGGCAAACAAAGTTGTTTGGATCGTCTTGGGAATGGACAGCCGTTAGCGTCCGGCTGGTTGACGTAAGGCTTCATTGGGCAGATGGGCGGGCACGTACCAACGCCGTGCGAACGAGGCGTAAATCTGCCATATCAAATGGTCGTATTTCGCGCCGGACTTGGGCATGATGTTGCTGCCAAGTTCGATGGATTGATAGTGCAGCAATTCTCTGCCTACAATCATTGGATATGGAATTCCAAGAGCCGATCAGCATCTTGTACATTGCATCTCAGACTGTGGGAGGAGCGAATGCATGTAGGAGGTAGATCATGGAGCATTAAGAGGTGATGGCTTTGGCTTCGTAGTCGATTATGATGAATTATATGCTACCCACGGATCAGAACAACAGCTCATAGTTCTCACGGCCGTTTCCTGTCGAAGTGTCCTGCCTCCTGCCACCTTACGATTACCAGTCAGGCTCTTAGAGAATCAGAATAATCATATGTCCTTGCAATCATTCCAAGTTCTGCTGTCACGGATAAGCTCATTAAGGAAATTCCCTATCCCATTCTACGCTCATACGTCCGCAAGAAAGGCAGTCTTTCTCTTGTTCAAACAACCATGTAGGACATCGTCGTGATGCCCGCAGCAGCATAATTCGAGCACCCAGCGACTGGTCGCTCACGCAGATCGCTGGCAGGAGGTGAGATGAAGAGGGGATCGCCGCTGCAATCTGGCGTTGGAAAGAAACTCAAGTCTTATAAAGACGTCAGCTTGAAGCTCGTGGAAAATGAAGCTGTCCGGTTTTCCTTGTGTCGCTGTAGGCAGGTGAGGCTTACAATCAGCATCCGGATCACTATCCTCTGGGCGAACCAGGAGGGATTGGTTGTAGCCGTACTCCATCAGCTCATACTTCTGAACACATGAGTTTGCAGTTAGGCTTCGAGTACCATTGCTTTTGGGCCAATAGTCAGAGGTCATACCATGCACCCGTCGCTGCCCACAGCCTGAGGGATAACCAAAAGTTCCTGGTCCGAAGGTCTCGCACCAGTGATGGTGCACTTATCTCCCAGCCAGACGGTGAATACGAAAGCTTCCGATGCCACTGTGAGCGAGGCAAGGGCGATCGCCGCCTGGAAGAAATGCATAACTGTGGTTGGATGATGCAATAGAATGTTCGTCAATTGTTCCTTCGGGTCTTCTGACGTGATGGTGTTGCGTGTAAGGGAAAACGACGAGGACCAGCGAGGTGACGTGGGTAAAAGTAGGCGATGGGCCCAATCTCGCGGGACGGCAGGATGCATTCCTTATGACGGCATCTCATCTGTACCATTGAGATCGTGAATCTTGCTGCGCCACTGACATCGGAGCCAGGTTCGCTGTTGGGTGGGAAGACGTGAACGCGTGGTGTGATTTGTCTGGTTCTTGCGATCGCTGTGTTACAAAAGAGGTGTAGTCTTGGCCATTCCACTTGCGCGTTTTTCTTCGACTTGGTAGCACCAGAACTCTGATATTTAGGCCAGACTCGCTTTTGATAACATGCGAGCGTGATGTCTCAGTGACTCTCCCACTGACTTTCCACATCGCGTAGTATATCTGCCTCTCACAATCACTTTCATTCATGCGTGCCACCCTTATGCTTTGACTTGCCTCCTCTTCCTCTCTGGCACGTAGCTCTGAGGATTGCTCTTGTACAAGGCAAACCGTGCGTCAGATTGGTTGTAGCCGTAGTACGAAACATCGACCTCTTCAGGAAAGATGGTGGCAACGTACTCCTTATTCTGCCGGAGCCTCTGGACGACACCCGTCGTTCGCTTGTCTTCAGGCAAGGGAGACGCGATATCCAGAACGTTCTCGGCCATTTCCAGGAGACGATCGTGTCCGAGCTTCATGTTGGCGAAGCTGCCTTCGATACGTGCCATTGCCATTGCTTTTGTGATGGCTCGGAATTCCGGCAATCCTAGGGACGGTTACGTGTCATCGTCACTTGTTAGGTCGATAATCTCAGGCTCTTCAGCCTCAAGGTCGATGATCTCTCGGACTCTTTGTCTGGATGGAGTCGGCGGCAGGGGCTCTGGCGTAGCTGGTACGGTGTTCTCCGCCACTACTTTCCCTTGCAACTTGTTGGTGTCTTTGAGGGCGCTCATCATGTGTTTCGCGAGAAGCCTTGTCTCCTTGAAATATCTTCGGAAAACCTCGTAGTCTTTCACCTCCGTTTCACCACGGATCAGGTATTTGACATCGTCCACGATCTCTCCCCACACCTTTACTGTGCGGCCAGCGAATTTCAGAACAAAGCGTTCTACCCTGTTGCCGTCGCGGAGCCTTCATACCTTTCGTAGCGGATCAGTCAGGAAGGCTGTCATGTGCATCCGCGATAAGTCTCCGGGTTGAATTGCTTTGTTTTCGTGGATGATGTCCTGCTTCACTAGAACAGTCTGCCAGACATCCGAAATCGCCATCGATCGTTCGTTGGGATCGTTGGGCAGCACAGCCGTAATGGTGAGCTCCAGGCTTCGTAGAGTATGGTTCTCGGGGATGCGATCGACGAAGGCGAACAGAAAGTCTTGCACGGCGCAGACAGAAACTGGTTCATTGCCGCAGCAAATGTCGATATTTAAGTCTTTGACTTTGGCAAGTGGTTCCAACACAGGAGAAGTCGCGACGAAGTCCGCTTCGATCCAGTTTGCATGAACAAGAGTTCCATCGACGACCTGCCGAAAACGCAACCTCGCTCTACGTCGATTTTCGCGCCATCCTTCGATTGTGGCTTTGTAGGAATGGGTACTGTCATTCATGGCATCCTGTATCGTAGTCTGGTGTGCCATCTTGGGGCGTTCTGGTGGCTGTGGGTGAAAGACTTTCTTTCAGAAGTCGAAGGGAGAGCTTTACATTGTAGCGCGATGCGCGCAACGCAGCAGTATCTAGGTTGGTGTTGAAAGTGAGTTCATCTCTGCTGAATATGGCGCACATCGCGAAGTTCCATTGGAGCAGGATTAGAAATTCACTGCTATCACTCGGGTGTGGCTCAAGAGGATGTGTCTCGGTGTCTTCGAGCGTAAGATTAGGATAATGTCTCAATGTCTTCATTCAGACATGCCTTCGTCGTGTGCTAGACTCAAAGCAATGCCCGCTGAGACATTGCCGCCAAGAGCCTCGACCTTTGCCAGTAATTCTTCCGCGCGCCGTCTCTCCGATGATGCCTTTTGTCGATTCTTTGCGATAGATACCCTGTCGGCATATTCGTTGCGATAGTTGCTGGGAGGACTGGAGGAATTGCTGTTTTCATTTGAATGTTGAGGACCAGCTCTCGTCAAAGACTTGTAGAGATCCGACAGCCAGAGACCGATCATGCCTCGAAGGCGCACCATAGGCTCGCTCACATCGTATGGAGGACTGAGAAGCAGCTCGTCAAGACGTTCTGCGATGGACGTTGCGTCTGCGATCTCGCGGTTTGTGAGGTCATGGCTAATCGCGGTTCTGTCCGAAAGATCATGCTCAATGGAATGGTCGCTGGAAACGCTATGAGAAGAAGACCGCCGGGCGTGTGAGACTTCGTTCCGCAAGCGCTGGTAACGGGCTTGTACTTCATACACCCAAACATTGAACAGCGCAGGATAGAAGACTTTGGCGTTCACTGTGTGCTGAGTGTGTGGCGTGTAGGGGTACTGTAGTATCAGTCTCTCGTAGTATTCTCTGGCGAGCTTGAAACCCTCGTCTGCGAAGTGATGAGTTGCTCGATTCGTGGCTGGGTCGGTCACTGCATCATGGATGAGACTCGTGTCCTCTTCACTTGCTCGTCTGGCGACCATGGAATCCTTCGATGTATTCTTCTCTCGACGCATCAGAATTTCGGCGCCCATACCCCAGCGGCCGTGTTGACGCACATCGATGCCCAACCCGCCAACCTCGGTGCGCGCCAATAGACCCCAAGCACGAGATGCGCGATCCCAGTCTCCTTTAAGCATACATCGATGCAATATGACTGTGATGTTGTCTAGATGCCTCCGTTTAAGGGAGGTCGACTGATCGCCTTCGTCTGGCGTTGGCACATATAGTGGCGGGTTTACAGCCGCCAGCTCTTCCTGCGAAGAGCGCCTGGGTACATTGGAAGATTTGACAGGAGCATGGGGAAATGGGTATCTCGGCAATGGTTGCTCTCGTGATAAACCAGCCACATGATAGGGGTCAGTCTTATTTACCGAAGGCGCAGAAGCCTGCACACTGTATGGGTTTGCATCATCCGAGTCGGTAGAATGCTCGATTGAAGATGCATCGCTGTCTTCTTCTCTCTTTCTTTTCCTAGCTTGCCGTTTGTGCTCGCGAGTGAGAAAAGCCTGCTGGCCTTTCGTGGGCCGATATACAGGAGCAAAAGTAGACATTCCCGCGGTGTAATGCTGTCAGACACGGTGCTGCAGGCGTGGTGCGGCGAATTAAGCAGCTTGTTAAGGCGTGCGAATTTCTGCTATGGCGCTGGGGCGTTTCAGAAGCTGCGGCGCACGACAGGTGATACGGTACCTGTCGTCAGCACAAGACCTTCACGCTCACGCAGCAGTCTCAGATTTAATTCCATACAACCAGAGCGGACTTCCCGTGACGACAGATCTCACACGCGCGGGCTGGCGATGTCTTGAAGCCAGGCTGCTGGCGGTATGAGATCAGCTGTGCAAAGGGCGCCGAAAATAGGAACAGAATTGCTGGCGCCATGCAAATGTGTCTCAAACGATCAAGGATCGCTCGAAGAATCGGCGCCACCACGCGACATCCAATCACCGACGCCCCTAAGGCAATCCTCGACGGGCCCGAGGCCGCTGGCGGCGATGCCGTCTTGACACTTGCAAGAGTGCACGGGCGGCGTGACAGGCAGGCGGATGGGATAGATAGCACTTGTGGATAGACAGACACATGAGATATGCATGCAACCAACCAAGCTGGGCCGTGACAATTGTGGAGACCAGTGAGGCGAGATGTTCTCAAGAGAAAGACAGCTATACTTTGCCTCACGCTTCACTGCTACGGCAGTCACAGGAGAATGGGCGTGAGCTGGGAGACTAGTGCAAACTGCCATCACTTGCCTTCCCACTTGAGATCATTGCGCACTCGGCCTCTCGCGTGGCTTCTGGCTGAGACACACGCGCACGCCTTAGGCAGATCTTGGTCCTTCGGCACAGCAGGCCGCCAGAGGAGCGCATCCTGACAGGCCCGCCTGCGAGTGACGAGCGAGTGTACGCTAAGGCACACGGCCATCCATCCGACACGCCGGCGCTCGCCAGTCGCAGTAGCAGTCAGCCAGACACACGGCCAGCCAGCCAGACTTGGAGGCAGCCTGCCGACGCCGTGACCTTCATTCACACCAGCCAGGCCGTCCGCCAGTGTGCCTGCTGTTTCTGCTGCTCTCCTCTTCCACATCGCCATTGCCTACCTTGACTGCACTACCTCACCCTCACCCTGCTCGACGCGCCCGCTCCCCCAACTCCCACGTACAGCTGACCGCGTCCACCCGCCATCCATCCATCAACCAATCAACCCTACGCCTATCGCTACAGCCTCGCCCTGCTCTCCGATTACTCCTCTGCTACAGACACCAGTACTACATCTCGCTACATCTCACCCCACCTGTCTCTCGTTTACCACCACCGCGACGAGGACGTACACCGGCTTGCTGGAGGACATGCAATAGCAGGATCACCGCAATCATGGGTCAGGGCGCTTCACAGCCCCTACAAGGCGGCCACAACCAGGCTCAGACGCCCGCTGTTGGCGACAGTAGCACACGGCGTCGCCGACAGTCTTCGTTTGGCGATCTGCTGCGTGGGCGGGAGCCGCGGGCAGAGAACAGCGAAGATGACGGCGGTCTCCTGAGCACACCGAATCGGCGTCGACCACCTATGCGTTCTAATAGCACCAACAGGCTCTCACGCTTATTACATTCTTCCACCTTGCCTTCTTCGAGTGACGCGGGACCGTCACGGCCGTCAGCACTACAGCGATCGCGGACCACATTAAGTAACATGTTCCGAAGAGATGATGTACCAGCTGCCGGAGACAGGCTACCACATTCACGGAGAGATCTTTCCAACCGAGCCTCGTACGCCCATAATTCTTCGGTCAACGATGACGCACCTGAGTACGACCCTCTAGGGCCGGCATCTGTCGATCACACCACAACCGCCATGCTTGAACAGGAGTTGCTTGATTCCGAGCCAGATCCCAACCAACCACCAAGATCAGCAGGCTCACATCGCCTTCCCAATATTCGCTTCAACTCATTACGGCCGGATCGCCCTCTCAGACATATCACTTCTGGGTTCCGAAGAAGGAGATCACCGCCTCCCAGTGCCTTACGACGGCCCGCTGGACCCGAGGACCAGGCCACTATGTTGAGCAGGCTTCTGAGTGTGGCCGCAGCTGCGACTGCTGCTACTTTGATGGGCGACGATCACCAAGCACTCAGTGAAGCCCGAGGTCTGACAGGAGGCACGGGCATCGGAGAAGTTGGCGGCAACGGCGAAGATGGCAGCTTCGATGGGTTTTTACGCGCCCTGCAAAATGGAAGAATCGCGTCAGCACTTCGGCAAGGCGGCGACGGACAAGAGAATGGCGAAGGTGGACAATCTGGGCCGCTAAACTTCTTCCGCATGTTCCGATTCGGGACTCCAGGAGGCAACGGAGCGTCGGACAATCAAGAACGACCAGGCTCGCAGAACGGAGGTCTTGGGGAGCCATCGAGCAATGGGGACAATCGCATGGTTCCCATAATCATAGTAGGCATCCGATCAATCTCCCCAAACTCGAGTTCCGGGGCTGGTGGCGGAGTTGATGACCTGCCACCCTTCATTGATGCTCTCGGTCACTTCCCCTCGCCGCTCCCAGCACATGCACTTGGCGCTCACGGACAGGATAGTATTGACTCGATTCTTCGCCCACCTCAAAATGGGACAAGCTTCCGCCACAGAAGGCGAGCAAGCATGGGTGGTCTTGGTTTGGGTCGTAGCCGAATCAACGACCGATACGATGACCAGCGCGACCATCGTTCGCCCGACAGGCGACGCGAAAGGCCCTGGAGTGTTGCTAGTTCCAGCTCGACTGCCGAGCCCAGACCTCCACCTGCGACTCCCGCGTCTCCCAGTCCAGAGCTCAGTCGAATTTCTAGCAGGAATTCCACGCCATCACATTCTAGGCCTGCATCCTTTGTTGCTAACAGCATCCGGGATTTCGCCTCGGACTCAAGACGTAACAGTGCTCTGCAGCGTGTGGCGGCTAGTCCTCTGGCGAGTCACACCGAGGAAACCGGATCCTTACATTCTACCCGTTCCAGCGATAATCTTCTCTCGCAGCCTCGAGAGCCCGAGCACTATCGTGGACACCGTCGGTCAGATACAGCACCCAACATCCACTATCCTCGCTTCGCCTCTGGGCACCCACGACGCAATGGCGTGGTTGAACCCGACAATATTCCTCCCCTTTCACGTTCATCGTCTGGCAATGGTACGGACGGCCAATCAAATGCCAACACTGAAGACCGCAACAGTGACAGCCGCAGCTGGATCATCTATGTTCTGGGTGGATCGTACCCAGAGAACCACCCCATCCTTACAACACCAAGTTTGTTCACGGAGAACCCCACTTACGAAGACATGATGCTGCTATCCACCCTGCTTGGACCAGCTAAGGCACCTGTTGCGACTGAAGATGATGTGCAGTCTGCCGGCGGCTTATACGAACTCGTGGTGGCAGAGCCGGTCGAGGACAACGACGCCAGTACCACTGCAGCACCCATCATGGCGGTAGTGAATGCTGAGACCAAGGGCGAAAACGACCCCGAAAGAGTCTATCTTGAAGTCGGCCACCGTTGTCTGGTCTGTCTATGCGATTTCGAGGTCAAAGAGACTGCTCGGCGCTTGGCGAAATGTGGTCACTTGTTCCATAAGGAGTGCATTGATCACGTAAGTTTTACGAATACCTTCCCGATTTCACCATTTACTGACTATGATCGCAGTGGCTCACCCAAGGCCGTAACTCTTGCCCGCTTTGCCGCGGACAGGGCGTCAACGAAAAGGAGAAGGCCACTTCGTCAGAGGACGAGCTCGCCGAAGAACCTATATCGCAAGCAGCGCCAGAAGTCGCAGCTATATGAACGAGCACAGAACGCTCGCCTTTCGACTGCTTTTGAAACTTCTCCGCCAGTACCACTTCGACCTTACTAGCGTTATAACTCTTCTTATATTTTCTTCTCGTTACAGATCTACTCGGCGTTCTCAGGCAAGAACGCCCAATGTCTCGGCCTGGGCGGATCATGGGCCAGGTCTTGGTTTTTGTCAATACGGGGTTAGCGAGCCAGGCTGGCATTCATCATCGGGTCGGCAGGGGATGAATTCACGATTTCCATTATTCTTTTTGTTGTTTTTGCGGCTCGGCGGACATAGTGTGCTCTCTCTGTGGCAGTGTCGTGTTCGAGTCGGTGAGTACAGAAGGAGCCCGAGCGCATACGTAAAGATTCAATACGCATGTATGCGACACCATCATTACCTTGCCTTGCATACCATTTCACACAATTCCAACCGATGTTCCATGCGGAGAAGTCAGGGACCAAGCCAGCTGCAGGGCGCTCGGGCCATGTCGATAAGACGATAAGGACGAAGCAAAAGCGAAAAAGCTGGCGCTAGCAATTTCAGGTCGTCGAGATTCGCCGCCCAAGAAGTGCATCTTCGGTCCCTCTCCCTCCCACCGCCCTATACCTCCCACACGGTGTTGACATCCCCAGAGACACCGCAAAGATGAAGACAACATGGAAGGATATCGCGCCGGTGCCGACTTCGCAGGAGTTCCTGGACATCGTCCTGTCGCGCACCCAGCGCCGTCTGCCGACGCAGATTCGTTCTGGTTTCCAGATCACCCGTATCCGCGCCTTCTACATGCGCAAGGTCAAATACACCGCAGAGACCTTCGGCGAGAAGCTGTCTGCCATCCTGGACGGCTTCCCTAGACTGGCGGACATCCACCCCTTCCACAAGGATCTGCTCAACACTCTTTACGACGCCGACCACTTCCGCATTGCCCTCGGCCAGTGCAACACCGCCAAGAGCTTGATCGAGACTGTGGCCAGAGATTACGTACGTCTGATCAAGTATGGTCAGAGTTTGTTCCAGTGCAAGCAGCTCAAGCGTGCTGCGCTTGGTCGTATGGCCACCATCTGCAAGAGGCTGAAGGATCCTCTTCTCTACCTGGACCAGGTCAGGCAGCACTTGGGTCGTCTCCCCTCCATCGACCCCAACACCCGCACACTCCTCATTTGCGGTTACCCCAACGTCGGCAAGTCTTCTTTCCTGAAGAACATCTCCCGTGCCGATGTCGACGTCCAGCCATACGCTTTCACCACCAAGAGTTTGTTCGTCGGCCACTTCGACTACAAGATGCTGCGTTTCCAGGCTATCGACACCCCCGGTATCTTGGACCACCCGCTTGAAGAGATGAACACCATTGAAATGCAGTCCATCACTGCTATTGCGCATTTGAGGAGTGCTATCATGTACTTCATGGATTTGAGTGAGCAGTGCGGTTACAGCGTTTCCGCCCAGATGGCACTTTTCCGCAGCATCAAGCCGCTTTTCGCGAACAAGCTGGTCTTCATCGTTGTCAACAAGATCGATGTTACCAGGCCTGAGGATCTTGACGCGGCCACACAGGCCGAGTTGCACGAGCTGCTCCAATCGGGCAACGTCGAGATGCTCCAGACTTCTTGCGCGACCATGGAGGGTGTGATGAATGTCAGGAACGCTGCTTGTGACCGTCTCCTCGCTGAGAGAAACGCTGCCAAGCTGAAGTCTGGTACCAACGCTTCTGGCGAGGTCACCGGCCGTCTCGGCGATGTTCTCAAGAGAATTCACGTTGCACAGCCGATCGGCGGCGTCACCCGCGAAACATTCATCCCCGAGGGCATCAAGGACCTCAAGAAGTACGACAAGAACGATCCCGAGAGGCGCAAGCTTATGCGCGACATCGAGGAGGAGGAGGGTGGAGCTGGTGTTTTCAACATCAACCTTCGCGACAAGTACCTGTTGGAGAACGACGAGTGGAAGAACGATCGTATCCCCGAGTACTTCGAGGGCAAGAACGTGTACGACTTCATCGATCCCGATATCGACGCCAAGCTCGCCGCTCTCGAGGAGGAGGAGTCAAAACTCGCCGAGGAGGGCTACTACGACGACGAGGATCTGGAGCTGGACGATGCCGAAGAGGCCGACATCAAGTACAAGGCCGACCTCATCCGTGAGAAGCGCCAACTCATCAGAAACGCCAACAAGATGCGCAAGAGCTTGAAGAACAAGGCCATCATTCCCCGAAACAAGAAGAATGTCGACCTCGACACCATGACCGAAGGCCTCGAAGGCGCCGGCTACGACACCACCGCCATCGAAGAGCGCGCCCGCGCCGCCCAGGCCTCCCGCGCGCCCAGACCTCGCAGCCGCGCCGCCACCGAGGACAGCTCCGCCATGGACATCGACGCCACCCCCGAAGAGCGCCTGCGCAGCAAGTCCCGCGTCGCTGCCAGAACCCAGACTTCCAACCGCAACGCTATGGGTATCACCGACGGCAAGTCGCAAGAGCAAGCTGCTAAGCTGGCTAAGCTCGTGCAGCGCCACCGTAACCGCATGGCCAGACAGGGTGATGCCGATCACAGAGAGACGGCTAGTAAGGCCAAGTGGCTGCTTGCTGGCAAGCGTGGCAACGGCACTCACAGAAGCCGTTAAGCGTGTGTTCCGTTCCACCTCTGGTTGTTTTGTTGTTCAATAAAAGAGCTCAGCGATGCATGGCGTTTTCGGGGTTTCAAAAGACTATTGGAGTCTGGCATGAAATGGGCGGGTTCATCTACCATATTGGCACTTTTCGAGACAAAAAAACGAGAGTGCCTGTTTACAAACAACATGTTACGTAGATTGCAATGTAATTTTCTCCTTTGCGTGCACGACAACGTTCCTTCTCCCTCATCTGCACCTTACTTTTAATCATCAGTGATACTTCTTTCGAACGGCGTTCTCGCACATGATTCATTGTAGGTACACGCACCTATATCGTCTGCTTATGAATGATTCATCAGTCCAGTAAGCCGAAGGCAGCTTGAATACGTCTATCATTCATGTCCATCGACACCGACAGATGTCGGTCAGCAGCCCTAACCCTCGTAACACCATCCTTCAGCAATGTGATACATGCATCGAATGACGGAAACACAACAGCGACTGCGCCGTATTGTTGCTCATTACCGTCTAATACTGCCCATCTATGGTTCCACGGTAAGGCAAAGTGCAGCGCCCGCTTGTCAGTCCGCGTACATCTTCCATAAAGTCGCCGATATCAAAAGAATAGCCGCTGACAATCCGACTTCACCCGATAGAGTTGATCTGAAGTACTATGTATGTACTTTTTTCTACCTGACACTTTTCCTCTTTCTTCAAGACAAATGATGATACCATAAGGCACGCCTCAATCCCGACCAAAACCAAATCTACATGCAGGAGCAAGGAGAGCAAACAGAAGAAAAATGACAGTCCCACCAACTCCCTCAAAAGCCACTTTAAAGTCTCACTCACCCACCCTCACTCGCCTCCTAAAAGCCCGCCCTGCTCCTTCGCGAGAAACGACTCTCTTGCAAGCTGCTCTAAGCGAAGAGAAGCCGCTCAAACCGCCTCCGGGAGAGTGCTGTGGGAGTAGTTGTGATCCATGCGTTATGGATCTGTACGCCCAGGAGCTGAAGGTTTGGAAGGAGTGTAAGGGTCTCAGGGACGAGGAGCATGAGAAAGTGGAGGCTGAGCAGCTCGGTGTGAGGGAAGTGGAGTGTAAAGTGCCTGGAGCGTTTGAGTGGTGAGATTGGGGGAGAGATGGTTGTCACGACTCCTTCCGAGGCATTCTTTGGCTCGTTCGCTTGGAGACGATCGCTGCTGGGAAGACTGCACCGGCTGCGCGCACATGGGGGAGAAAGATGCATTACTTCTGGACTCCATGAGAGCATTGGATTTTCGCGAAGAGACTATCGATGAAGTCCCACGGAGAGCAGATGTTCGACCACGGAATCACTTTTCAATCTATCCGACCATGACTAGCTTGTTAGAAAGGCAACGCAGACCTTGCCAGTGTTTCTTGGACGCCGCGGCAAACGCTATCTGGTTCGCTATCTGCCGTCACCCGGGGGGTGTTCACACGTTGTCGAGATGGTTGATCTGGCTGTGCTTAGGACGAACACCGACAACGACAGCGTGGACAAAAGCGGCTGGACCTGAGACCTGACCTTTCGAGACCTGGATTGAAGAAAGACTAAACGCTGGAGAAAAAAAGTGCCACGCAATATTCTATCTCTTCCTACTTTCTATGACATGGCTGAGTCTTCTCTGTGCTGCGTTGAGGGTTGAGCGTCGATTTTGAGGGTAGGAAGTGGCGTGAGATGCCATATGGCTGTATTTGCAACCGTGTGAATAGAGGGAGATCAGGTGATGGACAGCGTTATGGTGGGAAAGGGTATGAAGACGAGTGGATTGGATAGGATCGTTGTAGCGTGGTACTCGCATCGCGACATCAAAAGAATCGATGTTGGCATGGTCGCTTTACAGCATGAAAGACTCGTATTCATGAGCATGAAGCTTGAAAAGGACTGTGCCCGCTTTCTCACTTTATTGTCACTCCCGTGTCTTTGGTTTCCGCCAAGGTATCGTCGCTTAGGGCGTGTAGTCATTACACAAGGGACAGCTGCGATGTAGCAACAACCATTACTGCGAGAACCTCGCTGTTATTAGAAGAAGTACATCTCCGCTAGCGCCCATCTGAGGAAATGCAGGCACAGCAGGGAACAAATTCACTACCCATGTTCCCAACCAGGCGGCATGCATACTCCATGTCCGTTGTGAGCATGAAATTCCAAGGATTATGTGTATACCGATCCGCGGATGGACGGCCGGACCCACTTTAATTCTGGCATGTATGATGCAAGACTTCGGATCGTCAGATGTCATACTCACGCACAACTCTACCAAGAAAAAACGGCGAACCATGTGACAGTTTGGTGATAGCGTCAATCGTATTGAGTCGTGGCCAGTGGCTTAACCCTGGTACCTGGAGTACGGTGAAGTATAACTAGCAATATTTCCCTTCGTTTCCAACCTTCGCCTTTCTTGTTTGGCACTTACCAGCAATAGCATATCAAGATGAGCGAGGAACAGCAGTGGAAAGTACTTGATTTCAAGTGCGCGCTAATCACAGGCGGTGCAGGAGGGATTGGCTTTGCTTTAGCCAAATACTTCCTCTCGAAAGGCAAGCAAGTCATCATCGCTGGCCGCACCGAGTCAAAACTCCAGGATGCTTCGAAGCAGTTGAATGATGCTCCTTATTATGTGCTGGATACCTCTGACATTTACTCGATCGAAAGCTTCGTGCACAAGCTGACGACTGAGCACTCGGACATCGACTGCCTTGTCAATAATGCCGGCGTGCAACGACCCCTGGATGTCAATAAGATGAACTCGGAGGAATTCTTGAAGAAAGCCGATAATGAGCTTACTACAAACATACATGGACCGATGCATTTGACGCTGAACCTGCTACCGCATCTGAAGGCTCACTCAGCCGGCGGTACTGGCGCTGTCATCATGAATGTTTCCTCGGTGCTTGGCATCAACCCATTCAGTATTATTAACCCGGTATGTCTAGAGTCTGCATCGGCTCATACTCCTGCATCTCAAGGGTATAGGCTGACAGATCTGAACAGGTGTACAACGGCACAAAGGCATGGATGCATTTCTGGACCATGAACCTCCGCAGCCAACTTTTAAAGGACAGAACTCACGTCCGAGTGGTGGAGATCGTGCCGCCCAGTGTTGGGACAGACTTGCACCGTGAACGCCAGAATCCCGACGACAACAAGAAAGAGAAGGGCGCTAATGCGCTTACCATCGACGAGTTCATCACTGAAGTCGCAGAGCAGTTGGAGGAAGACAAGGATGTCATTTCTGCTGGCACGGGCAAAGCATTGGTCGATACTTGGTATCATGCTTTTGGAGAGGATTATTTCAAGGCAGAGGCAAAGCTGCCAAAGAATAGGTAAAAGATGTTACGACAGAGTACGGATATACGAATAGATGATACACTTCATTTGCCTGTCCTAGAAGAAGGGTGGAGTCGCTCGTGATGCACTTGCTGGGGCGCATGATAATGTGGCTTGCTGATTACGTCGCGTGCATGCGTGACCAGATTTCTGGTGAATATGATATACTTAAGAATTCGAGGGTTTAGATTCGTAGACTTGTATATCGCCGACCCGCAGTAGTAATACCTCAGTTATACTGTAACCAGCTTGTGTGACCCAGCCAATTCCCGCCCCCACCTCGATCCCGCTCTGAACGCTCTGCAGCTTTGCAAGTGCACCACGACGACAGCACACTACTCTAAACTCCCTTTGCCCTCCCATACGACTGTGTCTCGCGCTCACTGTCGAGTATCTTCAAGAAAACTCGCGCACCGGCCAAGGAAACAATACCCCGTCTGGATTGTCACCGGTGATACCTTGTCCGTCCACCCGCCCGGTCACAGGTTGACACCCACAAGGACTCCCCAAAGCAGTGGCTTAGCAGCACGTCTTGTCAAGAGGTAATACAGGAATCAGACAACATGGCCGCACAGGATGTCGAGGGCGCTGAGAAGCCTGTGCGCGAGCAGCTCAAGAAAGCCTCAATTGGAGGCATGTCTGAAGAGGCACGAGCCGCTGCCAACGAGATAAGGAGCGCAGAAGCACAGTCGGCAGACAATGAACAAGCAACAGTGACAGAAGGAGAAGAGAAGCAGCAGACCACGCAAAATGGCAGCTCAAAGACGGACCAGACAGCCACTACAGACGCGACAGCCAAATCTGGACGTTACCACACTCGCAAGCGGTCACGAGACAGCACAGCTGAAGACGACGATCTCAACGAGCACAAGCGAAAAATCTCAGGCGAAAGGTCACGAGCACAGTCGCCTGCTGTCGAGCCAGCGGTGGTAAATGGCGGTGTGACACTTCACGCCAGTGACCGTGGTGGTACCCCTCCCCCTTCGCATGGCAAGACTGAAGCTGCTGGAGAGACTGTGGTGAGCCCGAAGGTCAAGAGGAGTAAGATTCAAGGAGATTCGGCATCTGCAGAAAAGGAGAGCCAGTCCACCACAGAAGCAACCAAGATCCCGCCTGGAAGTGCTTTCGCCAACACATCTGCGGCCTCGCCATTCGGTTCGCTCACTAGCAATAAACCCCCTACGACATCGGATCAACCTCAGACATCTGCAAGCGCGTTTGCGTCCTCGGGATTTAGCTCCCTCGCAAATTCGGCATCTTCTCCTTTCGCTACAGCAGGTAAAACTAGTGGAGGATTCGGTTCTGGTGGCGGTTTCGGCTCTGGTAGCAAGAGCCCTATCGGTGCTGGTGCAAACGACGAGAATGCAAAGCCTGCCGCCAGCGCTTTCGGAGGCTCTCTTGGACAGCAATCGGCTTTCGGTGCAGCCAAGAGCTCTACCAGTGGTTTCGGATCAGGTGCTTCTGGTTTTGGTAAAATCGGCCAGTCTAGCGGACTTGGTTCAGGGCTCGGAGGCTCTGGCTTCGGTAGCGGTGCTGGAGGTCTTACGAGCTTCGCAAGCGGTAAATCGACACCTCTATCTGGCGCAACTAAGGCAAAGGCAGCATTTGGTGCGCCTGCAGACGATGACGATGAGGGCGACGATGACGGTGACGAGGATGGAACCAAGAGCCCCTTGCCGGCCCCCGAAGATGAAAAGGACGAGAGATTCTACGAGCAGGACGTCGAGACTGGCGAGGAGGACGAGACGACAGCATACTCGTGCCGAGCCAAGCTGTACAACTACTTTACGCTCCCCGACGGCAAGAAGGAGTGGCGTGAACGTGGTCTGGGCGTTTTAAGACTGAACGTCAAGCACGGTGACGGTCAAGAAGACAGCAAGCCTCAGGCCAGGTTCCTTATGCGTGCTGACGGCTCACACCGCGTCGTCCTGAACACACCCATCAAGAAAGAGATCAAGTTCGGCACTCCTAGCGGAGCTGCTCCCACAAATGGTTTCATGTATTTCCTTGGAACATTCGATGGCAGGGATACCCTGGAGATGCTGCAGATAAAGGTAACGCCAATTCCTGACTGATATCCTAGACAGTGATGCTAATTATTGCGATCAGGTCCGACAACAGTTCGCTCTAGAGCTCTACGACAAGATTCTCGAATTGCAGAAGGAGATGTGAACAATGTCCAAAGAGTAGCAGCGACGATGTCTCACAAGCAGCTGTTTCAGCCATTGCATCGTAGAGCGATTGCTTCCATACACTTTTTCATGAAGTGCCTTTCTAGGGACATTGGGTACGGAACATGGTTGTGAAAAGGGCGGACATGCATAGCAGATACCACTTAGAATATACCCTTTCGTCAAGTAGCTTTCGCGTCTGTGGCTCAACATAGAGGTAGTGTGTTAGTTCCCTTCATGGTCGTAAGCATCCCCGTCTAGTAAACCCTCATGTCTTGGCGTCTCTCCAAGAGCGTCAGACAGCGCAACTTCGTCGATGCATGTATCAGTGGACTTTATTGTCTCGACGCACAAGCTCGTCGCAGCTAAGACAACAGCTGGTATATATTTAATTAAGCACAGTGACCAGACAAATATATAAGATGAGGATCTGGAACTACGTATCTCAAGCATTCCTAGCACCACATTCTCTCACCTCACACCCCATCGCCACAACCAGCAACAGCAACTCTCTCGCACAATCGGCAACAATGGCTCACCAAAACGTCACAATATACTTCGGCTACGGCTCCAACCTCTGGCGCCACCAAATGGAACAACGCTGTCCGCAATCAGAATACTTAGGCGTTGCACGCCTGAACAATTACACCTGGCTCATCAACGAACGTGGATACGCAAACATCAAAGAAATCAAACACTCAAAGGCCCAAGACCAGCCGAAACTTCAATCAAACATCGAATCGGCAGTAGTATCAACACCTTACTCCCACCAAGTCTACGGCCTCGTCTACTCCCTCTCGCCCTTGGACGAACGCCGCCTCGACCGCAATGAAGGCGTCCCGTACGCTTACACGAAAGAACTTCTGAAATGCGATTTCTGGCCCGTCCTGGAAGACACCGGACGAGCGAATCTGACTGCTGAACCTGCCAGGTTGAAGTTGCTGGTTTATATCAATCGTGAGCAGGTTGAGCCCAGTGAGCCTAAGAAGGAGTATGTCTATCGCATGAATATGGGCATCAGGGATGCGTTGACGGAGGGCGTGCCGAGAAAGTACGTGGAGGAGGTTATGAGGAAGTTCATCCCTCCTGAGAATGAGGTGGGCGTGGAAGATCTGGCTAGGAAGCAGGCAGTGGAGTTTGAGGACGAGCCGTGAATATGCTGAAGTTGGCGTTTATCTACTGGAATTTTGGATGGTTTAATATCGGATCTGCTTAAAAGCTTATCATTGTGGCTTTCAGTCGATATTGGGACCAGCGAAGGGAATGTTAACAATCATAGTCGTTTGTACAATACAGTGCCTATACCCTAGGCTAATCAGTTGCAAGGCCTGCAACATTTTTCCACGCTATGCAATACACATACAACGAGCCAAAGCTCTTCCAGAACCCTTGTATCCCCTTACCAGCCCTGCTTCCTCATCTGCAACACACGCTTGACGGTGGCCTGGAAGCCCTGCCTGAATCTGTTCCGCCACCTCTGGCTGTGCAGGCGCTTCCTCTTCAAGCCAGGTCGCTCGTGGAACCTCTGCTTGTTGAAATCCTTCTTGACCTGGTTCTTGGCTACTTGGATCTCCATCGACCTGAAAGCTCTTGCGACATCCATGCCTCGCGAGTTGTCCACGTAGACTGTTCGTCCAAGGGTCGGGCCCAACTTCATGGGTGCTGGCTGGGGCGGTGGAGGGGGAGCGCTGCGCGCGCCTCTCGGGTTGAGCGCACTACCGACGTCCTGTCGGGCGGTGCGCCTGCCTTGTCTGAAGTTGGTGAATGAGGACAAGAGGTCGTCCATGCTGCTCCTGGGCTTCTGATCTTCTGTAAGCTGGGCGCGAGCGGGCGAGCTGGTGTTTTGTGCGTAGTTGGAGGCGAAACGAGAGGTGCGTGCTGAAGGGGCGGCCGGAGAGCCCTTCTTCATGTCGAGTGCACCGTCGAGGATGCTGGAGATGTCCTGAGTTGCGGTGGAGGTCTTCGCCTGCTGGGGACGGCTCTGGGCTTCGGATGAGGCGCCGTCGTCCTGGCATTTGCGCATAGAAGTCGCGAATGATCGTGATGCTGAGATCCGCATGGGTTGTGTGCGGCAGTGTGAGAATGCGACCCTTCTGGCGGGCTGCCTGTATGCCGTGGGAGCCAGGAAGGGCATGAGGGAGTGCGAGGAGCGCATCATGGTCTCGCCGGCCTTCATGATGCCCAGTACCGCACGTGACAGAGTCCGGAGAAGAAGAAGAGAGGGTGTGTACAGCAGTGAACTGCGTCAATGGTGCTGCTGCTCTGCTCACACGCACCGGCCCTTCACTTCCTGTGCCTGTCTGGGGTGATTGAGCCTCGGGGGAGATTTTGCGGCGAGCAAGCAATGGCACATGACTCGCGCAGCTCTCGAGCCCGCGTTGCTTGATTGCAACTTTCAAGTGTAGCCACTCGACCGGCGACTCGCTCTCCGACTGCTGAACGAGCTTGTTCTATTGCAAGCGTCTCTGCGCAGCTTTTATTGCGACACGATGGCATTCAACTACCCGCCTCCAGGCGCCTTTGGCGGTCGCCAGCCTAGCTATGGAGCACCGGGCATGGCACCGCCTGGCATGGACGCGCCGTCTGCTGCAGTCCCGCAGTACACCATCCCCCCCGGAGTCAACTTCAACGCACCCGTAATCAGGCTGGGTATGGACCAAAAGGCTGGCACACCTGCATCAGACCGCGACCGCGACCGAGGAGCACGTGATGGAAGAGGCATGGCGGAATCTGCAGGCGGAAACAACAGAAGAGCAGGCCTGGGAGCGGACAGCGGCAGGAACCTCGAGCGCGATCGTGCGCAGATTCGCGAAAACATGCTGGCTATCCAGCCACCTACGAGGGAGGAAGTCGCACGCACGATCTTCGTGGGCGGCTTGGGAGACGATGCGCCTGGGGATGAGGCTATCGAGAACATTCTACGGTGCGCCGGCAAGCTACGTCGCTGGACTAGAGCGAGGGACGCTGACGACAAGAAGTGCAAGTTCGGCTTCGCGGAGTTTGAAGACGTCGATTCACTCGAGGCTGCCAACGAGCTTTTCGGCCAAGGCATTGAAGTGCCTGCCTTCAAGGCTGGCCAGTTGATTCGAGAAGGTGAGAGCAACGAAATCAAACAAATCAAGCTTTTGGTCGTCATCGACGAACAGAGTCAGAAATACATTGAGGAATGGACGAGCAAGCGTAACGAAGACGACGACGCCCGCCAATTCCGTCTCGATGGCTGCAAAGAAGACATGCGCCAGTGTCTCACTTCCCTCACCAACAACGACTCCTTCATGGCCAATGCTGCAGTGAATGGCGACGGCGACGATGCCGCCAATGAAGCCAATGGCAATGGGAAGGAAGGTGAGGATGCTGAGGTCGTCAACATTTCACTTACCCAGCAGACCGAGGATGACCTTGCGGACGTTCCAGAGGATATGCGTGCGACTGTTGCCGCAGAGATTAGAGCCTTCCGCGATCGCTCAAATCGCCGCGACCTCGACAGGTTGAGGCAGGAAGAAGAGATGGAGCAGAAGGAGCGTCAGCGGGCTGCCGGATCACGAATCAGCCGTCTGGCCTCGCCACCAAGGAGCGGCCCAGCTGGATCGACCAACGGTGTTCCGCTCGGCCCTCGTGATCGCACTGCGGGCCCAACTGGCGCACCTTCCGGACCTAGAGGGCATCGCGGCCAGATGCCGTCTGATTACGTTAACGGCGTGACCTTTGTCGGTGCAAACGGTGCGATTAACGGAATCTCATTGAACCGCGAGGACGAAGATGCCGAAGAGAGCGACGAGGAACTCGAAGAACGTCGTCGCAAGAAGCGTGAGGAGGAGCTGGAGAAGCAGTATATCGATCAGGAGCGCAAATGGCTCAACCGCGAGCGCGTCTCTAGCAGTGCTAGGCAACGTGACCGCGAGAACGAGGCAAGGTCTAATGAGCAGAAGGAGAGGCAGAAGGAAGCTATGCTCGATCGTCTGCGCAAGTGGAACGATGATGAGGAGAACCGTCTCGGCCATGAAGAGTACTACGTCGACCGCTCGGCCTGGCTCCGCAAGCGTGCTGCGTACCGCGATAACGAAGCTCGTCGTGACGATGCCGATCGAGTCCAAGAAGTCAAAGAGGCTTCGAGCCAGCAAGCCAGAGACGCCGACGCTCGTGGTCAGGCAGACGCTTTCCTCGACCAGTTGGACAACGACATCGCCACAAGAGCCACAGCCGAGCCAGCTGCAGCTGGTGGTGCGTTCAAGCTCAGTCTCGGAGCAGCAAAGAACAAGGTCTCCGCAGCTGCGTCAGCAGCCGCACCATCTTCCAGGCGTGCTGTCGCCGATCTCGAAGGTCTCCTGGAAGATGAAGAGGACGCTGCTGCTGCTGGCCGCAAGCCTGCCCTCAAACCGCTTTCAGACACATCAACCCTCCCGACCAACGGCGCAGATCTCAGTGACGAGGACCGTGCCGCCGCTCGTCAACAGCTTGCTGCAGAGATTCCATCCGATGCGGACGCTTTGTTCGCTTACAAGGTCCGTTGGGCATCGTTGTCCTCTGATAATATTGAAGGTCAGATTCGACCGATGGTGGAGAAGAAAGTCGTCGAGTATCTGGGTGTACAAGAAGAGCTTCTCGTTCATGCGGTCGTTGATGGTATCAAGAACCGCCGTGCTCCTGAGGAGTTAGTCGGTGAACTTGAGCCTGCTCTCGAGGAGGAAGCGAAGCTCTTGGTCAAGAAAGTTTGGAGATTGGTTGTATTCTTGAGCGAGAGCGAGGGACGGGGCTTGAACTAGGCGTGCTTGCGTGATGTAAGATAAGTACTTCACCAATATTCGATACGTCTGCACAGATCAATCATAGACTAGACTACAAGAGGTGATCACGTATTGAAATCGCCGGTACAATGTTTGTGACTCGAGTGGCCTCAATTGCTGGAGATCGTAGTGTGAACCATTAACACTGCGCTACAACAGCTCACGGAACAACCACCGCAATCTCAGTCCTGTGGCCGCATGAGCAGCAGAACCGCCTAATCGCACCGCTCTTCCCCGTCCTTACTCACACATCTGGCCAAAAGTTCTTCTCAGCCCAGAGCACCTGCCTCCAAACCTCCTCGCACTCTCCCCACTCCCACCCGCCTTCCTCAATCGTCGTTCCAAACTTGTTCACCAGCCCTCCAATCCTCCTCACAAAAGCCTCGAAATCTGCCGAGCTCCAGTTCGGAATGAATACCCTCTGCATGACATCTTTCTCCTTCGCCGAAAGCGCATGGTCCATCTTCGACCAAGCGTGCCTCCAAGAGCGTAGGTAACACTCCTCTGTGGCCCACAGTGCTACGAGCGACACGACGAGAGGACGAGAAGGATGCGCTGCGCCAGCGAACAAGTCCTGGTAGGCGCGAGTCTGAGGCGTGGGGATCGCATCGCAGATGTCTTCTAGCCAGCCTTCGGCTTGGGCCGTGTCCTCGAAGAGCTTCAGTTCCCGCTTAATGTTGACCAGCGCATCGATGAGAAGGTCTGCGACTCTCCACTCGAGGGTGCTGTCGCGCTGGGAGGAGCCGGGGATTGGCAGGCGGGAGAGCATGGTCCCCATGAAGTTGACGTAGCTCATGGCGTAAAGGCGATCTTGCGCTAGCCATTGTTTGAGGTGGGCGGGGGAAAGCTGTGAGGTTGCTGCGGAGGCGAGGAAGGGGTGTTGGGTTGCTTCGAGAAGGCGGAGGGGCTCGAGGCCGATGAGGTGGGAGGTTAGAGAGGGCATCTTTGTTGTTGTTGGTGCTGCCCGGGTGAGGTAGCAATAGCAATGGGTGGTATCTCGTGTACCCGTGTTGGGTAGAAGGTGATATAGGTTACGGAGAGAGACACAGTAAGAAAAGTTGACAGTAGTGAAAGGAGTCCTTACGTTGCTTGTCAGCTGCTCCGCTATGAGGTGACTGATCCGTCGTTTCGTTCTGCGGTACTGAATGCGCCTCCACACGTCGCCGCGCCGGGCAGGAGTTAGTGGTGTTGGAAAGTGGGAACTTGATTGCAGTGAGGCGGCAGAGTTCGCGCTAGAAGTCTGCAAGCCGATCTCGCGTGGGCGCTCGGACTTCATCTCTGTCAGTGACGTTGAGCACGTGCAGGGTATGGTATTGTAAATCAGGAAGTCAGTAAGCCACAGCTGACAGGTATTGCGACTTTGTGCGATTGATCTCGGATATCTGGTGAGCGAAGTGTCAGAAGCGGTAGTCGGGCTCGTGGGTATATCAACCGACGGTCAAAATACAAGGAATTAGCTGGGCCCATCTGCGTACAGACCTGCATTGGTCAAACATCTTCTTGCGAGTTATGTTTACCTGAATCAAGAATAATCCATCGAAGTGTAGAAGCAACGGTTTCTTCGGCTGGCGAGCCTAAGGGTCATATCTGATAGCGTAAATCCTAATGTAACGCTTCCTGCATCAAGACGAATTGTGACCTTGGAGACTTGCATCTTATGAGGAAATTCTTCGCATCACGGCAACCCTGCTCCAGGAGATTGGACTCGTTGTTTCATGACTAGCATTGCAAGGGTGATCTTTGCGCGTCTGAATGATCCTTCGCAGCTCTGAGAGTCACGTTAGCAACATCAGTCGGCCTTTTGCACAGCCATGATAATCGTCAAGGACGCCCGGAAGTAAGTGATACAGAGTGTGGAATGATGTTGAGAGTTTATATTGTAGTTATGCTACGAATATTGATGTCTTCTCTTTGTAACTTGGTACTGGGTATTGATACCAAGACACTTCCACATGATATTGATAGCCGCTGGTGCCGCAATAATGATATGCATCGTATAAGTGTGTCGAGACCATGCCATTGAATTCTGTGGTCTTATCTTGCCGTCTTTAGCTCAACGTGGAAAGTGCATGTGGAAAAGTAGAATTTGGGGCAGAGCATCCAGCGATTTCGATCAGATCAGCTGGATCACCAATGCAGCGTTGCACTTTTCCCTAGCCGTGGCGAACGATGACCCTGACTTTGATGTGATAGAATGACTGGAAACCACATATGAATGAGCGAAGCGCGCTCTTCCGTTTCGTCGTCTCGTAGTGAGGCATGTTTTCATCGAAGTCGGCCAGACCGCCGTCTCCCGTTGTCTTCCGGCACATCCGAGCTCTCACGTCGCGATTGACGTGTGCGTTGTGTCGTGCCGGACCTCATACTGCTAGGCGTTATAGAGCTTCTGCTACGAAGCCTGGATGGTGATATCTGCCTGGGCGCTGGAGCGACGACTCTGACGTCTTTGAGCCACTCCTCTGGTTCGTCTCCCTGAACCTCGTAGCGCTTGCCTTTGTAAGCATAGGTCAGCTTTTGAGGAGTATGGGCGTCTTCAGGTCGGTGGGGATCAAAGCCAGCGTTGCCGTCAATCTCGAGCTCCTTCGGGACTGGAGCAGCACTTTCATCTCTCGGTGGCGTAGGCTCTGTCGTGAGGACGACGGCAGGGATCTGTGGTTTTGCTTTGGGCGGAAGTCGAGGGCTTGACGCCAATGAGGCTGTCCCTGCGATACTTTCTGCGGAGGTACTGCGGTCGTCCTGGATGCTGTCTCTGCGTTTCTTTGAGTCGTTGAAGGGGTGATGTAGCAAGTCGTGGTCGTATCCCACAGGTTGATCTGCCAAGGCGGCGTCCTGCGCCTCGACCGCGTCGGATGCTTTGAAGAAAGACCTCTTTGATGGTACGAGACGGTCTGTTGCGAGCTCTACATCGTGTGAGGGGAAGCCTTGTGGCATAGAGATCATCGTGGCGGTTTCGTCATCCTGTCCGCGTGTCCAAGTAGGTCTCAGTATAGGCGCTCGAGGAAGGGGAAGATCCCACGGGTGCTTTGCAGGACATTCAGGTGCCATGGTCTTCGTAGATCTAGTTCAAATCCGTATTAAAGTGCGGTAGTCACTTCGTGTAAACAATTGTCAACACGCAATTTTCTCCTGAGTGTGTTGCAGGTCCGGCTGAACTGTCACAAGGATGTAAGCGTGAATGCGATGATGTCAAATACGTCAAGTATTGACAAAGATGTCACTGGAGAGTGAAATGAAGTTGATGCAAATGCTGATTAGTTGGCACGAAATGTCGCACGCGTCCAGGATGTGGGTGGTGACGACAATTTCGAGGTTGCGGAGGAAAGAGGAAAGAAGTCGGAGCACCGCCAGGATGAGCCACAGGACGTGCAAGGCTGTACTTATATTGATGCCTGACGTATGTAGGATCGATGCTGGCTTGTTGAGTGTAAGATCATAGGACAAAGGAGATGTTGGCTTGGTGCTGGGCAGGTACACAGCGCCACGTGAGAAGTTTCACGGAGTCTCAGTGCCGCGAATCATGGCCCACTTGCATGACACCTTAATGCAACCAAATATGATATGTGCTCTACAAACTCTCCAACAAGTCGGAATACATGTCTCATGAACATTGAACAATGAACAATATATGACGCTGATTCACGTTCATCGGTTGCCCCAATGTCGCATTGTCATTGCATAAAAAAGTTGAGGTCACCGCTTTGCTATTGCTATTATCGACCTCCTTGCCCATATTGGTATTTATGATGACAACATCTACATGAAGAATCTCCTATGACTCTGATAGCAAGTCGCGGGTTCGCCGTGTCCACGCAATGCGACGATTTCGTATGCTCGACCTGGCCAGCAAGCCACAATCTAAGCCGAAAACTCTATTGGAATCAATTCTTCAAACAAGCAACAATTGCGTATACAATTTCCGATCAATAAAATGACTGAAAAAGCTTCGAAAGTCCATACGCGCCGCGAAAGCCGCTGTGTTCCACTTGCTCGTGCCAGCAAACACGGTATCAGCAAGATCAAAGTTCGGCGCACAAGACTCCGGAGGCCTTACGGACGGACTCAGAGGCACGGCGTGCCACGCACGACAAATGAAGCACACAGAAAGCTTCATCTGGCTCGTTTCATCAACATGAAGAATTCAACGCCTGACGGAACATGAGCAGGTTACCTGAAACACAACGGAAAGGTCGTCTTCATATCCCAAGGCGAGGTTTACTCCATCACATCGATGAGCAAGAAGTCATGGATCATACGTGAGCATTGAGCAATTGCACTTGATGAATCAAAATTAGGCTCTTGTGGGCCTTGCGGAGCCTGAGAACTCATTATGCCAATTCGTCGGGCCAACAGCGAGGACTTCATGCGAAGAAGTTTGTAGGCTTCGCCACACTTTTACTAAGCAATTTATCCAAGTGGTTTTGAGGACACCAGTCGCGGCTCACGATGCAACAGCTAAGATGCGGGTATAATTTACCTTTTCAAGGTTTGTGGGCATCAAATGCATGCACTGAAGCTCAAGCGCAAAGCTGGTGTACACTCTGGCGAGTGTGCACTTTGCAGGTCCAGACTTTGATTCTCACCACGCATAGTATGACATATAGAAATCCTCTGGAACGCAGGGAAGCGGTGGTAATCTGTCGGCTCGATATTGCTGAAGTGTTCTGCGTTTACTAGGAAGATATAGCAGCGCATGTCGTGGCCGTGGAAGATTTCATCGATCTCTGCGAGTCTTAGGCTTCTAATTGACGTATCTTCTCTCTGTGGTTTGGAGGAGTTTGTGATGCGGAACGTTCTCTAGGGCTTCGTATCTTCTAGGTTGTATAGCATTAAAGTCTCGTAGAGTGAGTCTTTCGTTGTGCTCAAGAGGTGGTTAGGAACAACTACGAGGATTGGTTTGGTGTCTAGCATACCACGTCTCGTGGGTATGTGATCTATGGACAGAATGGCATTGAGCTTCGGATGGGACTTTCCCATGCCCATGCTGTCTGTATGCAAACTCCGTGAGTTAAGAGCCATGCATTACGCGATTGCTTCGCAGTGTGGCGATGTGCGCGAGAATTGCGGTGTACTTCCGCATCCTGCCCACGATTATACGGACTTCCTGCGGAGGGTCAATGATGTGTGGTTCCCTAAGACTTGGCTCTGGATTGACTGGTTTCAATGGAACGAGCCTTATTCTCAGCAGGAACATCGTCTGCGAAAAGTGGTTTTCGAAAGCGCGGAGATTGTTGACATGATCCAGGTCGTTCCAGCAGCTGGTCCAGTCCATTTTTCGAGTAAGTCAAAGGCAAACCTCTGAAGTCGGGCCCGGAATGAGTAATGTGAGATGTCAGCGAGAGCTTGTTCCTCTAAGGATAACGTGCGTGCCTCCTTCTTGGGTGCTCGCTTCTCCCGCAACTGCGCATGCTATAGATTTATATTTCCTTTGGAGACATGCGCTGAACGGCGAGGCAAATATCTGAATGAGCAGAGGTGACCATAATCTAGTCTGCTATTTGTCGTTAATGAATTGCTTAAGGAGCTTCCATGGGGTGAAGCTAGCGTTAAGGTGTATTGAGCGTCCAGCCTGAGGTCGATGTGCCTCAAAAATGGAAGAGACGTCTATGACTCTTGTTCAAGATCTTAAAAGAAAATATTCCAAGATATCTATAATGCCAACCAAAGAGATTGTCGTCATGAATACTTGCCACGAGCATCTTGTTTAGCTACTGAAGTAAGTACAACGCTGGTGCAATCGCACCGCGATTTAATCGTAGTATTAGGACCGGGAGGGTTGTTCGTCTCGCGAGTATTCGTCTAGCCAAGATATATGCACAATGGCAATAATCGGATAAGTGTAATGAATTTTCTGTTGATACCCAAGTGAGGTTCGACTTCAATCACGGCGAAAATTGTCAAAGCTCTGTGAAAGCCGCACCATCTCCACCTCGGCATCCACTCCTGAAACTGGGCGCGTCTCCTATATTTCCAGCCACCCAATCCCCATGCACCCACGATACCATTGCATGATGTCTTACACTCATGCCGTCATATAGCTGGATTTTGTTTACAGTGCATACTCGAAATTGCTAAAGTTTTACATACGCTGATCGCGTTGCAGTTGAAGAGCTACTGCTTTCTCCACATCAATCGACATGGCGAACAACACTGAACCGCAGCACTTTGCGAATAAGGAGGTGGAGGTGCCCGAATGGGAGCACACGCAAGATCCCAGCAATGATATCGCGACTCGGTCACCAGGATTAACACTCAAGGACAAGTTCGACTCTAGGATGCCGCCTCACAAGAAATACCTGGGCATGAAGCGGAACGTCTTCTTGCTGGTGCTCCTTGCCACATTTCTCGCACTTCTGGCACTGATCATCGGTCTCGCTGTGGGACTGACCCACAATTCAAAGTACATAGTAACATAGAGAATGTATATTTTATGGCATGACACTAATACTGGCACTAGATCATCAGCAAACCTCCCATTGCCCTCGAATTCCCAGACTTTTACTGGCGACCTCACATACTACCAACCAGGGCTTGGCGCATGTGGCGAAACCAGCAGCGACTCTGAAAACATCGTTGCTGTCTCACATATCCTTTTCGATGCGGCTGGAAGCTCGAGCTCCAAAGGCGGCAACTCGAACGCCAACCCTTTGTGCGGGCTGATGCTGCGAGCAGAACGATACGATGAGGCGCGTGGCGAACGAAGGAGTATCGATCTGAAGGTTGTGGACCGATGTACAGGATGCCAGCCTGATGACATCGACGTAAGTCCTTCGGCCTTTGACAAGGTCGCTTCGCGCGATCAGGGGAGGGTGAAGGTCACTTGGGCTTGGTTATGAGTGGAATGGAATATTAAGGTATGGGTGAAACGACCATTGTTTGTGGATCTGCATTGCGAGATATTCACGGCATGTCCCATTGTACGATGTCTGAATCAGAACAGCAATGTTCTCACTACGCAGACCTGGCGAATGTGCGATGGTACTGAGTAAACGCTTCCTGAAAGGCGAACTCCCGCCGGAGGAATTGTGGCGGCTTCCACATCAGAGTTCTAGCTTGCGACACTGTGCCGGTAAATCAGGTACGCCGTCCAGTGACCTGACGTCTCGCAACCCATGCAACAACAGTTACGGTAAGCATGAGGCCTTGGTGACACAGAGGTGTCACGTGGCTCTGTGAATTCAGGTCCCGACGCGTGAAAAAGTTGATTGCTCCTTCCACAAACACTTCGATAAAGCGGTGCACGAGGACTTCCCTCGCAGCCACTCTCATCTCGCGACTGCGCCTTGTGCCAGCTCCACTTGCAACTCGACCGTGCCACTTATTGCGCCTGCCACTTTGCATCGACGACACTTTCAAGAACCCCGACACCACACGCCGCAACAATCACCCTGAGCGCTCAGCAACCATTGTTTCATCCTGATTCTCGCTGGAGACCCTTCCCACACTTGCTGCGCGACTACCGCGAAAAGCGCCCCGATCCGGGAAGCACACAGATCACCACAGCAGCATCTTCATTCGTGCCACCAGACCCGTGCACTGCTTCGGCATCTCCTCCTTAGACCATCCTGAATAACCTTTGCATCCAGTCATGGGCTTCTACCACAATTTGAACAAAGAGAAAAGTTACCACAGATCGATCTTCTTGGCCGCTACAATCGGCCTTGCCGGACTTTGCAGTGTCTACCCGCTAGGATGTTTCAAGAAATTCAGCGGAAGAGAGAAGGCAAAGCTGAGCCAAGAACTGGCAGAGCTGGACCGTCGGCAGAAAGAGGACATCGAGTGGGAGCGGAAACATCACCCGAGGCGTCCGAAGCACCGATCAGATTCACCACCCCAATCTTCACCACGCCCCCGTCACGAGCGCCGCCACTCCTCTTCGAGGCCGACACGCCACCATCATCATCGCGAGTCGCGGAGCCATCGCCATCCCGAGGACGAACGCTAGGAACTGGACGATCGCGTGATCGGAGATCCGCGAATCCCTCGCAGGACTCACACGTACGATCGGATCTTGGACAGGGAAAGGTACGAGCGGCATGGTGGGAATCCTCCACCGAGGAAGTACCACTACAGCTCGTAGGAGGGCATCTTGGGACCAATGCCGTAAGTTCGGAGGAAAGTTCATCACAAGACCATTCTCGCAAATCATCAATGCCCATGCAACAGCAACATGGCATTTCAAATAATGACTCGTCGGCCCTCGAAGCGATGGAGCAAGACGCATCGAAAACCTATGAAGGCTCAGCTCTTGACAACCAGGCAACAGCAATTTTCAACACACACTCGTTTGGAGCTAATGCAGAGACACCAAGTTCAAGTTCTTCTGCGCAAAGCTCCGCAGCTTCGAGTTTTGCTTACCAGCTTCGTCGCCGAGTTGACGTGCGACTATTGCCCAAGCGATTCAAACCAGCTCAGCACATCAAGCGTAAGACCGAGGAAAAACACAAATTTTCTCTTCCCTTACGCTCGCCAACGTATGGAGTACCCAAGGTTGTCGAAGACAGTCGTGATGGACCCGTCCCAACGCAGCTGGACGACAGTACCTACAACTCTATACAAGCTTTCATTGAAAGGTCGTCTAAAATTGCTGTGACATCGTTGAAGCTGCCGCCACCTAAGCAATCACAGAAATCTCCTTCCAATGCCTCGAGTGAGCATATTATGGATTCCACGAGTAAGAAGGGAGCGCCTTCGTCAGGACCGGCGAAGTCCAAGCGCATTGGACAAAGGCGACCCGGCATCCTTCGCTCATCACCTTCGCGAGACATCACGGAGCGAGGCTCCACTAAACTCCGACCTAGATCCACACCACGCTTGACCACCCCGAGTCGAGAGTCTCCTACTTCTATTCGCTCACGCCAAGCTGGAAGTCACAAACAACAGTCTGGATCTTCGAGTCTCGCATCCCCCCTGAGTCTACCAGTCGAATCAATAGTGTCGACACCAGGCTCGAATGAGACAGGCAGGTCAGAGACCAACCCTTTCCAGACTGATGAGAACTATTTTTCTACGCTTAGGTCAAAGATGACAGATCGTAAAGGATTTACGCCGACTCTCTCCCCTGCACAATCAGAATGGCCCTTGCCAAGTGCGATTGAATCACCTAATTCACTACAATCTGAACCTCAGCAGGAAACCTGGCCAGACATGAGCAATGATGCGATTGACAAACGACGGAAGCGTGGAAGCATATTCAGTGTTTTCGGTCTACCTGTACCAGGCAAAGTAGCAACTCCTGTCCTCTCCGACAACGCGACCGAAGGACCTCAAGGTTGTTCTATGGTTCCAGCTTCGGCTACGTGGCCCAAAGGATCTGTCGACAACGCAAAGGCGCAGCGGAGAAGAACGTCGGAGGATCCCAGACTTCCAAGTTACTTCGCACGCCGAAGGAGGACTCACACTAGCTCAGATATCTCTCCCTCTCCAGTCCTGTCGCCAGACAATGCGAGTATCGCCAATTCGAACGATCTAATCAGCCCAAGCGGAAATGACATCCGAGAAGATGGCGATGAGATTGGACCGTTGTCGTTCTTTACTCCATTGCCGCCACTGCGTGAAGATTACGACAGATCACGACACGTATCGATTGAGATTCCAGGTACTCCTGGAGTACATCATCATCCACTGGATACTCCCAGTCCATCGCCGATGATAGAAATGATCAAGTCCCCTGGTGTTACTGTCACCGCACCTGCAACAAATCAGAATGAGCCACTCCCTGCTTCAGACTCAATCACTCGCAAGCTCTCCCTGCAAATTGCTCCACCAGTCAACCTGCTACAAGCAACAGACATGCCACCCGAGGTCTCCGCGATCCGCAAACGGTCCAGCATCATCCACGACATCGCATCAGAACTAAGCGGTAGTCCCAACCGTCGCAAATCATCTTCGCGTGGCGACCGCCCACTTCGCCGGCTGCAAAGACGTCGCTCAGCCATCGCACCGATCAAGCGGCAAGGAACCATCACCAGTATCGCCAGCGAGACCATCGGTCCCATCAAACGCTCCATGACAACCTTTAAAAAACCCCAGCAAGACGTCCTTCTCCCCAAGGACCCAAAAGAATAGGATCTCACCGTCACAGCCTTCAGCCAAACACCCTTTGCAAGCCGCTACTATGACGAGAAACGCAGCGAGCAAGCCAACATGCGCGCTCTCATCAGCAAAGCTCTCGCGGAAGACGACTCTGGCGGCGAAGACGAAGACGCGCTGATGGAAATGCACGTACCCGATCACTTACCTGGCAGTCCTCTCTGCCCGCTAGACCCGAAACACAAATCTGGAGGCAAGAGTTTGTGTCCTCTGCACGGGAGCCGGAAGACTATGCAGGAGCTTGCGCAGAGGAGGAAAGCTAGGATGCCAGGACATAAAGCGAGTGTGACTGGGCAGCCGGTCAAGAGGGAGCCGGAAATTGTGTTTGATAGCGGAGATGGGGTTAAGAGGTTTTGAGGGGACTACTGTCACTGTTTCTGTTTTTTGTCTTGTTCTGTTTTCCTGAGGCTGGGCGGTTGGATTGGATGTGAGACTCTGGATCCCGAGCGTGGGAGCGACGACGCCCGTTTCTTACCTTCGATGGTTCCTGCCTCTTGCGATAGCAGTATCAAATCAATATCACAATAAAAGAGGCAAAACCTCTTATGCCGAACCACCCAAGTCATTCCACAATCAGCAATAATCATCAAATCGGGCCATCAAATCATGCAGGAGCAGCAGCTAGTAACAATGAGCTCACTTCGTGTACTGCTTGCAATCAGCTGAAGCTACTATACATTGCGTTGGTGACCTTCGACGATCGTATGTTGTGGAGCTCTCCAGCATCAAACATCATGGCGATCAGAGCCCGTCTGACATCGAAGATCGAGCCTCACTGTACCGTTCGATGAGCAGGAGTATTTTAGCCAAGAGCTTTGCTTGGAGTCGTGCAGATCTAAGAGCGTCGTCGAGGGCCATGATGATAGGTCGTGAGCTATACTTCCTAGCTCTCAGCGTGGGAGGAAGGCTACCGCAGAAATGATCCGACCATTTCGACGCACGAGTATCATCATAATTACGTTCTGCGACATTTGTGAAGACATGCACCAATGCGTTTGTCCCAATCGCGCGACCCTCCAGTCGGGTTTATGGCCTGGTCTGGCCACGATTGGCTGGCAAGGATGACGAGACGTTGCATCCGGACAGCACACAAGCGTGTGCGATCGAGCTCACGCGAGCGTTCTCGCTAGAGGAACGCATGGCGTCAAAGAAGCACGTTGGGCGGCGGAGCTAAGGCAGCAGTAAGGGCTTGCTTGCCTGTTTGTATGTGCTGCGTGCTATGGTTCGTGTTGTAACGGCGAAAGAGGTAGATGCATAATCTTCATGCGAGTGGAGGAGTGTGACTAGGGTGTGACGAGTGTGCAGGTCTGGTTGCTGTTATTGTTGCCATAAGTTTGATCTGGTTGGTTGCATTGTTTTTGTGCTGTAGTAGTCATGGGTGCTGTCACGGCGTTATCAGCTGGATGCTGTGACTGCACGTGATAAGCCGCACAATACCTATAGGTTGTCCCCTGTGTCACAGTGCATTGAATGCTACGTCCGACTTCCGTTCGCCCACCACCCTCGGTTTTCGACGTTCGCAACAACGATCGACATATCTGGACCTGGCCGAGACCGTGGAAATCACGTTTCATCAGCACCTTCTCGTGACGTCGAACAGGTTCGCATACCAGAAAAGGGTCCATGGAATAGCAGTATCGAGAATGATATTCTGTCGATCGCCGATACTATAGGTGCTTGCGTCCGAAGTTGACATGTGCAAAAGAGGCACTGTCAGCCAAGCCTCATCTAATTCGTGGGCAAGTGCATTTAGTGTCATGCATATCCGCGCAAAGCGCAGCTTATTACGGCAAAAGCTAAAGAGGTACCGCCTGGCAATCTTGTCACGCGTCGCAGGAGGCGTGGCTGTCCTATAGCAGGCACCGAGCGATAGCTCGGCCGCAGACGTGCAGCCTGGCGGGGCATATCATTGCTTCTTCGAATGACGTCCGGCGAGCTCAGCCACGAGTGGGAGACGTGTTGTGATTATAATACTCCTCTGATACCGGAGGCGAACTCCAGTGGTTTGACTTTGTATGCCTGAACCAAAGTTACACGTGTGTGGGTGGGAGGAACGGGCCTTTGGACCCCATTGATGTTTGAGGCGAAACGCGAGCGGGGATCGGCCAAATGCCCGGTGCGATTTCTCTGTTCCTTTGCTCGGCAAAGATGGACGTGGTTTGAAGCAGCGCTAAGGCGAACAGATGGAGCTGCCCGCTTGGAGATGCGCAGCGCGAGCGCAAAGAAGGGCTAGAAAGTATGTACTCGAGGCTCGCTTAGCGGCACAGATGAGATAATGTGTCGCTCCAGTACCGTGCGGTTGGGGGGGCCATCGCACCGTGATCGGTATCGCGTCCTGACATGTCTCGCTGAGCCTGCGTGTCTGGGCAGATCAGGCAGATCGGTGTTGGAGGCGCTGCGGCCGTCTCCGCGTACGGCCGGCCTGCCTCCTACATCGCTTGACAGCTCGCGCACGCAAGCGCATGACTGTCGCTGTTCGCCGAGACCACTCTGGCAAGCAGCTCAGCATGCGCGCGCGGGATGGCGGTGGTGCATGTGCACGATGGGCCGATGGCGGGCGGCATCGCGATTCATGCGGTGCTGGGCGAGCGGTGGCGTGTGAAGAGAGGCACGAGAGGCCAGGCGGTGGTGTGGGAGGCACGGGCGGGTGGCGTGGGCGCTGCGTCGATTCGCTGCAAGGTCAGCGTGGCATGCCGTCGCCCATCCCCATCGTCGGCCCCAGACTCACGGACTCGCAACGCTTTTGCCCGCAGACTAAACCTTGCGGCGCCATCCTTCCACCTCGCAAGCGATGCGTTATCGTCTGTGCAGCCAGGCCCTGGAGTGCTTTGGCCGCCCTTGTCACGCCCACGGCTACTGCCTGCTGCAAGCACTCACTCGCGCCTGCTGCTGCCATGAGCGAGCTGTCTCACCAAAACCCGTGCAGCGCCCACTCGCTTGTCTCGTCTGTACCACGATCCCTCTCCATCTGTCGCCCACCGTGCTATTTCGTCTGCCCACCACCCTTACTTCCACCCTCCTTCTCTGATCCTTCTGTGCCTGCCGTTGTGGCGTTGTCTTCTTCACCATCCGCAGCCATGCTTGGCCAGTGAACGTCTAGACCGCCGGCACACGAGCAGCAGCCACCAGACGCATTCTTATATCATTTGCGACACACCACCACTGCCTCTTGCACGCTCCTCTCTGGCCCCCGATCGGCTACCGACACACGCCATCGTGTAGCCCCGGTGCTACAACCTTCCCCCGTCTACATTAGCGATCTCGACCTCTGCAGCAGGACCCATCTTTTCTTCCCCACGACCTTCGCGCCCGCGAAGCAGGAGTCGACATGGTGTCGCACGTGCTCCGCCAACGTGCAGAGTACGCGAACATGAGGAATGCTTACGAGAGTGACCGTTCGTACATGTCCTCCAACGCCAGTAGCGACGACTCCTATCGTCAGCGCACCTCCGGCAGCGACCGCTCATACCGGACCGCATCGACCACCTACTCGGACGAGACCCCGGTCAAAAGGCCTAGTATCAGACAGCACGAGACGTGTCATGGCCGGATAGAGAGGCCACCGGTGCGATTCTTCCCTGAGAAGGAACAGCTTGAGAGCCCCAAGACGTCGGTAGAGACATATGCATCTACAGTACCAAGTGAGGAGGGTCTCGTGGACGAGCTGCGCGAGTTTGAATTGCCAGAGTACACAGCAGAACAGTATGACACTGCCGTTCCTGCGACCCCTTCAGACTTCTCGGAGCTTTTCCCATCACATCGACGCCTTACCATTCGACATGATGACTCTACTCTTGATGGAAATATGAACCTGCGAATAGACACGGAAGTACACGCGGGTGGACGACGATGCGACATGACCTTGTTCCACCTTCGCATGCACGACCTGAAAGAGCGTCAGTTCTCGTTGCGAAGATACTGCAGAGATTCTGGTCGTGAGGTCTGTCACTCTGTCTTAAAGACTCCGAAGCCTGTCGCCGAGAAACGACCAACTATGCAACGTTCTCTTAGCAACACATTGCACAGTATGCTTTCGAAATCCAACTCCAAAGTGCCGACACTGTCAACGCTCAAGAGAAATGACTCCGGCTACGGATCGATACACTCTGTTGACGTTGATGACGACGAATCTTTGCCCGTGGCAGAAGAACCAAAGAGCCAGCAGCAGATGACCCACACGATGAAGTTGGAATTCTCCAACTATGCGCAGCTCGACGTCACCCGCGTCGGTGCAAAAGCAGGCAAGCGTTATGAGTTCGATTACTGGGGTGTGAATTACGCGTGGAAACGTATTGTTCAAAGGAAGCATGACGCTCTAGAGACCTCCTTCCATCTCGTCCGTGTTGGCAGTGAACAGGTCCTTGCTTACATCATGCCGATTGCTCTCTCACGCTCTGAAGCGCACGAAGAGCAATCCAAGGGTGGATGGATTGTGCCCTGTTCAATGTGGATCGCCGACGAAAAGATCGTGGACAGCCAAAAGGACGTGTCAGAGTAAGTTTGGCGCTTCCTCTGTTGATACTCGCAATGACAATTCACTAACACATACGCAGCGTAATCGTCTCCGCCGGCCTGATGGCTCTCGTCGACAACACTATTCGCGATCGATTTCACGCGAAGCAGGAGAAACCTTCCATGTTGCCCAAGGTCGAGTATGTCGGACCAAAGCGCTTCATCAACGAGATGTTTCGCCCTCACCGCCCTCCAAGCTACAACAGTCGGCCCTCCACCAGCCATGGCTATCCCACCAGCTCTCGTGCGAGTAGCTATGTCTCATGAAGCATCCCGTTGAGAAAGTGGCGAAACCTGTCAGTGGCCACGCGTCGGTCGTGCTTTCGGGTCGTACTTCCTGTCGTGTGATCTTGTGTCAGCATGATGTGGCGTGAGCTGCGGCAACAGCTGCGCCCCCTTTAACACGTCAACCTTATCCATCCTACCGACACGACACGACATGCACGCCATGTCATATCATGTCATCGCCGGACGAACAGTAACGGCCTCACCTCTATTCCTCTCCGAAACATTTTCATTTCTTACTCTCTCAACGACTTTCGACCTCGACAGTTTCGGGTCGCGTACAACCCATTGCATTACATGCACAGCTTCTTGGGAATCTTGTATTGTTATCTGCCCACGTGGCTTTTTCGGCTGGCTTGATGCTTTGCGGGATGGTATGTTCTGTGTGCGAGTTTTGGGGAGGAAGTTTGGCTTGTGCGATAGCATTGCAGAAATGTCGGGAGGGTGCGATTGGACCTTTACCTAGACTGACCGACGAAAGAGTGAGATGCTTGCTCGCCTATGCATACATGAATGAATACTATGATGTTATATTACTGGCATACTTTCCTCTCTCATTCCTGTGTCGATGTGCTTTTGTCTATCTACCTTGCCCAATAGCAGTGTCTGCAGCATGTTTTACTGTGCATGCAGAGTGTGTGTAGATCGACTGTAGTCCCCTGGTTTCAATGAGCTTTGGAGGCATCGCGCCTTCCAAGCTTTAGCATGGAGAGACACGGCTGCCTTGACTTGATGTGCTCTCGACAGATCATGTATTTGCAAGCACATACACGGAGTCTCCTTCTCTTGCTATCTATTTTAGAGTTCATTCATACCAATGGTTGGTGATAACACTTTACGTTGCTGGAGGACACACCGTGAGCTCGACTCCATACTTCCGAAGCTCCAGCGCTTTCTCGACCTGCGCCTTGGACCCATTACTGCCTGCTTCCTCCTGCTCGATCAACGGAGCCAATGGCACAAGCTGCTTCGGATTGGAGTGCTATCGCCACTCTTTTCTCCCGCTCAATGCAAAAAGACCAGTCAATCGGAGGATGCCATACTCACGCGTCACCGCTCTTCTCTTCTTCCATGGCGCCAGCAAACAGACCATTGGACTGGTTCCAAGTCACTTTGCCATCACATTTGTTTGAAGGCGGTGTGAGCCTTTGCCTTGACATCCCTGGTACCATCTCCGCCATACGATCGCGGAAGTAACCTGGCTCGCTGTCAGCCTCGTTTTGTGCGCACGCGACTGCCTGTTTGATTGCTATCACCGTACGTGTATGCAGCCAACGAGTCTGTTGAGCACGCCCTGGATGCCTGTATCCGCCGTCCACGCGCCACGGAAAGGGCCTTCCGGCGGCACGATGCAACGGCATCGGCAGGAACCCGCGGATCATGATCAACGACCGTGCGACTGAACATCATCATAGTTGCAGAATACAACGCTCTTGCCGGTCCGCAAACAACGCGACCTGCGTGGCCGTTGTGCATCCTGGCTGTCAAGTGCTCGCTTCCGGAACAGGTTCTGTCCTGTCATCAATCCCACGCAGCTGGCCAATGCACATGTCGCAGCAGCCGGGACCTGCTCGCATGCCGGCTTACTGATCCTTCGCGAGCCAGGACGAAATCGACGGATCACAAAGTAATTGCGCGCATGCCGCATGCTGGGATGTGTTATGTATCGCACACAAAACCACTTCCGCGACCCTGGCCTGGCATCCGAAAGTGCTGTCACACGCGGTATATGATACCTCGCAGCCCGCCTTGACCGCCTCGAGCAGATGCCATCTCTGTCGCAATCAGCCGCTGGGCAGACATGCGTGTAACCGCAGTACGTGGTCAGGCTTCGCCCACGGGCACGGCTTGCCCATCCGCAGCCTCCTTCATGCACCGAAGCGGAGAATTGGCGTCGGCGCAATCGCGTGCAGCGAGCAAGTCGTTTGTTTAGCTGCGCGTGCATGAACCTGCTGTCGAGGCTCGACCACCGAGCGTGCTCGATCTGACATGGTGGCGCACGAAGCTGCATACGGCCTTGGTTAGCCGTGGACGGCCCCACACTGCTCGACACGTTCACGAGCAGACTGATTCAAGTGCTTTTGCAGAGCTAATGCGACCAAGTGGGTGCGCGTGAGGAGGGAACGTGTTCTAATGCATGCTACGGTGCCTGAGTGGCTGCTTGATGTGCGAAGGGCTCGAAAAACAACGGGGTCTTACGGGAGAGGCTGTCCACGCTCTCGAACATCCCGACCAGCGTTTGTTTGGGCACCGGAGCGGCCCAATCCCTCGTGCCGGGCCATGTACGTGAACTGTTCTTGCATCACCTGGAGCCTGCACGGCACCGATGGAAGAGTGCCGAGAGGCGTCAGGACGTCTAGATGTACTTTTTGCCAGCAAATACGCCAGCGACAAACAAGTGCAGGAACACTACGGGGGATCCACCAGCAGCTGGGTCACGAAACGGGGCATGTTTCTTGCCCCTTGAAGCCCAGAGGCATCATCATGCGCCGCCCGAGAAATGCTCTCCACCCTCCTCGAGGAGTTCCATCACTGCTACCGCCCGGCTGGCTCTCTTTCCTGCTTCATGGGCAGCAGATGGCCGATTGCAGATTCACCCGAACACACCCCAGGGCCAGCTGACAGCGGGCAAGTAACCTCCCGTCTCCGTTGACGTGGCTCCTAGTAGCCCTTACCGGCTGCGTTGGGCAGAACGAACAGCGAACTCGACTTGTAACATACGGGCGACGCAAGAACGCGCGAAGCAAACGAAGGGTAGGTCCCATCCATGCAACGCCAGGGTTATAAGAACGGCGGCCTCGAACAAGGCAAACTCGAGCTAAGGGCACTATTTTCTCACCATCTCCTGCACGTCTTTTCCACTTCCTCCTACGGCTACCCTTGGGCCATCTGTTCTTCGGATTCGTCCAAAGCCTCATCCATCGTCATATTCTCTGCCTCCCTACCGCTGCACGACATTTGTCTTCAGTCCCTTTGCTCCACTATCCACCCGTCGCCTTACTCAGATCCACAGAATCAGAGCTCGCCGCTAGCCAATATACTAGCTCCCACCAAACACGCCATTCACTCTCTCCAAGGTCCGGACCGTACCTTACCTTCCTTACCCTACCCTCCTCGACAGCGAAACAGTATGTCGTCGCCAACCACCTCCAACGGCTCAGCCTCCACCGTCTCTTCCAACGGACAGTCGCAGTATCAGGACAGGTTGATCAGTAAATCTCACCCCACGCTCAACCCCAAATTTGACAGAACGCCACCCGCTGATCACTCATCCCAGCCTACTGTCGCCAGGTCAGCCCACGTACACCGCTGTGCCCCAACTATCAGATCATCTCTGACCGCCGTGGTCCGTCTTCCCCATTCCCCAACCAATACTCTTAAGTTCTGCATTGCTTGCTAATCCTTGCTCCAGGTGGCCGCACTGCCTGGTCCTGCACCGTCACCGTCGGCTCACAGACTGTCCAGGCCCGTTTCTGGTATGATGGGCAGTACGTCAACAACGCCCGCGAGGACGCTGCTGAGCGTGCGCTGCAGTTTTTCGGACAGTTGCCTACACCCGCCGGACCTCAGCCGGCGCATCTGCAGCAGTTGCAGCAGAGGCACTACGGCGCTGTGAGTAGCTAGAAAAAGCGATGCAACACATCGCATCTCTCGGCTACCGACCCGTGCACTTGAAAACGGAATTCGTTACGGCGGCGAGGGTTTTGCTGTGACGGCGGATGCTTCCAGACTGATTCGCAGGGTGATTGGATGCTCTTGCAGTGTCCTGGCGACAGGTATGGCTTTTTCTTGACTGATCAATTGTTCTACGAAGCTGGTTGAGAATGGGGGTGAAGGTGTATTTTTTTTTGTTCCCTTTTATCAGGAGCGACGGCGCTTATTACTTTTCTTTTTACTGGATGCCACTCGGAAAGTGAGTCGGCTCGGGTCAACCGATTTCCATAATAGCTCCAGAAAAATTCTAACGAATATGGGATTTCACATTGTCTATGATACACAAGCGATACTGATGCGCGCAAGCTTGAGATGCGCAAAACGAATTATCCCAGGGATATTGATTCTGATTGCCCGGAACGTGCTTCTGCCAGTGATACAGCTCCATCGGCACGACGAAAATCGATGCATGCACTAACACCCAAAGGGAACAAACATAGCGACTTGCATTGTCAACTCATCATCAGGTCGCCGTAAGCAGCAAACGCTTTCTAAGACGACAAAGTAATACGCTCTTATCACTATCGATATTGAGCATCTTTGCCGAGAAGCGCCTACAGCCCTAGCTCTGCGTTCTCGTGCCTGCGCACGTGCAACGTCCGCGCCGGGCGTGTCTTCTTCCCGCACAACCCTCTCCCCGCGTGCGTCTCGCCTTCAGCTCCTTATCTCACCATCTCACTGGTCCACGGCTGCCCGTCTTCGGCACCGTTATCGCTGGCTCCTCCAGCCAAAAGCACCGTCGGCGAGCTCCTCTGAGGGAACTGCACATCTTCGACAGCTTCTCGAGCCTGCACGCTGATACGGCTTCGCGAGAATGGCTGCGACGATGCAAAGTCTAGATCTGAATTCTCTTGGTATTGTTCGCAATGGTGTTGCGAACTGCCGATGTGGTGTGGTGAGTCGACCGAGTATAATAGACTACTAAAGGTCAAGCGAAGTCTCGTCTTCCTTGTTTGCTCAACAGCTCTGTGCGCTTCCTTGACTGTCTCGTATTAGCTTTTCTTGTTATTCACGACAAGGCTCTCATTTGCTTACCCTGCTTTATCCCACTAGTACGAAACCTGGTACCGGGGACTTTTGAATAGGCGACTACTGCTTTCTGAACCCTACATCCGCACCTGGCGTCGATCACTCTCGCATTCAAGTCTCACGAGATCTGGAGCCAGACAGACTTCACGAAAGTTGACTTGACTCGACTTGCTATCTGGTACCCAACACTCTGTGCAACCTGCTCTTCTGCGCGACATAGGCAGTTGAGCTGAGCTTTCCTCCTTCCTATGCGCTGGGCACACAATCAGCCCCACGATTGGAGAAGTGATACTATACTCGCCTGAAGTGTAGAATCTTGCTATAGACCGAACACCATCACATCACAAAAATCGCCTCTGCATCAACAGATACACTCTGGCCATCAATGTCTTCCTCCCACGACGTCAAAGATGACGCGCCCGATCGCATTGGCCCAGACACCTCTCGCAAACCCACTGTAGGAGACAGACTCCGCCAGGTCGGCCGGGCTTTCACTACCAAGGATGGTCTCATTGGAAACTACGACTATGCTTTCCTCTTCAGGCCGAACATCCCTTTCATGAAAAAAGAGCGTCGCGCTGCTCCGTTCTTTGGCCTCCATGCTCGCATGCCTGTGCTGCTCGCGATGCTCCTGGGTTTCCAGCATGCCCTGGCCATGTTGGCGGGTATCATCACGCCCCCTATCATTCTCGCCTCTGCTGCGAATCTGGAAGGGAACATGCAGGCGTACTTGGTCAGCACGTCTCTGATCGTTAGCGCTATCTTGTCCTCGATCCAGATCACCAGGCTTCGCATCAAAGGTACTCCGTACTATGTCGGCACAGGCCTGCTCTCTGTCGTCGGCACTTCGTTCGCGACCATTCCTGTCGCAACCGGTGCTCTGTCGCAGATGTACGGCACAGGCTACTGTCCTTCAGATGCGAATGGAAACCCTCTCCCCTGCCCGAAGGGCTACGGTGCTATCCTCGGAACGCAATGCATCTGCGCCCTGCTTGAAATCCTCATGTCTTTCACACCTCCGAAGATTTTGAAGCGCGTCTTCCCGCCTCTCGTCACCGGCCCGACTGTGCTTCTCATTGGTGTCAAATTGATCGCAACCGGTCTCAAGAACTGGGCTGGTGGCTCGAACGATTGTGCGAGCAGACCTGAGTCCGGTCTCTTCGCGCTTTGTCCCAACATCAACGCTCCCAGACCGTTGCCATGGGGAAGCGCCGAGTTCATCGGTCTTGGATTCCTCGTCTTCCTGACCATCATCCTCTGCGAACGCTTCGGATCACCCATCATGAAAAGCACAGCCGTCGTCATCGGCTTGCTCGTTGGTTGCATCGTGGCTGGCGCTTGTGGCTACTTCGATCGCTCCGGCATCGATGCCGCGCCTGCTGTCAGCTTTGTCTGGGTGCACACGTTCCCACTGAGCTTGTACGGACCGCTGGTCTTGCCCTTACTGGCAGTCTACATCGTGCTAGCCATGGAGTGCATCGGCGACGTTACCGCCACCTGTGACGTTTCACGTCTTCAAGTCGACGGACCGCTCTTCGACTCGCGGATCCAGGGTGGTGTGCTTGCCGATGGCTTCAGCGGTCTGCTCTCAGGTCTCTGCACCATCACTCCCATGTCTGTCTTCGCGCAGAACAATGGAGTCATCGCTCTCACTCGCTGCGCGAACAGGAAAGCCGGCTATGCCGCTTGTTTCTGGCTGCTCATCATGGGTATTTTCGCCAAATTCGCCGCAGCTCTCGTGGCTATCCCGTCGGCTGTGCTGGGTGGTATGACGACTTTCTTGTTCGCTTCTGTCGTCGCGTCGGGCATTCGTATCATCTCGACCATGCCTTTCACCCGCCGCAACAGATTCGTCCTCACGGCTTCCATGGCCGTCGGCTTCGGAGCCACGCTCGTGCCGGACTGGTTCTCGTAAGTCCCATCACCAGACAAATGTCCTCAATACCCTTGTCATCTCAAATCTAACATCATCTCTAGCTACGTCTTCACCTACTCCGGCAACAACAACGGTCTCATCGGCTTCTTCAACGCCATCGAACTCGTTATGGAGACGGGCTTTGCCGTCACTGCTTTCTTGTCACTGATCCTCAATCTTGTCCTTCCTGAAGAGGAGGAGGATGAGGAGACGCCGGAATTGACGGCCAATGAGGCGGATGATGCGGCGGATGCTGAGGAGTGGAATAGAATTCATGGAAAGGCTCAGGTCGCTGATGCGCAGAGCGAGGCGAAGGTGTGAGATTTAATCTGACCATCTGGACGACAAATTTGGGGTTAGCATGTTTTGCTAGGTCTATCGAAAAGTACGGGTATATAACAGCTATTGATTCCAATCGCTCCTGACGTAGCACACTCTGTCACCAAACATGTTTAGCAAAGACGACAGATCGTCGTATTGACAGCACGCATCATAAGCAAGCTGTTCCGTCGGAATTGCATGGTTCTCAGGAGTCTGAAGATATCTCCAAAATGCATTCTATAGGCGTCACTCCGACATTAAGGGTGTTCTTTTGCGGGCATAGGCTGGTTTACCCTTGTATAATGAGGGACATACTAATTTTGTTTACATACGCTACATAACAAGGGAAGGACGACGAGTGATCGGATTCTGTTTAGGCCTATCGGAGTCAAGGGACTGGATCAAGGTGCGAACGTGGCGAAAGACAAGTCGCCTGTGATGATCAGACGAAGTGGTAAATACAATGTCAGCGAATTATCTGGCATGCACCATACTGCATGATCATCTGTCCGACAACGACGAATCCTCCTACAGATGATACGCCATATATTACAAGCAAGCCAGGGTCTTGAGAGCCCAGATCGCCCATCTAAAGTGTGCACTGCTGTGCTCACCTTGCTGTTTATCAGAATCTCCCGCGCTGTCTGTTCGGTCCACTCGAGTTCTAGCGATCGTATGCATATCGGAGCCTGCGGGGCTATATACATATGTACCGTGTCCGCTCGAGGCGACTGGGTATCACCACTTTAGGGTCAGTGTTGAGATCTTGACGGAAGTCTCCGGGACACCTTCGATGCTGTTGTCCAATAGTGTCCTCATATGCGGTGATGGAGCATTGCGATTCCATGATTTGGCCTACTGTGTTTCCCAAAGGGAATCAAAGACGACGAGCCCACGAAAGATTCAGGCCAGGGGACGCGCTAGATTCTGAGATGTGGAGGGCAGACATATGGCCAGGCTTCTCAACGTACACAAGGTAGACCTGGAGTAGAAGAGAGAGTAGCAGAACCATGTGAGTTATAGACACATGTAGGAGCGAGGCAAGGGACGTTGTGGTTGGTATTGCGCGGACCCGCAAGCCAATGTTTTCGATGGCCCGGATTTCCCTATCAGGCAGATCCGAAGCCCAGAAGCCGACCCTCGACCACTCTTGCCGAAGCTCGCAGCTGCTCTCATCCGGACCACCAACACCGACATGAGAACCCCGCAGCACACGCATCACTGTTTACGGTAGGCCGTCGTCGTCGTCGAATATCCAGGGCCAAGGTTCAAGCTCTGCGTCGAGATCTAAGTATATCTCATGTTTCTCCTCCCTATGCGCTCAATCTGATTCTATTCTGCTTGTACTTTCAATCCACCCAACTGTCTTCAATACTTTCTTTCCAGTGCCGTTGCTGTCGTATTCGAGTATCTGCGACATTCACAGCCATCAATCATGGCCACAGAGACTCAAACACGAGCTCCTCCAGCAAAAGAAACCTTCCACTTCATCAATGACCCAGCTGACGCCATCAACGACGCCCTAACCGGCCTAACCCACCTCAACACCAATCTCTCCTACAACCAAGAATTCAAGACAATCTACCGCAGTGACCTGCCCACTTTCGCAAAAGACCATGTAACGACCATCGGCTTCGCCGGCGGCGGCCACGAGCCCATGTTCGGCGGCTTCGTCGGTACCAACTACCTCAGCGCCTACGTCTCGGGAAACATCTTCGCCAGCCCCACTGCTGCTCAAATCTTCAATGCCATTAAAATGTGTCAGCCCGAAGGCGGGAGCAAGAGCAAAGGCACATTGATCGTCTGTGGCAATTACACAGGCGATATTCTGAATGCTGGCTTGGCTATCACCAGGGCGCAGGCGGCAGGCTATAAGGTTCATTTTACTCCTGTGGGTGACGACGTTGCTGTGGGGAGGAAAAAGGGTGGCAAAGTTGGACGGAGAGGACTGAGTGGGCACTTGGTTGCGTTGAAGAGTGCTTGTGCGCTTGCTGCGGAGGGGGAGAGTTTGGAGAGGGTGGCGGAGGTTATGGAGTATGTTTGTGGGAATGTGGGAACGATTGGCGTTGCCTTTGATCGGTGAGTTGCTTCGATTTGGTTTGGTCTCGGTTTTGTGGTCTTGATTGTCAATGCTAACGCGAATCGCAGTGTTGCATTGCCCAATGCTACTTTGACTGATCTACAAGTCCTGCCGCCGGCTACGATTGAGCTTGGGATGGGCGCACATGGAGAGCCCGGGCTAAGGCAAATTTCTCCCATCCCGACGCCAGAAGCTCTCACATCTCAAATGCTCGACCTCCTACTCGACGTCTCGGACAGCGATCGGGCGTTCGTGCCATTTTCGAAGTCCACGAATCCTACCACCGACAACGAGGTCATCATCCTTCTCAATTCGCTAGGAAGCACATCGGATGAGGTTCTAGCGCGCTTTGCAGAGCTAGCTACGGCAGAGCTGAAGAAGCGCGGCTTCACTGTGAAGCGGGTTACACTCGGTCCTCTCGTGACGAGTTTGAAAATGAGCGGAGTAGGTATCACGATCTGGCGTCTTCCACCTGTCACTGGCGAGACAATGGCGCGTGAGGAGGCATTGAGGCTTTGGGACACGCCTGTCGATGTTGTGGCCTGGCGACAGTAGACAGCTTTCCCTTTCCTCGAACTCAGCATAGCCAAAATTATTCGAAAGTCCTAATACCAGAAACGACGTCTCTCTTACTCAACCCTAAACACCTCCTCCAGCGGCTTCCACCACCCCACCGGATCCGTACTGCCTTTACTCCCCTCCACCAACGTCTCCTGCATCCCGTCCGTCATCTGCCACCACCTCTGTACCTCCGGATTCGCTCTCATATTCGCCATGTCGGCTTCAAAGTCTGAGCCGGTGTATTTCATCGTTGCGTAGAGAGTCATTGTGCTTTCGTCGAGGAAGATGGAGTAGTCTGAGATGTTGCAGTCTTTGATCTGCTTGAGCACGGCGGGCCAGACGGCGGCGTGGCAGGCTTTGTAGTCGGCGAGCGAAGAGCGTTTGAGGCGCACGATTTGGGCGAGGCGGAGGGGTGAGGATTGTGAGGACATGGTTGGTTTGAGGAGGGTTGGGGGCCTCTGTGTTCTGGGTCGCGGAGTGGCCCTTAGTTTGTTGGGAGAGATGGATCGCAAGTGTCACTTTCGCGTACCTTCTCGACAGGTCCACAGATACTCAAGTGCTAGCTATACCCTGTGCTGTCAAGAAACATCGTCACGAACAACATGCCACCTTAGCCAAGACGATGCGGGGCGCGACGACTTCTCGTCTCGGGGCTTTCGGTGTAACTATTGCCGATGCAGCATTCGTCCTCAACATCGTCAAGACTGCATTTGACACTCACTAACCGGTCGCATTGATCGTCTTCCCTTTCAGATTCCATGTTGCCGATCCCAACCACCGCCTGCGCCACTTCTCGTGCTATTTCCACAAATTATCACAATTAGAGTGTCTTCGGAAAGAATGGGGTGTTCCGCAGAGCAGAAGGATGAAGTCGGCGGGGTGATTTGGGGGTCATGCCACCGTGATGACATTCCTCCGACCGATGTGGCCCACTGAAGCCGACTCGCCCGCGGCAATTGCCTTCGGTGTTTGAGCCAATACGGAAGATGGATGTTTAGGCTGATGGTACATGTACCTCTTGGTTGACTGCGTGAGTAAAAACAGTCGGTGCACCCTTTTCTCCTGAACGCTTGACACTACGATTTACCGCCGACCTTCCTACCACTGCAAGAGCTCGCGAGATCTAGCTGCAAGTATACACAGACCAAGAGCTTGACAAGATGCCTCCTACCGTCGGTTTCGCAGGCCTGGGAGCCATGGGCGGTGGTATGGCAAAGAACCTCGTGAAGGAGGGGTTTGAAGTGTACGGCTTTGATTTGTACCAGCCATCAATCGACAGCTTTGTCGAGGCTGGTGGAAAGGCTGCGAAGACACCCAAGGAGGCAGCATCAAATGCCGACTTCTTCGTCTCTATGGTAGCAAACGCAGCTCAGAATGCAAGCCTCCTCCTCGATGGACCCGACGCAGTCATCCACGGCCTCGGACAGGGCAAGACCTTCATCCTCTGCTCGACATGCCCGCCCGCCTTCTTGCCTGAACTTAGGAAACGTCTTGACGAGGAAGCAAAGCGACCTGACATCAAGCTTCTCGACTGCCCCGTCTCAGGTGGTACCATTCGTGCCGCCAACGGTACACTTTCCATCTTCTCATCTGGTCCTGACGCCCACCTCGACGAAGCAAAGGAGGTCCTCGAGTGCATGTCTGGCAACCTCTACCGCATGGGCGAGATCAGCCAAGGAACCAACACCAAGACCATCCACCAACTTCTCGCTGCTACCAACATCATCTCCGCGTCAGAAGCCATGGGTCTCGCAGCTACCGTCGGCCTCAACTCACAAGCAGTCATGGAGCACGTGAACAACTCCGACGGCGCCAGCTTCATGTTTGAGAACCGCGCACCGCACATGATCAAGAACGACTGGCACCCCTACTCAGCCCTCGGCATCATCCTCAAGGACGCTGGCATCGTCACCGAGACTGCCCGCAAGATCCAGTTCCCCGTCCCTCTCGCCTCTACAGCCGAGCAAGAATACCTCCGCGGCGTGCAAGCTGGTTTCCTCAAAGATGACGACGCAAAGCTCGTCCAGCTCTACCTCCCCAAAGACAAGGGCGACCTCGTTTCGACGTGCGCCGGCGAAAAAGTCAACATGAACTCCAACTACCAGATCAGCAAGGAGACGATCAAGGATTTGCTGTGCGGCATCCACCTCGCGGCTTCCGTCGAGGGTATGGCGTTCTGCAAGAAGCTCGGCGTCGACTCAAAGACCATGTACGAGATCATATCCAAAGCCGCGGGTTGGAACGCAATGTTCACCAAGTGCATTCCCGACATGCTGGCCAAGGACTCTTGGACGCTGGCGGATTGCTCACATGCCGCGGATGTGCGTACCAAGTTGGCGGAAGCGGTAGAGAAGTGTGCACAGATCAAGTACCCTTGTCCTATGGCGACTGCGGCACTGCAGCAATTTGACTTTGCGAGTAGGTAGATGAAAGTATTTGACAAATTGATGTGTCTTCATACAGAAAGTATCATGGTTTAGAAGGCCGTTTGGCTGAGAATAATCATAGAGTCATTATGTACATCCAGTCATAAGACAAAGTATTCACGACTCAAGATCGCCCCAATACTCAATTAGGTCATTCGCTCTCCATTTCGTTGACCAGCCCGTCTCGCGTTCCACTCGCTCATAGAGCTCGAGAATCGCTTTGTGCTCGCTGGAGTGGCTCATAAGCTGCCCTGCTATCCATATCGGCTGCGTGCTATTCGTCCAACACGCGTGATTACCATTCGAAATCGAGATCGCACAAATCTGCCTAGCGTGCCATAGCATAGAGCGTGGCTTCTTCGCCAAATGTAGCGACGCAGGCTTGTGTTTCAGCATCAACAATGCAGCCGTATGGTATAGCTGATTGCCCGCAATCGCCGGAGGATTGGGATACAAAACTGTCGGGAACGGTCGTGGAGGATCATACTGTTGTGATGAGATTTCGAGAATGGCTCTCATCTCTTGCGGGCGATTGTGATGCCATGCTTCAATCAGGTCGAAGAGTCGCAGCCACTCGGCCACGTACTGGTTGTTGGTGTACATCACTCCCGGCCCGGAATGGCGCTGCTCCCAGCGGCCGAAGTTGCAGAGAAGGTCTACGACGCGGCCCTGTAGGTAGACCATCGAGTTGGCGCACATGTCGAATGTTGCGTGGACGCTCAGGTTTTGGTAGTCGTCCGCCAGGGATCCACAACCAATCCACTTGTGAATCGGGATCAGGGTCTTCTCGAGCGAGATGAGGCCACCGCACACGTCCATGCGAGCGAAGCACCAGAAGATGGCTTGTTCGAGGCCGCCACATGTTCCTGTGATTCCAAGTGCTTGGATCAGCGCGGCGCAGCCATCTAGGTGTCGTCTCCATGCTTTGGGCGAACAGCTGAGCATTTCCAGGACACATAGGACTGCTGATGATGCTAGAACGACAGTCGAGCGCGATTCCAATTGTGGTGTCAAGAGGTGGATGGCAAGCTGATACAGTCCCAGGCTCACGTTTGACTCCATCTTGTTCTCCTTGAGCTCTATCTGCCGCGCCGACAGCGCAAGGATGGAGTATTTCAGGTGCTCAGCATCCTTCGCAAGCATTGGTAGAACAAGCTCGAAGTGCCGGTTGATGTCGAACTTGTCAATCCACGGAGCGACTTCTGTGATGTATACCTGCCACAGTGTATATTCCTGTTCGGGCGAGAGCTGAGCAAGGTGGCGAGGATCGTCATCTACAATACCAGTGTCTAGCGGTGGTGGTGTCTGGAATAGCGGTCCGTTTGGGTCAGGCGAGCACCGTCTAGATGGTTCGACGGAATGTGCGGTGTCGAAGAGCTTTGTTCGGAGTTCAGTGTGAAGTTCAAAGTATTGAGAGCCGGGTAAGAAGATGCCATCTTCAAAGCTTGTCTCGCTGATATGTGGTGAAGTCGTGGTCATGAACGGGTTGCCTGCTAGAGATGGCATACCATCTGCGATTGATGCCCGAGGAGTGTGTTGCGGAAGGTCGAAGATAGGCAGTATGTCGTCGATGTTCGGCTCCTCAATAGATTCCACTTCCACAGGTCGGTCAAGTTTGCATTGGTCGCCCGTCTTGCTGAGTTGGTCAACATGGTCGGGCTCATCAGTAATGTAGTCACGCGCAATCTCTGAGGTGACATTCACAATCTGGTACGTGCGACTGGAGCTGTTCGCGTTGCGGAATAATGCATGGTGTTCCTTGCCAACAGTCTGCGCGTTCTCTGGCCTGAAGGACACCTTGACACCCCATTGACACGCTTCGTCTCGCGATTTACAGCCCTCGCAGACAGGTTTGGTCTCTGAACACTTCCTTCGTTTGCGTCGGCAATTCAGACAGCCGTTTCTGCTCCGTTTCTTGCCAGCTGATTGGAGCTTGCCGTTGTTGGTTGGTGGGGGTGGCGACGACTCGCGAGTATCCGAGCTGGTATCATTTTCCTTGTCTTTGTCAAAGATTCCCAGAGAAGCCATTTCTCCTCCCAATGACTGGGAATCTGCGTCCTGTGCAAAGAGATATTTTGGGGCGAGCGATGTCGCACGCGGTTGTCTAAAGCCAAGCTGGTCCACAGGTTGTTTTTCGGGTCTATGTCTCACCACACACAGATCGCATACGTAGGCCACTACATGAGCAAGCCTCCCTTCCAAAAAGCAAGAAGATATTTTGGGTGGTAGTTGTTCGAGGGTGTGACGAACAGCTAGGTAGGCCACGCGGTTGAATTGAATTCCACATCAGGGCAGGGCAGGGCAGAGGGCTGGGCCTCGACTCCGCTTTCGACCTCTGGGAATAAAAGCTTAGTAGACCCATTTTTAAGTTCAAAGCAACACCGATACCCTCTCTTGCTAAATAGTCGCATCAGCTTTACAGTGTCAAACAAGATACTGACTCTTTCGCGGCGCCGAAATGGTGCATTGTGTCATCGGAGCTTGCTTTTCCACTCGGCTGAAACGCATTGTAGCTTGTGAGTATTGTTGGCGATCTATAGTCTGTAACACTACACGGTGTCTTCGAAAGGAGCTAGCGGTCATCCCTAGATCCGATGAGAAGTCTGGAGATATGTTAGGGCGCATGGGCAACTTACACATGCGCACTGATGGTTTGCTCTGGCGCGTAGGCGACTTGCTAGAAGAACCAAATTGCAGACCAATATTTCCTCGGCAGCAATCACGGCCATGATGAATAAAGACGATCAACGAGACTATAGATGGCATTGTAGTTAGTTTATGTCAATCATGTAGACTTTCGTGATGATATTGCAGTGTCGCGATAGATCGTTGCGCGAACATGCGAGGACAGTCGAAAATCAGACTGATGGTATGCATGTCCACCAGAACTTGCCTGACCAGAAGCTCATACCTCTTTTATCAAGTATACACCGTGCATTGACTCCTTGGCCAGCATTAACAGCTAAGCGAGTCCCTACGAAGATGTCATTGGACGCCACACAGGCCTGGGATATCTTGGTAGCACGGCTGAAACATGGCAAGGCTGCAAAATGGCAAGGCTGTCAAGCGTCAAGACTGCAACGTGCGGACTATCTATACTCCCTCTCATCAATATAGCGAAGATTGATATACAAATTATATCCCACCGGACTCTCCCGAAGATGCCATACACGTATAAAGCGCTCGATAAGGAGCGTGAGGAGATTCGATTAATCTCAATCCTTGATGCAATCCCGAAGGTGCGCGACAAGCATGGCTCACAGCCTGATCTTGATGCCAGTATTGTCAAGTGTCACCTATGGCACTGCAGTATTCGAGAGATCAGAGCGAGCGAGAGGGCTGCAACTCTGCCTTTGATTTGGGATTCGACGAAGCTGAGCGGAGTACCAAATCAAGCAACACCGCTGCCTCTCACTTATGTCGCTCTTTCGTACACGTGGGGAGATCCAGCAGATACGGCCTGGATCGAAGTTAACAGCGAGCGAGTCCTTGTGCGAAGGAATCTCGAGGAGGCCTTACGTGCGTTGAGAAATAAACAATTACTCCGTCAAGGATGTGCCGTTTGGATCGATGCACTTTGCATCAATCAGGAGGACTTGGTGGAGCGACGTGAAGAGGTTGGCCGCATGCGATCTATCTACAAAGACGCGAGAGCGATTGTGATGTGGTTGGGCGAGGAAGGCTGCGATGGAGCCCATGCGATCGGGTTGATGAGACTGCTTTCAGAATCATTTCGATCGAGAACTACAGCGCAACTTGCGCATGACATAAGAACTGGAGTAAGTCCGGTTCCGACGGGCGCCTGGGGAGCGTTGGCAGAATTCATGGACAGACCATACTGGTCTCGTGTCTGGATTCTGCAAGAAGTGGCAATGGGAGATCGGTCAACGCCAATACTTTGTGGCAACCACACACTCATCTGGGGTGAGCTCTTCGATTCTTTGTATGGATTTGCCAGTGAGCACATTGATTTGGTCTTCTCTTGCATAGATCGCGAGAGAATTGGAAACTCAGGGCTCAGGAGGAACCATATCATTCAGTTGAACTCTCAACAGCAGATGCAGATGAAGCTCAGGACGCCTCAATATTTACCAATACTCGACGTGGCTCGACGATGCTTGGCCTCGGATGACAGAGATAGAGTCTATGGTATTCTCGGCATGATGGATCCCGTGATCACCAGCCGCACCATGGTGGACTATACCACCGGTGTCGCCGAAGTCTTTGAGTCTTTCGCCAAAGCGTTCATCTTAACCCGTAAGAGTCATATTATACCTGTGTCATGTCTTGACTGACAGATGTGGTAGGGCAAGATCTATTGATCTTAGAGGAGTGCACATGGCCGCCACTTACAGGGGCTCCTTCTTGGGTACCGAATTGGATGCATCGAACACACCATCGCTTGTTCTCGGGGATTCCTACATATAAGGCGTCAGCTAAAGCCCTCCGAAGCCTACGCATAGATCCTAACGGGAGTATTCTGAGATGCGAAGGTATCGAGCTCGACACGATCGATGGTCTCGGTGCCACGTGTTACGACAGCGAAGAAGCTCCAGTATCCACAGACTCGATGTGTCAGCCTCGAAGTCGGAAGAATCCATATGGCTCAGCAGACAGCGTGAGAGCTGTCATCTGGAAGGTCTTGGTCGGAAACCGTACGCCAGGAGGTAAAGTCGCACCCGAGTCGTACGCATGTCTGCTCACGTGCGTCATGAATACGATCAAAGAAACCGACGAAAGTGCCAATTGGAGAGGAAGGAGAACTTTTGAGCGTCTACTAAGAGCCAATTGTGGACTCCGCATCGGCGACCAGACGCTGGGATCATTCTTCTCCCCAGAATTTCGACTTGATTGCGAGCCTGTTGTGATGCGTGACGCTCTGGAGAGAATGTTTCGCTTCTGGAGACCACGAAGGTTTCTGGTCACGAACGAGGGGAGACTCGGTGCAGGACCGCCTGCCATGTTACCTGGGGATAAAATTTTCGTTGTCCTCGGCTCCAGTGTGCCTCTGGTGCTGCGTCTATGCCCTGATGGTAGCTATAAACTCGTGGGCTGTTGCTACTTGCAAGGCTGCATGGAAGGTGAAGCCATGCGAGACTTGCAAGGAGGGAAGCTGGTCTTGCAGCATATCTCCATTTCTTGATGGATATCTTACAATGGGTGTCTAGGGTAGCAACGCATTCTCATCTGTGGGGTTCCTCACGTTACCCGCTGCCAAGCTGCTATCCAGGACGGAGACGTTATGAGAATCCATGTTGCCCGAGAGAGGTCGTCGGAGAGCCACACGGACTTTTATCTATGACCATCGATCCCAAAGATATGGGTGCCGGGTGAGAGTGTGATGAGAAGTAACGGAGCAGCTTCAGGACTCTTACAAGCAACGCACCATGCACGTCTATGGAGACCTGCTGGTCTAGGGGTTAAAAACGCAGCCCTTAGTGGCGGGTTGCTCCTGACGTTCCCCCGCGCAGGTTGGAGCGTGTATGTATGGGCTCAGGTTGAGATCACTGATCAATCGTCGTAATCATCAATTGATCGCGATACGAAGCAACGACCGCTCTGAGTGCTGCAGCTACTGAATGGCAGCCTTCGAATCCCAACAGTCTGGGCCTCAGGTATGCTAGGACTCGACTACCTGTACGCACTACATTTAGCTCGAAGTAAAAGGTGTATGAGCTGAGGATTGGCACACATAACAGATTACCATAATAGAATCCTGTAGAGCATCCTCCGTGAGGGCGTTAGCTTGAGGTCGGCATCAGATCTTCCGTGCTTTGGTGGATTTTACACTTACGCCCTCGAGGATCCTCGCATCTATTAATAAGATCGCTAGTTATCTGCACTACATATAAGTCGATTGATGAAATCAAGCACATACGACCATAGGTCAGTGAAAACTGGGCATCCCGTCCGCTCTGCCATACATAAGCACTGAACCGGGCGACTAGTACTAGAGTGGGTGACCATCTGGGAATCCCGCCTGTTGTATGTTTTCGTTTTTTGCTCTTTTTCGTGGTTGCACAGATCTGCTTACAACCCAACAAATTTTTGGTTATCTCTTCTCGATTGCTTGTGACTTTGAGCACGTTGGCTTTTGCTTTTGCCCCTGCCATTGTCCACATCGCGGTGATGAAGTTCCACGTCCCAATTGTCTGGCCATTTCTTACGTGCAAGTTCTTCGACGAAAGCTACACTTCGATGACGACCTTGCTCGCAGAAGCAGCCGACAATGAGCTGTATAGGTCGATGATCGGAGTCGTCTGTATTTGTCGAAGTTAGCGTCGCTAATTTGCATGAACTTTCGATGTACCAGTGCGCCTGTGCAAAGAACGCAGTGAACATTTTTAAGATACCGGAGCATTGCTATAAGTATACCATCACTTACCCGGTAGTTCACAGTCATTGCCAACGAAAGATGACATCTCCTCTTCAATCCTCGCCCGAGCCATCTCTACCAAAGTAACAAAGTCATCGTTGGCCAGCATGTGATCTCGTAAGCGTTTCGTCCGACCATCGCAACTATCCCTGATGTGTTTTGGCGGGTTGGTAATCTTGCGTAAATCATATTTCAATCGTGGCGCTGGCAGGAACGGCGGTGAATGTGAATGCGAGACAAGAATCAAAACGTGTGCTCTCTTAGTCAATTTGGCCGGTCCCTGTGCAAAAGGTGACTGCACGTCGGACACATCCATGATGGGAAAAGAGAGAAAGCGACAATTGATAACGGCAGAATGAGATATGATTCATGACTGTTGACGGCTCACGCATTCAGCGTGGCTGTGCTACACGCACCCAATACTTCGTGCTTGCTTCGCAATGCGAACAGAACACTAACCCTATGATGCGTAAATGCTGTCGATCTCTTGCTATAGTAACAATATCGGAAAGACCTTTGCTTCCGACTGCTCGCAACAAAAGCTTGCGATGTGCAAGAATGACACGGCTTCTCGATGAAGACCGTGCTCGTCTCACGAGGTGTCGCTGAAGCCTTAGCCGTGCCCCTGCGAACAAACACTGAGCTCGTGGTTACTGTCAGGCAAGGATTGAGACTTTACGACGACAACCTCGCAGATGCTGTTTGTTAACTTACCTTATAAGTAGAACAATTTTTTCTACTCGGACTGCCTTCAGCTTGTCAACACGGATGCCGCAATCCCGACACGCCTTGTCCTGAGCCATGTAGAGATCAATGGGGCTGCAGATCCATCCCACCATCAACTCTCCAAGTTTGGTTGCCAAAGTCTTCATCTTCAATTTCTCTCCTACCTTCTGCAGTTCACTCTGGCTGGAAGCTGGGGCTTGACCGGACGCTTCGTACTCGTCGATGTACGGTTAGTTTTCTTGCGTGTTGAAGTCCAGGAGCCACTTCTCAGGCTCTTTGTAGTTCGATCAAGCCTGTTTGGTAACAGCAAAGTGGCTTGTCGCAGTTCATGCACGTCTGAGTGACAGTCGTCGTTGAGGCATCTGACCGGGCATAGCAATGGTTTGAAGACAAGGAGAGTGATAAACCGGTTCGACTTGCGCTGAAAATGTTTAGCAGACCATACATGCTGTGCAGGCTGTGAACGAGACATTTACCCAAATCGGCAGAGGAAGTGACGCTGCAATAAGCGTCTTCTCTTCCTCGCTGTCGGTGAGTTTGATCGATGCTATAAGAGCGTCAGCAACTTACAATTCAAGCAGGAGTTTGTGGAGGATACCTTCTTGCGTTGTGGCCATGGCTCGTTCGTGGTTCGAATGTCATCAAGTATGAGAAGGTGTCGGTTAGTCGCTCGCAGGTCTCTCAGGCTACTTATCACGATCAATGCACGGCCTCTTCCGCCACATCAGTGAATGTGGCCGGTGACGAGGGTCTATGCACCCCACCTAAGGTTGGGCGCTCCTTCCTCGCGAGCCGTTTGCTTCCATCAAGGCGTAGCTCGTAAACACTCAGCTCACTTCTGACACCTGGTCGCCTTCTCACTCCATAACATACAACTCACCCAGAGCGCGCATCTGCTCTGCCTTCAACAAACCGCATCTTCTTTGCATGCACACAGGCTGTACCCTTCAAGAGTTCATATCTTTGTGGTGCGAGAGTATCACAAAACATCATCACAATGGCGGCAATCGACTGGGATAGAGCCATGCGCGTAGTGCACGCAGGCAGTGAAGGATTTGACGACGGCTTCATTTACAGGCTTTTCCACGAGATTGACGAGCTCTTGGATCCAGATTTCCATGGAGAAATTGACGAGGAACACGGCGGGCTACCTGACTTCTTCATCGAGCCACAGAAGAGTGACAAGTACCTCGACCTACGCGCACGCCGCATGCCTGCAGTCGTCGTCGGCCGCAAGGACGACGAGAGCACTGAAATGGTCATTGGTAATTTCGGAACCGACTCAACTTGCCGCTTCCGCGCCAATATTATGACCCAGTACATGATCTTCGACGTCAACATACGCCACGGCCATACGCATGGGACAGAGGATACTCCACCCTCGCACGAGGACACTCTCTGGTTCGATCAGACACTGCAGCAGGTATGAAAGTATGCCTTTTCGATCAGGGCTTGCCACAACCTCTATACCAGGTGCTTTTCGACGCTGGGGTCCACGTCGCGCCCCAGAAAGGGAAGTACGGAGTCATCTACTACGATGTTGGCCGTGAGCGTCCTCAACGCGGCTTCGGAAAAGCCAATGACTTTCCTGCTGGTTCGCAAGGAGCAGCACTGTTTTCTAGCTCATTTGACGTCTATGTCATCATTTGCCAGCTTCAAGGCGAGCACGAACAAACATGGTTGGCTTATGACCTGTTGTTCAACTCGGTTCGCGCGCTGCCTCTCGTTATGGCAATCCTACAGTCAACTGGCATTTCTCGCACGATCCGTCCTTTGATAAAACGTTCTCGGCCTATATCAAGGACTGCAACCTGGAGCTTCCAGAGCTGACCTGGCTACGTGACTCCGAGGGCAAGGTCAGGAGTGCTTATCCGAACAACAAAGTACCTGTCTTGGATCCAAACAATCTGCCGATGGGTGTGTTCCCTTCGGTTGCAAACTATTGTAGGAATTTCATCCCTGCGCTCCTCCTCGAACGCCAAGAGGACATGGCACAAGCTCAAGCATTGTACAACCCAACCCGTCAGCACCGGCTCGTATTTGCTCTCGTGAGCGACAACAGGGCCGCATGCCATATCCGCATCAACAGAAGCGACTACAAAGGCGGGCTCAACGTGCCGTTCATTGCCACAACAGTCAAGATCAATCTACCCGAGCTAGGAGAGGGTTTCGATGATCATCATATGCAGCTGGAGGGTAGGGTTTGGGGATCGCACCGCGACGGATACGACTTCTTGATTCAAGCCAATGCGCCCGAGCAGGTCATTCGGCGTATGAAGGCCAGGAACATTGGGCACCACGACACACCAGATGGAGAGTGGGATGCTATCCTCGACGTCGTATATGACAACCACGACATCCAACTCAAGCTCCAGAATCTAGCATTGCTCTACGCGGCCAGATTCTCCGAGCGACAGACGGTTGACGATCTGCCTGTCGTGAACAACCACCCTCGTGGCAAGTTCGAGCTACGCTCTATCATTGGAGAGTACAGACCTGAGATCTGGTCCCCAGTACTCTGCAAAGTGTACTCAAACCGTAAAGATATCGACGAGAGGCTTAAGAGACGTAACATCAATACTGTCGAGGACCTCCTCAATGATGGCGACTTTGACAATGAGCAATATGGGTTCATCTGCGCATGTATCGACCATGGCGTTCCTGGCAATATCGCTATCCTACAGGGCCGTCCTGGGAGTGGCAAGTCATCTACCCTGGCGTATCTCGTCATTATCATGATGCTTTTTGACTTGAAGGTGGTCATTACCGGTCAATCCAATGCAGCTCCTAGCGCTCTGCTCGAAAAGGTCCGCACCATTATCGAGAAGCACCAGTCACAACACCCTGAGCTCGCGCTGCTGCTTAAGCGTGTCACTCGCTTACAAAGCCCGAAGCGCGAAGAGTTCAACATGAGGTGTCTGTCTGCTGGTGTCCCACACATTGATGTTGAAAGGGACTGTATGGCCGCTCATGTTCTGGACTACATCAATGATCCGGAAAACAAGGACAATCAAGATCTTGTGGACTTTCACAAGCATATGCTGGCAAAAAGCAATGATACCGTGTATAAACCCCCCAGTGCAAACCGGAGTCTGTCAGCAGTCACGTCGCGACTCCACAGGCGTATTGTTGACCGAATGCTCTTGGTCGCGCCGACTACCTTTGCCGCATCCGCCTTAAACGAGATTGGATACGAGGCAGATGTGGTTATCGTAGACGAAGCCTCACAGGCTACAGAGCCTGACATCATTGGCGTGCTTCTTAGCCAAACAAACGTGATCTTGGTGCTGCTTGCGGGAGATGAGCAACAATTTGGGCCTGTGATCAAGTCGCTACAGGCTAGGTCAAACCCGTGGGCTCTTATCCTTTCCGTGCCTCTCATGGTCCGTCTGCTTAGATGTTACCCGCACGTCCGGAGATTCGAGCTTGTCAGCAACTATCGCAGTCACCATCAGCTGGTATACATGCCTTCTTGGATTTTCTACGGCAACAGTATGAGACCAGGCGTGCACCGCAATGGTGCATGGGACACACAGATCGACCGCGGCATTGTCACCTTACTAAGCAAACGCAACATTTTCCCGCGCGACCACCACCAGATCTGGGACAAGCGTCAAGTCTTCTTCAATGTCCCAGGATTCCCAGTGAAAGAGGATGGAGGCCACTCCATCACAAACCCGAACGGCGTAGAGGCCGTTGCCGAAGCAGCCTTGATGTGCATGCAGATCGTTGGCATTAGCGCTGGTGATATCGGCATCATCACTCACTACAGCGAGGATAAGCGTCGCTTGCGTCAGGAACTTGTAGCCCGGGGCATAGATGTCGAAGTGGACATTGAGGTTTCGACAGTCGACGCTTTCCAGGGCAAGGAAAAAGAAATTGTCCTGATCCACTTCGTTGTCGCCAATGAAGCAGATCATCCGTTTGGCTTTGTCGCGCATCCCAACCGTCTCTGCGTCGCAACAACACGCGCGAAGCGACTGCAGCTCATGTTTGGCAACCTGACCTTTTGGGAAACAGCCCACATAGGTCGTGGTGTTGCCAGCAGAGTCAAACAGATGCTTGACCTTATGGACTACGTGAGGCGCAACCGCCAGGTTGTTGACTGGGTCAATGTCAGACCGAGGGCGGGTGTTACTAGACCAATTGGAAACCGTGCTGTTCAAGGTCAGCAGAGGCAGAATCGTGTTGGTGAGCTCGAAGCCAGAGACATGGATGAGCCTGAAGTTGTGTTTTAGATTGCGCGATGGCAGAGCAATGCGAGATGGCGGAGAATGGGAGATGGCAGAGCAATGCGAAATGGCGGAGAAGGCGAGATGTGCAGTGTCTGTTTGAGATTGATGATGGACTGTAGCGTGCGAGTAGAAAAAAAGCAATTCAAAAACTATTTCCCATGACTTCCACACTCTCAGCAGTGCCAATGCAGTGTATCAGCCCGCCATGACATATTGGTATATCCGCAAATTATGCGGTGAGTGCGTTGTACATCGTTGCGTATTCGCATGGCGTAAGTTACAGTGAGCGCAGGAGGACAAGCTTGACCACACCGTTCTGCTCGAAAATACCAAACATCGGGAAACTCATTCGATAAACAATTTCTATGTATTCTGGCTCATTACGAACCATTCGGAATTCCCAAAACATCGTTACGGTCAGTATCTGCTTGGTTGTTGCGCGATATCGTCTTGAAAATCAGGTTTGCGCTTAATTTAGACTTAATAGCTTAAATCAAAGCGCAGCTCGTGAACACAGTGTTTGCGAGCCAAACATGGGTTATGGTGGCATTTTGAACTGGTAGAGCTTCCTGATCTAATTTGAAGCTCATACAAATACATAAAAACCAAGATCTCCGCGTGTTGTGCAGAATGACAGGCCAGAATCCTCAAAATCAAAGCGCAAATGGCTGCTTGGAAGTGCGCCGAGGCACGATCTTGAACGGCCGCCAGCGTGAGTGTGTTGGACGAGCTGGCAGCTGTTTGAACGTGTTGATAGGCGATGGGGAGCGTCCGGACGAGCCTTCGGGTGCATACGAGCAGCATCGGCATCAGCAGATCATTGCAATGAGAAGATGTGCCCGAGATCCCAGATCGAATGTTTTACTGACGTGTTGAAAAATGCAGAAAGCCCTGGAGTTGCTCTACATATCTGCCGCGCATTCAGCATGAATTTCCGCCCTTGGTGTGGATGGGTTACGCATCGCTGGTGAGTTGGTTGCGAAGACAGCTGTGGGCGCAACGGGGGACGGCAGTCGGTGCTTGCAAAGCTTGCTACAAGTTCCAGGAATGTTTTCCGTCAAATGTTCCGTGTTGTTGTCGCGTTTCCAGCGACTGTTTATTACGAGCTTCACACACGAGCGTCCAACCAATTTTTATCGGAGATGGGAAGTTGTGCAATTGACAGACCAGCTCTTTCCAATGCGTCACACGATATCTCCTGGTCCAGACAATTGTGGTGTATCCTCTACGTATTCTCAGAACGCGGGCGTCGCGAAATACAAGTGCACGGCTCGAAAATTCCCGAAAATCGTACAGAGCGCCCTGGGCCTGCAGAACTTCCGTCGGTGCGGGGAAACGTCCTTCGAACTTTGCGAAATTGCGCCGTGGTGGAGACAGGAACATCAGAGTAGAGTCTTGCGGATCTCAAGAGTGAACAGCCAGTTGTGCGGCAGAAATTTGATACAGCGAGGTTTATATGAAATCAACGTCTTTCAGCATGTGGCTGTGCGCTGTGGAGCCCAATGAATCTCATCGTATGGTTCACGGACGTTCAAAGGTCGAAAGGGTCGAGATGTGGCTGTGCGAAAAGCGCACCATGAGTGGGCAACGACGAAGTCGCCATGAAGCCAAAGCTTACGCGGATGCGCATGAACGTATTTACGGCGCTGGAGAATCTAGCTTTGACATTGTAGGACGTTACAATCGTGGGGTGCGCGAAGGATCAAGCAGGATCGCAGCGGCCTGAGTGGAGAAGCCGACAGTATTCGACGAGGCCGTAATGACACCAAAGCTTACGCACATGCGCATGAACGTACTTAAGGTCCCAAAGAGTCGAGCTCTGTCGTTTTTGATCATTGCAATCGTGCGGCTTGCGAAAACCTCAAGCACGAGCGCAGCGGGCTGAATGGGAAATACAGGAGTGTACAAAAGAGACAGCGCATGATCTAGAGCTTCCGCCGACAGGTGCAAGTGAATGACAAGGTCTGGAAGTATGTTCTGTGTCGTTGTAGGAAGGTTCGGAGGTGTCTGCGATGAGATCGGATCGTGGTTCAAGCTGGCGGTCGTCAGATCGCCAACAGCTGTTGCACTCGAAGTGAGCGACCGAAGCTTACGCGAACGCACGCGATCGTACTTCCGACAAAGGAGAAACGAGTTGTAATGCTCTCGTACGTTGCAATGGTGGTTGCCGGGAGATATAGATGTGCAGGCGAGCGAGCCAGATCAAAATGATGGCGCGGTATCAGACGACGAGTTTCGCGTGCTCCGACGCCCGGTATCAAGACGTATTAATCATTGAGGCTTCGGCGGATGATGTTGTGCTATTGGAGTACGTTCTGGTGTGGAATATATTAGTACATGGCTCATGTGATGGGTTGGCTGCTGGAAGGGCGTCAACAGGTATGAAAAGCGTCCGGGACTAGCGAAGTTTACGACAACACATATTAATGTACTGTTGAGTCTGGCGGATGGTCTGGTAGTGCAGGCGTACGATGCAAAAGCGAATTGCACGAGTTGTGTTAGCGCAGCAGGCCCATCAGCAGCAAAACGCCCTGAGCGTCGATGCAGTAGGTTTCCGCTGGCACCAGTGTGCAATAACATGTTATGAGCACCGGAGACATGCTCCGAGTTAGTAAAATCAATCGCACAGCGAACGCGGTGTCCTGGCGCCGCGAATAATATTGATCGTCCGTGGGATGCTGTTGTGCTGCTGGCGGACTACTGGCGGGCGTTCCATGGACCGAAACGTACGCAAGCGATATCCAGCGGGTAGCCTGGACCAGTCGGACGCTCCTTACAGTTGATGTACGTTACAATGGCGGACATCGTGAGATATAGCTGTGGGAGCAACAGAATGCCATCGGCTATAGAGCGCGACCCAAGTGCCAGAAGCTCACGCCAGCGCGCAGGAGTTTCCGCCGGGCTTCAAAATATGGGGTTGTAATGGTTTGGGAGTGTCCTTATTGCAATTGTTGTAACTTCCAGAATTGCGCTTCAATGCCACGGCCATGGCAGTGAGAAACGACGTTCCAGGGGAGCAGAATATACTATGAGACAGAGGAACATCCGTCTGACCTTGGAGAACGCGATCGTAAGCCCGACGTACGTTGTAGGAGTCGCTGCTCCAGTATCGGAGACTGCGCACGCGTAGATGGCTGGAACCATACTGAACGTCCGAACAGACGTTTCTGACGACAACAACATACCGCAGGACATGGGAGTGTTCTACCGGCCCAAGAGCACCCGTCGATGCTAGCGGCGTACCTTGTGAGCGTGTGTTGCGGAAAATTGAACCACACCCAGCCGCCAAATGCATGCGCTCTTTCCAGCAGTTCTGGAACACGCAGCATGCACTTCCAACGCATTGAAAGGCACCGGACGATAGCGCTGGCTCTGACGGATAGTCTGATGGTGTCGGCGTAGACACTGCAAGCAGCTATGATTGATCTTCACCGCAGCCAGCCCAGGTGGCTTGAGCGGCCACCGGCAGCCCTAGAGAGCGTTCTACGCGGTTGGAACGTACTTCACCGTGTTGAATGAGCTTTGAGACCCGGCGAAAGTGACCAGGATCATTGGCGGACACTCCAATAGTGAACTTCACAAGCTGCATATGTGCATGGTTGAGTCTGGCCCAGGAAAACGCCAGCGGGCGCATCGCCTACCGGAAGTCTACGCCAGTACGCGGAATCATATTGCCGTCGTTCCTTTACTATCTTCTGTCATTCGCATGTGTCTGATCGATCGTTTTCATGCGTGGAATGAAGTCAGGGCTGCACAGCTCCAATCAGCCGACCATTGGCTGTACTAAAGCAGGTTCTTGGCGAGCAAAGCGTCCTTCACGGTCATCGAGCATACTACGAGCCGTGACGGATGTTCTGCTGGTATTGTAGGACATTACAAACGCAAGTGTGATGTACAGTGTCATTTCGAGCGCGCCGCCATCCCAAGCGAAGGCCAGCTGATGGCAGAGGGTACAAGTATTGGGAACATCAGACCGAGGCACTGGAGTGTCCGTAGGGGCTATAAGTCCTCTTTTATGGCTGCTCGTATGTTTGTTTGATCGCTGGGATGAAATACAGCGGCCTGCAATGCTTCGGCACGTTCAGCCTACCTGCCGCTGTTTTGAGGGTTCCCTGCGAGCAAAGTATCCTCTCACTCTTCATATTGATCCTAGGCAGTCCAAAGGATGATCTGGAGGCGAGGAAGTATGAAACATTGGCATGGATCATGTTTCGTGGTTGCGTGCGAACAGCTGGCCCGGAAAGCCACCAGCAGCCATAGAAGTCGAGAACGTTACACCGAACGTCCGATTAGATACAGCAACATACGTTTGATCACGATCGAGCGTCGGTCTTCATTGCGGACGTTCTGACGGCAGTAATCGCGAGGAATTGATGTATACATGCAAGGAAAAGCTGTCCGGATGCCGACGTTTGCGAATGGCAGTTTCAAGTATTCTGAACTTGCACTGATATGTGGGACCACATTTCCTGGTCTGCGGATATGCTGGATATCTTGCCCATGCACTGGCACAGCTAAAGTCATGGTCGTCCGATCATCGCAATTGCCAGCAGTCCAGCCCAGCCCAGCATACTTGAGCGGCGTTCCAAGCAGTGCAAACATACGCCCAAAGAATGTTTCATACTATTGGCCACGGAGAACAGCGACGTATGTGTCTAGGATGTTCCAAGAGCGAATTCCGTGACTCATGGACGTCCACACCAGCCAACGGCCAGCACAAATCGCCAGCCACAGTTTCGGTCGACTCCAGTGTACTGCAAGACACATGGGCATATATTCGAGAGTGGAGTTTCGTTTCGTGTCGGTTTCGTGAGGCCAGGAAGCAGCTAGAGAGAGCTACTGCTGTGCACGGGCTTCGGTAGCCCGGGCCGAGCTGTGGACAGTAGCGATCGACATTGACGCATGCAACGGTCGTCAGACGCGTAGGATTATACTTTGAGCTTCGTAGTATGTTTACTTGCGGCCGACGGATGGTCAGAAAGCGACCATACCGAGCAATGACTATGGAGGTGCCGCAGCGAAACCACGGCAGAAAGTGAAGAACGTCACCGGCTTATCCTGAGCATCCGCCACTGCGTAAATATGTACTTTGAGCTTCGTCGGATGTTCCCTGATGCCAACGGATGGTCGGGAAGCGATCATGGCGAGTGATGACCCAGTCATGGAGTGTGCTGCAGCAAAGCCACAGCAGAAAGTGAAGAAGGTCACCGGCTTGTTTTCAGTATCCGCCACTAGGTAGTTATGGACTTTGAGGTTCGTCGTATACTCCCTAGCCACCGGCGGATGCTCGCAAGGCGGTCATAGCGAGTAATAGTCATAGGAAGTATTGCAGCAAGGCCACTGCAGGAAATGAAGAATGGCACCAGCTTGTTTTGAGCATCCGCCACTGCACAGGTATATACTTTGAGCTTTGTAGGATGCTCCCTAGCCACTCACGGATGCCCGCAAGGCGGTCATGGCGAGCAACAGTCATGCGGAATGTTGTAGCAGGGCCACAGTGACTCGGTCAGTGAGGATTGTCGCCGGTTTGTTCTGAGCATCCGCCAGTGCGTAGGTATATACTTTGAGCTTTGACGGATACTACCTAGTAACCGACGGATGGTATAAAGGCGACCGTGGCGAGCAATTGTTGTGCGGAATGTCGTAGCAGGACCATAGTAACTCGGGAAGTGAAGAATGTTGCTGGCTTATTTGTAGTGTCCGTCACTGCGTTGGTATATACTTTGAGCTTTGACGAATACTACCTAGTAACCGACGGATGATATAAAGGCGACTGGGGCGAGTTACTGTCACGCAGAATGTCGTAGTAAGGCCACTGCACGAAGTGAAAAATGTCACCGGCTTATTTGTAGTGTCCGCCATTACGCAGGTATGTCCTACAGGGTTCGCAGAACCTTGTCGTACCATCGTCGTATGTTCTGCTTCGTGCAGAGAGACTGAGAGGTGAATGCGAAGTCGCGTTGAGTGAGGGCATTGTGAAGAGTGAAGAACGCCGCCGGCTGCCGATGAGGTTACGCGGATGCATTGGGATGAGTTGTTGAGGTCCAGGAAATCGAAACAATCGATCGGCGTATCGTATGGAGCTGCAGCCACGCGCAATGTCTGTATAAGCTCTCTGCCAGCAACGTTAATTGTTGCACAGCGAGCAGCAGCCGCTCAAAGCTTACTCCAGCAAGTTAGAGTGTCCTCCGACCTCCGAGCAACCGCCTGGCAAAGCAGCGGATGCTTGAATGGCAGGTGGGCCGAGATACAACACGACCGTGTATTCACCAAGCTAGTTAACTGTTGATCGCGATTACCAGCGGCCCGGGCATTATGAACGTACGCGTCTCGTACTAATATACTACACACTTCAACGTATATTCCCTGCGGGCTGCGGATGTTCGAATGGCATATGAGCCGAGATACAACATAGCCGTGTATTCACCAAGCTAATTGTTGGTCGCGATTACCAGTGCCCCGGGCATTATGAACGCACGCCGTCTCGTACTAATATACTACACACTTCAACGTATGTTCCCTGCGGGCGGCGGATTCCGGAGTGGCATGTGAGCCGAGATACAACATAGCCGTGTATTCACCAAGCTAACTGTTGATCGCGATTACCAGCGCCCAAGGCATAGTAAGCGTCCGCCGTCTCGTACTAACATACTAAACACTTGAACGTATGTTCCCTGCCGGCGGCGGATGGTGCGGCTGCACCAGCGTCATACATAACAAAATGGGCCGGTGTTTGGCGGAGGCGAGCCTGGAGCTTACGAATGAGCCTGATTGTTGCAAGTAGTATACTATTATACACAGGAGCATACTACTCGCTCTGGAGCATCGTACTATGCGATGGAAGTACGCTGCAATGGTGGCTACTCCGAGCTACAACTTTTGGTACTGAGAATGGCTTCGACAGCACCGTGAACGAGGACAAGGCAAACCCATGGAAACCACGTATTCCTGATCAACGAGAGCATACTCTTAGCTTCAGAGCATCGGTAAATGACAAGCTCGTACGCTCAGAGAGCAGGTCCCTTGACATTTCTCCCCTGTCTGTGACAGCTGCGAAGAGGAGCCGGAGGTGATATTATAGGACTGCCGAGCGGCAGAAGCTTACGCCGCCGAAGAATCGGCTCGTATCATCGACGGAAGTTTTGGAAGCAATGGTGAGAGATCATCAAAGTCCGCCCAAATTGCGAGGAGGAGCCGGAGGTGCCATTAGAGGACTTCCCAGCGGCAGAAGCTTACGCCTATGACCAGGAACGTCCGAGCGGTCCCAGAGAAGCGGCTCGTATCATCAACGGGAGTTCTGGAAGCACTGGTAGGAGATCATGAACTTCCGCCATCGAGCAACCCACAAATGGAGCTGGTCCTGGAAGGCAGGCATTGCAGAGATTCGTCAAAGGCCCAGCTAAAGGCTATTTGCTCCATTAGTGCAAACTGAACAGTCTTCTGAACATACGGATGTCCTGTGATTAATCTGGTCAAGATCCCATCCGCGGCCAAGCCTCGAGGACTGAAATACAGCGACATCTTTATTTCAACCCACCAGATCCTGCCGCGCGGCCAACAGATAGAGGAAGACGATGGGTATGACTGCCAAATGCTCATCCAGTGGTGACGCTTTCCTGGCAACCGTCGAAGCTACTACACACAAACAAGCCAGCCGACACCCGATCTCAAGCACATTGCGATCCGCCGTGACCTCAGGAAACCGATCAGGACGTCGTCGACAAGGACGTCAAGCCGACTGCCTTTCCCGCGTATGAGAATATCTACCGGCAACTGGGACTTCATGCGAAAGCGAAGGGCAAAGACCACACCCGTTGAACGCCTTGACTTCAGGCGGCGATCGTTGCGAAAAGGGAGCGACTACGAAGTCCATGTTGTACAGTTGGGTATTTCAGCTGGTTCTAACTGTTGGAGGAGAGTCGAGATGCAGGGAAGGCCGTAGGGAGGCATGTAAGTGAGCGCACGATCATGAAGCCAACTCAGGCATCTCTAGTTCATCTCTGAACATTCATACCTGCGGGCGCAACATCATTCATACGGAAGAATCAACATGGGCTCCGGCAGTCACCATACGGACCACGGCACCTCTTACTTCCCAGGGATCTAGTGTCGCAAGCTCACGAGCCGCTTGTCGGACGATAGAAGCGCCGGGGTGAGCACAGTAGACGATCCTTGCCTCGCTGCCTCTGACAGAGACCAAAGAGATGCAACTACAATCATGCGACTACTTGCCGCTGCCAAGCGGGGTAGACTACCTCATACATTCGAATAGGCTGAGTTGTTGATACATGCATGCATGCATTTATGCCTATATCTTTGACGCTGGGCGGCGCTTGTTGCATACCTCGCCTGAGTATTGATTTTAACAGCTTCAATTAATTATGAAGTCTGGGGTCTACCAATTCTTGATCGGCTGCTTTGCAGCCATTGGATCATTTCTGTTTGGCTACGACCTGTGAGTAGCGAGCATATTGCTTCAAGCTTTCGCCCAAGCCTCTTGCCCAGCTAATCACTTCTTAGTGGTGTCATTGCAGAAGTCGTAGCATCAGACTCCTTCAAGCAGAGCTTCTTACAGAAAAGCTCCGATGCGCGATCAGGAACAGTAGTCGCCCTCTTCACAGCAGGCTGCTTCTGCGGTGCCTTTCTCGCATCATACACCGATCGCCTCGGTCGCCGTGGCACCATACTTGTGGCATGCTGCATCTTCGTCATTGGCGGAATAATCCAGACCGCCGGAGTTGTGATTGCGATGCTCTACATCGGTCGTCTCATTGCAGGAATAGGTGTTGGCATCTTGACGATGATCATCCCGATTTATCAATCCGAGATCGCCCACCGCAAGATCAGAGGACGAATAACCAGTTTGCAGCAGTTGTTCAACGCTCTTGGCCAGATTTTCGCAACCTGGATCGGCTATGGCTGCTACATGACATGGGCTGGAACAGGGAACAGCAAGGAGTGGCGTATACCTCTCGGATGTCAGATCGCTCCAGCCCTTATTTTGGGTGCGCTGATCATGCTGTTCCCCGAATCGCCCAGGTGAGTAATATCACCATCTTCTCCTTGATACCATACATCAGCTGACCGATGACAGATGGCTTTGCGCCCACGACCGAGCCGATCAAGCTCTGCAAACCCTTGCCCAATTGCACTCCTACGGCGATGTCAACGACCCATATGTATTGGCTGAGTACGACCTCATCCAGTTCCAGATCTCAGAAGAGCGATCGCAGAAGAAGATCACCTACCTCGACCTGTTCCGTGGCTGGCCAAACCTCCGTCGCACCATTCTGGTCATGGCTATTCAAGCAAGCTGTCAGATGACCGGAGTCTCTGCGATCCAATACTTCAGCCCTCAAATCTTTGCACAGATTGGCATTTCCACGAGTCGCTCTCTTCTATTCCAAGCAGTCAATGCAATCATCGCTTTCGTTGGCACTTCGATTTGCATCATGACCATCGACTCGCTTGGACGTCGACCGTTGCAGATCTTCGGATGTCTCTTCCTCTGCGTCACATTCGTCATCAATGCGGCGATCATTAAAGTGTATCCTACAGATTCCAATAACACCAGCGCTCATTGGGCCTTCGTTGTCTTCACCTGGCTCTTCAATCTCGGTGAGTGCCTCGAGATGAAAGGCAAAAGCTAAGCACTTACTGATCTTATGCCAGTATTCTTCATCACAAGCGGCCCATTGAGTTGGGCTATCCCAGCAGAGCTATTTGGCACAGCAATGCGTTTGAAGGGTGTCTCTTGGGGAGCAATGACATCCTTTGCTTTCAATACGATGATCGGCCAAGTCACACCAATAGCGATCACCGCGATTGGCTGGGTGAGTATTCGTATCTGCTGGCAGCTCGTCGATACGTACTGACTTGCTTGCAGAAATTCTACCTGGTCTTCGTGATCTGCAACCTCACCAACGCTATATTCTTCTGGTGCTTCCAGCCGGAGACGAAGGGCCTCAACCTCGAAGACATGAATGAGCTGTTCCGCGACAGCCCGACATTTGTCCCGGGCAGCAAATGGGTGCCCAGCTCACACGTTGACGAGGTGGCCGATGATATTGCAAAGCACGATAAGTTTGGTGGAGGTCATACGGTCGAGCATGTCGAAGCGGTTGGCGATGCTAGGAAAGCTATATGAGAGCTGCGATGCAAGTTTGATCTCAGAGAGTATATGGAAATGCAATTCAATACAGATAAGTGATACGAAATGTTCGGCCGTCCCCAATAGGTCCTTCAACGAGTAAGTCGCATCCCCCAGATTACGTGCCATCATCAGGCTTTGCGTTTGCAAACGCAACACTTCCACACATCTCAGCGACGTAGAGACCGCTTCCAGGCTCCATAGGATGGTTGGGTCCAGCACCATAGTACACCTGCAGGCCCAGACCGCAACTCAAGTCTCCAGTGTCATACTGCACAGGGAAGGCCAGCATGCATGCGCCGTTCCTAGAGTCCCAAGAGCTTGCAGCGCACTTCTCAGCTTCCGCGCAAGTTTGACAGCACGACGATGCGTCGGTGGTGTTGGTGCTATACGTAGCGCCTGAGGTCGTCAGCTGAGCCCATGAGAGACCGTACTGTGTGGTATCTTCTCTGGCACCAGCGGCAGAGATGAGAGCAGAAGGCGCACAGCGGGCGTCCTGTGTGGTAGTGGCAACTGCCGTTGGGCATGCAGAGGCGGTGGCTGTGGCGATCGCGTAGGCTGTGAAGCCCGATGAAGTGCTTGTTACGGTGGCCTGAGTATACTCGGTATAGTAGGTGTATGTGCTGGTACCGCTCGCAGGAACAAAGGTGTAGGTCTGACCATAGGTGGTAGTTGATGTCTTGGTTATTGTGCACTCGGCGTTTTGACGCGCGGCGATATCTCGAGCATATTTGTATGCGCTCTGAGACGAAGCACCAGAAGTCGTGTAGATGGTGGCAGTCGATTGAGAAGCATCTTGTGTGCAGTCTGCTGCCGTGGCGGTCAAGGTCTCAAGTGTCTTTGTAGAGCTGACGCGAACAACGTCGGTGAAGGTGCCCAGGTCTTTCGCTGTTGTTGCTGTGATTGTTGTCACAGGTGTAGACAAATAAGTGGCAGTGCTGGTTGGCACGATCACTTGTTCTGTTGTCGTCTGACAAGGCTGAGGTAAAGCATTGCCAATGGCTGCCAGCAGAGGCACCAACGCGTAAGATCTCATCGTGCTGTGCGACGGACTTCTACAAAATGTCCACTTTTACACAATGGGGAAGCACGATTGCTTATACAAGGCAAAATACGAGAAGGATTCGCGCCTAGTGCCGCGGATGCCGCGAGATACGTCAGGGTGTGCGCGCGGTCTGTCCAGAGGGCAACAGGAAGAACGGAGATTCCCTTGAAATTATGGGTCTGAGACGTGCAGACATCGGAGCCGTTCTTCGAATAGTAATACAGATTGTTGAGCAGTGTTCATATGCAGGTGACATGCTGCTGGGCAGATAGAGCACTGGCTTCACGCAGCGTCATGCAGTGACTATCTGATTCCCTGTCTGATTCGAGCATTTCTAGAATTGGTTGGTCCCATTGCATTAGCCAGGTGTGATTGGGAAACGATCCCTAGCAACAAACAACAGCACATGATCTCGTCTGTTCTTCGAATAGAAGACCCGAGTTGCCGGAGCGGTGGAAAAATGTTTGTGACTAACACAAGTGAGGGCAAGATCGACAGGGACATTACACAAATTTGGCGATCGTTTCGTATCCGCCCGGGTTTGAGTGGCATTTGGAGGGTGAAGTGTAACGCCACCACGGCTGATTACTGCAGCTGACTCGAGACATACGGTGATTAATCCTGATGTACGTCTTGCCGCTGCTTTTCCAGCGCCCGCGACTCCGTACATTGAGATGCTCGTATGAGTAGTAGTAAACAGCAGAGATCGCGAGACCTTGTTTGCGGAGAGAGTGGCTGGGTGTCTCATAAACTCCTCACGACAAGACGTTGGTAAATTGTCGTCACACCGACCATTGCTCCCTAGAACTTTCGCGGTGACATGAGACACAACCCGCAACCAGGGAAGACAGTAGAGGGTCATACATGCACACTTGGGCTTACTATAATGGGAAAAGAGAATTTTTGACATGATCAAGGAAATTCATTTCGTGACAAGCCATACAATTATGCAATCCCATTCCCATCCCAATTTTGAAAACGCCCTTTTTACCACTCCAACGGCTCGCTCTTCTCCTCGCCGCGGTTGGTTTTAGGCACAGGCGCGGCTTCCACCTTCACGGGACCAGTGCGGTGACGTGACAGGTATCCGCTGCCATCCAACCAAGGAGTCTCCTCTGTCCTCCTGCGCTCGAACTTGGTGATGATGTCTTCTTTCATCATGGTGAGTCCAATCTCGTCAAGACCATTGATCAAGCAGTGTCTCTTGAAGCCGTCAACCTCGAACTCGGCAAGCACGTTGCCTTGAGCATCCTTGACGCAGTTGTTCTCAAGGTCGACCTCAATCTCACGACCGGCCTCAGCCTCGGCGTAGATCTTCTTGAGCTTCTCGGCGTCGTTGATCTGGAGCGGCAGCATGCCGTTCTTGAAGGTGTTGTTGAAGAAAATATCGCCGAATGAGCCGGCAATGATGCACTTGATGCCGAAGTCGAGCAGCGCCCAGGGAGCGTGCTCACGACTGCTACCACAGCCGAAGTTGGGGCCAGAGACGACCATGATCTTGGAGTTGGTGTAGGGCTCTTTGTTCAGGACGAAATCAGGGTTCTTGCTTCCGTCGGGGTTAAATCTCCAGCCGTGGAAAAGACCAGCTGACAGACCGGAACGCTTGATAGTCTTCAGGAACTGTTTAGGAATGATGGCATCGGTGTCGACGTTGGAGCGATCGAGCGGTGCAGCGACACCCTTCAATTGTGTGAATTTGGGCAAACCACTGCCGTTGCTGGCGGGCGCGCCAGTGCTGACTGTGTTACCCTGACCCTCTTCAGGCAGGTCAAGGACATTGTCGAGGTCGACATCACTTTCGGGCTCATCGAGCTGGCTTGTGGGCGACTCGACACGGTTGTGGGGGCGCTTTGCGGAGGGAACGGCCTGCTCGTAGCCGGCGAGGTCTCTGACGTCCGCAAGCTTGCCAACAAGAGCGGCAGCAGCAGCCATGGCTGGAGACATGAGGTGAGTGCGTCCCCCAGCACCTTGACGGCCCTCGAAGTTACGGTTGGATGTGCTTGCGCAGCGCTCACCGGGCGAGAGAATGTCAGGGTTCATGCCCAAGCACATAGAGCAGCCAGCTTCTCTCCACTCGAAACCAGCATCCTGGAAGATCTTGTCAAGGCCTTCGGCCTCAGCCTGCTTCTTGACGAGTCCGGATCCGGGCACGATCAAGACGCGCTTGAGGTTGGGTGCCATCTTCTTGCCCTTGACGACGTGGGCTGCGATTCTCAGATCCTCAATACGGGCGTTGGTACATGAGCCGATGAAGACCTTGTCGAGCTCGATGTCGGTCATCTTAGTTCCTGCGGTGAGACCCATGTATTCGAGAGCACGCTCGCAAGCCTTCTTCTTGTTATCGTCGTCGAAATCATCGGGTCCAGGAACAACACCGGTGATGCCAATAACATCCTGCGGTGAAGTGCCCCAAGACACTGTAGGCTCAATGTCCTTAGCATCAATGAAAATATCGACATCGAATTTGGCACCCTCGTCAGTCTGGAGAGACCTCCAGTATTTGACGGCCTTGTTCCATTCAGGGGAGTCGTATTTGGGTGCAAGCGGCTTGCCCTTGAGGTATTCGAAGGTGGTATCGTCAGGGGCGACCATACCGGCACGTGCGCCACCCTCGATGGCCATGTTGCAAATGGACATTCTCGCCTCCATACTGAGACCGCGAATGGCACTACCACAGAACTCAATGACATGGCCAGTACCACCAGCAGTGCCAATCTTTCCAATAATGTACAAAACAATGTCCTTGCTGCTGACACCAGGAGCCAGCTCACCATCAACCTGCACTCTCATGTTCTTGCTCTTACTTGAACCCAGAGTCTGGGTTGCGAGGACGTGCTCCACCTCTGACGTGCCAATGCCGAATGCAAGAGCACCAAATGCACCATGTGTGGAAGTGTGGCTGTCACCGCACACCACGGTGGTACCAGGCAGAGTGAACCCCTGCTCAGGGCCAATGATGTGGACAATACCCTGCCTCTTGTCACCGAGGCCGAAGTATGTGAGCTTAAAGTCCTTGACATTCTGCTCGAGGGTCTCGCACTGCGTCCTGCTGTCGTCCTCCTTGACAAAGTCGCTCACGTTCTTGAAGTTTTTCCTTGTCGATGTGGGCACGTTGTGATCGGTGGTGACGAGTGTGTTATCAGGTCGGCGAACTTTGCGACCTGCGTTCTTCAAACCCTCGAATGCTTGAGGTGAGGTGACCTCGTGGACCAGGTGACGGTCGATGTAGATGATGCAGGCACCGCCATCCTGCTCGTCAACGACGTGGTCCTCGAAGACCTTGTCGTACAGGGTTCTGGGGCCCTTAACAACACCGGGCATTTTGAAGTCTTGTTCTGGGTGATATGCTTTGTGGGTTTGCTGTAGATTGCTTGCTGCGTGCAATTGAACCGATTAAAGGTATAATTTGGTGTGTAAAGGCAGGATTGCTCAGATGAAAGAGGAGAAGCAGCTTGAGGTACAATTGTATCTGTGACAGAGAAACGGCCTTCTTACATTTACCACTTCACCCCACCCGACATCGGATACTGTGACATTCGGCTTGCTCTCATTCGCTGTTCCATCGGACTCCTCCAACTCGCCCACTGCCCGATTGTCGGGAGTCCGACACCGCCATCGCGTCGCCGAGATCGCAGCACTGCGTTACTCATCGGCGCTAGTATGGAACAGGCAAGTCTGGAGCGCGATCCGCTCTATGACGCCAGCCACCGCCTCGGCTTAAGCTACATGTATGAGCTCAGGTACAGCTCTTGCTTGCTGATAGCACCAGGCAACGAGGTGCTTTCATCAATAACGACAAGTCCAGCCAAACAACAGCAACATACTGTGACCGCCCACCTTCACTCGTGGACATGAAGTCGTCCCTCATCGCTGCTGGCATTGGTGCCACGCTCGCCCACGCAATCTACCTACCCGCCAACCTGCAGTCCGGCGTGGACTGGCTCCAAGGCAACCAGCAACCAGTCCTGGAAGCAGAGAAATTCTTGATTGAGCTCGCACCTGGTGATACCAGGCTTGTGACCGAAGATGAGAAATGGCAGCTCAGAAGTGAAGGAAAGAGCTTCTTTGATATCACTGGTCTTCCTGAACGCGATCCTTCGATTCAGACAAAGGCATCCGTCAAGTACCCCAAGAAGACTGCATACAACGAGACTGTATCACCGCTGTTGAAAGAGCTCGATCCAAAGAAGATGCGCAGTCATCTCGAAGAATTCACATCCTTCCACACGCGATACTACAAGTCGGACTACGGTAGGCAGTCGTCGGAGTGGTTGTTCGACCAAGTGAACAAGACCCTAGCACATGCTGGCGCTGGTGTTGCGCACTTCTTTGAGCATTCCTGGGGCCAGAACAGCATCATCGCTACCCTGCCAGGCAAGAGCGAGAAGACGGTTGTCATTGGCGCACACCAAGACAGCATCAACCTCTTCCTGCCTTCCATTCTCGCGGCTCCTGGTGCCGATGACGATGGCTCTGGTACAGTCACAATCCTCGAAGCACTCCGTGTGCTTCTTCAGGACAAGAATATCGCCCAGGGCAAGGCAGAGAACACCGTCGAGTTCCACTGGTACAGTGCCGAGGAGGGTGGTCTTTTGGGTAGCCAGGCCATTTTCAGCGCGTACGAAAAGCAGGGTCGGGATGTCAAGGCTATGCTGCAGCAGGACATGACCGGATACACCCACGCCACCATCGCTGCTGGTGAGCCAGAGTCCGTGGGCGTCATCACCGACTTCGTCGACCCAGGCCTCACCACATTCATCAAGGAGGTCGTCAGCACGTACTGCACGATCCCATATGTTGAGACCAAGTGCGGCTACGCATGCTCCGACCACGCCAGCGCCAGCAAGCACGGCTACCCTTCGGCATTTGTCATTGAGTCGGACTTCAAGTACAGCGATAAGAAGATTCACACGACCGAGGACAAGGTCGAGTTCCTTGACTTCAAGCACATGCTCCAACATGCGCGCTTGACACTCGGTCTGGCTTACGAGCTTGCCTTTGCGAAATTTGACTAAGTGTAGCTTACGCGGATTTCGGATGCACTCGGTTCCCTTCTGTCATCGCATATTGGTTCGCTAGTAGCGTCAAAGCATAAGGCATATGTGGTAATCAGCATGAACAGCCGTGCATAGTAGTTAGCATCATGTCACAAGTAAACAGTATTATCAATATTTCACAAGCTCATTTGTTCGATGCTTCTCACGCGATACTACCATACTTTCAAGGTGAATCTCCACTTTACTCGCCTGCCAAGAATCCAACGTGGTACTCGAACTTGAGTCTGATGCTCCTTTGCTCATTATTACCTTACACATGACTTTGAAGCAATCTCCGCATGTTACGGCCACGAAACTTTTGGCCTCGACGGAGTAAACTCGCAACAACGCGTACCGCTTTGTCTCATCCTCTACACCAAACCAAGAAATGAGGAGCTAGCCAGTCACGGAACGCCACCCTTGATCCCGGCGGACGCCCATTCGCCAGGAAATCAGAGCTACGCGCGGGAATAAAAACCATGGCGGCAGCATACATGCACGGAGTTACGGCATTCTCATCGACTAGCCACTTGAAAGATTCGCTTGGACCGGCGTAATGGATTTGGATGACACGCGATGAACGCGACGATTCGAGAGCAGCTGCCTGGGACCGGCTGGATCGGGCTTCTGGCAGGCGAAAATGCACGCGTATCGACCTCGCACTCGGAACCGACCTTACTTCCAGGATCCAAGTGTCTGGACTCTACGACAAGCTAAGCTACTATCACTAGTATTTGGAAGATCTACACCATTTTTGTGACAAGCCCAGAATTCGCCTCCTCTTTCGACGACAACGGCTTCTTCTTGTTCCCGTGACCGTTCTGCTTTGAATCTGACTCTCTTCCCCATGGGCACGTCTCCTCACCCCGCAAAGATCGACCGCCATTGAGCGCCAGTGAGACAACATTTGTAGACTTCCCGCGACTCTGATCCTTCCGCCCGTCCGGCATTCACGTCTTCGTCGACGACTTTGCATACTGCAAGCAAGGGAGCTTCAACTCGTTTCAAGCCACGAGTTGACAGCTTTATTGCACCAGTAACATCCGCACCATGATGAGAGATCGACTCAATTGCCTCGTGTATTTGCGTTCATCTCAAATGAATGGAAGACCCCGAAATGGCCTAGGTTTGTTGCTCATTAAACAGCATCTTACGACTCCGCGTTACAATGCTGTGGGAGACGCGCCTCGCCTCTCAAGCCGGGTAGCTGCGCAGTCGAAATGAGGCGGACGCCAGACTGCTTTGGGATAGCTGTTCGCTACATGCGTTGATGTTCCTCATACCGTGTGATGACTCGTCGACAGCGTCTGAGTGGCCCTCGTTCAATGCGGCAAGGTGTGTAGGGCACAGGTTTGGCGCCGCATGTCCGTTCCAACCGGCCCAGCGCACATCCATTGATGTTTGTGTCGTGGATGACCTAGACTCACGGACGCACAAGTGCGGAGCCGCTCCCTGTGCATACTCAATAGCATATTCATAAGGCAGGGGATCGCCTCCGCTTTCATCGCTCGCATTCTTGTCAAAAACGAAGCGAGGGGCTTCTTTTGGTCTCGCTCATCCTCACAAGCTACCTCTCACCCTGTACATAGCTTCCAATCCGCTCCACTCCAATCATCAGTCACCATGTCAGACACCTACAACGCAACGCACGAGAACAACAACCTCACAGCAGGTGTTCCCAGCAGAGGCTCGAATGGTGATCCACTCGAGAAGGATTTCAGCAATGGGCACAATGGTAAGCCACAGCTTGTCTCGATTCTCAGTCGACAGAATCTGACGCTTCCTGATAGAATATCATCTTGACAGAGACATGGATCCAGATCATGCATTGAATCGCATAAGGACGACTGGCAGCTTGTCAATCTCTCCTGAACTCTTTGAGAAGATTTACCTTTCGCCGCAGAACAGAGTCGCTGGTGACCTTCGCAAGACCTTTGGTAATCCGACTCCCCTGTAAGCCATGATGACTTCCTCGATAGCTTTTTTCTCGATGCTGACATCAAGTCAGAGCACTCTCCGGCTTCCTTCTATCATTGACTCCGCTCTCTTGCACTCTCATGGGGTGGCGAGGTGCCGGCGGCAGTGGTGCTGCTAACATCGGTGCCTACTTTGGCTTTGGTGGTGTGCTCATGATTCTTGGCTCAGTCGGCGAGGTAAGCAACCCGCAGCCCATAATGGACAATAGGGAGAACATACTGACTCTGCCCAGTGGATCATTGGCAACACCTTCCCCTTCGTTGTCTTCGGCACTTTTGGCGCCTTCTGGCTCACTTTCGGCTTCACTTTAATGCCAGCGTACAACGCTGCCGGTGCATATTCTTCCGATCCACTCACCAACCCTGCAGAAGGCTTGACGTCTGTGGGCTTCAATGCAACTTTTGGTAAGCTTGCCCAGCGAAGATGACAATCGGTGGGTACGACTGACCATGGCTCGTTTGTTTGATAGCTTTCTTCCAGCTCTGGATGGGTGTACTCTGCCTTATCTACATGATCTGCGCCCTCCGCACCAACATCGTCTTTGTCTTAATCTTCGCCGGCCTCGTACCTGCTTTCGGTCTCCTCGCTGGCGCATACTGGCACCTGGCAGAAGGCAATACGGGTACAGCCAATACTCTGATCGTCGCTGCAGGCGCTGTGACCTTCTTTGTCGATATCTGCGGATGGTGGATCTTCTTCGCCATCTTGCTGGCTGCGCTTGACTTCCCGTTCCAGCTGCCTGGTAAGTCTTCATGTCAGGTCGTATCATCGCTTGACTCTAGCTAACACTGTATCTCCCAGTTGGCGATCTCTCTGGCGTTATCAAGGGCGCGAGCCAGAAGAAGAAGGAACGTGAGAGGGCAGAGGCTGAGCGCGAGTATGGCGTCGGAGTCTAAGACTTGCACAACGCCAGGAGGTAGGACAACTGGACATATGTGAAGTACGACTTCCAGGTCGACGTGGTCCCGTTTGTTGAGGACGAAGATTGTTTCGTATCTATGTGTACAGAATATTTACAATAATGCCATATTTCTATCGCAGACATTCACTGTAGATTTCGCCAACACCATCTCGACGGCGATCGTGCTTCTTCTTTGCATCGTAGGCTTGCGACAAGACGCTACGAGCTAGCTATACGTGTATGTACAAGCATTGAGCAATCATGTCTGAACCTGATAGACAAACATATGAGCGGTATACAGATCTATGGTAGTATACAGAGCTGTGAAAGTATAGAGACTTGTGTGCCACCTCAAGCTAATGCATGCATGCAGACAGCACTTGTATATTGTACAATCCTTGCACTTATAATGATGCCCTGACGTGTTTGTAAACGGTGGTGGAAGTGCAACAGTACAAAAGTATGGTAGTGGTGGTGGTAATGTAACTGACTCGGTAGGTAGCAACGGCGCACCCTCTCCTCTCCTCTCCTCTGTGAAGAAACAAGCCCCTGGAACCCCGCGGTCTCGTGAAGCTCGAAGTGGCATGACCGGGGGGGCACAGATTACGTCGTTGGTCATCCCACTCTTTCAGTCCCTCCCTGCAAAATACTCCCAACAACATCACCACACCTCACAAACACCACCCAGATAACACCACTCCACTACCGCAAAAATGGTCGCCGAATCTCCGGAGTTCAAGAAGGCCGCCGCCGACGTCAAGAACCTCACCAAGACCCCCTCCAACGACGAGCTTCTCGAGGTAACGAATTGTCTCACAAGCTTGCGGAACAGAGCCATCCACCGCTGACACACAGCCACCCACTTCACAGATCTACGGTCTCTACAAGCAGGGTACCGGCGCCAAGTTCGAGGATGCTACCAAGCCCGGCATGTTCGACCTCAAGGTATGGCCACAGCTCCTCTCCGTCTCTCCGAACACACGGTCTTGAGCAGATTTCTGACGAGATTGGACTTTCAGGGCAAGGCCAAGCACTCTCAGTGGGAGAAGGTCAAGGACTTGAGCCCCGAGGAGGCTCAGAAGAAGTACGTTGAGGCTGTCAAGAGCCTTATTGCCAAGTACAACTAGATGGATGTTTCTAGTCAGCACGGGGAAGTAAGCATATATGCAGCATGAATGATATCCACGGCTTCTTAAGAGACACGCGAGCACAAGTATAGTTCTGTAGATTTGCGAGGTCTTGGGATATCTATGTGCGGGTCTGGCGATCGGCTGGCACGGTGCAACAGAGCGCCCGGTCGTCGGCATAGTGTCACCGGCCTGTGATGTGCAGTATGCCTCTATAGGCGATGATATCTGAAAATGGCCTCACGCCCTGCACTATACGTACAGTGTCATTTCCAGTAAGTAAATGTTGTGGTCTCTCGCGTCACATATATGAGAGACTCGAATCAGGTTTACATAGACGGCACGGCAAGAGCCGCATGTTGTAGGGCGCGAGTCAAAAGTAGCACGCAGCACCCATACCAGATGGCTGACTTGCCCTTAGGTGTGCCCTGACTGGCCAATCGGGGGAGCATCAGTATGACTAATATAAGGATCTTGAAGGTGCAGCATATATACATGATGGAGTCATAACCGAAGTCAGCCTCTTACGGTGTCTCGCCCCCAGCCCAAAGACTGGAGTTGACTATTGGACTCGTGCTTTACAGTTGGCCATACTTAACTTGCAATCGTAGACATGGATACCCAGCGGGATGAAGAGAGCAATGAGATTCCATTGACTGTTCTCCGGCCAGCACATCCTCATGGCGAGGACCTACAAGCACGAACTCTGCCTCGAGCGGATGGTGGCAAAGACGCATGGCTTGTACTGGCTGGTTGTTTCGTTCTAGAGGCACTAGTCTGGGGGTACGTCTTCAATGCTACGCTCTTCCAACAGCAAATCATCAATCACAGCCATACTGACATCGGCGTAGCTTCCCGTACTCGTTCGGTGTATTCCAGAACTACTACTCCACTCATGCACCGTTCGATCGCGAACCAGCAGGCATCGCAGCCATCTCCACTACTGCTAGTGGTATAATGTTCATCGCTTCGCCTCTCGTGGCTCTTGCATGCCAACGCTTCCCAAGAAGCAGGCGTCTTGCTAACTTCGTTGGACTGGCCATCCTGACAAGCGCGTTGGTTGCTGCATCTTTCACGAACACTACGGGTGCACTTCTGGCAACCCAAGGAATCTTGTTTGCCATTGGTGGACTCACAATGTACTTCCCTGCCATGTATGTCATTGACGAATGGTTCATCGCAAGAAAAGGTCTTGCCTTCGCTGTCATCTGGACAGGCACTGGCCTAGGAGGTGCCGTATTTCCCTTCGTTTCGCAGTGGCTATTGGATTCGTATGGATTTCGGACAGCATTGCGGGTTTGGGCCGTGGCTACAGTAAGCCATCGCGTCATCATCCATGACCGGTTGACTAACATACTCACAGGTTGTTCTTGCTCTGCCGTCGATCTTAGTGATGAAGAACCGCCTGCCAATCTCAGCCTCCAGCACACTTCGACCCTTGAATCTTGCCTTCCTCAAAATGGCACCTTTCTGGATCTACTCATTCGGAAACATGATGCAATCGATCGCATACTTCCTGCCACAACTGTGGGTGCCATCTTTCGCTCGTGAAATAGGCTTGCCTCCGATCGCTGGTCCGCTCGCACTGTGCTTGCTGAATATTGCAGCATGCGGGAGCTACATTGCAACAGGCATGATTGTCGATCGCTACCACGTTACCGTCGCCATTCTAGTTGCAACTTTAGGGTCACTACTCGCAATCTTTGTCTTCTGGGGCTTGACCACTTCGCAGGCGATGCTCTACGTTTTCGTCGTTCTGTGGGGTTTGACCGGTGGTGGTTTCTCTGCTAATTGGGCAGGTTGCGCTAATGCTATCAGGAAGTCTGGATATCATGTTGACACTGGCATGGTCATCTCATTGCTCTGTGTTAGTAAGGGCGTTGGATCAGTGGTATCTGGACCGATCAGTGAGAGGCTGCTGCAAGTGTCGCCTTTCGAGGGTGCTGGTTTTGCCTATGGTACCCGCTATGGCACTTTGATTGTGTTCACGGGCATCAGTGCTGCTTTCGGTGGTATAGCATGTCTTGGAAGACTGGCTAAGGTGGTTTGATGTGTTACGACGGGGAAGCTACCATCAGAGTTCGAAAATTCGGCGCAAATGTAACAGAAGGACCCAAAACGCAGTTTATCACTTTTAATGATCGATTCCAGACTATGCGATTCGTCCACGCTTAACTTCAATCGAACCTAGCCCTCACTCGCCTGAACCACCTGGGCCCAGTCGGCATCGCTGTACGCACCCGGGACCTGCTCTCCGTCGAATAAACTCGCCATGATCACACGATCCTCCTGCTCACCCTCCCAGGGTTCCCGTCCATGCTGCGCAATGACATTGTCAAACACCAATACATCGCCCTGCTGCCACTTGTGCAGCACACGGATTTCGTCCGTGATCTTTGCGAGGTGGGCCAAATGTCTCTCGTGAATCGGAGTGCCGTCGCCGTACAGTTGTTGCGTGATATTGCGACCAGCGCCGTTCACCTTTGCATTCTTGTAGTAAGCAGCAAGTCCCGTGAACAGCGTTGGCAATCCCGTGTGCGGCTGCGTGCGGATGGCTGGAAGATGATGCTGCAAGATCAATCCTCCGTCATCAGTCCACTCCCACGACGTGTATTTGCCTCGCCCATACCTAGCGATCTGAGCTTCGACCTTGGCACGTCTCGTAGCCTCGTCATCTCCAGGCTCAATCAATTTGCCGAACGCCTGCTTCAGCGTCGCTCCACCTTTGTACTGCTGGTCAACTTTGTAGGTGACTCGGCTGAGAATCCCCTTGCTGGCCAGCTCTTCAATGAACTCGGGCATCTCCTGCTGGGCACGATGGAACAGTTCTAATGACGAGGATATTGGCGACTCGCCGCCTTTGTGCGGTGCTTTGTGGCAGTAGAAGAAGATGTACTCTGGAGCATGCGGAACTTGTGGCGATTCGTTGTGATTGTACACCAGCACCTCTTTGGGAGCTTCATTCGCAGGCGCTATGTTCGGTGCAAGAATCGGCCTGTCAACAACAATGCCGATGATCTCATGTGGTTTGTATCCGAACGCATGGGCGAATTTACTGAAGTCATGGGCGCCATTGATTGGTAGACCGCGGAAGAGAAGGGCCCCATGCGATGCGAGCTGTTTCGTAAGGATACTGTCTTGTGCTTGCAAGGCCTTGACGGTGTCTACCACGGAGTCGAGATTGAGGTCAGATTGATCGTGTGGCGCCAGGCGCAGGGCAAGCGGGCTGACTGTTCCTGGCTGATGAGGAGCACCCAGTACTTTCTGATTACTCTCCGGCAGATCGAATGCTTCAAATGTCACAGTCTGGACTCCGCTTGAGCTCGATGGCAATGCTGTACCTTGCGCGGAGCCTGTTAATATTGTTGCCATTGTAGCAAGTATACTGAAATGGCTCAATGGATCAAATGAAGCCGACTTTTAGGGTTCTTCACGTTGGCTCCAACCAAGGTCGAAGATAAGAGCACATGGCCATAGATATTCGTCGGAGTTATGTACTCCCGTACTAGTCTGACGTCGCAAAAGGATGAAGCACGCAAGTTGAGGGGTTGCAGAAAGGACTCCACCTGCAGATACTCTCAGAAAGGAAGAGTCAGACCCATTGACACTCCACGATGAGCACGGGGACAGCTTGGTACCGAATCACCGAATAGCCATCACGTCTGCATGAGAGGACCAAATATCATCTGGACATAGATCTAGTCACAATCAAGATATATTAGAACGGCCTCATTGTGCTGCACAATCTTTAACCAGATTCTCCATGGTTCTGAGAACAGAGTCTGGCCCTAGGGGAGCGTAATGAGGTCGCCATGCATTACAAAAGCTAGGCAACATGGCGTGCTTAACCTTATCCAAACTCATTGGTCAAATCATCACGAGTTATCTTTCAGGGATCTTCGTCATGCATAATAATCTTTCAAGTTGAAATTGACGATTTCAAGATGACTTTGGATTTCTGCCACAGAAGTGATATCAGAGCAAGAGAGCACAATGTCCGGTCAACAAGAACCATACAACAAAGAGGGGTTGCAGAACGATGTAGAGCTCCGAACAACATCGCCGGACTCGTCCTCAGAAAATGACGCAACGCGCCGTGCAACGAATACTCGTATACCATTCTTTCGGAGCACTCTGTTTCAGATCCTGGTGGTTGGATCCTGTGCCTTTTGTGCCCCAGGGGTAAGCGATCAATCAACATAGCGCAAGACTTCGGTAGCTAACAGCAGTTCATAGATATGGAATGCTATGAATGGTCTGGGGGTCGGAGGCTCCCAAAGTCCTGACCTCGTCAACGCTGCGAACGCTTTGCTCTACGCTTTCATGACAGTCACATGCTTCTTGGGGCCGTGGCTGACGAATCTAATTGGATTTCGATGGACGCTGGCACTTGGAAGTATAGGTTATCCACTCTACGCTGCCGGCCTCTATGTCAACAACAGAACTGGCGCTACATGGTTCGTGTACTTCGGCTCGATTGCTTGTGGTATTAGCGCCGGTTTCTTCTGGAGTGTCGAAGGTGCCATCGCCACCGGATACCCTGAGCAGCACAAACGTGGACGGTATATTGCAACATGGTTCACATTTCGAAACTTCGGCAATGTCGTAGGCGGTTCCATCTCACTCGCGCTGAACGTCCATCGGTCACAATCAGGATCAGTGGGCTATGAGACCTATTTGGCATTCATCGCGATACAGTGTCTGGGATTCTTCATCGGCTCCCTTCTCTCCAATCCAGAGAAAGTACAGCGCAAAGACGGTACGCTGATTGCCGCGCCACAAGGCATCAATTGGCGTGTGGAGCTACGCGAGATGTGGCGTCTAGCTCGTAGCAAGTCCATCCTTTTGCTTGTACCGCTATTCTGGTATTACGGCTGGTGTCAAGCCTATCCTGGAACATATCTAGCCACCTACTTTACCGTTCGCTCACGGGCACTTGGCAGTCTCAGCTTCGCTATCAGTGGTACATTCGGCACCTGGCTAGCGGGAGCACTGGTCGATGTCCCATGGGTTAAGAGCCGTCAAACCAGAGCGATTGTAACATATGTGATCATCGCGTCGCTCAACAGCGGCTCGTGGATCTGGGCAGTATACATCCAGAATGAGTTCAGGCATACCAAGCCTGTCTTGGACTGGGCAAACCAGTCGACTTTTGGTCGAGGCTTTGGTCTGTACGTCTTCGAGCGAGTAAGCGTGTCGATGGTTGAGAACTACATTTATTGGTGTATCTCAAACTTGTCAGACTCTCCTGGAGATCAGATCAGATACAGCTCGTTGTTGCGAGGCATCGAGACAGCAGCTGTGTGCTTGGGTTTCGGAATTCAGGCAATCCCAACACCACTCATCGCGACCGCGAGCATCAATTGCGGGCTCTGGTTCATCGCATTACCTTTCAGCTACTTCGCTACCGTGCAGGTGGTCAGGAAGTTCAAGGAATTAGAGAAGAGTAAGGCTCCAGAAGGTTTTCGCCAGAAATGAAGTCGATAGTTCTTGTGTAAGATCTTCGGTATCTCCAATCAAGCAGCAATGATGAACAAATGAAATTGCCCAGTGTCATAGATGACGATATTTCCTACTTGCATGAACAATTGGATTGTACGTTTCCAGCTGATATACATAACTTATATACACGTGAAGATCGATGGGGCCACGGAGGTGCTTTTGAACGCCCGCACCAATCCGCTGCAATGACGTCCCGCCTTCAGGTGCGGCGAAACAGAAGCTCTGCGAGCTACGAAACGACAACTCTCACTCTTCGGTCCTCATAATCGCCAACAACGACGCTACAGCCATCCTGCCACTCACAAAGCAATTATGGCCGCCAGACTATCACCTATGAGGTTGACCTCACCTCTGTTCGTCTTTCGCGCGGGATCTCGCCCAGCAATTACGACTGCTATTCCTGGTATCAATGCGCGCCTCGCATCACAGTCTGCCACGCCAAATAGCCCGCCCGTGAGCAAAAGACGATCAGTCACTGTGGTCAACGACACTGGTCGCGTGCCATGGCAAGACCTTTCTATCGGCGAGAAAGCAGCCCGCACAACACAACAGACATTCAACCTCGGCCTGGTACTAGTTGGACTAGCAGTGACCGGCGGCGTTTTCACAGTACTTTACCTCGAAGTCTTCAGCACAGACAGCAAGACAGCAGTTTTCAACCGTACCGCAGATCGCGTGCGCAAAGACCCCAAGTGCATTGAGATTCTGGCGGGCCAGGGCATGCACACAAAACGCGAGATCGAAGCGCATGGCGAGCCTTCACATAGCCGATGGGCGAGGAACAGGACGATTGCAAGCAGGCTGGAGACGGACAAGACGGGCGTTGAACATCTACACATGCATTTCTATGTCACTGGACCTGAAGCGAAGGGCACAGTGCAAGTACACATGACCAAGGCGCCTGGAGACAAGGACTTCGAATACAGGACCCTTGCTCTGGATGTCCCAGGCCACCAGCGCCACTACTTGGTGAATGCAGATGGTCTGTCATCTGGACTATCGAAAGCCGGTGGAAAACTGTTTGGTGTCAGGTGGAATTGAAGGGAGAGCATAATGGATGAAAGATATCATGCTGCACACCGATATTCATGATAGCGTGCTAAGCGCATTCTTGATACTACATGGACATCGTCGCTTTTGGTCTTTCACTTTTTGGCCTCACGGATCTGTCGGCTTTCGGCGCAGTGGATCCTTGCTGTAAGATCCTGCTCATCCGCTAGAGCTGATCTTGCCGTGACGCTTGCGGTTCTTAGCATTTACCGCTACCAATAACCGTCATGCTCTCGATGCGCTCACAATGGGTGCGACTAGACGGACAGTGACAAAGGGGTGCAGTTCAGATGGCCCGAAGATGAAAAGTCTCCTTGACCGCAAGTGCGTGCAACTCAGCGAACTGGCGTGATTTGAACGGAATGGCGAACGTTCGTCAATCTCGAGGCAAGGTGTTAACGGCAGTGCTCATCTGAAAGGTTCTCAGATTGATTGTTAGCCATTATGGACTACACATCGCGCCTCAATATGTTCGAACGCTGCCGGATTAAGAGTTTTACGTCAAAGGACGGAGTCGACGCTTTTATCTGCCTCGAAATGCGTATTGCAACGATATTGATTCCCAAGAGTTTCAAGCACTGTAGCAGGACCTAAATCCAGTGCTATATGTATCATACGCGGATGCCAGAGTCTATAGCAGCCAAATCCTCTTATCACCCCTCGCATCCGTCACCTTCTTCGCGTTCATACGGCCGTATAGCAGGCGCAGACTGAATGCAAGGAGTGCAGTAGCAAAACTGCACGCCGCGCAAGTGAAATTGCCCGTAGGGTATCCTCTCTCCTTCTCACCTGCAATCCAGATCCACTGCGCAATGACCTGACTGACACCAGCTCCACTGTTGTTGAGAGCAGCCGCAATGCCCATAGTGACGATTGAAGGCACGTTACAAGTCACCCATGCACTCAGTGGGCCTGATGAAGGGAAAGCGCCGCAAGCGCAAAGGAAGAGGCAGCCATAGCGTGCAGTGTAAGCATCGGCAGGGAGGAGGCCAGCTGTGAGCCAGCCGATGCCTCCAATGGTTGAACTTGCAGTGATGTGCCAGCCACGAGCGTTGAAGCGATCAGCGCTCCAGCCTAGAAATAGACAGACAAAGTAGCCGCAGACCCAGGGCGGAACTGTCATGCTGGTCAGCATGCTTCAAACAAAGAGCGTAGGGAGCATAGTCGGACGCAACTCACCAGTCATAAGCTGTGCTTCGATCGAAGAGAATCCCAAGCCATTGACAATGGTCGGCGTGAAGAATGTCAGCGATCCCAATGGCACACAATCGCAAATGTACGCTAGATAGTGCATGAGCATTCTCGTGCTGAAGCAAGTTTCCAGAACCTCCCTCCTCGAAGCATGTTCGTTGGTATATCCTCCGCCTTTGACTTTGATGCGAGCTTCGATGAATTTCTTGTCGTCTTCGGTGAGCCATTTAGCCCTCGAAGGATAGTCGGGTAGGAAGAAGAGGGTTAGCAGGGTGCAGAACACGGTGATGAGGCCTTCAATGATGAACTGGATTCACTCATGGTTAGTCGCCTCTCGTCCATTCGATCGACGTTGCGGATTGAATGTCTTACCAGCCATCGGAAGCCTTCTAGGCCAGCTGCGCCATTCATGTGTCCAACACCATCTTGAAGAGTCAGTCACATGCTCTAGACATTGCGATTCTATGGTCCCTAGCGCGTCTTCACTTACAAGCAATGCAGCCACCGAATGCACCAGCAGCCGTTGCCGACGCAAGCACAAAAGCAATACGAACCGACCTCTCCTCAACCGGATACCAGAAAGTAATGAGGAAGATGATACCTATTCCGTTAATCAGTACAGTCACTCCGAAACATATGCCAGCATCACACATACCAGGAAAGAACCCAGCCTCAAACATTCCAATAAAAAACCTGAGCACCGTAACCTGAGTGAAGTTCTGCACTCCAGCAAACCCAATCGTGAAAATTCCCCAGGACAGCAACAACGTTGCCAACCACCTCGAAGGGCGCACATATCGCTTCATAATCCAATTAGACGGGACTTCGAAAACAGCGTACGCGACAGCGAACAGCGAGACGGCCACGGCGTATTGCAGGTTTGTCATGTTCGTTTGTTCGATCAGCGAGTCGCCGGTCTCCGAGTTGAGGAGCTTGGAGTTGCCTATGTTGCCGCGATCGAGGTAGTTGAGCAGGTACATCCATGCGCAGAGTGGCAGGATGCGAAGGTCCATTTTGCGCCTCAGTTTGGCGGCGCGTGGTTTGTCGTTGAGCCAGGAGTTGTGCTCGGCCTGGGCGGCGTCTTTGGCCTGAGTAGGAAGTTAGTACGGGCTTTGTGTGAACAAGCAAAATCGATGCTGCGGGTGTACCGTACCAATGTGTCGCCGGCATCTTCGACTTGTAGGACTTCGTCGTTCTTGGGCTCGTTCATGCTGGGCAGATAGGCGATGTGTAAGCCTCGTAATGGTCGATGGAAAGGTCACGGACAAGACAGGAAGAGGAAAGACAGCATGAATACATGCAATACCCTTCGGACCAACTATATGCGGTAACTCGGGTATAGGCCAGCGAAGAATCCACAATGCACCTGGCCGCCCGCAGTTGTAGCGTGGATCTCCGCAACACAAGTCAGCTTAAGGTATACCGGAGTCTGTAAACTCCATGTCAGTGGCGCTGGTCATTCACTTCTAAGTGGATGGATCAAAGAGCATGTGGAGTAAAGAACGTGGAGAAGTGGCTGCGGGGAAACAAGAAGGCATAAGATCGTCGGGATGAGGCACCTTAACCTTGCATGATTTTGCTCGAGACAAGCTCCTGCAGCTCTGGAGGAAAGTGTGTCCGATGACATGTGCTTCTTGGTCTTCGGGATATTGAACCAGCACCTATTTCACCCCCTCCAAGTATAATTGCTTGCGGGGTGCCAGTCTCTGACTCTCGGTCCCTTGCCATCTTGCAAATAGTTCTCCCTCATACTCGAGCCAGCGTACTTTTCCTGAAGCACTCCTCTCTTCCTCAGCTCAGGCCATAGATATTGAACCAAGTCCTCAAATGTCCCAGGGGTATGAGCATAGCTGATATTGAAACCATCAACTCCCGCCTCATCAATCCACTGCTGCAGGATGTTTGCGACAGTCGCAGGACTTCCGATGGCGCGTGCATGAGCACCTGAGATGGCTAGATTCTGCAGAACAAGCTTCTTCGTCCACTTCAGCCCAGCTGTGCCGGGAACTGACTCGGTCCATGAAGTGATCAAAGACTGAATAGCTGGCAGATTTGTGCCGAAAGAGAAATCCTCATCTTCAGAGAACTTGTTCAGATCAGTGCCTGCCCAGCCTCCGAAAAGAGCGGCAGTGCCTTCAAGATCAGCATATTGTAGCAAATCCTCGAACTTTGCTTGTGCTTTCTCGTCCGTCTCGTCGACAACGATGAAGATTCCGGCAATGAACTTGACGCTATCTTCTGGCTTTCCGAGCTCTCGAAGGAGTGCTCTTGTATCTTCGACGACCTTTGCGGTTTTCTTCGGAATCATGCCAGGCAGGAACATCGCTTCTGAATGCTTAGCGGCAAACTCCTTTCCAGTCTTCGAAGCGCCCGCTTGCAGCAAGAAAGGTGTCCGTTGAGGCGATGGATCAACGATGCTCGGGCCAGCACACTTGAAGTAATTGCTATGAATTGTCAGCTCAGCTCTTTTACTCGGCGCGGAAATGGAAGTATCACACACCCGACATGATCGATCTTCCTGACCTTGTCAGGATTGGTCCAGACTCCTTTGTCCTTGTCTGCTTCAACTGCGGTATCCTGCCAACTGCCTTCTAGCAACTTGTACACCACGTCCAAGAATTCATCTGCGATCTTATACCTCTCATCATGATCGATCCCCTTCTCCAGCCCAAAAGACTTAGCAGCGCTTTCAAGGTACGAGGTCACGATATTCCACCCCACCCGACCATCCGTAATGTGGTCAAGCGTAGCAAACTTGCGCGCAAGCGAATAAGGATTCTCGTAGGTCGTGGAAGCAGTGATACCGAAGGAGATGTTCTTGGTGGCGTGTGCCATGGCAGAGACGAGGAGACTGATATCAAGAATGGGCACTTGAGCTCCCGACTTCAGAGCCGGGCCGTCTTCGCCCTTGTAGACGTCGTAGATTCCCAGGACGTCGGCGAAGAAGAGGCCGTGGAAGCCATTGCCGTCCAGAAACTTGGCTAGGCGAACCCAGTGGTCGAGAGTTTGCTTTTCTTGGGCTGGGTGTCTCCATAGTCCTTGTTTATAATTAGCAAGATGCACGAAGCCATAGTTCTGCAGTGCTGCTTAGATTTACCTGGAGCCAGATGGCCCGGAGCAGTCATGGCAAATGCGTTCATAATCCACGGCTTATGGGCCGTTTGTTCTGTGGTTGATCCCATTGCGATATAGTCGTTCTTGTTCAAGGTACTTCAAAGATAAGAGAGCTGTGGTGTGGAAATACGTATGTAAAGTACCTACATGAAACATGCCGGCATACATACATTAGTACCCATGCAAGTGAGAGAGCTCGCATTGCCATAGTGGGCCATTGGAGCACGCGACGGCGTACAGAGTGGCGTGCTCGCACGTCGTAAGCACGCCTACAGGGTGCGGAGCTCTGTATCTTAGCATGTTAGCCATTGCGTGCAGTACATACACCTTATCGCATCGTGTCGTATCGCACGATGTTAGTGTGAAGTCTACACGTCAATAGCTTGGCCGTTACTCAAGTCTTTGCAACACGAAGGCAGACGAGGTTTGTATTGAGGCCTCCACGATAACAGGTAGAACAAGCTCGATATTCCGGCTTCGCGGAATCCATGTTCCATGATCACGAGAATGGACTTTGCAACGACATAATGGCCAGATTTCACACCAAGACAGCGTATATGTTCGTCTGAAGACAGTATTTCCACCGCAAAGACCACACATACTGCGATGCATGCTTGTGCACTGCGTGAATGCGCGATACGTCCAGCGCGACACTAACCCTACCTACCCCCGAGCACATCTTCTAGCGCCAGGATCATCGCCACCAATCGGCTAGCTCCGCCGCTAACGGCTGGACCATCAATTCACTTTGCATCCCACGCTCCTTCCCCATCTGTGAGGATCGCGCCTTCCATAAAGGGTAACAATATGAAAAGTGAACCTGAGCCAGTACTTGCAGCTGTGAAAATGGAAGTTGTATCCAGAATGTTTGAAGCTATTGCTCCACATCTTCCGAATTGGTCGCGGTTACGAAACCTATGATGCGGGATCTACACTTTGCTGCCTCTCTTCTTTGGAAGACAACAAGAGATCAGATCGATGCCAATGAGCCATTTGCGACAGAAGGGAAAGGTGAAGGGGAAGGGTTGAGGACGTTTGGAACTTAAGTTTTTTGCGATCGTTGCTCGAGAGAGCATTTCGTTCTTCTTCTATTTTAGATACTCAGAGAAAATAAATGCCTTTCTCTATCATGCGAGTCTATTGAATCAACTCCCCCCAAGCCAGCACAGAAAGAGTGTTGAGAGCCCTTTATCTGATGCAATTATCCCGACCAACGCCATGCTTTCGAAAAGAGAATTAGATCTTGATCAACATTACCATCCCATATCATGCCGCGTGCTAACAGGTAGGACCCCCAACTTTACTTCTGGCCATTCTGGCTGATCCTGCCCTGCCTGACGAGCCAAGTCAGAAGATCGACCTTGGTGGCAACAGCGACAGCCTTGAGAGCGTCGGGACCAGTCTTGGCAGGATCGCGCTCGGTGATGACAGCAGCGGCGTTCCACTCGAAGAAGCGCGAAAGGACGTTGAGAGGAGTCTGCATGGTGATCTCGACGTAGGCGCGCTTGCTCTCGTCGCCCTCGGTCAAGCTGGGGAACTTCTCGAGAGGCTTGACTTCGTCGAGCTTGGAGAAGTTGAACATGACGTCGGTGACGGGGGAGGTGACTTGCACGCGGCCAGTTGAGAGGTAGGACAAGCAGTTGCCGAGAGTGATCATGCCGACGAGGCGGCTGCCCTTGGCGGAGGTGACAGGGATCTGGTCGAAGCCCTTCTCGCGCATGAGCTCGACGGCCTCGTCAACGGTTTGGTTGCTGGAGATGGTCTGAATGGGCTTGAGGCGGAGGTCGGAGACGGAGCCGTGGGCGTAGTCGTCCTTAGCCTTCTTGGGCTTGGATTCGTCGTTGACGACCAGCTTCTTCTCCTGGCCCACGGCGTCGTTGGGCTTGAGCTCGGGAGTGACAGGAGCAGTGAGAGGAGGGGAAGGAGGGAGGAGGTCGTTGGCGGCGAGCCAGTCGTCGTCGACGAACTTGGAGAGGTAGGAGCGGATGCTGTCGGGGAGGATAACGACAATGGCGTCGTCCTTGCCAAGGTTGAGAGCCTTGATGGCCTTCACGCAAGCGCTCATGGCAGAGCCAGCGGAGCCACCGCAGAGCAGACCCTCCTCGCGGATCAGTCTGCGAGCCCAGTAGAAGCTGTCCACGTCGTCGGTCTTGTACCATTGGTCCACCTCTTTCTGCGCAAGGACTTCGGGGATGAAATCGTAACCAATACCCTCGACCTTGTATGGCTTGTCCTTGCCCTCGTCGTTCAAGCTGGCGGGGACAGCAAGAATGGAGCCCTTAGGGTCGGCAGCAATGATCTTGACGTCCGAGCCGTGGTGCTTCCTGATGCCTCTTGAGAGACCGGTGATTGTGCCACCAGTGCCAGCGCCAGCAACAAGAGCCTTGAAGTTGCCCTCGACCTGGGAAATCTGGTCGCAAATTTCCTCTGCGGTACCCATCTCGTGCGCAAGAGGGTTGTTCGGGTTGACGTACTGGTCCAGAATGACACCGCCGGGGATCTCCTTCTCCAAACGCCTGGCGACACCAATGTGGCTCTCGGGAGCATCCCAGGCAGCGCTGGTGGGCGTGCGGATGATCTCAGCGCCCAAAGCCTTGAGGACGGAAACCTTCTCGCTGCTCATCTTCTCGGGCAGGGTGATGATGGTCCTGTAGCCCTTGACGGCGCCGACAAGGGCGAGACCAATGCCGGTGTTTCCACTGGTGGGCTCAATGAGCACGCTGTGTCCGGGTGTGATGCGGCCTTCCTTCTCGGCGGCCTCGACCATGCGCAGGGCAATGCGGTCCTTGACGGAGCCGCCGGCGTTGAAGAACTCGCATTTGGCGTAGATTTTGCAGTCGACTCCGAGAGACTTGGGAATGCTGTTGAGGCGCACCAGCGGGGTGTTGCCGATGTTCTCAAGGATGCTGTCCATGATGGCAGGCGGCTGGCGCGGGGTACGAGACGTGATGTGAGACATGGCTGCGGCGTGGTGTATGCGATTGCTCGTCTCGATTGTTCAAACGAAACGACAATACCTGAGGGTGGGGACGAGAGGGCAGAGGCGAGGGGTCAGAAAACACCACCTTGTTAGCCTTACGAGGAATGATGCCTTGGGCGCCTTTGTTCTCGCCATGCAGGGCAGGCTAGCCCGGGGCTAGCCGTGGCACCGGCGCATGCGTGCTGGATGGCATTTTCTGCTGCAGAATTTTGAGTTAAGCCGATCAGGGCATGCGAGACATGTGAAGTCGCGCATCGCCCGTCAGCCGGACGGGGAGACGTGAGGGAGAAAGTAAAGCTTCTATATAGAGAGGGAAATAGGATCGAGCGGCTCATGCTCACAATCAGCGCTGACTATTGATTGCGCGTCGGGCGGCGACTGATAAGGGCCGCTCTGTAGTCGAGTGATGTGTCAGATGTGGTGAATAAGTGCCTCTCTACCTGTCACATCCTGCCCTCAGTCCGCGCCGGGTTGGCGGCTTGTCTGCGCATACAGCAGCGTCACAGGCCTGCACCACACGTCCACACCGATCCCGGCCGATGGCTCACTCTGCGCCGTGCGCTCACTAACTGCTGCCTCATTGTTCCACCTACCTGCACTGCATCAAATACCACAATTCCCCCTCCATCTGCATTGGCGCTTGTTCCGGCATGGAAAATGACTACCTATACATTGGCGTCTGGAAAGGCAAGCGCATTCGGGGCCCTTAAGAAGTCCGTCACCGGCCTCACCACATATGAATCATCCCGCTGCTTTGGCAATGCCTCTAGAAGCCGCAACAATGGCAAGTCGCACGCTGCACGCAACGACGAGGACGCCCAGATCTCGCGTGAGCTTTTCATGGACGTCTTGACCGCCAATGCCACGAAACGCGACGCCAAACAGTACTTGTCGAGGTTCAATGAGCCAAAGCCGCCAGCACCCAAACCTTCTGCACAGGATGAGCGCAATGCTCGAATTCGTCGTGACCAGAATCGCGTCGACAAGATGGGCGTGAACTTGGGTGGTCTCTACGCGCCAGCCAGAGCGATTGCCAACACGCCACAATTTACCAGAGAAATCCTCCCGGAGAAAGTCCCTCTCACACGCAAACCCCTACACACTGCTCTAGTGTCGTTGCGATCTCCCGAGAGTCTCAGTGACGAACTAATTGATGGGCTGGCAGCTACACTGTCCCAGCTTGTCAGGCTCGACATGCGCATCATACTGGCCATCGACTGTGTAGACCTCGGAGAGATGCACCATCAGGATCTACACGCCAGAAGACAGATGCTGTCTGATCAGGGCGATCGTCTGGTCGAGGCTATCGCGGATCATAGTCCCGAAGGTGCACGTTTCGTACCTGATGCTATGACCTGCGCGGACATGCCGGACTCACTGGGAGGAACCGGCGTGAGTGTTGGTATGCCCAAGCTTTTGCTACACCCATTGAAGCGTGGCGCTGTGACTATCGTACCCACAATCGCATACTCCGAATCTGGTCATCTCACTTCAACAAGTCTCGCTGAGACAATGAGGGCTTTGACTGCACAACTTGCTGGCCAGGGCAACTCGCCAACGATCGGTAGAAATACCGAGTACCCGGATCCTGTGTCGCTTGACCGTATCATCATGTTGGACCCTGCAGGCGGCATCCCGAGTAAAGATAGAGGCGATGGCGCGCACATTTTCATCAACTTGGAACAGGAATTTGACGCAATCAACACAGAATTGGCAGAAGGCAACTGTGGGCCTCAAAAAGCCCAATACAGACAGCATCAAGCTAACCTGGACATCTCTCGACAATGTCTCGCCATGCTTCCCTCCGCATCATCAGCCATCATCATTACTCCCGAAGAAGCGGCCATCTCATCCCGCGGCAGGACTGAAGGCGAGCCTATCAGAACCGGCACGAGGCAGCAGAAGAACACCTTGATCCACAACCTCCTCACCAACAAGCCAATGGTCTCGTCATCCCTGCCACTAGCACGCCTCCCGTCATCATCTGGACAAAACGGCAACACAGCAACCGCCACCCGACCAGCCGCAACTCTTGTAAAGAAGGGCATGCCATTGACGATAATTCCGTCCGCAGACCGCTGGGTGGGCTGGACTGCACCCGCCTCCGGGCAATCCAAGATTGACCTCCGCTCTGATCCACGCATCAACTTCCCCCGCCTGGTCGCACTGATTGAAGACTCCTTCCGTCGCAAACTCGACGTTGAACACTACCTTGACCGCATTGCCGGCCGCACCGCAGGAATCATAGTCGCAGGCGACTACGAGGGTGGCGCGATCTTGACCTGGGAATCAGCACCTGGCTCAGACCCCAGCAAACCAGAAAATCTGGTCCCATACCTCGACAAATTCGCTGTTCTGCAATCATCACAGGGCTCTGCTGGCGTTGCCGATATCGTCTTCCAAGCTATGGCGCGCACGTGCTTCCCTCACGGCGTTTGCTGGCGTAGCAGAAATGACAACCCCGTCAACAAGTGGTACTTCGAGCGCGCGGCGGGAAGCTGGACTATTCCCAACAGCAATTGGACCATGTTCTGGACCGGAGAGGGCGTTGTGGAAGACAAGAGGCGGTGGGAGGAGTACGTGGCTGTGTGCGAGGGTGTGAAGCCTAGTTGGGAGGATAAAGCGAGGAGGGCTGATTAACGGGCTATCTCAGACCAGCGGTTGAATGAGAGCCGAATGTGATCAATTCACGGTGGAGATCTTGGAACACGCACATATCAGCCCAGCAACAGATTTGAGACTGAATTATACTTGCAGGTAGTCAGTCAATTCAAGCTGACATGTGCAAGAAGCTCTCTCTCCGTAGTCAAATCGGCCTCTGACGATCCGATAACAAGGTGTCTGATGCACTAGACGGCTGCATCAGTTGGCGATGAATGTTGAGATAATTTGGATGATGTTTGGGGTCGAAATTGGGGTGGTGAAGGTTTCGAGTGAGTGATCATTCCGCATTGATGAGGGCACGTGAGTCTGTGAGTTTAAGAAAGTATTGGCTCTGGGTCATTGTACAATGATGGCACCGTGAAAAATCGTCATACTTGACCAGCAGGCTCGCAGTATGGGACTCAGGGTGACAAAGGCTCTCCAGGGCCAAATGTCCAAGACGGATGTGTATTGCGGCAACAACAAGCAAACGTCAATAATTCACTTTATCTCAGATCGCATCTAACCACAAAGTCGCGGATGCCTGAAGGCACATGTCGTCGCGAGACCATCGCGCGGTGCTCGCTTTCACTTGAGCTGCCCACATCCCATTCCCAGACAACAAATACTAGGCCACAAGAAAACTCACAACGCGCGACACGACACGACACGACACGACACAGCGCAACCCACATTCAGATCCTTAATACCTCAACATAACGAAAACTACGATAACGTCAACGACGTCACCTTCAAAGCAGCAGACATGGACCTCCCCGTCGAGCTCTGGATGCTGGTTCTCGAATCCTTGACCCACAAAGAACACCTCGCCCGTCCAGCAGTCATCAACAGCTTCATCACGTGCACCCTTCGAAATTCCGCCACCGAGGAAGACCTCGTTCGCTCACTACCAGCCTTCGAGCGCCGAGCCTGGCTAGCCACGAGACCCTACTACGCCATCGACAGGCGCCTTCGCAAAGCGGCACAGCGAGTCTTCCTCTCTGGCGTGATCTTGCAGACGTGCTCGCCGCCGCTTGATGAAGTTCCGATGAAGCGCGCAAAGGGAAAGAAAGTGCCGCGTAAGCTGAAGTCCAAAGCAAGCGAGAGCGAGAGTGAGAAACCATTCTACGTCCCCAGCGCTCTGGCCAAAATGAAGCCGCTCGCCGACAAGGACGGCGAGCTCCAGCCGACGTACCTCGCGCTCGAGCTCTTCGAACCGATGGTTGTAGAGCGGCAGGCAAGGTCGGAGACTCCATTAATAACACCGTTTATATCGTCACCTGTCGAATATTTTACCCTATATCTGATCATCACACGGCACGGGGACAGATTGACGTTGGAGGAAAATCCGCTGCTGAAGACAGCGAGGACGGTCGAGCTCTTGGCTAGGCCGCCGGATGAAAGCGCAAAGTTGCTTGAAATGGCGATGAAGTGTGCGCACTTGCTGAAATGGCGTGTTGAAGAGCTCTGGAAGGCGATGAGGGTTGATGATGGCGTGGTGAGCATCATGGACTAGGCGAGCTTGCTGTTTCGAGCGCCAGCGCGTGGGTACATGGGGATGTAGTATCTACTATTCGTTGAGCGTGGAGCTCTTTTGGAAGTCATCATATTTGTCAATAACCGGTTGATTTGCTTCATGGCACTTCATGGAAGTTGAATCAGAATACATTTCAAGAGAGAAATGTGTATACGAAACAATAGATATATGAACAAACCATGCATGCACCCAAGGTATCAGTAAATCAAAATCCATGACCCACATCCCTTATCACAACATCCCATTCCATTAACGCCGCCGCACCGAATGCGATCCCAAGTCGTGACACGCCCAAGCGATCGTGCAATCGAAACATCATCACTTCATATCCGCCGGCGTCAACGCCTGAACCACACTTGTACCGTCCATGAACCTCGTCCTGAAGATGCGGTTTGCGTTCGTGAACATGCCGTCCTTCAAACTGACAACAATAAATTGACTCCCGCGGAAGCGAGTGCGGATCAGGCGACCGATGTTCTGCGTGTGAGACAAGTCGAGGGCGGCGTCAACTTCGTCGAGGATGTACATGGGAGCTGGCGAGTATTGCAGTAGGGAGAGAATGAGGGAGAGGGCGATCAGAGATCTGTTGGCAGAGGAGTTAGTATGTATATTGGGGAGCGTAGGTTGGGAAATGATAGAACGTACCTTTGACCACCGGACAACTCTGTCAGTGATTGCTTCCAGACCTTGCCCAAGCAGACCTTGACTTCAAGACCGTCGCTGATCTCTTTGCCCTCCGGAGGGTCTAGCTTGGCCGTGTTGCCAGGCAAGAGATCGTTGAAGATCAAGCCAAAGTCCTCATTGACCTTCGACCAAGTCTTGTGCAACGCCTCACGCTTGTAGTCGTCCAAGCTCTCGATGGTTTCTTCGATCTTTTTCTTGTCTTTGATGACTGTGCGCATCATCTGCTTCAAGCTGGCCTCTTTCTTCTCCACAGAGTCGATGGTGGCCATGACAGCAGGGTTGATTTTCTTCTTCATGCCTTGGAAGCGTTCAGTGACATTCTTGAGGTTCGACTTGGCTTCGCCCATGTTGGCTCCAGAGAAGTCGTAGGGAGTACCAGGTTTGCCGAAGGAAGATGCTGCCTCGTGGATCCAGTCATGCTCTTTCTCCATGGTGGACAGTGTCACCTGAGCTGCTTGCTGTGCCTTCGAGAAGTTGTCAATGGCGTGTCCAAGCTTCTGAGCTTCGAGCTTCTCGTCGGAAATCAGCTGAGCCTTCTTCTTCGAAGCACTCTCGAGGTCGGCCAGCTCGGCATCAAATCCAGAGAGCTTGGCTCGCTCATCGTCAAGAGATGCCTGTGCTTCATCATGGAGATCCTTTGCCGTCCGCTGTTCGGACTCGAGGCCCTGCAGCTCGCTTGTGTGTCCCTCAAGGGTGGTCTTAGAGTCTTGCAACTCCTCTTGGGCTGCAGCGAGGTCGCTTCCTGTTTGTTCGCTGTCAACGCCAGCATCACGCATTTCCTGTTGTAGAGGCTTGATGCTGCCTTGCGCCTTGGACAAGGATTTCTTGAGCTTCTCAACCTCCTTCTGGAGTTGGTCGAGTTTGCCTGTCTTGTTCGTTGAGAAGTCTTTCATGTCCTTCTCAATTCTCTTCACGTCAGCTTCAGCTGTAGACTGTCGCTGCTTAGCTTCCTGAATGTTGTTCTTCAAAGCTGCGATGGTCTCCTTCATCTCATTGACGGACGCGATGATACTGCTTGATGAGTTGGAGGCGATCTGACCCTCTGCAAGCTGAATCTCGTGGGCCTTCAGATCAAGCTCTTGCTTGATCTGTCTTGCAGATTGCATCTTCTGTGCTTCCTTAGCCATAAGTCGCTCAAGGTTGGCCAGCTTCTCCTCCTCCTTGGCAAGCTCCATAGAGATCGCGTTGAGCTTCTGCAGAGTGAGCAAAACACCGCTACCCTGAGCGGCAGAGCCACCGGAGAGAGTACCACTGGGATCGTAGACATCGCCTTCTACTGTGACACTCTTGAGGCGAACAGCAGGGTTGAAGGTCACAGTCTTGGCAGTAGTGGCATCTGCGCAAATGAGAGTGTTGCCGAAGACAAACTCCATTGCCTTTTCCACCTCGTGGTCATAGCCGATCAGCGTAAGCGCAAGATGGACCATGCCCGGAGCCAGTCTTTGTGCAGCGTTCACCTTATCAGGCGAGGCCCTTGATGCAGAAATCTTGTCGAGCGGGACAATAGTTACACGTCGTCTGAGTTTGCCGTTCTGCAGGAGCTGGGTACCAGTGTCTGCGGAGTCCACAACCACGTTGTACAATCGACCTCCAGCACAAATCTCGAGTGCAGTGCTTGCCTCCGCCTTGTCGGCAGGCAGATTGAACAGCTGGGCGACAAGACCTTTGACTCTTCGGCGGTCGAAATTGGGAGATGGGTCTGTGTAGGAGAAATCCAAGCCTGCCACTTTCCTTCGCAATTGCTCAGCATCTGCTTGAAGACTGCGGATGCGTTTTTCAATCATGCTCCTCTCGGCTTTCTGTTGTTCTTCACGCCCAGGCTCAAATCCAAGCTTTTCTAGTTCTTTTTCAAGCTTGCCAGCCTGTTTCCTGAGGATTTCGAGATCGGAAAGAAGTCCTGTGTTTTCTTTCTCTGCCTTTTTCGCCCGAGGCTCATCTTCCTTGATGCGCGATTCCAGATGGGTGATCTTCAGCTTCGATTGCTCAATTTCAGTTCCAGCTTTGCTTGCACCATCGCGAGCCGCTGACAATTGGCCAGCATAGCCTCCATCAGATCCAGCATTTGACGAAATACCGGTTTGCAGTGTTTGAAGTAGCTCTTCCTTCTTCTCAACTTCGGTCTTCTGTTCATCCAGGTCTTTGTTGGCTTCTGCGTATTGTTGCTGCAGTCTCTCATGTGCCTCTGACCTTTGCTGCAATTGCTTTTCAAGATCCTTGACTGTTGCTTGTGCTTTCTTCATGCGCTCCTGCTCTTCGTTCATGGAAGCTTTCTTCAGCTCAAGCACAGTCGCCAAACGAACAAGCTCGTGCGAATGCGTCTTAACAGCCTCTTCGAGTTTTGCGAATTTGCCGCCCTTGCGAAGCTCCTTGTCTCGTGCTGCTCTGACCTTCTCCATGTCTTCTTCAAGCACGCCAATCTCGCGCTTCATCTTTTCAGCATTCTCCTCAATCGCATCTGCGCGCTCCTTCTTCGCAGCCAGGTCGGCCGCGCTTTGCTGCAGCTTCTGCTTCGACTTGACATAGTCGTAGGCAACGACCAACCTCGTCAATCGCTCGAGATCGCTCTGTGTACTCTGGAACTCCAAGAATGCGCGCTTCTCGTTACGAAGCTTCTCAAGCTTGGGCTCAATTTCCTCCCTCAACAAGCCCTCAAGTTCTTCGACCTTCGCTTGCTTCTTCGCCATAGTCTTGAATGCCTTCTCTCTTCTATCCTCAAACATGCGCGTACCTGCGGCTTCCTCCACCATGCCCAGGATTTCCGTGCTCTTCATGTTAAGCACCTTCGTAATGCGACCCTGCATAATCAGGAAATTGGGGTTGTTGATGTTAAGCTGCACACTCTGGAAGAGGTTCTGAACCGTCTGCTGCTGGGCTCGGTGCCCGTTGATCAAGTATTTGCTCGTTCCGCCGAGGACAATCTGGCGCGTGACGCTGATTGAGGCATAGTCCTCAAACCCAATTGGCGACTTTGGCTTGTCGCTGTTGTCGAAAACAAGTGTAACTGAGGCCTTCGTGATACCAGCCTGGCCACGCTTGTAGATGAGGTCGCTTGCGCCACCACTCGCGCGTAGCAGCTCGAAGCGACCAATGCCCAGACAGAAACAGATAGCATCGAGGATGTTGGACTTGCCAGAACCGTTCAGACCAGTAATGGCGTTGAATGTAGGGTCCCACCCGGTGATGACTGTGCGGACGGCATACGACTTGAAGCCGTCGATAATCAGCTCTGTGATCCTCATGTTGGGCGGTCGTGGTCCAGTCGTCGCATGCTACGGCGTGTAGCAGCAGATGCGTTTGAACGCCGCTGGCTGCGTTTCGTCTTGGAGGGCACAGAGTAAACAAAAGCCAACGGTTTTCCTCATTGGGCAAGCGCGACGCGGTCAGACTTCGGCACTTGTTCACATTCACAATCAAGCTGCATCTTGCATATCTTCTCCGACAATAATACCACAACCAAAGAGGGCTTCGTTCTGCGTTTGATGACAGAGATAAGACAATGCCTGGTTCTTCCCTGGTCTCGTGTAGTCAACAGCATTCCAGTTCAGATCTCCTGCATTCGACTATCAAAGTTCTGAGCTTGTCGACCCCTCCCTCAGCACTCGACTTGGCGAATGCGTTGGAGGATCGAGTGCTGCAGACCGTACTGTTTATAAGTCGTTTCCCAGGATCACAATGTAATCACACGCGCAACAACCTGAGCGATCATGTCGACTGATTGATGTTTGCGAATTTACGCGCAGCTATCGCCGACATCGCCACGCCCACGTCATGACCTCGGGCAACACGGCAGTTGTCGAACGTACATGTGCATGTTTGTCAGCTGTAGGCCTGTGTACAAAATAGACATCTTACAGATACTCCCACTCGACAGTACCTTGCTATCGTGGAAACCCCATACGACACTAGCGTACGGTAAATAGCGACTACCGTGACCACCATAATTACCATTGAAGCTCCGATACCTTTGCCATTATGGAGTCTGTAAAACAAGCTGTCGGCCTCAGTGGCAACAGCAGTGGCGGCCCTCGCATCGCATGGATTGGTCTAGGTAACATGGGCCGTGGCATGGTGAAGAACCTCGTTGAAAAGGGATCTTTCACCTCGCCAATCGCCATTTACAACCGGACCACAGCACGTAGCGAGAAGCTCGCCTCAACACTACCATCAGACAAGACGAAAGTGGTCACCTCCATCGAAGACGCCGTCGACCATGCCGACATCATCTTCACCTGCGTAGGAGACGACAAAGCTATCACAGAAACCATTGACACCGCTCTCAAATCTCCAGAGGCAAAGGGCAAGCTCTTCGTGGACTGCTCTACCATCCACCCAGACACAACCGACAAGCTCGCTCAAACGATTCAAAATGCAGGCGCCCACTTTGTCGCCTGCCCAGTCTTCGGCGCACCCGCAATGGCAGACAACGGCCAGCTAGTCTGCGTCCTGGCCGGCCCAGCAGCACAAGTCGCCAAGGTAAAGCCCTTCTGCAAAGGCGTGATGGGTAGAGCAGACATCGACTTCTCCGACCAACCGCATGGAACAGCTACCAGGCTCAAGATCATCGGCAATACTTTCATTCTCAACATGGTCAACACGCTGTCCGAAGGCCACGTAGTGGCTGACAAGAGCGGACTCGGTTCAGACAATCTGCACGCTTTCATCGAGACTATGTTCCCGGGACCTTACACCGCTTACAGCAACAGAATGAGGGAGGGTGATTACTACAAGCGTGACGAGCCGCTTTTCAATGTCGATCTTGCGAGGAAGGATGCTGGACATGCTCTCGCGCTTGCAGAGTCTTGCGGAGCGAAGATGAAGGGTGTTGAGGTTGGAGACGCACATCTGAAGATGGTGCAGGAGCACATGGGTAACAAAGGCGATATCGCTGGCGTGTACGGTGCAGTGAGGCAGGAGGCAGGTTTGAAGTTCGAAAATCAGTAAGCTACATAGCGCCTTTTGCAGGCCAATTACAGATGTTCCTAGGTGTCAAGTCGTGCTTTCAATTGTCTCGGTTGTCGCGACGTAGCCACGGGAGCTCATCGAAGGATGCTGCTGTACAGTAGCGAATAGTGCGGGGCTCTCAAAGGAAATCTCAACTTCCTCGAGCTGTATCATTGATGGGATACGTGGCAGCAGCGGATCATTAGTGTGATCGCAAGAAGCAATAATGTGTGCACTGAGCGGCGCACCTACTGGACTGTCCGCAGCCAACAATTTGTCATCTAGAGTGGTCCAGCTGTCAAGATCCCCCGGAGCTGTGGAAGTGCCCAAAACAAATGACATAGTTTTGTTTACCCCGCTATGGAGATCTCGAAATGTGGCTTCGTAGGGTCGCTTGGGCCCCTACCAAGGACTCGGGCGTATAAGTAAGAAGTTTTGCTGTCGTGCTGTCCATTGAGGTCCTCTCATCGTGGTACTTCTTACGGAATCCGCTCGCCCAATCAATACACGTTTTCACTTATACAAAATGCCTAAGGGAGGATGTGCCTGCGGAAACATCCGCATCAGCTATGAAAGCGAGCCTTCCGCAAAGGTACTTGTGTCTGGCAAATAAGATTTTGTTCTAGTTCTCTCGTCCACTAACAAATGTCCCATCCAGGCCCTCTGCCACTGCGCCGACTGCAAGAAGATCAGTGGCTCCGCCTACAGCACCAACATCATCATCCCGAATGAGGGCTTCCAAGTGACATCTGGTACTCCAAAGACGTGGTCGAAGAAGTCCGACTCTGGATCTGAGGTCACTACTTCCTTCTGTGGCGACTGCGGCACCAACATGTGGCGTAACACTTCGACCTTCGGCGACAACAGGGTGGTTAAGACGGGTATCTTGGACAACCTCAGTTCGCTCAATGAGCTGAAGCCAGATGTTGAGCTGTATGCCCCGCAGCGTGTGAGCTGGATCAAGGCTGTTGATGGCGCGAAGCAATTGAAGGGTATGCCTGGTAGTGAGGAGTGCTAGACTGATAGGCTGGTATCGGATGGTTCTTAGTCGCAAATTCAAGAATGAATGAGTACATGACGACGAAGAAGTCCGATACGACTTGAAGCGTGGACTTCTAAAGCGTCGCAGAACTTCGCCTTTGATGTATTGAGACTCCTGTCGGACAGAGCTCGCCACGCACTCTAATTCGTCAGAAGCGTGGTAGCCTGGAAACTTGCCTCACTCAGACTCTGAGTCTTCAGGCTCGCGAACGGTATCTTTCAGAGTCTGTAAGATCGTTAGTGATACCGCCTGAGCAACCCTCTTTTCACAAAATGCATACAGCGTTGAGTCTCGCCTTCAGTTCTTCATGTTTCGAAGCTTGGATAAGCACGTGCTCGTCGTCAATGTCCTCAATGATGTAGACATTCCCATTCTCAGCATTGATTTTTACAATTATAGCTTTGATGGACGCGTCGCACTCGACAAGCACCCCTGTGGATATCAGCATGTGCCCAATCTCAGTAAGCTTGCGCGTCCATTCTGACCTGCTTGAGCACGCGGCATGTTGGCTTCTGTTCTAGCTCCAGAGTGATAGTCTTCTCCTCACGATAGGAAAGCTTCCAAGCAGTCGCCAATACGATCTACACAAGTAGCCTATCAACCTGGCGAGATCAAAGTCCGAATAGCAGTCGACCAAGGCCGAGAGAAGAGGAGTCGCGGAATTCGGCACCGTGCCGCCGCGATCCCAAGCCTCCCGCTCCCCGCCGATCGCTTGCGTAGCTACGCAAGCGCCTCTTCAAGAACTACGCCAGTGCTTCTTTCAATAATCACTCGCCACTCTTCACTGACACTTCCACTTGTCGCGCTCTTTGCGATGACAAACCACATCACCTGATCAAGCACCTTCATCGTGACTCCACAACCTTGCCTCTTCTTCTATTCGACCTCCCGCGACTTCTATCAATGTACATTCGATGAGGGACTTTGTTGTGCCTGTGTGATACAAATAACTTCGAACGCTGGCGAACGGAGCTCTTCTTGGGCAGATACAATCAACCACCGCTGAGATTATCTCTTACCTCTACCAACATCATACGCTCGTTGGGCCGCTCTCAGACAATTCACTGCTGAAGGAGTGACCTTATCGACAGCCGACCAGTCTCTATCGATTGCGCTTCCTCTCAAGCTACGCCTTTACGGACTCTCCTACTACTACAGCTTAAGGTATATCGCCAGTCACAACCATGATACTCGGCAGAAACCGAGAGGTTTCTGGCGAGTCCGGCGCATCTGCGTCAACAACTTTCTTACGAGCATCCAATCCTACTCGACGAAACATCAACGATCTTCTGTCCACCGACATGGCAAACCCTTTGGTTGGTCAACTTGTCCCTAGGCAAGACTCGTCTTTGAACAACGACGGTCCTGCTAGTGAAGATTCACCACCTTCCCGCAACATGTCGACTTACTATTTCGTCTTCTTCGCCTTCCTCATCTGCATTGCCGTGCTCTGCATTTATTTTGTGTGGAAGAGGCGTCGCAACGCGCTTATGGTTCGCCCCAACTTTCGAGGATCCGTAAATCATCGAGACGTGCAAGAGTGGGATACGGTCAGGTACAGGCGTCGCTACTGGAATACAAACCTCAGAAGTGGGCCGGTCAGTCGGGAGGAAGGTCTCAATGAAAACGGCGAAGCACCTCCACCGTACATGCCAAAGGCGGATGAAGAGACAGGCAACACCGGAGGTCATGCTAGCGGACTGGGTGCACAAGCGGAAGGCAGGCCAGCTCCTGGGGAACCATCAATTCCCATGCAGACGCTGTCGAGGGACCAAGCAGGTCTGAAGCCTCCGGGGTATGAACAGAGTGTACAGACGGCGAACAACGAGCCTAGCGGTTCGCGCTTGCCTTGAAGCACCTCACAGCGCAAAGCACTCATCTCACTGTCACACGGAGTCGGAATTGACCAGCCAGTCATGTTCAATGCCCAAGAGTTTGGCCTACAATGCATAAGCATAGGATTTAGGAGGAGATAACAGTACTGTCCTTTGTCAGGAAAGTAATGGATACTGAGCAATTAGTTGATTAATGATACCCATACTGTAGAAAGTGTAGATACTGCAGCTTCACGCAGCACATGATGGCATATTGCAATCAGAACGAGTACATTCCTGTGTATCACGTTCGGCCAGTCTTAATGGGTTGCATTGTCATTGAATATCTAGGGAAGAAGAGATTGGCTCTGATGTCACGTGGGTCGTGAAGATGTCGCGTTCTGAACATTGTGCACATTGCAATGACGTTGAAGCGCGTTCGTTAAGCGGAGAGCACAACATTCGATCGATCCAACGCGTATATCTCAATCGCCCCCTCCCTTGTATCGATTGACCTCTTTTCTTCTCTCTCCATTTGCATTGATCGAATGAAGCAACAAAAGACCTCCCGATACTATCATCATTGAGAATGGTGCTCCCAAGCCAAGCTGCCCACACTTTGCCCACCGCTCGTAGCCTCATAGCCCATTGAGCGAAATTGCAAATCAGGGTAACGCGCGCGATACGTACAGCAACACTGAGACTGTGGATCTCACAGAGGATTCAGAAAACCAAGCTCAAAGCAACAATGCAGCCGACCAGCCTGTAAAAGCGGGAACCAAACACAAGTCCACCTCGAACGAAGACAAGCCCGAAAATGATGTCCACCTTTCCGACATTGACGTCGACGGAATGCCATTTGAAGACAACCCCGACCAAATTAGACGGAAATCAACCGTCTGCTCGACAACAGTGATATGAAAGTCATCGAATTCTGCATAGCGATCAAAGTCAGCGACAACGCTTACAGACGATTCATGTCCCAGTCGGGTAAGACGAAAGGCCTGCAAAGCGACGTTCACATGGAAGCTTCCGCATACTTCAAGCAGAGAGAGATTGCTGGACTCAAATTACCAACTGCAGCCAGCAAGAAAGCGAAGACCAATTCCGGGGCTGCGACTAGTCCCAAGGGCCGGAAGAACTCCAGCGGCAGCAAGGGTGGCTCTCCGAATACTGCCGAGGAGCTGAACCAGATCGAGCTCCCAGGCGAAGCAACAGACAGCGTGCCAGTCTACGATACTTGCGCAGATGTGCGTCGCAAGATCTCCGCCTACCTTCGCGAGCCGGGACACACCCAGGCTCAGTTGTGTCGCAACCTTCATGCTATGCTGCATGGGCCTGACAAGGGCAACGCGCTGCAAACCTCTTCGATGCAACGCTTCCGGAGCAAATCGGGCCCCAACGAAGGCGGTGACAGTAAGGTCTTCTATTCCGGTTACGTCTTCTTTGAGAAGAAGCGGATTGCTGAGAAGAAGGAGAAGTCGAAGAAGAGACTTCAGATGGAGAAGGTTTGGCCTCAGGGTGTGGACCGTGAGACGCTCGGGAGAGTAATGTAAGTTGACAGTTTTCTCTTTGCTTTATCTTGATGGCTTGGTTTGATGCCAGTCGTCGACAAAGATTCAAGATTGTCGGAGCATAATACTGATGTACGGACTACAGGGTCACCTGCCTGAGTAACGAGCGCCCGTCGTTCGACGAGTATGGCCAGCTCCACATTAATGGAAGACCATGAACCTGTCACAAGTGAAAGTTATCACGAAGTGGGTTGGTCATCACGCATGGTTTTCAGTCGCCTCCCATACTTTGCTGTGTTTTGGTCATGTATGAATACATATATGTAACGACTACGAAATATCACGAGCATGTAATTTTATGACACTAGAGCAAATCTTGCACAGCATTGTATGAATAGCACGCCTCAGTTACACACATGTCAAAATGTTATGTACATGATCGTGATGGCCCATTTCGAATTAACTTCAAACCATCGGCATCTAGGTAAATCCTTCGTTCGCCTAAAGCCGAAGCTAGCGCCTGTCACAAATCAACATCACAACAAACGTCAAAACACCAAATAGAAAAGTTCATACTCAGCCTCAACACAATTTACGGTCACCGCAACCCAACCAAAAGAGAATATAAAGAAACAGAATTCCAAGGAACAAATATGTCCGGTCTTGAATCCCTTCCAACCTCCCGCCTCCTCTCCCTCCCAGCAGAACTCCGTCTAAGAATCTACTCCTTCTGCCTCGCCCCAACGGGCAGCATCTACCTACACCGCACGCCCACCAAACGTCACGCCGTGACCCCTGCCTCAATAACCCCAGCTCTACTCGCCACCAATCGCCAAATCAATGCCGAAGCAACCGGAGTCCTCTACACAGAGAACGTAGTCCACACCGCCGTCGACGCCCACGACACAGCCTGGCCGGCAATCAACGAAGCCCGCCTGCCCCAACGTATCCTGCAGAAAATCGAGCACTTGTGCGTCCTCCTGGATTGCACAGCTCTTCTTTGGGGCAAGTATGGATCTGTCGATTTCGAAGCCTTCACTGCCCTCACTGCTCTGCGAACCTTGAGACTCCGTGCTCTCGTTCTGCCAGACGAAGTCGTCGAAGCAAACGCAGACGAGGGAGCGGATCCCAATGGGCAAATCACCCACACTGCTCCCGCGGATCCTTCGTACCACTTTGAGAACTTCGCTTACCTCGCGATCGAGATCCTCGAACGTGTGCCTCTCGCGACGAAGGTTGTTTATGGTATTGACACCGGTGAGGCTGGCGACGATGCGGAAGCTGTGGCTGCGACTCTAGAAGAGCAGCCAGGTCCCCACGCGCCTTTCGACGAGTTCTACACACCCAAGTTCAAGCTTGTGACACTGCCGTGGCAGACTAACGAGGCGGTAGCGAAGGAGGTGAGCGAGAGAGACTTGCGTGAAAGTTTGCGGAAAGTGGATGAGATGGATCCTGAATTTGATTTGAAAGGAAGGAGGGGTTGCAAGGCTGGGTCTGTGGAGGATCCGTGGGGAGGGTATCGTATGGCATTGGAGGCGTGCACGAAGGTTGCGCTGGAGAAGGGAAAAGGTATTAGCAGGTAGGAAATGGTCAGGCTTCGTGATTAGACCGTCTGCATGATCAACGTGATGGTCATGTGCTGTGACTAGGCAATTCGACATCGCCTTCAATGCAATGGTAGTCTCACAGTAACACAACGCTGCAGCAAATCAACACGGATCGATGAGAGCACAAGTCAATGAGAATCAATGGAAGAGAACATGAGTTGAAATATAGAAAACATTTCGTGAGACTGCTCATGAACGAACGTGAGCACGTGCACCGCTACAACCTTTCATCGGAAGTCACTACATTCAGCCTACTGCTCGCAAACCCAGGATCCTCGTATTGCGCATCATCGTGCCGTATCATCACCCTCGTCTCTTCCTAAAAGACCTTTCCAGCATGCACACGCTTAAGCGCGGGACATGACACCCCAGGCGCGGATCTTGTTGTCGGTGTAACCGGCGAACAGGGTCTGGCCGTCGGCGGACCAGGCGAGGGAGATACACTCGGGCTCGCGGGCCTTCTTGCCGACCTCGACGTACTCGGGCTTGAGCTCGTCAACCTTGCTCTTCTTCTCAAGGTCGAAGACGATGATGGAAGAGGAGGTGGCGGCGCAGAGCCAGTAGCGGTTGGGGGAGAAGACAAGAGCGTGGATCTCGTCACCGGCGGTGAGAGAGTAGAGGTGCTTGGACTCGTTCAGGTCCCAGAGCATGGTGGTACCGTCCTTGCCACCGGAGGCGCAGAGAGAGCCATCGGGGGAGATGGTGACGGTGTTGATGTAGCCAGTGTGACCAATGTGGTCAGTCTGGATACGGCAGGTAGCGAGCTCCCAGACCTAAGCGGATGTTAGTGATTGCTCAAACATCTGTGCGTGTAGAAAATGTGCAAAAAGTCGCTAGTATCAGCGCGCCGATGAAGGCGAAATGTGTCTCATGGCCCGAGATTAGAGCTCTGAAGTAGCAAATACTTTTGTAGAACATCATAAGAGCGAAAAAAAGAAAAAAGTTGGTACTGACCTTGACGAACTTGTCCCAGCCAGCGGAGACGATGACGGGGTTCTGGGGGTTGGGGGAGAAGCGGACGCAGGAGACCCACTCGGTGTGGCCCTTGTCGGTGATGGTGTACTTGCAGTCACCGAGGGTGTTCCAGAGCTTGATGGTGCGGTCACGGGAACCGGAGACGATCTGACGGTTGTCGGCGGAGAAGCTGACGGACAGGACGTCGTTGTTGTGGCCAACGAAACGGCGGGTGGTCTGGCCAGTGGAGAGCTCCCAGAGGCGGAGGGTCTTGTCCCAGGAAGAGGACAGAGCGTAGGCGCCGTCGGAGGAGATCACACAGTCGGAGACGATGTGAGAGTGGCCGTGGAGAGAGCGCTTGGGGTAGCCGTAGCTGGTCTCATCACGGGTGAGGTTCCAGATGATGAGGGACTTGTCACGGGAACCAGACAGAAGCATGTTGGGGCTGCGCCATTGTTAGACTCTTGCGCCTGCGATCCTGTATTGCTGCAAGCTCTTACTTCTCGAGAGAGGTGGCAAGGGAAGTGACCCAGCCGGAGTGGCCCTCAAGGGTGCCGCGGAGGACGAGCTGCTCAGCCATTTTGATGGATAGGAAGACTGCGCAGAGACTGTTAGTATGCGCGAATGCGACAGAGTAGTATAGATCGTCAACGTACAACTTAAAGGGTTTCTGTGGTGTGATGAAGGCGGGCGGGTGAGGGAAAGTCTGGCTCGAGCTGCACAGAAAGTAAAGTCTTCGATTTCGCCCTCGGTGAGGCCCGCCAAGATTTCCTCGCTTTCCCCTCCGCATTGAGAATTCACGCCTTGATGCCTAAGGTGTCCAGAGACATGGGTCTACACAGTATGAAGTATAGATTCTTGGAATGTTGGAGCTAGTGACTTGGAATTCATTATGCTGGTGTTTTGGGTGTATGTGAGCCGAGTAAGGCCTTGTCGTTCACCCTGTATCTAGCATTTCGCACATTTGCAGTGGCTGAAGGCGACCTTGTTACCGAGCCAACTCAAGCTCGTTACTCACACGTTTGGGCGTGCCCAAAAGCTCTTTGAGTGCAAACCAATCGCGACACTATCCGCTAGTATAACCTCCTCGCGCTATCGAATCCTCGTCGAGTCCTGTTCCTCATCTCTCTGCTTCCATATAAACTGGGACCCTACTTCCAAGCGGCACAGACATGAATCGTCCTGACGCTTATTTGTGCTCGAGCACATCGGTCCTTAGCATTTGCAATTAAAAAATCACAATACGTCAGTCTGTGCCGGACGTTTCATGGCTCAGCTCTCGCGGTCGACCTGAGGTTGACCTGAGAGCGGTATGGTATCGTACATCCTCTAGATCGTATCTATCTTCTACCTTGGTATGGAGGCATGCCGGGCGGTCCTCCCATATTTGGAGGTGGGAATTGCATACCCGCAGGTGGAGAGCCCGACGGTGCACCTGGTGGGAATGCAGGCGGCATCGCATTGGGCATACCTGAGAGCATCGTCAGAATCTCGAACATTGAATCAGAAATCTCATCCAGCACTAACCAGGCGGGAAACCAGGAGGTGGGGCAAATCCTGGTGGCAATCCTTGTGGAAGAGGAGGCATGCCTGTCTATCGTCAGTATCCTGCGCGCCGAATTCGCAATCCATGCATCTCCAAGATCGTACGTACCAGCAGGGAATCCAGGAGGCATACCACCGGGAGGCATAGGGAAGCCTGGCGGTAGACCAGCAGGAGGAACCATTCCTGCGGGCGGTCCAAAACCAGGCGGCGCGGTGTTCAGCATAGGGTTGTTCGCCGATTGTCCTTCCGCCGCGTATGAATTTGTGATGCTGTCGATGACGCTCTGTGCTTTTTCATGGCCAATTTGCTGGTAATAGTCGACGACATTGCGCAGATGGTTGCGACCGGAGTTGTGTGCTTTGCGCACGCTCATGGAGTCGTGCGTGAGGTAGACATCGCAGTAGTCGCAGAAGAACTTGGGCATGGTTGCGGTTTTCGCGTCGGTCGCGCGCGTCGCGCTGTACGTGTGAGATTTATGCGACTTTTTTCCAGTGCTTGGCAAGATGGTGGTAGTGATGTTATTGACACGGGTGGTGGTTGTCTGTGAAGCTGATGCGATCGCGGGTGTCTGCAGTCAAGTTGAAGTCGGCTAGAAAGTCCAGGCTGGCTTGCTCTTCAGGGTTCGCTTTGCGACACTCCGATTGCTTGCTTGCTTGTTGCTTCACTTGCTGTACTTCAGATGCCTTGACGACCATTTACTATTCACTTCATGATTGGGTAAACAATAATGAGTGGCTTGAAGCCAGCTCAAAACATCTGTGTGCATCACTCTTTCCATCACAAAACCACACCATGTCATCCAAAATGCCCAAAGACAGCGTCTGGGCGGCAATGAACTATGCACCGCCACGAGGTCGCTGCAACCACAAGAGTTCACTCATGTCACCTTCATGTCCATGTCTTCGCTTCATGCTGCATCCGATCAAGGTAAGTCTCAAACCTTCCAACTCTCAAAAGTCGGCGGGCATACCTAACCCAACACGTAGGCAGCATCCAGCTTCGAGTGCGACGGCTGTAACCACCACGCCTCCTTTCACTCACTGGAGAATCCTGCCGAAGACGCTATTCGTCAAAAGTGGCTGGATCAAGAGGCTCAAGCTAAAGAGCAACAAGCTGCAGCTGGTGCGAGCAAAAAGCGCAAGATGATCACACAGAACGCTGTCAAAGAGGACGAACGCGTTGTGGTGCTTGACGAACTTGATGAGAGTGAAAGTCGCCAGACTGTCAGAGTAAGCAGAAACTCGAAACCGAGGGCTGGTTGATTGCGAAGAGCGCTGTCTTGTGATCACGGATTTACAGCAAGCTATGTTCTACTTCGGCAGAACGTTACATGCGATGCAGGCGTGAACTATCTGCAAATAATCACGCAGTTGACGCGGTTCCTTGGGTAAGCAGTCCAAACTTCGCATGAATGGAAAATTGAGAGCACCGATCTGATACAAGCTTCAGACACGACAGAAGCATACATGAACAGAGTGTTCTTCGGAAGAACGATTCGGAAACAAAACAAAAAAGAGAAAGCGATCTGAATACTGCTCCAGAGTAAGACTCCACGACTCCAAGGACTTGGTATTCCTAGCACACATTTTCCAGGCCCGTCGTCGCGACCGACAGATACTCCAATGCATCTCCACAAGTCTCCCCTTGCGATGCAACAGCAGTTCCGCCTCTTGCACAACAACACATCCAGTATCCATGCGCATTGAATACGGGATCGGCCAGAACAGCCTCGTGGCAGAAATCAGGATGTGGCATGACATTGCTTTGAAGAATGTCTAGACTTTCGGGCGGAAGTAGTAGAGGTCGATTGCCATGACAGGCATCAGTCCAGACTGCTCACAAGCAGCTCGTCCCAGTCAATCGAGTCAAGTTTCCAGACTCCGCAGCTTCACTTTTCCTTCTCAATGCCTCCCAAGTCATAATGTCGTTAAAGTCGTGACCATTTTCGAAGCTATTAGGGTTCTCCATACTGGAGTGGCGAATTCAATCCACCCTTTCCCTCCTTTGGCGAGGCTTCTTGCCAGAAACCACGGCTTTGAATCCTTCCGCGAGAGTGACCATGATGAGAGCAATGAGGTATTGGACCATTTGGACAACCCAGCGAGCAGGCGCCCAGAGTTTGCCCTCCGGGTCATTGACTTGGCCCGCGCCACGCATGAAGCGCGTCGATGTTGATGTGCCGGGTCGGTCGGACATGTTTGGTGCGTGCGTATATGTTCTGGTTGTGAGGTCTCTTGTTGTTATTGTTGTCGTTGTTGAACGGCGCTAATTTGACCAGTGGCGCAAGGAGTTTCTGTTCTCTCTGTGCAATTGCCGTGTACCGAGTGGATACCAATAATGCGTGTTTGCTATCAATGGTTTGTTTAGAGATGAAGTGAATACAAATACAGTTATCCCAAGATGAGCGACAATGATGATGTCGTTGCTAGCGCTCGCACAGCGGGTCGAGTGTGGCGAAGCAAGCAAAGGGCAAGTGGCGACTCCGCGAGCCTCCGCGTGCCAGGGACAGAGATCACGAAAGCACCTGTGACTTTACTACAAGAGCAATTCATGTCTTTGATAGATCTAAGCAAATACGATATACTGTGCTCAGCAAGAGTCTTTGTCGTAAAGCAGAATTGCAAGCCGCCGTCGGCTTAAGGCAGATTGCTGGATGCAAAATGTCGTCTCCATCGCACCGTGCTGCCTGATTCTTGCTATAAAATTCGAACAATAACAACAAGAAGAAATCAGACGAAGACCTTTTCCTCGCAGCCACGTTGAAGGTGGGCTGTTTGCCTTGTGGAAACACGATTGGTCCAGCGGCCTTCTCGTGACAGCAAACGGTGACCGGATGGTGGATGACATGAAACAGTCAGAATGATGCATCAATCTTGACTTACGAGTTAGAGATGCATGTACACGTCCGTTGAACATAGTCACAGCTGAAGTTTGAGCGTCAACGTGATAGGGCGTAATTTTATCGCTTGAGCAAGCTCACGTAGCGAGTGGTCAAATGTGCGGTACAGATCGCTGTTGGAAGAGCTGAATGCAACAACTATAAGTCCCTCTGACAACTTCGGAACGGATCCGACGGTAGATGTATTGATGCCGTCACCCTGCCTCGAACACCATCTCAATAAGTCGAGATGGTCACGTTCGTGCGCATATGGTTTAGGAGAACGATCGCAGCCGGCCCATAGCTATCTTTCCAGACCAACGGAGCTTCGGCAGCATATCGTTGAGCCTCATACTATCAACAACACAAACATGTGAACGCCGATGTTATCTCTCAGATCAAGAATGCAGTGGTGAAGTCACCAATAATCATCCTCAACGGACAGACCACACGCATTCGGCAAGGCGATGTGCGGGCCAACTCTAAACCCGCCCAGATCGTGGAGAGAGCTGCAGGCGCAGGAAGACAGCACGGCCGTATCATCCTGCGTCCGGCGATCTGGCCTCATCGTGATTGGCTGGCGTTTGCTTGTGGACACGACGCTGGGGAAAGCTCTCACGCGGGTGAAGGACCTTCCCAGACACGTTGGGAATGCGAGCAAAGCAAGTTTACAGGCTGACATGATGTCGTGGTATCAGAGGGGCATCTGTTGGCATCAATCTTGCGGGGCTCGTGTGATGAGTCGATGGGCACATGACAGCCTGTTGTGGCGAGTGCTCCATGCAATACGGGCGTTAGCTGACAGGCGGCAGAATTGTTTGTGGACTTTTAGGTGACAAGGGTTTCATCGCCTCGGCTCGATCACGGCAGAGACAGCCGGAATGCCGCCACGAATTCTAGAAGCATTGGGAACAACCGGCGGCGAACCCTGACAAGTAGGCAAATTGTAGATCGGACGAGGATGAGTCGGCGACTAGACTAGCTAATAGAAAAGGGCGCCACTCGTATAGAGGGGGAAATTATGCGGATGCAAGACCTATCCGATGTGTCTGTTCGAAAGCACGTAGTGCTACACACGCCGCGTCCCAACTGCTCGGCAGGGCTGGTAGCAGGTAACAGGTACTCTGTAGGGCGATTCTGCCGGGACCTGCATGATGTCGGCTTGCCGTCGTGGTCGTACGAGCAAGGCACCAGGTGGCAGTGACTCGCGGGGGTCGCATTATCGCTCTCGCTGCCTCGCTTCGTGTGAAGTGTGCCACTCGTACAAGGTGCCTGGATGCAGGCTAGGGCCTCACGTCCGTAAAAGCGCCCATCTGCCGGTCATGCTTGAGTGCATCGCTTGGTGGCGAGGCTGGCTGTCTGAAGATCTTTGCCCCGGAAATGCTAGGGCGACAGGCCAATGGCGGTGTAGCAGGGTTCGGTGGAGTAATTTGTTGAGCTCAAGCGCTGCGCTGCGGGTTTGCCCGGCGCTGGCTCTCCGCACAGCAGAAGTCACTTATAGAAAGTCGCTCTTGCTTGCTTCGTGCCACTCTTCCTCCTCCCACCGCCCTCCTGCCATTCCCCTCCCCAGGGTGCCCCTCCTCCTCTCACGCCCACCCACAGACTTTCGTTACCAACGAGAGCCTGTTGAGCAGACTCACCAGGTAGCTTTTAGCTCGCCTGTCTGCCCACGACAACACCCGAGGAGCCAATCTCGGCACAAAACTCGAACCACGACACACGATGCCTTCGCATCAACCCACCTCCGGCATGCCTGCCGTCGACCCGGCTTACCTCTCGAGCCAGCCCTCCGCTGCCTCCAAGCCGCACCCGCAAGAGCCCGTCAGGAACAAGGCCTACGACCCCAAGAAGCCTCACATCACCGAGACCCCGATGACAAAGAAGAACTGGTACAAGCACGTCAACTGGCTCAATGTCATCCTCATCGTTGGCATCCCCATGTGCGGTCTCATCACCGCCTGGTGGACTCCTCTGTACCTCAAGACTGCCATCTGGGCCGTCGCCTTCTACTTCGCCACTGGTCTTGGTATCACCGCCGGATACCACCGTCTGTGGGCTCACACTTCGTACTCCGCTAGGCTCCCTCTCAAGATCTTCCTCGCTGCTGTTGGTGGCGGTGCCGTTGAGGGCTCCATCAGATGGTGGGCCCGCGACCACCGCGCTCACCACCGCTACACCGACACCGACAAGGATCCCTACAGCGTCAGGAAGGGTCTGCTTTACTCCCACTTCGGTTGGATGCTCATGAAGCAGAACCCCAAGAGAATTGGCCGCACCGACATCTCCGACCTCAACGACGACGCCGTTGTTGTCTGGCAGCACAAGCACTACCTCAAGGTCGTTCTCTTCATGGGTCTCATCTTCCCCACTCTCGTTGCCGGCCTCGGCTGGGGTGACTGGCTCGGAGGCTTCGTCTACGCCGGTATCCTCCGCATCTTCTTCGTCCAGCAGGCCACCTTCTGTGTCAACTCCCTTGCCCACTGGCTCGGTGACCAGCCCTTCGACGACCGCAACTCTCCTCGTGACCACGTTATCACTGCTCTTGTCACTCTCGGTGAGGGCTACCACAACTTCCACCACGAGTTCCCCTCCGACTACCGTAACGCCATTGAGTGGCACCAGTACGACCCTACCAAGTGGTCTATCTGGGCCTGGAAGCAGATGGGCCTCGCCTACGACCTCAAGCAGTTCCGTTCCAACGAGATTGAGAAGGGCCGTCTCCAGCAGCAACAGAAGAAGCTCGACCAGAAGCGCTCTAAGCTTGACTGGGGTGTTCCTCTCGAGCAGCTTCCCGTCATGGAGTGGGATGACTACGTCGACCAGGCCAAGAACGGCCGTGGTCTTATCGCTGTCGCCGGTGTTGTCCACGACGTGACCGACTTCATCAACGACCACCCCGGTGGAAAGGCCATGATCAAGTCCGGTATCGGCAAAGACGCCACTGCCATGTTCAACGGCGGTGTCTACTACCACTCCAACGCTGCCCACAACCTTCTGTCCACCATGCGCGTTGGTGTTATCCGCGGCGGCATGGAGGTCGAGATCTGGAAGCGTGCCCACGGCGAGAACAAGGACTCCAACATCATCAAGGACGCCTCGGGCAACCGCATCGTGCGTGCTGGCGCGCAGGTGACCAAGGTGGTCGAGCCTCCCGCGAGCGCCGGCACCGCATAGATGACGAGTTGAAACGGCTGACACACAACGAATGCATGCGAAAAAAAATTACATGGCGCGTTGAGCGACTGGTGCTGACAAGCTACCTCGATTTGGGGTGAGCTGGAGTTTTTTTCCCGTTACTATTGGGCTTTTTTACTATGGGTTCCTATTACCCACACATTCGCTGTACGTAGATTTCCACCTACGCCCAGTGAGGTGCGGTCGTAGAGCTTAATTATGAGCTTTGGCAGATTATTTTAGCTACAACATAGGTCGGAATGATATTAAGCTTTGTACGCCCAAACATTGTTTCTATCACCCTCTCGTTGCTATGATTTTGAATGTAAACATGTACGTACATCTGGCCTCCACTCGTCGAATAGTACATGTTTTTTTTTTTTCAAGTCAAGCTCAGTCTTCCCGCAAACACACACCGGACTTGACATCATGGCGCGGTCAAAGTGCCGCATTCTGGTGATCATCAACACGTCTGACATGTTTACTCAATGTGTGGATACATCAACACGCACATAACTACATACACTTCTGTGAAAATATATGTACATTTTTGTACTTTGAAATACATGTACATGAATCGGTTGGGGTAAGCAGGGTTAGAGCTTTCATTCCAAAAAGTGTACAATCAAGCCCAACATCAGGCCATCGAGGGCCTCGATTACAGGGTCAGCTGAGGGCGATGTCTGTGTCTGTATTGTGTCTTGTTTTGGGGGTTTGCGGACTGGTGGCGACTTTGGTCTATCGATAGCTGTGAAAGTCAAGACCTATGCTGCAGTCCCACGAATTTGGTATGTCTTGTTCGCGAATCAGATACGGTATCGACAATGCAAGCACCAGACAGAGTGATACGATATGAAGTCATCCGCCATAGGAGTCAAGAGCTCCACCACATGAAGCAGAAGTGAATTACACGTAGGTTGAATGTAATCGAGGAAGATCCAAGGTGATAGTTGTAGCACATTCCATTATCGGCCAAAGTTCGGCCTGGCGCGTCCTCCGCCCGCGACGCAACCAGCCAGCCAGCATCACCTGGGGTAAGTATTTCCATTGAACTACCCAGATATTCTGACATTCAATTCACACATAACAGCAACCATGGCTACTACCGACGGAATCCCTCCTGACCCTCTTGCACTTTTGCGCTCTTCAATCGCCGACTCTGCTCTGCCCATACCCACGACTTCACAAGATGCAACAGCACCGGCCGACTCACTCGCAGGAGCAAGTCACCTGGTCTTCAACCAGAACGGCCGACACATCTCCATACCGCTGACAAAAGATACGCGCTTCATCAGTGTTGCTCTGGGAAACAAACCTATCGATCTGCGCTCCGTCTTCTTTTGCTGGCAGAATCGCGACAAGGGTACCGGCGAGTACATTGCGGCCACACAAGAGCTCAATGGGGAGCTTTCCAGCCTTGGAAAGCAAGAGACGGTCACCAATTTGGTCTTCGTGGAGAAGCTTGACCTGGTCAATTGGCTTAGCGGAGAGAGCGGCGAGGAAGAGAGCGAGTTCATCAAGAGCCTGGATGACAACCTCCAAACAAAGGCAGAGGCGCGGGATGCTGCTGCCACAGCTGCTGGAGGAGAAGATGTGGAGATGCGCGACGCTGGCATCAGCGACGCTGCTGCGAGGAAGAGGGAAGAGGAGAGACTACGTGAGATCTACGCGCTGGAGAGAAAGATGGGCGATCGCAACACAGTCTTGCGCGGTGTGAAGGTACAAGACTTCAGCGCGATTCGCAAGCACAGCGCTGCATTCCACGTCAAGAACGCCAAAGGTGCGCCAGCACCTAACGCACCACTCAGCACAAACCCTGCGCTTCGACCGTCCGTCAAGAGCAATAGTGGCCGTCGCGCCGAGCCCATCATCCTGCTTTCGCCGTCTGCTTCCAGCTTGATCCGCATGCCGAACGTCAAGTCTTTCTTGCAAGAAGGTCAATACCAGGCACCCGAGACAGCATCATCTACTGCACCCAACATCCTCCACCTCACCCGCCTGCTGCCATCTATCGACAATCAAAGACCCATGCGATTCATCCTCGTCGACTCTCCAGATCAGTTCAGGCCCGACTACTGGAACCGCGTCGTTGCAGTCTTCACCACTGGACAAGCTTGGCAGTTCAAAAACTACAAATGGCAAGCACCCGCAGATTTGTTCAGCCATGTGCAAGGCGTCTACGTGGGCTGGAAAGGCGAAGTCACACCCGACACTGTCAAAGCCTGGGGCAGAGGAGTTCTCAGCGTGGGCTTGGACAAGGGCAACGCAAGATGGCGAGACCGCGAGGTCGTGGAAGAGGTATGGAGTGGTATCGAGCAAAGAATGCGGGCAATGGGATGGTCTCGGGACGGACCCCGGCAATAAAGCGCAAGCGCGCGCACTTTCCGCATTAGGTTGGATGTGCCGCCGCGTCAGGACTCGTGTTCGCAGGGATGGGTGGGCTTTAACGTCGATATGTGATTTATTTTTCAATTGGGCATGCGTTCGAGCGGGCGTTTCGATTTCAAACTTGTAAGTGGCGGAGCATGGTGGTCGCGCTAGTTTGTTCAGCTCGCTTATACTCCGCAAGGGTGCCACGCTGATCTGGTATAGCGAGGGCTGAAGCTGGGCACGGTCGTATTCAGAGAATCCTTCGAGCCACAGACACCCACTTCTTCTCAGCTGGGTATGCTTTGCGTTGGTGAGCTGGGTTGCAGCATGAAGTAACTGGCTACACAGATAAAGTCCAAGTTTCACTTCTCTTTTGGATTTTCATATTTCAGTCGTTCTGTCGCATCGCATTCCGAGCTCCTTTAGTGAATCTCATCCATCGATTCGCCGATACATACATATATTGGACAGTCCGTCCGTCACGTCAACATCATTAACGCCACCAGACGGCAAAAATCAACACCATGTCGAACTCAGCGACGCAAGCCGTTTATGAGGATATGCGCAAGACGCGCAATGCAGAAGTCCTCACCTTGTCTCCCCATCCCGTCACCGGTAGACTCATCGACTCTCATCCCGGAGTCCGCACAACTCCTATGCAAGTCCTCGTCCTTGGTAATTCGAAGTCGACGCGCTTTCATCGGGTGGACCATCGTTTTGCTCACATTGATGGACAGGCGCTTCTCGCACGGGAACCGTTTCGATCATGACTGCTCTCGAGCAGCTGGGCTACAACCAATATCACATGGCCAAAGGTGAGTCGAGCAAAGGATGATGCAAACAGCCCACAGGACCATCACCACCAAACCACCTTCCCTGCCGTTCCATATCGTCCACTTCGCATCTCTCCGTTCCCCCAACCACACTCATCACTAACCCACCACACCCAGCTCTCAAATCCCCCAAACTCGCCTTCTCCCTCTGGATCGAAGCCCTGCGCGCCAAATTCCAAGGCAAAGGCCAACCCTGGGGCCGCGCCGAATTCGACAAGATCCTCGGCGACTACAACGGCGTCAGCGACGTCCCGACAATCTGCTTCGCCGAAGAGCTCATCGCAGCCTACCCGGACGCCAAAATCATCCTCAACACCCGCGACGTCGACGCCTGGCTCGCCAGCATGGACGCCACCGCCGGCACCTGCCTGCGCTGGAGAGGCTGGGAGACGCTGGCGAAATTCGACCCGGCGCTCGTCGGGCCTTGGTGGGAGCATGGCAAGATCGTGTGCCCCATTGCGTTTGGCACGTTGACGGATTTCAGCCCCCAGGGCCCCGCTAGGGCCGCTTTCCACGCGCATTATGCCCGGGTCAGGGCTGCGGCGCCGAAAGAGAGGTTGTTGGAGTATAGTGTCAAGGAGGGCTGGGGGCCGCTTTGTGAGTTTTTGGGCAAAGAGGTGCCTGAAGGGGAGTTTCCCAGGGCGAACGATAGTAAGGAGTTTGTCAGGATTCATGGGTTTATGTGGTGGTTGGCGGCGAGTAGGATGGTTGCTACCATTGCGCTGTGGAGTTCGCCGGTTGTTGCGGCGGGTGCGGCGGTTTGGTGGAGGGAGGAACTGGTGGATGTGGTGGGGAGGTGGTTGAAGTGAGGTTGGTGGGGGGCTGCTTTTGAGGTCTGAGATGGGATTGGTTGTTTGGACATTTCTCTGGCGGTGGAATTGGCGATTTTTGTAAGGTAGAGGAGAACTAAAGGCTTGGTCTTCGTTTATTGACAACTATAGTGCGTTAGCAGACATGACTCTTTCGGGGAGATGCCTTTTCACACCTTGAGATGTCAGTGAATGCATGCCGACTAGGCAAACATGAACTGTGCGCATTTACGGTCCTGTAGTGACTGGACATCCCACGCATAGGTATAAGTTCTCCTACTGCTCCGTAGAATCTTTGAACAGACCAAGCAGCTTCAACCACCTCTTCTTTACTGCACTCACCCATGACTTTCGACGAGATTCACGAAGGAAACAAGGCGGTTATTGAGAAATCGTTGCATACTTTTTCACGACATAGTCTCGTCGTCAATTACGTTATATCTACTTTGAACTCGTCCCATCCTTCCCATACCCAGGCCAGACAGGCAGGCAGAACTTACAAGCTCTCCTCCTTCAGCTCCTGAGCGGTCTTCTCACCAGGCCTGGTGAGCGGTGCCAAGTTCCTGTCGAGATCGTACATCTTCTCTTCCTGGGCGTCGTAGTGGTGGAACAAGAACCAGAACACAACGGCAGTGCCAGCAGTGAAGATGGAGATACCCGCGTACATCCACAGAATCTTAGGGTCGACGAGAACGGGAATCAAAGCCTCGTTAAGCGCGGAGCCGAAAGCGTTGGTGAAGAGGTAGATACTCTGCACGAAGGACTTCATCGAGGGAGGAGCCTTGGTGTAGGCGTATTCAAGACCCGTGACGGAGATGAAGATTTCAGCCAGGCCGATGAAGACGTAGGCGGGAGTTTGGACGGCGATGTGGACGTGGTTGGGCAGAGGGGTCTCACCGTCCATGCCAGCCGGGCAGGCTCCGGGGGCGTCGAAACAGGGGCCTGCGGAGTAGACGAGGTGCTGGACGATGGCGGCGTAGGCCATGCAGATGGCTGCGAACATGAAGCCGATGGTGATACGCATGATGGGGCGGAGCTCGATGCCCATGCGGCGGAGGATGGGGTAGAGAACGCGGTCCAAGAGGGGCGTGAAGATCAGGATGGAAATGGGGTCGAAGTTTTGCATGAAGTCGTTGGGCATACCGTGACCGACCATCTGACCAGCTTGAGAGACAAAGTTGGATGAGAATTGACCGTAGCAAACCCAGAAGATGGGGTCTGAAAATCAACAAAGTTAGCAGGATGTTCTCAACGTCAAAATGAATGATCGTTCGAACTTACAGAAAACGAAGACTTTGCACGCCTTGAGCGCACGCTGGAGCTCATCAATGAAGTGGTCGTTCCAAGGCACGGGCTTGGTGACATTGTTGGCGGCACGCCAAGTTGGCTTAGGAGCGTTGGTGTTGCGTGCCTTGATCATGATGCCAATAGCCTTGAACGCATCGGTGATAATCTGGCCCTGAGGAGGACGCACGACGTAGGACTTGCGCCTAAGAATGAGGACGAGGATACCCAAGTTGAACATGCAGAAGCACATGAGGAAAGCAGTCCAGAAGCCCTTGGCCTTCTCCATGAAAGGAGTGGCGATCAAGGAGAGAGAGCCGAGGTTGATGCACCAATAGAACACCATGTAGATGCGCTGGTAGGTGATGGCCGGGTCGATGATTGTGCGCTCGCCAGACTTTTGGACCTTGATTGCCATTGTGCGGCGTTGGTATTGGTCGGCAATGAGAGGTGCGATGTTGGACTTGATGCCACCGGTACCGAAACCGATGATGATGATGGCTGCGATGTATCCACCAAGAGCGTGTCCGCCTGCGATGGAAGCGGGGAGAGCGCTCGCCCAAAGGATCAAGAGACCGACCCAGTAGACACCGGCGAAGATCAAGATGGTGTTGTACTTTCCGAGGTACTGATCGGCGATGATGGCACCGAGAATGGGAGTGACTGGGAGAGACAGTTAGTGACGAGTTTCGTTATTGATCTTCTCTGACGGGCAACACATACCATAGCAGAACCATTGGAAGAAGAGGTTGAGACCAGTGGCACCCTGGTGTCCAAGACCGAGACCGGCAGCACCGTCAGCGCCGTTGGGACGGTTGTTGATGTAGTTCTGGAATAGACCTTGACAGCCGTAGTATCTGGTATCGTCAGTTTGGACTCGTGTTGCTGGCTCGTAAGATATTGACATACGTGAAACGCTCAGTCAACTCGACAATGGCGATGAGGTATGCTGCGGCAGGCAGGTTCTCGCCGACTCTGCGGAGTGTGCGTCGCTCATGTTCGTTGGGCTCTCCACCCTCTGCAGTGGGATCCATCTCGACATCTGCGCCAGTGGCAATGGCATTCTTCTCGTCGGCAGGGCCAATGTAGCCGCCTGCCATGTCACGTTCGTTGTTGGGAACGCGCTCGGCGAGGGTCTGGTGGAGCCTGGTGGTGTGTGAGCTGTAGGTGCTTGTGGAATGAAGGTCGATCGCAATGCGGTCTCATAACGGTACTCACTCTGCGGCTGCGTCTTCGTGGTTCTGCGCCATGTTTGTGTGGCAGCGTGCTTGCAGAACAAGGACGAATGAGTAAAGGCAGTGAAGCGTTCGCGGTGAAGGGAGGGACACGAGCAGTCTTTAAGAACACCCAAGACCCTCGGCCGATTGACTGGAATGGGTGTACATGGTACGGTCGCACTGCATGAGCCGGAGTAGAGTGCACGCGACAAAACGAATTAAGTTCATCGGCTGGGCCGTGGGGTTGCAGCGTTATCGTTTAGCGAGAGTTTCCTGTTTGCTGCCGGGCGCCTGCGACGGCATACCACATGTGGTGGCGCTGATGGTGGGGGAATACGACGGTACCTTAAGAGGTACCTTATAATCACCGCAACCCAATTGGTCATTGTGCTCGTCTCGTTATCTACAGGATTCACATTCCCGAGTGGAGGACGATGGCTATGATGATGCTGCTGCTCGATTGTGAGCTGCGAGAGGGTTGTCCGCATGCTATCCCAACGCACTATTGATGGTAGCGAGCAGTGGTCGAGGCCTTCTTCTCCAATAGTCGCTAGTTTCACATCGACCCCGGTCTCGCCAAGGCGGGATGAAGAGAGACTGGCTTCCTTGGAGGCGGTCTTGTCGAAGCTAGATCGCGCTTGGAAAGTGGTCAAGATTTCTCCAAGGCCTGCCACGCTCTGCTAGCACAAGCTTGACGCTGCGCCATCAGCCATGGCTGAGACTACAAGGCGTAGTACATCTCAAAGGATGCTATGTGTATACTGGACATCTCAACCTTGATCCAACGTCTTTATCAGTGCTTCTTCAGATATCGGCTGGACGCCGTGTCAGCACGATGGCCATGTTTGCCACACGAGAGAAGGTTATTACCTTACTATTGCGGCATAGCGCTCATGTTCCAGCACAGGGCCAGAATCCTTCAAGAGATGGTCAGCAGGGTGCACTGGCGACCATGGCTGCCGAAGGCCGAGAATGCTAGTGCGCGCCGCAAAATAAGGCTCGCCGCCGGAGTAGCATCACATTCGTGCTAGCGTTGCGGTTGCTCTCGGCTTTGTACCAAAACAGATAGCCGTCTTGAAGATCGCACTGCTAACCTTCGAAATATCATGTAACAAACATGGAGAAGCGTCGCATTTGACATGCCGTTTGTCACATACTCCCCATGGGGCGCGTGGAGGAGAGCATGAGATCTGTGGGGAGCCACGCGATGGGTTTCCAGAGCATGTGTTCGTTGCAAGGATGTATGAGCGGAGTCCTGTAAACAGCGCCACTCCAGACATGATCGCTGAGCTGAAAAGACTTTTCAGATTAGACTCGACGCCGCAGACGACACATGTTTTTTTTCCTCACAGGGCTGCACCATATTTCGCTCGCGACTCGTTGAGAAATGCGTAGCGATAAAGGGAAACCAGTAGCCATGGAGTTCGCCTCTTGTTATGCGATTCTATGAGTCCGCGACGGGCAAATCTCCAAAGCCCTCCGTCGCCAAAGGCGATGAGGTTTTGGTAGTGCTGAGATGGCTCCACTTTGAGCGCAGCCGCACGCTGCTAGGGCGATATTATTACTTAACAAATTGCCGCTAATGCACCATGAAATGCAAGTGCTCTACTTGGAGTAGGTAATTGCTTCGGTCACTCGCTCCGTAGCGTGCAATATACTTCCAGTGCAATATTATCTGTCGCGAGCAGCGAGCAGCGATGGACGATAGGAAGCCGAGATTGTGTCGAAATCACGAGATTCGACAAGCGAGTATAACTATGCGTCGGTCGATCCTGCTAGAATATGCAAGACAACTAAGCGCTGTGCTGTGCTGCTACCCACGTTCGTGAAACGTGATGCGTTTCTGGACTCGGCGGTCACAGATCGGTCACTTCAAAGCAGCGAAAGGGAGACGACAAACTGCCATTGCACAGACTGGCAAATGTTTCGATCAAGACTCCACTTTGACCACGAGGAAAAACTCGTGTCACCAAGCGCGAAGCCACAAGTGCAGTGGCTGGCATGTACCGAAAGTCTGAAGACCGCCGAACTGCTTGAACCAATCTCACGAGCCACGAAGCGGAGCCTGTGAGCAGTTGTTACGGCGAGATGCGATGATGTCTAATATTGTGGCTCAAATGATGTGTATTATATTTGTTGTTCCAATTGAATCAAGCACATATGACCATAGGTCAGTGAAACCTGGGCATCCCGTCCGAAATCCCCTAATCTCACGATCATCCATCATTCCAGGATCACAACGTGTTGTTGTTACTTTACACCAAACCCTTGCCGCCTCATACTGTAGACCTTGAGCCCCTAGATATTCCCTCTGTCGGACCCTAGACTGACACACGCTTCGCGCCGGGTCCGCACCAATTAAAACCCATAGCCATTCTAGCAATTAGTTTCCATGACTGTAAGGGCATATTTGGGCTTCTGACCGTAGCAATCCTTTCTGGCATAAAGGTGGGCCTTCTCCTATGGCCTGGCCAGCCTTGACTGATTTGAAGGCTGGCTACAATCGACTTCACCACTTTAGCTTCCGACCACACCTTCACACAGTACCTCAGCCATGCTCACCGAGGACGAGTTCTACGAAAAGTGGCGCAAGTTCTTTCGCAAATACAATTACCAGGGCAAGTTGCAGTACCCTGAGGAGGATGAGAGTGACAAAGTGGCGCTTATTGTGATCGATGATATGCCAATTGAGGTCACTAAGGATCTTCCGATAGATGTATATGTATAAGCTAAGAGTCACTTCAGGGTGTCAATAAGATGCTTAGCGACAACCTCAAGGCTACTCGTGGCTCGTCTGATCTCTGGCTAGCAGACGGGTATGAGCGCCTGCCTGACTTCCAAGGAGTAAAGTGTATACAGGGCACCAAGGTCGCCGATACCACATGGCAGTCTCCTTTCCTAGGAAAAACACTAGCTGATGCCAGCGCGTGGGTTTGTGGGATTCCCAAACCTCCAAAGGCTATTAACAAGAGATATTTCGTTGTCCTGAAGAGGGAGATATTTGAGAAGCAGGGCAAGGTGATCATCTGTAAAGCACTCGATGGAGAGAAGGAGCCTCAAGCCATGCTGTACAAGATAGAGGAGCTCGGCATGTGGATCACAAGCTACAATCGTCATTGCTGGGAGCAGGACTACGAGAACTGTGAAGAGAGATATCAATAGCAGCAAAAGGAGAGGCCACTGTGCCACAGGAGCAGACCTCGTATGGTTTCTACGCCTAGCTGAGCGAACAGCATTGCTACTGCGAGTATGCCGCTCCAACGGCTGATCTTGAGGCCAGAGGCGCTTTGCCACCTTTGTGGCTGTGCTTGGCGGTGGCTGGCGGCGGACAACCACGATTCGTAAAGAGTACTTTGCGTGGCCATAATCGCAGCCTCGTCAAACCGATATCCAGCCCTGACTCGGAGCGTAGCGCCCTCAACCTGGCTGTTCGAGATCGGTCTCAGGGTCCCGAATCCTTCATCGGCTTCATCCCGGCACCCATGCCAGAACACTGCTTGGCTCGCCGACATTACTTCTCGTTTCTTGTTCGGAGTTCTCCCTGGTGTTTACCTAATAACACCTATGGTCATCCTTGGTCGGCCATCCGATCGTTCGGCTCAGCTCATCGTTACATCTGTTTGCGTCATTCTCTTCTCACTGATTGTGGCTCTTGTCTCGCGGGCTTCACTTTCAGGAGAAGATGGCGGCCTCGGCAGCGTATGCCGCAGTTCTTGTCGTGTTCATATCGACCAACCATGGCAACATCAATGCTTAGCAAGCAGATACGGATGTGGCAATACTAAGGGGGAATGCTTTGTAGGAAAATCATAGCTTTACAGGATCGATTGTCTATAGCGGATGATAGGTATCGACTTCTGCAGGAGCGTGTACTACATCTGCAGGTTGTGTGGGCTGTTCCCAGGATGCATGGATCCTTCCAGTATGGTGCTTTGCTTCCGCGCGGATCAAGCCAATCAACGTGGTAGTCTTCCGCTCGCCGTTCAGCTCGCCTTGGCATTGGCGCAAGGAATGGGGGAGTTAGAGCGGCTCTCCATCTTCCAGCTTCCAGGAATGCGGCCACAGGTCAAGGAAGATAGAGTGGCACATTCGCCATCATTCCCGCGATAGCGGGTCCGGCCAGATCAATGTAAGCCAGATCTCGGGCTCAGCCTGAGTTCCATGATTCCTGATTCTGCTAAACACCCCAACCTCGCAGTTCCGCCACAAAGAAGGGCAGGAAGATGCTCCACATGAAGAATGAAAGCACACTCGGGATATGAGGCGATTGCAGCGCGAATACGACGGAACATGCAAGTGGCCAGCGAAGCTGCCATAAGTCCGTAGGGATAGTTCGTGCGGGCAAGGGTCGGACTTCTCTGGCCAGCATATTTGTTGTGAGGTCAATGATCGATTTTGCTAGTGGACTGGCGATGATCGCGTTCGTGGTGACATGCCCTCGTGATGATTGCATTTGCGATGGCGTCGTCTCTTCCTGATTGCTGTCTGTGCGAGGCTGCTCGCCTGACTTGTCTTGTTGAGGAGTCTTGGGGTGTTGGATGGGTGCAGAAAGCAGCTCGTCGTTCGCGAACTGCTCGGGCTTGATTGTTCGGCTTGCCTGAGTAGGAGACGTTGGGTGATTGCTAGCAGGAGGTGACCATATTGTATCGAATTGGTGGTGTGCGAAAAGCCCGCGGCCGGCGGGACACTCTTGAGCACCAGATGTGACTACTCGTTCGGGAGAAGACAGCGGATCAGTCCCTTTACTTGGCGTCATATCAGAGAATATCTGGAAGCGATCAGCGGCATATGGCTGCTTTCCCGCAATATTTTGCAGAACTGAGGGCGGCTTTATCTCAGCCGAATGCACAATTCTGGCAGTGCGCCGCCTTTTGACTTTGGTACTGATATCATCAATAACGATTGGATCATCCGGCGTTGACCCCTTATTTTTGGAACGGTGCGGAAGGCCGAATGTGAACAGAGGAGCTGTGCTGCAGGTTTCCTGCTCTTGCATATGTTCGACCTTCTCAGCCTTGCTCAATGGTGACGTTTTCAGTGGTCCCGACGTTATTGTAGACGGCTTCGTAGACCTTTCTACAACAGGAACGTCGTCGACTGGAGATCTTGGTGGCTTTGATGGAGTGCCGGCCGGAGATAAGTCTCTAGTAGCAGCGGCGACAGCCCTTTCTTGGTCCATTGTGCTGCCTGAAGTGACAAATGATGTGGAGGAACCCTTGATGATGGCAGCCTTGAATGTCCGAATATTCAGAAAGTCGCGCCATCGCTTTATTCTTTCGTCGTGATCTTCATGGCTCTCATGTGACTTGACTCCCGAGGGCTTGAGGAGTTTGTCTCGCCACTCCTTTCTAAGACTTATGTTTCGTCCGAATCGTCCGGTCCACGGATCTTGCTCCCAGGGCTGTTCCTGCACGAAGTCCACCCATAGCTGCAAGGTACTCACAGCGGCGGCGTCATCGATCTGGAAGTATTCCTGATGCCTTGTGAATCCCTTCTTCGTGGTGGATTGGCCGCATGCACAATTGAAAAAGCGCCGGTGTGGCGCAAGGTCTTGGTGTAAGATGTCTTCGACTCGTTTGTACGCTTTGACTTTTGCTGCCGCCACAAGAGTCAGACCATTTACGAAACCGCACTTTCTTTCAATCTCCGCTTTTCTCTTCTCTAGGCTCATTGTCGAGCCAATCTTTATGAGCTGAAAGTCATTGTCGCGAAATGCATATACGTACCCCTCTTTTGCCAAAGAAGGATCGGATGCTTCAGATATGAATGGGGCTATGATGCGTTGCCGGACGACTTCCTCGTTGATCTTGACGTCTTGAAAGCAGCTCGGATCGATCGACAAAGTGATCCATGCAATCAGAGTGCGGTAGCTTGGATTCTCCTTGTAACACTGTTTGAGGAAGTCTTTCTTGGCCGAGTCAATTTGGTATACGAGCTGCAACAAAGAGGGGTCGTCCTTTGAGCCCGCTGAGGGGCCTCTTGCGCGATCGCTAGTGGCTCGGGAGGGTGTACGAAAAGGTTGTGTTACAGGCTCGCACTGATGTAGCTCATCTGTGCTTTCAGCAGGCTCGTCATCGTTAGAGATGGGCACAAGCCACCTTTCGCGGTCGTCGTTGACCTTGATGAACTGCAAACAGCGCTCCGAGGCTTCATCTTTGCGGATGATTTCTTTCTTATCGTCTTCTTCCACTGGAGAAGGTTCAATGCTCCGTGGGATCCCGTCGTCGTCGTCGTCCTCGTGCTTGATATCATCTTCGTCATCGCCAGGATTGCGATTCTCCTTGCCGGAGCTATGAAGCTCTTCATGGTTGCTGTCCAGATCGGAATCAGTTTCCGCTTCAGAAGAATTCCAGTCTTGATCACCATCTAGCAGAAGTAGCTGTCTCTGGTGAATTTGGAAAGTCTCAGGGCCACATTCACGAACGAAGTCAAAAAGAGCAGCGTGATGCAGGTCACAAGGAGTTCTTTTGTGCACGCAGTCCGGAACCTCAATGCAATTGACTTTGCCACTAGACTCTTCGTCGTTGAGCAGCCCGGCGAGTACGTCGTTGATCTCGGCAACTAGGTCACTGCGATTTGTTCGAGCTCGAATTGTTTCTTCGGACCAATGACAACTTTGCCCCTCGCCTTGGGTCGCACGAGGAGAAAGGAATTCGCGAAGCCTTCTTCTCCGAATGGTAGCCGACAATGATGAAGACATTATGATTGTAGTTCTCTGGAGTTCTTTGCTGGAAGGTGGAGTGTGAGGATGTGGAAGGATAAACAGCTGGGCGGCCATTCATGCCGATTTATAAATCTTCAGCTATGGCTTTTTGAAGGTAATCGATCCGCGCCCAGCGTCTACAAACTTGACTTAACGAGATTTAGCACCTGCTATCGCAGCTGTGGTTAGTGCTCATGCAATGTAGAGGGAGGCGAGTCGGCCCTATAGCAGTATTGGTACGAATCCTTCGGAGCAGTAGGCTTGAGCTCTGTAGTGACTAGTGACCACGCACACATGTGCGGCTGAACATGGTTCAGGATTGACTCATCTTAGGGCCGTCGGTTCTCTCGTACGATGAAACATCGGTATCGAGATACCACCATGACGATTACAAGAACTGCAAGTGGAGTCGATGAGCTGCCATGCTTCATTGGCTCGATCGCTTGAACAATACTAGAGAATAGGAAGAGCCAGCGTCCATTACAGTAGAGGTGGACAGCGTTCGCTCCCAGCTGTGCGATTGAGAGGCAGCGAGTACCAGGTTCCTGGAAGATAGCATTGCACGTGGAGGTGCCGTCGATCCGTGGAGAGGAGAGCATCGCCCATGCAGCTCTGAAACAATAATCCTGTGCCTCCGGCACCTCCGGCAGACTTATTCCATTAATGTCAGTGCCATGTAAAGATGAACAGGTCTAGGTGGTATGTAAGCGAGCAAGGCGTTGTTCTTATCAGCTGTGTGATGATGTGAGGTGCGTCGCGGAAGCATCCCCGGTGCTGCACGCGCGTGGCACAGCCAGACCGCTGGGTTTCAGACTCTCGGGTCCGTCCACGCGCACTCCAGATTCATTAGCTTTGATCCTCCTGCCGTTCGACAGCTCTCCTTTTAGACGTACGACCGTGTACATACAACGATACCGATCCATTGGCGCAGGACGCAGGCATATGCGCGGAATCAATTCCTGGAACAGCGAGTGGGATTCACGGAGCGGCGTTGACACGCCGCAGCCCAAGTCCGCTGTGCAGAGCCTGTGTACTTTTTCACAGCACTTGTCTGCCCTCAGGACCTGCTCCTCGCGCTTTTACCCACGCTTGAATACAGCTTTTGCGTATTCAATACGGGGTCAAGTATAATCTGCTCCAATACCTTGGCTATACGCGCATGCAACTTTTGAAAGTATCACGATGAGTACCTATGTAATTCAGCCTTATATTTTATTTTTGAAACCTACATTATACATACGACCATAGGTCAGTGAAAACTGGGCATCCCGTCCGAAATCACCCATTCTCACCGTCGCTCATCAACGCAGCATCCCAGGATCTCCGCAAAATCCAGTAAGCCGCGGGGGACCAGCTTTACTTAAACAGTAGCAATGCTGCCACCACAAAGTGCATGACCATAACTTCGCTCGCAAGCACTGGTCACACACGTTCCAGTGTAATGAGCTCTGCCCTTAGGCAAAAAGTTGCAACCCTGGTTTTTATTCGGAACTTATGGACTCTACAGAATGTAGATCCGGGAAGGTGTGCTTGGACCATACAGTAGCGGTGTGAAACTCCCCTCCTTTACACTGTTGCGTATTCCAGACTTCCAATTCCCGGATCCAGGAGCCAGAGAGGATGAGGATGAGGAGGGGGAGGTGGGGGAGGGGGATCATCCGTCCGGCGGCACTAAGCACCTGTGGGGTGACAGACCATGGTCGTCACAAACAATAATACTGTAAAAATTAGCCTGCGAGTGTCTCTCCATCTTTGTAAGGTTAAATTTCAGAATGTGTGGGGGTTTGCAAGGCTAAACAGCCCAGTACGAACTTGGGATCGCAGGTACTAATACTCTAGCCCCCGGAGGGTGAGAATAGCGTATCGGATTCTGTGACTACTCAACGAGAAGGACACTACATTTGGAAGAGCTGTCGAACTTGGGTGTACAGACTAGCTTTCATGACGGCGTCATGCGGACACCCTACTCGGGATATATAATGGACGTCCAGACAGGCAATGCAATATTATGATCATCCGCTGCAGACTCAAACAATATCTTCACGAGTTTTCACCATGAGGTTCTCCACCGTCACGACTTTGGCTATTTTTGAGCAATCTGTATGGGCTACTATGCGTATTCTCCCGCGCCAGATTTCCAGCAACACGGCGAATGTATACTTTGGCCAAGATCGAGGTGCTCCTAAGCATCTGGCGTCTGGAGTTCTTTATGGAATCCCGGACATCCCAGGGCAGATACCTGATCATTTCTACCAGGAAATGGGATTCAACTATGCGAGGATTGGTGGCGCTCAGCTTGATGAAGGCGGTTGGATCTACGGTCTCGATGCTTACACCGCTCGATTCAACAATACTAGAGAAAACTACCAGGAAGCTAGGAGATTTGGAGCACCTGTGATTATCCTGCCGCATGATATCTGGGGGACAGATCATGCTAATTCGTCTACAATCTGGCCTGGTGATAATGGTGATTGGACGAATTACGATGAATTCCTTGACCAGTTGATATCGGACTTGAAGATTAACAGTATGCTTGACGGTTTGATCTGGGATATCTGGAACGAACCAGATGGCTCAGGCTTCTGGAACAGGCCCCAATCGCAGTATCTGGACTTGTATGTGCGAACGCATCGGCGTCTCCGTCAGGATGCCAGTCTGAACAGCGTCCTCATTAGCGGCCCATCTAGCGCTAGTCAGCCATCGGTGAACAATGGTTGGTGGACAGCTTGGATCCAGAGAGTTGTTGCCGATAACACCATCCCAGATCAATACACTTGGCACGATGAGCCCGGTGACCCAGCCAAGGACAACGACAACCTCAATGCCGTTCTCCAACAATATGATGCGCCTTCGCGAACGGTCAACATCAACGAGTACGCTACATTTGAGCAACAAATCGCAGCAGGCGCTGCATGGTGGATCTCTCGCCTGGAACGATATGACTTCATTGGCCTTCGTGGCAACTGGCTCAGTAAATGCCAACTGCGTGACTTCTTAGCAAGCCTTTTGACTAAGCAAGATACCAACGACTGTTCTGGCGGAAACTACGCGCCTAATGGAGAATATCAAGTCTACAAGTACTACAATTTGAACATGACCGGTCTGCGAGCGCATACCGAAGGCAGTACAGACGGTCAGATGGATGTCTACTCGACCATCGGATCGGACAAGGTGCGTGTGCTTTGTGGCGTACTCGGCCAGACCGGCACTTGGTACATCACTCTGAACAACCTCAGTTCCTTGGGTTTGCAGGAGAGTGGGTCCCTTATCATCAATACGTGGGGCTTCTCAGATGCTGGCCACTTTGGTGAAGTAGATGGGCCGGTCGACAGGGGGAGCTATAGCCATGACTACACTGATAACTCTGTAACATTCCCTGTATATCAGACGGATCAAGACAGAGACACTGCTTGGGGCTTCGAATTCGCCATCTAGTCGGGATGTGCTTTTTGCCTTCGTACACTTCTGTTAATGGAGGAAGCAGAACTGGGGCTCAAAGCGCCAGGCCAGGCCATGCTGAACACACTGGAAATAGATAAGCTCATAATCTTATCAAGTTATATTCTCACATTGTAGAGCCTTGTCCGTTTCAAACAAGTCCTCTAACCACTAAGACTATGTGACTACTCTTATAGCATTAGACTATAACACTCTTCTCAAATTAGATTGCTAATATACAGACAACAATAGTAATAGCCGAGTACTATAGGCGTCCTACGCGTCGGCGATAGTCATTCGGCACTGGCTGGTGTTTTCTAAGAGCTTTAAAAAGGAAATATGGCGAATACCTTAGACTCATTTATACAGCATCTTAGCTGACTAAGATCTTCTGTTGTAGCTTCCGAAGGACAATTCGGAAGTAAGGAGATAACAAACAGATTCGAGAGACCAAGCTAGTCGTGGTTGAGTCGCCTATCGTTGATTAGTATCGATAGTAGCGCACTCCACGATGTTAAAGTTTTGAGCTGTACGACCAAGCTGGCGATTCCGGATCAGCCTTCGGGCCCGCATCATCTGAATACTGGCTTTAGAGGCTTGCGGCTTACTTTTTGCAACTCTGCAAACCAAGGTCTCTTTGGGCACGGGCTTCAGGACGAAGGCGTGGTCCGTTATGCCATTCAAAAGGGAGGGCCCGGTTTGCCAGAACGAAAGAACCAAGAAGGATAATTGGTGGCGCTTGTACTGAGTACGCTGGTCGGTCATGATGGATATTCTGGACTGAATTTTCTGGTACCTTGAAGGTCAAAACACGATCTATACGAAGAAATAGACCGTGCGCTGCTACCTGATAATCTCGCCACAGAACAGAACGGATGCCACTTTGAAGAAGGCAGAGAGGATGATTGTCATAATTGGATGAGAGTCATGGGGCATTATCGTGCAAAAGATGCTGCAACAGTCTTGGCCATGAGCTGGTGCTGCTGTAAGATATGGAAAGACATGAAGTTCTGGTATTCTGCCTGGATTACCCACTTCTCGGTCACAATTTACAATCCCGCAGACAACATTAGCCATATAGTCTAATCTCTTCAGAGCAGGTCATTTTAGATGTGTGCTCGACTTTGCTTCTCGAGAAGTCGTTCACTAACAAATCGTGTTCGCGATTACTGTTAAACACGTGATAGTTCTAGCCACATGACCAAAGGCCGATTTGCAGGTCGTGATGCAGCGTACGTATGCACGATTTGTTTGATATAACAACTGATAGCCACACTAATAATACATACGACCATAGGTCAGTGAAAACTGGGCATCCCGTCCGCTCTGCCATACATAAGCACTGAACCGGGCGACTAGTACTAGAGTGGGTGACCATCTGGGAATCCCGCCTGTTGTATGTTTTTGTTTTTGGCTCTCTAATTTTGAGAGCATCCGGATTCGATCCGAAATCGAAGCAGACTCGAGAAACGACCACTCGATATGCTTGATCGGTAGAATCGATTTCGGAAGTCTGGACCGCGCGAATTCGACTCCGCCTCCTGTCAAAACGCTACATACCTAGGTACCTTTGCTGTAATTCGATGAGAATTATATACACTAGTCATATAAGACTATAGATCTTAGAATCATTTCTAACATTGTATTAACTCCCGTAATATTCGAATGCTTAATAGTTCAATTTAGTTCTATATATGTGTGTTTTGATTCACAGTGAACTGTTTCTAGCTCTGCTATGCCTCAGGCATTTGTTCAAGGTTCGATATCTTGGATCGTACTTTTCTTGGTATAGCCTCTCTGTGAGCACGAGTGAAACTCTTCATGATTTTCAACGGTCGCAGCGGAACAGCTTCACGGGCACAAAAGTGACAGACTGCCGACACAACGTTAAGCAGAGTGTCATAATGTGCTAGATCGCGCTGTTATCCCTCAAGCCGAGCTAACCCAAAAACTTTGGAAGAATGGATGCCATAACGTCTTGCTCGCTTGCAGTGAGACTGGCTGCTACGCTATAATCTGAATCTGACCAGCTCGGGTTGGAATCGAAGCTTCCTCTGGCGGACCAGCAGTCCAATTTCTACGATTTCTGTTAGCAAAGGTGTACGAGCCTTGTCTCTACTTATGTTCTACTCAGGAACCAGCATCCACGCATAGTCTCTCAGCAGTAGTGAACACCTATGCTGTTGCGGCCCCCATGAGAACCTCGTCTGGTGCTGTCATACTCGCGATGGTCGACCAGCGCTCGTTTGCCCCCCCAAGCTCTTTTCGATGCAGCAAGGCAATTCGGTGACCGCGAGTCAGGGCAGTGGTGCTCTCAACTGAAGGATTATTATGGCATAGGACAAGACTGCAAATGGGGGTTTCGCATCTATCGCACGGTCTATACACCTGGTTCTGATGAAGGTAGGTCCAACGCTTATCGGGTCCTCGCCGGATTTCTTGCTTACCTGACTGCAAGACTTCACGAATGGGCTGAAAATACTGTTTTCACATATGCGCGAGGAAATCTTCTATGACGCGAAGGAAGATAGCGAGGAGCCTCTGGACGATTTTCCCAACCGGCAACTCTGGTCAAGAATGAGATTAGAAGTTATCAAAGACCGCGTCACTTTCGACCGCGCATCGCAGAAGGAAATCCAACAGCACTTCCAAGCCTGGATTGAAGAGCAGGGCTACTACCTGCCCAACTCCAAGTCCCCCAATGCGACACTCGAGATGGCTTACTCAGCTTCCTATCGATTTTGCATCATTCTCGACGATGTGCCCTTGCAGAACCTCCTACGCTTTCCTTGTCAACCTGTCGCGGTCGTCGATCCTGAAGATCACATTGGTGTTAAAGTCCTTGACGTGGAATGCAATGCGGATAGCGTAGAGTATCCAGCACCGTTCGACGGAGGATGCCTCTGGGCTGCCCCACGCGAACTTCCCATGATCTGGTTCGATTGTCCAACCAAGGCTGCAGATGTGATGCGCGATACCGACGACTCGGGGCGGCCGGTAGTATCGGTCGAAGCTTAGCAGGATCAAACAGTCACAACTGTCAAGCGCCAAGAACATCTTGATGGGAATGATACAGGCTGCATCTCCTTATCTCCAACCAACGCCAAATGCGGCTCAGCCTTTCCGTACAGGCATGTTCTCGGATGATCAGACCTTTGCAGACTGTAAGGGGAACACAATGGACTGCGCTAGATCTTTGGCGATTCGTATTGTTGGATCGTCGTCCGTATACATGCTGGGTGCTGGTCTCTATAGCTGTTTCGCATACCACAGCCAGAAGCGTGTCGACACAAACAACCGCCAGGCTCGCGGCTATCGCATGAGGGCTTGTGTCGGTTGAGACTTCATACTGCCCTCGCAAAATGTGGTATTCCGGTTGAGGCTGGTATTTGTATTCCACACTTTGTTAAATTCGATGACTTCTGGAAAGCTATGTGAGATAATGATGAGCTGGAATTGCGAGCCTCAGCTCAGTAGAAAATATAGACACTCGGCACTCAGAGCTTAGCTGCCTTCCATTGCGGCTTCCTTTTCTCCACGAAAGCTTTCACGCCCTCCTTGATGTTCTCACCAGCCGCTAGTCTGGGATACCAGTTCTCGACCAATAGCCTGCTACCTTCCTCGGCACCAACGCCTTCCCACCCCATTTTGATGCCCTCCCTGCTCACAATCACAGCATCAGGGCTGTTCTCCGCAATCATCTTCGCATACTCAACAGCGGCTGCCACAACCTCACCTTCACCATCACCAACGACTTTGTTAATAAGACCCCATTCGTAGGCTTCCTGTGCAGGCACGACTCTGCCTGTCAGCGCCATCTCCATCGCCCGAGGTCGGCCGATCGTGCGAACAATTCGGGGCAGAGCTCCGGCAATCGCGACTACGCCACGCTTGACTTCCGGAAGACCGAAGGTAGCTTTCTTTGCGGCGACTACCATGTCGCAGTTGACGATCAGCTCGGTTCCGCCACCGTAGGCTAGACCGTTGACTGCTGCGATGATGGGCTTACGGCCGCTGCGTCGTGAGAGAGCGCCGAAGCCTGAGGGTGGCATTGGTCTTGATTGCTTCGAGGAGTTCATGGTGTTCCATTCTGGTTCTTGTAGTTAGTGGCTGCCGGATTGAGCATGTTTGTGTACGATGCTATGCCGCAAGCTTACCCTTGAGATCAGCCCCGGCGCAAAATGCCCGTCCAGTTCCTGTGATGATTCCTACGTTGAGCGTGGGCTCGGCATCCAGCCATGACCAAATCTTGTCAAGCTCAGCATGGCCGTCTTGGTTGATGCAGTTCAAGTCCTTGGGTCTGTTCAATCGCACGAGTAAGACTCCTGGTGCGGGATACGAGAGGACACAGTACTTGCCCGAAGGCTCGGGAAGTTCGAAAGCTGGCTTGGACATGCTCGGGAAAAGCGACTGAGAGGTCAGATGTGATCAGGCTATATTAGTATGGCACTTTTGTATTCGAAGGGTTTGTAGTCCTGGTCAATGTTGGTAGTAAGCTCCATTGTATACTGTACTGCACCCTCGATCGCTCGCTGCGGGGCGAATGAAGCCGAGGTCCCGAGGCTGTACTGTATTTTGCCTTGCTGCTTACCTCTCTTGATCATCCTACAACACTGTTTCTCATCACCTAGGAGAACAAAAAATTATTAGTTCCGCACAAAGCACAAAAATGCCGGCTGCCCGAGCGAGGTTGAGGCCGTACGGCAGTGAGGTCCCCTTGATGCCATTGGTGCTGAAGCTTGATATCACGCCATCGACCTCCAAGGTTACGCATTTGACGACAATTCCAGTTCACAGGCGGTGACAGTATGATCAAACGCTTCACTATGTGAAGGTTTCGCTCAAACTCCATCAAGGCTAATTGAGCTCAAGGAGCAACGGCTAGGATTTTGCATTGGTAGTTCACACTCAGATGGCGTGCTTATGCGCGTGGATTGCCAATGGAGCGATCGTCAACCTTAGCTGTTGCCCCAAGTCCACTGTCCAATAACCTGATCAATGACTGCTCCAAGATGCCGGTACGCCAGGCACGACATCGCTATTGGCGTAGGTTGACGGATGTGCTTCGAGGTCTATAAAGTCCTTGGTTGCATCGTGTTGCTTCCCGCCACTCTGGTCTGCCTCAAAAGACATCCTTCAGATCTGCGAAAGAGACCCACATAGTGCCTTCGCTTTCACCACACCTACCCAGCTGGCCGGGAACTTTTGCACCTGCACGTACAAGCAAGATGACAGACGCGAACCGAGTTGAGCAATTAGAAGGACTCAAGAACATAACAACCAACCAAGACTTCTATGAGAAACTTGCTTCTGGCCATGCCGCGAGCGCTTCGAGCTCCAGTCCTGGTTCAACCCATGCCGGACTCAACGTACAATACATCCCGGTGCCCATAACTATCAAGGCACAGCTCGGCAGTCCAACCGCTCTCGCCATCGGAGCGTTCGCCACGACTTTGACGACCCTTTCCTTTGCACTCATGGGATGGCGAGACCTCTCGGTCACAACCGCATTCATCGGCAACTTCTTTGGTGTGGCAGGTATTGGCATGGTCATTTCAGCACAATGGGAGCTAGTACTGGGAAACACCTATGCGTATACCGTTCTTAGTGCTTTCGGTCTGTTTTACTTCGGCTTCGGAGTGATTGTCACTCCATTCTTTGGCGTTGCGGAGGCCTACGGCGGCTCCGACACGGCAGCATATAATAATGCACTGGGCTTCTTTGTACTGAGTATGCTGTCTCCTATTACCTCCTGTCAATTGCATATTTGCTGACGAGTATTACAGTGTGGTCAGTCTTCAACTTCTTCTTCCTGATTGGGTCAGCGCCGTTGAATGTCGTATACTTCGGTATCTTCTTCACTGTACAACTGGCCTTCACTCTGGTCTCAGCAGGCTATTTCCTCAACGCAGACGGACTTGTCGACACTGCTGTTGCAGTCAACAAAGCGGCTGGAGCATTCGCATTTGCGTCTGGCATGCTGGGGTACTACACTGTGGGCAACCTCATGTGCCAAGAGGCGCTCGGTTTTAGCTTTCCTATGGGCGATACTAGTCGGTTTTTCAAGAAGAAGCGTGCTTGAACATTTGCCACATCATTCTTGATCAGGCGACGCCTTCATAAGACAAGAGATGGTGTGAACACTGCCTGACATCGCGAGTGGGCGGCAAAATCGCTCATGCCGAAAAGTTTCTTACCAAATCCTGTTGTGCTCGTACGATTTCATCAATTGATGCCATGAATAGATGTTCACCTTGCAATATCATTGTCCTCCTGACCGTCAACACTTTAAAGAACAATACCATGGCGCTCAGTTTCGCGTACTGACGGTTCACATGGAATCTGATGTCATCAACACAACAATCACATGTTCGTGCTAGCTATTGTGCTGGAAGAGGCTTGTGCCAATGACATTACTTTCCTGCCTCTTCGGCCGCGACAGTCGCTTCTCAAAAGCCATCATGTTACCACCTGTGCAATCCAAGCACAATCACCGGACGTCCACAACCACGTCCATGGCGCCCACCAGAACCGCAGCCAAGCCAGCGCAGGCTCAAAGGCGCACCACAGATCCCTTCACGGCAACAGTCGCTGACCCGAGGTCGGCTCCACGCATCATGCGCAGCGACGCTATGCAGGATCTGTCCACATTCAAAGGTCCGAATCGTGGCGCTGCTACCTACATCCATCACCCAAAGGAAGGCTCGCTCACTCCGAGTGAGACTGCAAGTCCAGAGCGTGGCCTGGATGACTACGACACCGCTCAGCTGAGCCAGCTCATGGCTGCTAAGCAAAAGTCTGATTGTGACTCGGCCGGCCTGACCAATTCCAGATCCAGAGTAAGGACCACGCGCGAGAGCAGCGTTCATCAGCCAAACCAATTGAGAGCTTCGAAAGTCGCCTACGATGATCTGAACGCGCACTACGTCGCCGCAGAACGTAAACGTCAGACAGACCTGGTGGCGGTTACAGAAGGCCATAACCGCCTGATGTCATCTCTCATGTCGGCCAAACTCCTGGCGGAAGCTGAGAGTCAAGAGCTATACGCCAGGCGCCTAAGAGAAAACGTTGCTCGAATCGGTCGGTCCACTGACGGTGAAGGCATGCTTCGCCTGATTGCGCCTGAGCCGACAGCCGTCATGAAGCAAGAGTACGATGAGACCTTCAATTTTGACGCTGGCCCTCGACCGATTGAGGCAGACACCCACAGCATCGCTTCCGAGGACACCATCGGTGCTGATGTCCAGGTGCTTCAGCTGCAAAATGACCAAGCTGAGCGACATGACCCACGGGGACCCATGTCAGTGAGCGACGACGGAGGGTCTGAACAGCTTGTCCCCATTTCTGACGCACAGTGGCAACCGCATGCCATCGCTCATCTCTCGCCGCTTGCGATCACGCCCTCGAATGAGGAGACGTTCTCCTGGGAAGACCTTCACCGCCATCTCGGTGGTGCGCAGTACTCGCCAGGTCTCTACTTCTCCCGCAACGACTCCATTTCCTGCGTCCTCAAAGGTAGGACCTACTGGCTCCTCGAGGCGCAGTGCGAGCCTTTCGCTCCCACCTTTCCTGGTCAGCACTGCGCGAAGCTGACGGCCTTCTTCAACGACTCATCGACCGCCGACGGCGATGTCTTGCAAGAAGACGATTACACCGACGTGCCTCTCTTCGTCTGTCTGAGACAAGGAGAAGGGTACACATACCTTGGCCAGTACAGTCAGAAGCGGTACAGCGACAAGCTCTCGCACTCTGAGCTCTTCCAGCACGTTCCTAACCACGTCTTGAAGTACTGGGCTGCCCAACTCGCGGATCCGGCTCGACCGGAGTGGATCACAGAGAAACTGATCGCGCATTTCTGGCCTCCGTAGGTTCACTCATGTCCCAATCATTTGTCTTGTGAAGTGCTGACGATCCACTCAGGCCACCATATACTGGGCCCATCCCCTCCGACTCTGCAGTCACCACGCCCGGCACAGGTGTAACCGCTGCCCACGACCCGGAGCGCGTTCTCGAGAAACGTGTCCAGCGTTCCCTCGAACGCTACGCTCTCGAGCTGCGCGGCTGGAAGAAAGATGCAGCTATCAAAGCGACACTTCTGAACGAGGCAGCGCTGATGGAAATGTGGGACAAGAGCGACATGGACGAAGAGCCAGGCCTGCGACTCTGGTGGGAGTATCTCGAGTGTGTAGGCTTCGACGAGAAGTTCTACGACAAGCTCCTCCACCTCAAGAAGCAAAAGCCAGTCAGCGGATCATCCATCCCGTCGAAGAAACCTGCCTCGAAGGTCGAGCCAGCGGTCCGCTCCGGACACCAGCAATACCTCCCACCCGCCCGCCGTGATTCGAACCCGACAGGCAAAAGAGAGCGCCACGACTCTGTCTCCACGCTCGACGCTTGGCAGCATGACGAAGGCGCTGCTAAAGAGGTGTCGTCGAACAGCCGTTCAGGCTGGCCCGAAGATACTACGATGCCGATGGCTCCGATGGCTTGGAGGGGATTTCCTCAAGCTGACTTGCAGGCTGCTCGCGAGATGCAGGACAGCGCGACGAAGGCGGGCGAGCGCAGGGGGAGAGGTAGGAGTGAGAAGGCGAAGAAGTGGTGAGGCGTTGGTGAACTCTGATGGCAATGCTTGTGACGAAGCGATACTTGGCGATGAGAGTGAGGTCGATTTTGCTTTTCTCTTCTAGCTTGCATTAGTGTTGGTCGTCACATTGACTGTGGGTTTCTCGAGATGAGGATCATTATTTGCACAAGAGTCTCAGCGGGCGAGTCGTGCAGTCCAGACATCAGAATAATTGGAAGCTCGGGCGACTGAACAAGACCATGCGGTACGAACTATTTCCATTCAGACTGGCAAAATTAGCACATAGTCTCTGGTTTGACTAAAAAATTCTGATATCTCCCAATCCCTTCCCGGAACGCCTGCAAATGCCGTTTGTACATATCCACAATCCCTACCATTATCATCATGCGCAAATCAAGCCATACCCAACAAAAGTCTTTCAAAGATGAATTCCCATCCTCCTGGGACCCATGTACAACAGTCCACCAAGACCGGTCAAGCCCAGGCCGAACCACCATAGCCTGTCGGCGTTAATGTGCTGTACCATGTGCTGCGAGCCTTGAGGTTCGAGCTTGACTTTCCAGTTGAGCGGGACCTCTGCGTCGAGGCCGCGCTTGGAGTTGCTCTTGCCTGTGGATGATGCGGAGGCTGTCGCTTGCAGAGGGTTGAGGGTTGTGGTCGGGAGCATTTGGGGAGGGCGGTAGGCGAGGTACATGGCGTTCACGGGCGAGCCGTCGAATTTGTAGAGGTTGAGGCGCGGGATATTGTGGTAGGCATCCACGATTTGCTCGTATCTCTGTGGGCGCGTATGGTTAGCGGTGTGATCTCATGTGCACAGTATGCTTTAGAACACTACCCACCTTGAATGTCTCAGTCTGGTTGTAGCGTGTGTAAATCGCAGTGTCGCCAGCGCACGGGTCGCTGAGCAATTGCCTGCCATCAACAGCAAGAGGCGTCAGGGTCAACGAGCCGTCGGCGTTCTTCACGAAGCTACCGTGCTGCCACTGCATAATGCCGCTCGGGCATGAAGGGTCCTGTGGGTTCGCGATGGCGCGATAGTATGCCTCCTCGTAGTAGCCATCCTCGGTGAAAGAGTAGGAGATGCCGGTGCGCGAAGGCTCGATGAACTCGTCGTTGAGAGGGTCGTAGAAGCCCTGCAAGGATTTGTCAGTACTTTGCTATGGAAATATCGCATTCCATGGCATGTCTTCGTACCGGACCAGTGAGAGTCTTGTTGGACTTGGTGCTCCACGTTCCCACTATATCGGCTGGCCACGTGCCCTGGGCCGCGGTGAGGGCAGCGAGGCCAGCAACGCTGGCAAGAGAGTACTTCATTGTGTTTTCTGGTGTCGCAAAGTCCGGGGAAGTCAATCGTGTGGTGTTTTCGGAATTGTTGTTGTTTGCGAAAGTGGGAAGCGTTGGGTGCTGGCGTGGCGGAAGTCGCAATGTTGCTCCAAATAGCCACGCGCTAGCCGCATCCCCAGATTCTGAAGGAACCCGCGACGCAAGCCAATTCTCACGCTGTCGCTCGAATCATGTCCTGGTGGAGACTGGCGTTCTTAGACTCATCAAATCAATAGACTAGATATCGTTGACCTGATGTGAAGAGCTTGACTTGCTCAGATACTCCAGTCGCATATCCCGTCCCCAGCAAATACCCAATGCAGTGTCCTCTCCACAGGAACACTTTCACATTCGCATCGCGCCATTTACAAGCCAAGAAGTTCACTTACGCCTTTCGGCAACAACACAACATGACTACAGAAGCGCAAACGGCAAAGAAAGCCTTACGGAAAGAGATCAAGTCCCGCCTTTCAACTGTCAGCGCCACGGAAATCGCACAGCAATCGGAACAAGCACAGAATCTCATTCTTGGCATGAACCAGTACAAGCAAGCAAAGTCGATAAGCATCTATCTGTCCATGCCTGCTTCCGAGGCCCAGACAGATCTGCTGGTGAGAGATGCACTCACATCGGGCAAGAAAGTCTTCGTTCCGTTCTTGTACTCTCCATCCCCTGAATGTGCTGCAGTAAGTGGCAAGCAGCGAAAGGTCATGGATATGCTTCGCCTTGGTTCTGTGGAGGAGTATGATGGGCTGAGCAAGGATGCGTGGGGGATTCCTAGTCTGAGTAAGGATGGAGTCAATGCGAGGGACAATGTCATGGGTGGCAAAGGGTTGACCCTCGCTGATATTGAACCCACTGTGGGCGGAATCCACAGCGATGATGGTGGTTTAGACATGGTCGTGGTTCCGGCTGTGGCGTTCGATGAGCAGATGAACCGACTGGGCCATGGCGGCGGATTTTACGATGCTTTTCTCACGCGGTTCTGCGACCAAGGCAAACGTGCCAAACCATACCTTGGTAAGATCTGGCTCCCTCGAAGACGTATCACATGCAATACTGTAGCTGACTCTCGCACCTTTAGTCGGTCTCTGCTTGGCTGAGCAAATACTCGGACAAGAGCACAAGATTCCGACAGCCGACTGGGACTGGAAGGTAGACGCCATCGCGATGGGCGATGGGACTCTGCTAACCTGAACTTGAAATTCGTTTTTGTCATAAGCGCTATGAACTTGTGGTATAGTAGCTTGCGCGCAAGAGCTACTCACATTTCCTGCAGAAGTGCCTGCCAGATGCGCCGGAAACTCCAGCGCTTGTGATTTTCCTGGCAACTCCATGACAGCCCATTCTCGCTGTCGCATTTTTGTCCATGTCCTCTATCCCGTCTGTACGCGCCTGACATGATGCGCTTTGGGTGCGCCAATGCCGCACCCTCATCCCGACTGCTCGTTCGTTGTTGCAAGTGGCCCGGTGTGTGTTCTTTTCGCAAGACGCAAAGGCTTTGTCTACCGCGTCGAAAACATATTCTCCAGCTGCTCAATCCTTCGTCTACTCCAGCGCCTGAATCAGCGCAACGTTATCGCCCTTCAGCAGAATTTGGCCTGGATAAAATGTTAGCTCCAACCTCAAGCACATCCAATGTTCCTGCTCCCAGCATATGTACATACCCAGCTGTCTCCGTCCGCCATTTGGCCCATCTTGAGGGTTTGGGTCCGCCTTCGTGCTCTGCTTCACTTCCACCGCATCGTCGATGACCAGGTTCATGAACTCGTCAAAACCGCGAATCTTGCCCTCGATGCGCATGCCGAGCTGCTCGTACAGCCAGATTTGCACGGTCGTGTGTTGCTGCAGCAGCTTGAAGATGAAGTTGATGGGTGGCAGGAGGACCTTGTTGCGACCTCCTCCTTGGCGGTGAGACATGTTTGCGATTTGTGGGTTATGTGGATTCTGGAGGGTGATATTTGTATTGGCGTAGGGATCGGCGGGCGAGAGGTTGTGGTTCGCAGAGAGTGCTGTGGTGAGGTTGGATTGCTTTGGATATCTTGTCGCGCGCGATGAGCTTCGCGGGCAGAACTTCAAGATTGCCGACGAGCGATTGTTTTAAGGGTCCAACCCTAGAATCAAGCTTCATCCGATCACCTCTGCTTGGTAGTATATACATGTGTACATACGTGTACTCATGCAGCCTAGAGCGGCCCTTCACCTGGACAGATAATGAAAGCATACTTGCAGATGGCACCCAGTCCTGCGTCTTATCTATGATGTAAAGGCTTGCCACACAAAGACTTGTATATCCATGCTCCATATTGCACGGAAACTGCTGAGCCATATCCGTGATTCGTGAAAGAACATTACCCAAGGATCTTATCGAAGCTATACACAAAGTTGACCCCTCATGGAAGTCCTTCGTACGTCTTGCACAAGACTCCCTCCTTCCAGACTCCACGCAAATTAAGTGTATCATCGATGTTTTCCATCGGGTTGCCCTCGACTAACACCAAATCAGCCCTAAGACCCTCCTTGATCTGCCCACGATCAGTAAACTTGAATCGCTTTGCGTTCAGATAGGTCGCAGCCCGCAATGCTTCGGCGGGGGAGAAACCACAGTGTGTCACAAACAAGTACAATTCTTGATGGATGGTCAGCCCCCATGCTGTCCCTACCGCTGGACCAGCAGCATCAGAGCCGCTGAGAATCTGTCAGTGGTCGCACGCCATATGCTATTCCAAGCCAGTACTTACACGACAATGTCAATCCCGGCCGCCTTGAGCTGTCGCACAGTCTCGTATGCATATTCGACACTTGCACCTTCGTATTTGCACATCGACATACAGGCACACACGCGATGTCTCGCATCCTCCGGTAAGAGATGCTGGATTCTCGGGTCATGAGCAAACTTCTCCTGTGTCTCCTTTCCCTCTATCATCAGTGAGCCCAGAGCGGCGAGAGTCGGATTCAGGTGTACGTTGTTCCGCTTGTAAGCATCGATGACCTCTTGAGTGGGAGGCTCGTCGCAGAACTGGTGAGTAAGGCCGTCTATGCCGGCTTCGAGGATCTCGAGGGTGTCTTTGCTGGTCAATGCATGGGCAACAGTGACTAGATTGTGCTTGTGAGCTTCTTCGATGACTGCTTTTTGCAATTCGATGCTGGGCATGTTGAACTTCTGGCCCATGAGAGAACCACTTTCGTGCATCAGCTTGATGTAGTCCACACCTTCTTTCAGCCTGTCGTCGATGTAGCCCTTTGCATCTTCGGGTCTCTCGAGCTTCGGCCAGAGGGCGAATTCTTCGTGAATGTTCGGGTTGGTGCTATGAGCTACGATGACAGGCATAGGCCAGCCCATCTCGACAGTAGCAGCGAAGCTCGTCGTCTTGAGATCTGCGCAGTCGCCTTCTTCCTTGATCTGCTTGCGAAGCTTCTCGATGTTGGGATACTCGTTGTGCATATCACAGACGGTGGTGACTCCGAAACGCAGGCTTTGGGGTAGTGCTGTAGGATTACCAGAGTCACAATGGACATGGCAGTCGATGAAACCGGGAAGGACGGTGTGGCCTGGCTTCGAGATTGTAGTCCCTTGCCATGATATCGGTGTGTTGGAGACCTTCTTGATCTTGCCAGCCTCTACCAGTACAGAACCTGAGTCGGTCGTGGTCTCGCCATCAAAGATGCGTACATCAGTCAAGAGGAAAGAAGACATCGTGGTTGCCAACGATATTGCGTTCGTGGGTGCGGCGTGGGACGAATGGTCACGTAGTTTCAGAAAATCCTCAAGCTGCCATATCAAAGACAATCGTCCGTAATATCTGCTGACGTGTCGCCAGTGCCCGGGTAAGCCGGAGTCTGTCAGCTTTTCGTGGAGTACTCATTGTGAAAAGCTTGGCTGGTACTGTTCTTGTATGTTGTATAGTTTTGAGTTCAGCTTGCGGGCCCGGGATATGCTGCGTTGGCCGGTTGCTGATCCACTGTGGAGAGTTTCGCCGTGCAACAGTGCTGAAGGATGTCCGAAAGTGGGATGCGCAAAGTGCGGCATCGGATCCTTCACAAGATCTCTTCCTTCATGCGCATCAGAATTCTGCCCAAGAACAGAGTACTGAAACATTTTGTGATTCTTCAAAGCTATCGGTCATTGATGCTATCTTTGCAATACCAAGCATGACACTCTCAAAACCTAAGGAGACTCATCATCCTCCGATGGTAAATGTCCATCGGATAGCGGGGTCATGAAGTCCGATCATCGTTAGCTAAGTACCGCTGTTATATGCCTGTCCCGTCCTGATATAGACTTGCGGATCTGTAGACCGCTGACTGTAGTACTCCTCTGAACCTCATATTCTCTCGTAAGACACCCGACTCTCCTCACTAGCAGCACCGCGTAGAATACATCGTGTTGCATTCGTATGAATCTGATCATTGCCCTTCTAGGTATACTCACGCAAAGCCGTCACAACACTGAAGCAGGCTTGGTCGACATGTCCACTGAAATGCCATCAAGGATTGATGTGCACTCGCACTTCCTTCCGCCTGCATATCGACAAGCATGCCTTGACCATGGCCATGCGAATCCCGATGGCATGCCCTACCTTCCCGAATGGAGCGAAGAAGCCCACCTCGAGCTCATGGACAAAAACGGAATTCAAAAATCGATACTCTCAATCTCGACTCCCGGCACACACCTTGTCTTCAACGACAGCAATCTGGCCGCTCAGGTCACGCGAGAATGCAATTCCTACGCCGCAGATGTGAAGAAGCGAATGCCCGATCGTTTCGGCTACTGGGCCAGCCTGCCCATCCCAGACGTAGACCTCTGCCTCGAAGAGATTGCCAAGTCAGCTGAGGAAGGCTGTGACGGCTACGTCCTTCTCACAAACGGACATGGTCATTATCTCGGTGACCCCAAATTCGATCCGATTTTCGCCGAGCTCAACAGGCGCAAAGCGATCCTGTTCATTCACCCAACTACGCCGTGCATATCGAGCGACCCCGAAGTGGCCAACAAGGCAGGCGCTTCCACACAACAGCCGACGAAAGCTACGCCTTTTGCCGGCAAGTTCCCGAACCCAATGCTCGAATTCCTCTTCGACACCGCTAGGGTAGTCAGCAATATGTTCCTCAGCGGCACCATCAAGCGGTGCCCTGACCTGCGAATCGTCTTGCCTCATCTTGCTGGAGCTAGCCCACCGCTACTTTCGCGATGGACAGGCTTCAGCACGCTTGTGCCGGGCGCTTTCGAGCCTTGTCCGGAGGAAACGGCCAGAGATGCTTTGAACAGGCAGTTTTGGTTCGATATGGCGGGCTTCCCTTTCCCCGGACAAATCGTTGGACTGCTGCAGGGCGCTGGCATCAGTCATGAGAGGCTGATGTATGGAAGCGATTTCCCGTTCACGAAAGCTGGCGGTGTGGAAATGCTGCGCGAGAAGATGGATGCAGGTATGCGGGGAATGTTCAACGAGAAGGAGATTGAAGACATGTACCGTAACAATGCGCTGAAATTGCTGGGATGAGTATGACAATGCTCATCTTATTGCTATCCACTGCCAGACTTGGCGGTCAGACTCCTCTTCTAGCGCGCGATACGAGCTGTACATCCGATGCTCCAAGCCTACTCGTGTATATGAATCGCCATGTTTCACAACCTTCATGATAACCTTTCGCGGCCTGTGCATTTCTTTCCAAGCCGAGATGAGGATCTCGCATTGTTACCCGTTACCGTTCGAGTGCTCTGCACGGCCGTAGGGAAGACATTGTATCCACATTAGTACGGTCGCTGGTTTGCCAGGAGGACAAAAAGGTGGCTTGGTAGGTTGAGGAGCATGCCTTCCTGGAAACCACTTCCAATCATTGGGAACTGGTTGTTCCTCGACAGGCTGCCCGCACGTAGTACCATGTCCACGATCCCCGTGACCACGGCGCTTGAAGAACTTTGGTGTCTCTCGGGGTGTTGCGACGGTGAGATCTGCGGTGAGTTGTTCAAAATCGAAGAGACCGAGGAAGCCGGAGCAGATCGAATCTTCATAGATGACGGGTGCTGACCAGTATGCCCATGCCCAGGTGGGGAATTTCTGCTCAATGGCAAGGAAGTTCTGTTTGGTACTCGTCAGCATGACTTGACTTCAGTGATCCATCTGAGAAGACAGCGCGCCTACCTCGATCTCGGAAGCCGGCTTGCGGCTGACAGCAAGCGTCCTCGGGCATCTTCTACTACCAGGGTTCAATCGGTCAGCGTCCTCTGATTCCGACCAGCATAGTGCGTGCTCGAAGATGGTCAGCGGAATACCATGATAAGGCACTTCCTCCCGACAGAAAGTACGTAGCATTCCGGCGAATGCGGCGATAATGTCAGTCTTGTATGTCAACTGACGGCCTGTGTAGTCGTGAACAGCTTCTTGGTATTGTGGAAAGCTTTGACTTTCGCTGTCATGGGACAGTGAATATATCACTCGCTTCTCTTCCCATGTGGACACAGCAACAGAGCTCTTTGGCTTCCGGCGATCGCGACGATAGCGCCTATCGAATCCGTGTATGTTGCCCTTCATTCGCACCTCCCCGTTCGTGTTGTAGGCTTCTCTCCAGACGCCATCAGAGCACGTGAAGAAGCATTCGGAAGATGTGAACACGAGGCAGCGGGGTGAGAGGGCGTGCTCTTGATAGCACCATCCCCTCGTGGACTAGCGAATGGTCAGTCCAAATGGTACGCAACAGGTCCGCATCAAGACACTCTTACCCAACGCTTTGCTCGAGCAAGCTATGTGCGCCGAAAGCAGCAAGAGCGAGGGTGACTGAACCCTCACTGGTCAAGATCGTCTCCATGGCTTCAGGACGAACACAGGAAGCCGATCTCGGGGAGACGCCAGGAAGCGATGCCTCGAGGCCCACGCCTGCAGCCGAGATGATGGTGAGGGAGGACCGTTGGTAGATGATGTTCATGTTGCTGATCAAGATGCTTTTATCCTCGACGTCGTCTTGCTTGATCGACAAGCAATCTACCCTGTGCTTGTATCAGTGGGCTAGATCGTGCTTTGTGCAAAGCTGTGTGACACAACAGGTTGCAGATTCCTGCGTATAGAAATGCAAACATACCACAAATATCTGCAGCCAAGCTGTCGAGTGACCCACAACGCATCTTTGAGGACTTGTGGCAGCGCATCGAAAGCAACAAACGTATCATTTCCCTTCCAATAGCGGGATCTCAACGCCGTCTGCGTAATGTCGCCGCAGACATATGAAAGGCTGCAGTATTCATCATCGGAATTCAGATTCGTAAGCTTGAAAGAGTCGACATCCAACCCGCGGATCGGGTGCTCTGCAAGCAATTCGTTGGGTATCGGTGAGATCTGTTTTGAGTGATCATGGTTGCGCAAGCAGTTTCCGTGCTAGCATCGTAACAGTCGCATGTCGCAGTATGTCCCTACATTTCTCCGGTGATACCTGGGAGCTTGGTCACCAACGCGTCCATTGTGAATGACATCTAGGTATGAGATGACATTCGAGATATCGCAGTCGCCTTGCTTGGTCACGCAATTTATTTGTACTTGAAGAGCATATCGACCATCCTGTGCATCATCTTTCCTTCGTGATTCCTTGCTGCAGATGTAGGAATGTGCACTGAGATTGGTTCGACACAGCGTGTCGTACCAGCTTGCATCTCCGTCAACGTGCTCCCGGAACGCCGCTTTGACGATGCGACAGAATGGGCACCGTGTGTTGCGCCAGGTCTTTGCGATCGTACCAATGTTTTGACGCTCGACTTCCTGCGTCGCTAACTGCGCGAAATCAACTTTGCTACAGTCTTCACACAGCTTGTAATCAGAGGAGCCGTTCTGATGATCGCCAGGGTGAATGGAGTCAAGAAGCGCACAAGGGTCATGTTCTCTGTGCATAGTGTCACGCAAGCTGCCTCCTACGATGGAATCTTTGGCGTCGGACCTGGGCTTCGTACCGCGTGGTCTCGCATGCACCGCCAGGACTGCAGGCAGTGTTATCGAGCTGAATTGTTCTGGAGCCATCCTGGCAGCCGGAGATCCACACGAACGGTCCTCAGCAGCAACTCTTTAGTCAAGACATTGGCTTGAAGGTGGCGATATAAGACTCATGACCTCAGGCGTGTAAGGCGCAGCGACGAGGCTGTACTGATGGTTTCACTATGGTGAACGCCGTGTGGACTCAGCCGTTCCACTGGAGATCGGCCCACACACAAGCTCCGCACCAACGCCACAATCCTCTAATCCCTGCCGCACACACCTCAGCCCTTCCCGACAAACATCATGGCTATGCAATCCCCTGCTGCGCCATCGACGAGTGAGAGGGCCGGCGAAGACCGGTGACCATGGATTATAAGATCCCCAAGAGAGAAAGAAGAATCCTACGACTCCTCAAATCGCGCAACACGCCACCCTAAGGCATCAGATCCTTCTAGCCATACAGTGCGACGTGGCACACGCGCTTATCTGCAGCCGACAAAGCTCTGCCTTAGCGAGAAGGCATTGCTGCAGCTCATCGGTAGTGTGCAGCCTTAGCCCATACAGCTTCTCTTCAGCCTTGACGCACAGTCGCTGTTCATATAATGACCATCTTGATGTCCGCTATGTGAGTTCTCGTGCACGTCCAGATCTACTGCTTTCCCGCAGTTGTTGTCAAAGCTTTGTGCTGATGCCACCTCTTCCTCGCAGAATGGACGCCGCTGCGTCTCTACACCAGATTACGAAGCGCTATGTTACTTTGCCACTGGAAGATGTGAAAACTTGGAGCCAGAAGTCGACCTTCAAAATCGATGCACTCGGACTTGTCACATTGCTCGGAGCTGACGAGGTGAATGGATCTGTGGGCCACTTGCAACGACGTCGATACACAGAATATCTGCCTCTGCTTGCTGCATTCGTCATAGCTGGAAACCGCTTCACGGCAGAGCAGCCTGGCTTCGTGATTTACAATCTCACAGATGGCATCACTTCGACGGAGCTCAAAGGCTGGTTTTCCAGGTGGCTTATGAGCCAGACTGTGAACAATGCGACTACTGTTCTCGAATGGAAGCCACGGAAAGAGCGCAGCAGAGCAAAAAGTCTGATCGCGCCAGCTCTCTCATTCGTACTGGTGACCCCACTCCTGATCTGTTCCATTCTGATCGGAGACTGGTATGGCGTCGGAAACTCTTTTGCCATTATCATCTCCATTTTCGTCAGAGTATACCTCCTCGGGCAGCTACGTGAGGCTCGCGACGAGGCTGCCGCCCCGAAAACGGAAGAACTAAAGCATGAGCCGAAAGTTCTTTGCGTCATCCGCTCAGATGGCAAGATGGTGACTTGCAAAGCGCCGGGCTCTGTGCTGTCCACCTTCACGAACGACTGCGAAGTCAAACACAAGATGTACTACAAGCTAGCACGCCGAATTGGCTGGCTGGCTTTGGGAGTACATATGTGCATTTTGGGCATGTGCACCCTCTTCACGCAGATCTACACCGTCTTACTTCTGGTGTTCAGCACGTGGGCACTGTGTTCTGATTGGAATGTTGACATCGGTCGGAGATCAGTAGCGCCCAAAGATCGTGGCGAGTTCCACGAGAAGAGAAGCATGATTCCTTTCAACGACGATTGGACGGTCGAGAAGACTGATTACCGTAAGAAGAAAAGCACTTCAGACCCTGCGAAAACACACATCAAGTTGGACAGGCGCCTGATCGCATGGGCCCGCATTCAACCCACTGAGACAGAAGAAACTATGATGAAGCGCTGGAACCTGCTTCCGTACGAGGAGAATAAGAAGTGGTGGGAGGAGTACAATTCGTACAAAGAAAGCTTCCGCCCTGTTGTTCCCAACAATGAGAAGCCGCCTGCGACGCCTCCTGCGCACACTCCTGACAGTCGTCCACCCATGCCTACGAATTCCTCACAGCGACCCTTACTCAACGTCTCTTACACGCTGGGCACGTCTGGGTCTTCTGTTGGTGAAACGCCAACTCCAGGTGCGAGCAGAAGCTCAAGCACAGGCGCTGCACTTCCGCCGACAACGATGCAGGCAGATCCTGCTTCTTCTGTATGATTTAACGACACTTGGTTCCATGATACGTAAAACGACCTGCGGCGTTGTGGCGGCTAGGATCTAACGACGATGATGTCCATTGATGATGACAGGTGCTGCAGATTGCTCTTTATAGCTGTGCGCCATTTCACGGGTAAATTTGAACCTTGTACTGCTACAATACCACAAATTGTTTCGGTTGAACCTTTATCTATCTCAAGCATTCTCAAGCAAATCTATGCCCAGTTTCACAACTTCAAAGGCTCCCCAAACTCAGTCTCAAACCCATGCTCCGCAAGATATGCGCGGAACTTCGCATCCTCATCTTCCAAGTCCTTTTCCTTGTCGGGGATCAAGGTCCATGAGATCACGCCACCCACTGCCGCAAAAGCAGCTCCAATCAAGAAGACTGCTTGTACGCCGCTGAATGTGTCTGAGAACGAGTCTTGGATTGGTGTAAAGATTTGAGTGCCGATCGCTGCGCCGGCTTTTCCCATTGCTGCGGCGAGACCTAGGAAGTGGCCGCGAACGGGAGTTGGGAAGCTCTCGGCTCCGCAGAGGAAGGTTGCCACACCTGGACCCATTTCTGAGATGTGTTAGCATGTGGTAGTAGAAGGACGTATATCTTCTCCGACACTCACCACCAAAGGCATTGAAGAAACCGTAGAGAACAACGAAGAGTGGGAAGACGCTTTGAATCGGCTTCAGAGCTCCGCCGATGATGAAGCCAAGTACAGCCCAACACGCAAAACCGAGCGTCATCGTCTGCTTACGGCCAATGCGATCCATCAAGAAGCCACCTGCGATGCAACCGGGTAGGTAAAAGCAGTTGACGGCCGTACCAAGACCAATGTTCTGGATCAGGGAGTCGTTGGGGTTTAGCTGGCCGATGATCGTTGACGAGAAGATTCCGAACGGGTATGTGACAAAGTCATAGAAGAACCAGGCAAGACTAGTACCGAGCATAGGCTTCCAATATCTCTTGATCACGAGCATGTAGGGAATTTGACGCTTCATAGCATGTTTGCGATACTGCGTGCTTTCAATCATGCGGATTCGGAAGAAGACCAGGACCACTGGAAGAACAAAGCCAATGCCGAAACAGATGCGCCAGACGCCTTCGACTGTGCGATAGTTGTATGCCGCCAGGACTATGAGCGCAACGCAACCGGCGATCACGAAGCCAAGGTCGATGGCGAAGTCAGTAGTCATGGCCACGAGGATGCCGCGACGGCGGCGCACGTAGACGCTTTCGTTGCTGGCTTCTGTACTGCTGGTTCCGCAGACTGGATACTGTGAGGAATTAGTTGAGATCAAAATGACTTGGGAATCGCCTTACCTCGCCACCAGCGCCGAATCCTGCAATGCCTCTTCCGACGACCATCATCCAGAACATGCCCAACTGTGTTGTGCCGTGTGCGGCGGCTGGCAAGAACTTGTCAGCGACCGCTCGATTGTATTTGTCGTCCGTGACTTACTAGCCAGAACGATTCCCAACACCAGGAATAACGTCGCGAACACAATTCCCGTGCGTCGGCCAATCTTGTCGATGATCCATCCAAAGAACAGCATTCCGAATACTTCGCCAATGAGATACGAGTTCGACAATCGCGTGCTCATGGTACTCGACATGCCGTCTTTGTATAGTACGGAGAACAGCGGTTTCATGTAACCGATGATTTGCGCATTATAGCCGTCGCTGAATAATGCGAGGCCGGCGACCATGACTGTCAAAATCGAGGAGATCTGAGAGACCTTCTTGACTTCGCCATCTCGGACAGAATCGATAGTCGAGTCTGGTGGGCTCGACTTGGGGTCGGAAACGACGAGCTGGGGTGTAGCCTTCTCGCTCGCCATCTTTCTCGCGGTAGATGTGTTGATCTCAGGCTACAAGAAGCGTATGCCGATTTGTGTAATATATATGAACTATATGAACATAGTGGACCACTTGCGGGCTCGCCACCACATACTGGACCGGTGAGAAGTGCGATGGTGTGGCATTCTGGATGGGCACTTTTGATCTTCGAAATAGCCCAGCCAGAGCCTGTGATCGACACAAGAGAACACACGTGGTTCTATCAAGAGGTGCAGCTGCAGGGTCCACAAAACATGATTGGTACGATGTAACCATTGCAATGCACTGAACAAAGCTTCACAGAAACCGCCCCGGCATTTTGCAAGACCATCGACCGAGACGACCTGAGTCCACGAAGGCCACGATGTTCGCTGCGTGTGCTTCCACTTGGAGACAATCTCCACGGACCCTCGCGCTGCTCTCCGACCCCCGCACTTGAGCAATTGACTTTACCGAGCGTGGCCGCGTGCTGAAAATCGTCGTTCTTGTTCGTCAATTGCTTCTAGTGAGACGACTTATCCATGGTGTCTGACCAAGACGAGCAAGTGATTTTAAGCAAGGCTAAGCCTCAGTTCAATACGCCGTAAGCGGTAGCTTGGTGCTATGCCGCATTGCTTTTGCGGGTCTCGCCTTGAGGTTGACTCTGCTATCCGGCGAAGGCCTACAGAACGTATTTGCGAATCAGGCGAGGCGAACAACTGATTGCTGCCAGAATTGACGAGACCACCACGATTTGCGAGCTGCTCCGGCATGGATTGAGAACGGGTATGATCGCCTGGATTGCCGATGTTGCGATGAATAAGCCACGAAGAGCGTCACAACGACGGGCACAAAATACCGTAGCAATAATGATCATCATATCTGCAGAACAGATGTGACGAGTAACCGCGTGGCCAGTCTTTGCTTGGAATTCCACCACGTGGTTTGGATGAACCCTTTCCCCCACGTGTTTTCGACTTCGACTTCAACCAGGGCAGCACGCTTACACACCTTATCAGAATTGCACTTGGGCCAATCTCCACAGTACGGTACAGATATCATTTGAAATCTTGATACTGATGCCGTAAAGGCTTCTGTTCGCCACCATGAACGAATTTCCTCCATTTGGACGACGTCCAAGATGAACGCCTTGCCAGAGCACGAGCGAACAGCCGCAGGACTTGCGACAGATCCGAAAGTCCCTGAGATTACGCGCAAGGTCACAGCATGTGCTGCTTGCCGAAAACAGAAGATCAAATGCCACATGCGAGACTCTCAGCCTCCATGTGCCCGGTGCAAGCGCCGCGGCCTTTCGTGCACCCTGAACAAAAGTCTGCAGATGATTCTGGATGGCGAAGATGCTTGGAAACAGGCTATCAACCGCAAGTTGACTAGGCTAGAGCAATCGATGAGCAGAGTCGCAGAACATGTGTCGTGCTCTAGTCTGCTTATCACTGATGACAGTGAAGACGACAGTGCGACGATGGACGTCGGAACCCTACCGCCTCCTGCAGAACCCATCGAACAGAACATACAACACGGTTTCGCTCCTACGCCACCTGAGCAAGACCAGACACACTCACACAAATGGACGGTCGTCATGGATGACGATGCAGGTCCGGGAGCTATACCTGGCTCTGTGATCTCTCCTGTGATTCTCCCAAACACCAGACAGGATCGCCTCGCTAGCGACGTGATATCTCGCGGTGTCCTGAGAATCGAACAAGCACAAGGCTGTCTCGACGTCTATCAAAACCGCTTAGACCACTTCTTGTACCGGATTCTTGGGGATCGGCGAACATTGCAGGAGGTCCGACTTTCGTCCCCACTTTTGTTGGCTGCCATATGCGCGGTTGGCGCATTGCATGGCTCGCCGGCTGATTTCGACAGATGCTACCATGAATTCAAGTCTGCCTCCTCAACGCAGGTCTTCTCCCGCCACAGCAACGAAGACGACATACGAGGACTCTGCATTGGCGCTTTCTGGCTTAGCGACATCTCTTGGGCTTGCATCGGAACTGCAGTGCGCATTGCAACCGAGATTGGATTGCACCGGAGCATCTTTAAAGCCCTCAATGGAGATCGCACCCACTACCTCCGAACACGACTGTACTATCTAGTATATGTTTGCGATCATCAATTCTCGGTCGCATACGGACGGCCGCCGTTGACCACTGAAGATGATGCCGTTAAAGAGTCAGGCCGATTCTTGGAATCTTGCCACGCCGAAGAAGATGATGCTCGACTTGTGAGCCAAGTTCAATTTTGGGTTGTGGGCAGCGAAGTATACCAGACCTTTGGTGTGAACGTGGAGAGACCTCTGGATTCAACTATGATTGAGCCGTTACACAGGCTAGGTATCAAACTGGACAAGATCCGCGCCGATTGGACGGAACGCTTCATCCAAAATGTATATGTCGGAAACTACCCAAGGAAGGGAGTCGGGCTGCACTTTCATTTCGCCAAGCTGTACTTGTACTCACATGTATTTCGCGGCATCGGGAGGCCCGGCTTCATGTCTTCCGAAATCGCACTGGACATCAACGAGCTTGGGCACGGGGCATTGCTATCAGCCACTGCAATTATTCGCGCTGTGACGAGCGATGTCGAGATTCAAGGATATTTACATGGTCTACCCACCTATTTCGACGTCATGATTGCCTTTGCAGTCGTCTTTGTGCTCAAGGTCTCGGCGCCAGCGTATTCCGGCTTCGTCCACGTCGACGTCGAAGACGTAAGGAGTAAGGTGGGCGACCTCGTTGTCGTGTTGCAACGCATCACGGCAAGCATGCACCCTCGCCATCTGCTTGTGAGTATCGCACGTGGTGTAGAGAGCCTTTTCACTAAATGCTTCCCTTCTGTCGGGACGCAGATACCATTAGCTCAAGGGCAAGGCTCTGGTGCCCAAAGGATTGTCGACGGAAACATGCACGATATGTTTGGTAATTGGGATGCCACGGCTTTCGACGAATTCCTTCTTGGCGATTTCGACTTCCTCTCGACACAAGAGCACTTCAATGGACTCTGATAGCTCTTACATTGACAATGCCCAGCATTAATAAGCAGCCCCAACAGGTGCTTTGCCAGAGTTCCGCAGAAGCCTCGACTCCATCAATGAACTCACTGCCATTTCTTCAAAGCCCGAAAGCGGTGCTGTTTCCATCCTCGGGTCTTTTGCCAGATCATCCCATCTGCGAACAGCAAGCTTGGCTTCTAACAGAGGATCTTGCTGCGCAGCCTTGATCTGATCGTCATTGAAGATGCCACCCTGCAATAACAGTCAGCATTTCCGGTCCCGAAAAATGGCCTTAGAGAGCAAACACAAACCTGATACTTCAGCGTAGTCTTGCTAGCCTTGCTCAGACTGTCGTAATATTCAGGATCGGTTGCGGTCAGATACCTCTTCGCCATGACATGTGCCCCGACCAGTTCGCAGATCGTCTCACTGAAGCCAAGCTGCCGCAGATAGCGTTCACCAAGAATCTCGTGGCTTGCGTTGCCGACGAACTGACCATCGGCTGCGATCATGGCAGGCATGTCCTTGTTGGCGGGTATGAATCGGCCGACGTCGTGAAGCAAGGCTCCGAGTACGGTTTCCCTGTCTGCACCCGCTTGTTGTGCGAATGTGGCTGCTTGAAGGGAATGCTGTAGTTGAGAGACGTCTTCGCCTATGTAGTCGCTGTCACCTTGAGCTATGATGAATGCGAATAACTCTTTTACTGTGGCGCGAACGTCGCTCAGGTCTGGAGATAGTGCTAATGATCCCATAATGATGCTGCAAAATCCGCCGTTCGTGCGTGAAGACGAGGGAATGTGTAGTAGAAAGACTGCGAATTTTCAATCACCGCAAGAATATCATAGTCGTGGAGAGATGTCGAGCTATACACGACCCTGGCCAACCGGGCCCCACACTGGGTCCGGAGAGAAGACCGATCCACTGGTTATGAGGTGAGCGGCCGGTGAGGTGAGATATCCGAGTCTCGCACTTCTTCCCGACCTGATCATCGCACCCTCCACATGGCCTCAATGGAACACTGGTACTGGCGCGCTTATAATGGAACCTCATCCAGCCAACGTCACGATGTCTAAGCATACTCGAACCTCCCTCAGAATTCCACTCACCCACAATGGGCAATATCCAACTCACACAATCCCAGATCGAGCACTTCGATGAACAAGGATTCCTCATCCTTCGAGCCGACGAACACAAGCTAGTTGATCCGACTGAACTTCAACAATGGACGAAAGAAGTCCGAACCCTCCCCCGTGAGAACGGTAAATGGATGCCTTACGACGAAATTACCGCCACAGGCGAGCGCCAGATAATGCGAACCGAGAACTTTGCCGACTTCCACCCTGGCTTCTCTTCTTTACTTCACGGCGAAGCTCTCGTGGAGATCTTAGCTCAAGTCACACGCGACTCAATGCTCCTCTTCAAAGACAAGATCAACTACAAGCTCCCGGGCGGTAGCGGTTTCGGTGCGCATATCGACGCTCCAGCTTACGACCACATCGGACAGATCGAGCATACAACTGCGAACCTCGCCGTGGATGCCGCGACTGTGGCGAACGGCTGTGTCGAGGTTGTGCCAGGCTCTCACAAAATGATCGTCGAGCTGGCAGATGGAGGCGCTATCAGCAAAGCCTGGGAAGCGAGCCACCAGTTCGTGCCTGTTGAGTTGGCTCCGGGTGATTTGCTGATCTTTGGAAGCCATTTGGCGCATCGATCTGGGCCTAACAACACATCCGACAGTCGGGCTAGTGTCTATGCGACTTATCACAAAGTATCGGATGGTGGAGACCTGAGGTCGAGGTATTATGTTGATCGCAGGGAGAATTTCCCGCCGGATCATGGTGAGTAGAATATCTCTGTTTGCGCGGGACTACTGGATAATGGGCTGACAGTACAACAGAAAGAGTCCCAGGCAAGGACTACGAGGCTGGCATGAAGCGATATGGGTTTGCGGCACCTTTCACGAAGATTGCAACGGCTTGAGCCCACCCCGACATGTTAGAGGTATCAAAGCAAGATCCATACTGTAAATCGTCGTCAAGACCTTGGTATGCCTAGGCCTGCACGATGATGTCGCCGAGGTTGCATGCGCCTCCTTCTAAATTTGGACGAGGCTGAAGATTGCGACACATATCACCTCCGTCTTTTGACTTTGTTATTTACTCTGTGAACACGCTATCACAAATTTCAGGTCAGTTACGTTGATCAACTACGTGCAACGTGGTGCAAAACTCGCATTGTCTCTGTGAACCTGTCCCGTTACCCGCCACGTCACTCCACGATCATGTTTCAGCCTTTCGGGAACACCGCCGTTCTAGCGCCGGCAGAATGGCACCCGGAGCCGCGCACTCGTGGCACTTTCAGTATCTTATCAAGCTGTTTGATCACCATGTCGCTATGTGTTTGGACTTCACTACATCTCAATGTCCCTGAACATAAGAAAGAGCACCTGCAGAAATATCGCCAAACAGTCTGGATGGTTTTAGGACTCCTTGCCTCGGAGCTAGTTGTGTGGAACGCATGGGAACAGAGAAAGAGAATGAAAGAAATCAGTGTCGCTATGCAAGAGAAAGGTTTTATGCCCAAATCGTCTACCTTATGGGAGCGTGTCCGTGGAACCTTCAGCAGAGCGAAGTCTGACCTAGAGAAACTTGGTCCACAGCGGAGATACAACAGCCATATCCATGCTTGGACAGATGTGCATAGCTGGCTTGTTGTGATGGGCGGTCTGGGGTTTGAGGATACTTCACCCAAGCATCAGCGATTCATGCCCGAAGGGCGCGCCCTATCAATGTGCGGATCTTTACCTGGATTTTGCGATTCAAGCCACATCTGATCCCTGATATACCTCGAGAACACATTGAAGACAAGAGCAAATCTGATCAGTTGGCGAAAGCTCTCACTTGCTGGCAGGCATCGTACTTCTGCATCCAAAGCATATTTCGCCTTTCGCAGCATCTTTCAATCACTCTGCTGGAAATCAACGTGTTTGCGCACGCTGTTTGTGCTCTGATGCTTTTCGTCATCTGGTGGGATAAGCCACGCAACATTTACGAACCTATTTTAAGCAGTGACGAAGAAATGCTGGACGTCTGTGCATATCACTTATCCCGTGTTGCGGATATTTCTTATCATCGAGATGATTTGACGAGCGAGATCTTTCAAAGCGAGTGGGCCATCTCTCGACTAGTGCCAAATGCGTTGGTCTTTTGTGCCATTCGCGACCCGGAACAAGCATGGAACTGTTTGTACATTCACCACAAGTCAACCTTCTATGTTTTCCGGCCTGACGACGATCGCGAACCTCTGAGGTGTTCCTCTTCCATCGATGGTGAATACTATGATTTTGTCAGGATACGCGACACTTACTGGGAGATAAAGTGGGATAACATATCCAATGTATTTTCACCACGAAGAGCAAAGATCGCTGTCACGCTCGATAGCCGCAGCATCCAGCTATGGATAAGAGCGTATCGATGTTTACAAAGCGATCTCGAGATCGGTACTGGATTGAGACTCGGAACAGGTGCATATGCCGCGAGGCTGACGAATTGGAAGCTGAAATACTGGGACACGCTGTACCTTCTTGTAGGCTCCCCGAAAGATGTCTTCCAGCCCATTTTAGGTTGGCTTGTAGCTGGCTTGACACTCGCCGGAGCATCCTACGGAGGCGTTCACCTGATTGCATGGGCAAATGTTTTCCCAACACACGCCGAGACCATACTGTGGCGAGCGGCCAGCGTCACAATACTTTCGACGGGACCTTCGTTCGCTCTTGCCGCATTATGCGGGTCCAGTCTTGTATGGCTAACCGGTGGGAACGAAGTCTTAGAAATTATTTCCGCCATTTGTTTCATTATGTTGGAGTTGGCATTTCTTCTATGGTATACACTTTGTCGAGCTTTTATCGTCGTGGAGTGCTTCATACTTCTTGCGCACATACCAGAATCTGCTCTTCATATGCCGACTTGGTCGACTTATATTCCCCACATCAGTTAATTCATGCGGATACGCCTTGCTGAGGCACTAATAAATACGAATTATGTTTCTTTGCATGTTCGTTAATGCCCTTATTCGTCCTAGACCAGTACGAAGGTGGCCTACACTAGCAATCCTATAAAGCGCCCTCCAATCTATTGCCCTATCTTGGGCATCTCACGTTGAAAATCGGCGTCACGTCTCACAATAAAGATTCCCTGCTTGTCTGTCAAGCCAATGTCCATCCGCTGCCTTCTCCCAATCGTCCGGCTCAGCATACTTGTTGAATAAGAAGCAACCAGTCCTCAGCTCTTCCCTAGGTAGTCCGTAGCAGCCCTCAGGCGCAGGAACGATATGGGCCAAGGTCTCGCTCTTGCAGTCGCTTCTGTTGTCGCCGCCGTGGTCATGTGCGTAGCATTGCTGGGTGCATTGCGTCCAGAGCTCGGAGGCGGGTATCAGTAGGTCGTAGTAGCCTGAGTAGATGATGTGAGGACCTGGGAATTTCGAACTGGGTTGATAGCCGCTGGTTGTGTTGGCCGGGATACTACGATCCCATTGTGGACCAGCATTGATGAAGTGGCAGGTTGTTGGCACGGGTTCGAAAGTTGGGCCGCCGGCACGGCGCAGAATTGGGGCCTCGTGGGTTGATGAAGGGAGGAAGGTAAGGATGAGGATGGCGAGACGGATCATGGCGCTATCCATCCTGCTTTATGTTTATGGTAGAGCTCAGCTGGTTGTGCGATCCAACACGACTCGCGGAGTGTCGTCAGATTGATGAAGTGGTCGTTGGTGGTCCCTGATCTGTCTTATGGAAGGAAAGAATCGTTGGAAATTCACTGTCACGATCAGTGGGTGTAGCATGTAGCATGCATTGAGCATCGGGTGCAGGTGCCGGTGTGGAGTGAAACATGCATATTCGAAAACTTCGATTATAAAGATCCGATCCGATATCGTGCAAGTGCATGTAGATGCCGTAGGTACGTTTCTCATTGCCCCCGCGCGCCAGAAGTGAAGTCAGCTACGGAGATTACGGTCGGGGTGATGGGACCTCAGCGTTACAGAGCGTTTGCAAGTGAAGCGCTTCACGCAGCCAATTACGAGTGAATCACGCTCATTCGATGACCATCTGCCACATTCATCTTTCTGACTCTCTCCGTCCAGAGTTCAACAACCACTACCACCGAGCGTCAACCACATTACCATCAAAGTCGCAAGCATGGCGGCCCCGATCGACATCCACAAGGCTGGCCTCGTAAAGTAAGAAGCAAGCTCACTATGACGACTACTCACACTGACTTGTCCTCTAGACTGTATGAGACTGAGGAGTTTTCCGACTGCAAGATCATCTGTGGGACATATCACTTCAACGTCCACAAGGTGATTCTCGCCAGCCAGTCAGACTACTTTAAGACTGCGTTCAAGAAGGATACCTTCAAGGTAGGACACCTGCAGCATGACTACACTAGACTCAAGATACTGAGATCCAACAGGAAGGTGAGCTTGGTACTATCGAGCTCAAGTCCAAAGAGGCTGATGCCGAGGAAGGAAGTGAGATTGATGATGCCTGCGACGATCCGGAGATTGTCAAGCTGATGATCGAGTACTTTTACCATTTCGATTACCTCCGCGAGTCTTCTCAGGCGCAGTCGAGGCAGGCAGAGGGGTCTGAATCGATTGAAGTGATGCAAAAGACGAAACTGAGCAAAAGAGCAAAGAAGAAGTATAGTGAGCCCGCTCCCGCAGAGTTCACTTACAAAGGCGCAACCGATCAGGCTCCTGTCAAAAGAGCGTTCATCATAGAACATGCCAAGACGTTCGCGATGGCCGTCAAGTACCAAGTGGAAGGACTCCAGAATCTCGCCCTCGAGAAGTTCAAGAGCTCAGTGGAGACTCATTGGACGCACAAAGACTTTGCCCAGTCCATTTTTGTCGTCTACAACTCGACGCCCGAGCACGTCGCTCAGCTTCGTAATGTCGTTGCTGATACTCTGCATGAGCACTTCGAAGACTTGCAGGATGACTCAGAGGTCGAGCGCGTCGTGTGCGGCATCCCACGTCTCTCTTATGCCCTGCTGAAGCGAATGACATCTCGTACCTGCAAATAGATGAGGCACGGCATCTACGGCAACGATAGCTCCAATATTTTCCGCTATCTCTGAGGTTATTGCATCACAGCAACAACATGCTGCACTGACTGTGCCAGCCCCTACGCGCCAAGTTGTCAAAGATGCGGCAATTATGTGCACCGCATTTGATCTGCATGTGCATCAATTGGACGTGTGATGGCCTGCATGCTCAGGGAAAACGGCCAAGCTAATATCTAAGGGTCGTGACTTCAAGTAAGGCGCAGTATGCCTCATTGCTACAGGTTAAGAGCTTATGTTCAAAAAAGATCGTCAGTTCCAAGTTGGAGGGTTTGGGGTAGATAGAGGCGCGTAGACACTGTCATGCATGTTCTAAGGAACTGTGGTGTTGGAGCCTCTGTTGCCTTGAGGGCCTGTGGTGCAACAGTTGCTGGGAAAAGCGCGAATATCGCAAGCGCTAGTAAGGGACATATCGAGATGATTCAAGCGATGAAACATTCAAGCCATGTGCGTCCGAATAGCTGGATGAGTAAATTGAGCTAATGATAGGCCAATTGAACTGCTAGGAAACCTGCTTCTAGAGACGTCACAGCACAAGCTGAGTGTCGAAAAGCTCGCAAGTAATAGTCATTGAACTTATTATGGAAATGAACGTGACGAATTGCAGCGGAGAGACGGGTGTTCTTACAGGTAAGCGACTCCAACGCAACAAAACTCTATCTCTTCTTCTCGGGACAAATTGGAATGTAATATAATTACAAGAATCTACCACCCAAGCCAAGTAATGGAAACGTTTCCATCAACTGTTCAACATTTAAGCTAGACATCGGACTCACCAACGGAGTTTCAGTTTGAATCTTGAGCATGGCAGCTTCGTGTAAATCCTCGATCTGGTCGCGCTGACGCACATGATCTCATAGCATCACTTGGGAGCTGATGCCTCAGTCAATAAGTGAATGCAACTACCGACCCTGCATAGAGTGGGAGTCTCGTGACGCACTAACTTTCTCAAGTCACGAGCTTAGTCCTGCTTCTTCAAACGTGACCTTTCTTACACATATCACCTCCATCCGACTCTACTACGTACCACGTCTTCCTGGCTTTGACACGAAGAACATCAGCTCTAACCGTCCGACAACAAATCAAGCCCAACCGCAAGCATGGCCGATCCGCTATGCGAGCTGAGAGCGGGCTTCGCAAGGTAAGATTGCTATTCCTGTGGGTCACTTGCCATCAAGTCTGACGATTATGTAAGGGCGCATGGATCGGAGGAGTTCTCCGATTGCAAGATCATCTGCGGACCTTACCATTTCAACGCGCACAAGATCATACTCAGCACGCAGTCCGAATACTTCAGGGCGGCTTTCAAAACTGGCGCTTTCAAGGTAGATTAGTCATTCCTGCGCCCGAGGCTGCTTACTGATGTGTCATCGAACTTGCGTCCATCCAGAAAGATGATGAAGAGAGCATTAACTCCGGCGCATGCGACGAGCCAGAAATCGTCAAGCTCATGATGGAGTATTTCTACCATTTCGATTATCAAGCCGAGGGTGGCCCAACGAACATGATCGACCATACCAGAGTCTTTGCCATAGCTAGTAAGTATCAGGTGAACGGGCTCCGCGACCTCGCAGCTACAAAATCGCAAAGGCAGTGAAGCAGTGTTGGGATTGCGCCGACTTCCGCCAAGCAGTTCAGATTGTTCATCACTCGACTGCAGACGACATCCTGCAGCTCCGCACCATCGTTGCTGACACTTTCCATGTGAATTTTGACCAAATGACACACAAGGACGAACTAGAGGCGGTCGTCAGCAGCATCCCTGGTCTCGCATACAGTCTTCTCAAGCGTAGCCGCGATCCGAAGCCACTCTGTACTTGCGACAAGAAAGAGCACACACGATCTCGACACGGAAGGATGTACTGCCTCGAATGCAACTACAAGGCAATGGTTTGCAGCTCACGTTACAACGAAGGCGGTTCCGGTGCGTATTTTTGGAACTGCGGCACGCAAAGTGTTCGTTCCGCATGAGCGTCGAAATTATGGTCACCAGGGACGTACTTGGCGGTTATGGTGCAAGCTGGCGACGAAGCTCGTTTGGTCCAGCGGTGAAGTCATATTAGCACGGTCTTATGATTGTGCAGAACAACCAGGACATGAAGGACAACGCTATCTATGCATCTCACCGACGATCAAGACGGCAAGCTCCCCTGCGTTCTGGTCTTGGCCTGCGATGAAGAAGTGAGTCGAATCACGGCTGGCAGAGATGGTCACATGACGTTTCGAAAGTTTCAAGCTTCTGTTCTAAATGGCAGGATGCGTACATCATTCTTGAATAAGACGATTGTAAAGAGGGCACATTGTCTAAGCAGGGTACTAGCAAATTCAATACTACCAGTATGAAATTAAAATACTTTATCAGTAACAGGTAGATCAGACAACAGCAACCAACTTATGAGATTCATACAGCTGGCAACATGATCAAGCAAAAATACATTACAAATTTCCTGACTAAAATCCAAAGCTGGGTATCTACCTAATCAAGTTAAGACAATTCGAACAAATCAAACTCTTCTTAGAACAGTAAAAGAAAAGCGCAAACCGACACACGCGTTGCCGCTGACACTTCCACAGAATGCATATCCTTGCCACCGTGTCCATTGGTTCCGCGCTCATTGTTGAGGCCTCTCTGACACGGCCCATCTGTTACCACCTGCAGTAGTGTTATCACTGAAGTCCACGGCGTCTTGCGGACGGCTTGCACCGCTGTGAGCAGAACCTTCCGTCGCACTCGCACTTGCAGCAGCAGCGAATGGAATATGACCCGTAGACGAGAAAACAGGCAATTGTCTGTCCACCACATCTCTCGCACTAGCCGCATGATCTGGAGAGCTAGGTTTGTTGAACGTGCTTGCTGGAGGCGGCTGGAACGATGATCCGCGGGCGGAAGTCGAGGGGCGGCTGGATGGTCTGCTCGAGGGAGGTGTTGTGGTCTCATCCATCACTGGGACGAAACGGTAGATGGACGAGGAACTTCCTTGGCGAGAATGCGGTTGGAGTTGAGGGGAAACAGAGGGGCAAGGTCCTGATGGACCTTGGGCTGGAAGAGGTGGTGCAGGTGCAGTCACTGGCATGGTTGTGGGCTGTGGAGCGGTGTAGGTTGGAATGGTGAAGTGAGGTGCGGCGTTCGCTGGATCGGCACCGAGAGGCGGAGAATGAATGCGGTCCAGTGCTTGCGGGATAGTGTAGCCAAGGTCGACCATTGGCGTCTTTTGCCGAGGTTGCGAGGGGAGATGCTGTTCGTTGCCTAGATTTATCGTGTTGGTGGCAGGCATGTGCATGGTGCTATCCACAGCAGGTTGCGACGGTGCACCCATCGAAAATGTTGGCTCGAGGCGCTGCAACGGTGCGACAGCTGGTTCGCTCTGCACAGTATTCTGAGCAGTTGTAGCAGGCCTCGGCTCTGCAGCCCTTGACGCATCAGGGCCAAGCTTGCCCTTCTGCGCAGGAGTGAGCTTGGTCTTGCCCAACTCCGCCTCCCTCGCTGCCTTATTGATCCGTCTGGTCTCGGCACCTTTTAGGGCTCTGGCTCGCCTGTCAGCATCAAGTTTCTCTTTGATCTTTCGATCGTGTTCCTCTCGAGTGCCCAGCTTAAGTGTGACCTTTTTCAGGCCCCTAGTAAGAGCGTCCATCTCGGAGCCGGGAGACATGGCATTGGGCAAAGGTGCTGCAGAGCTAGTCGTAGGTGATTGTGCGCTGGCTGATGGCGGAGCAGCCTGACGGGTTTGAGCAGGTGGCTGACGCTTGATTGCCACTGGCGAAACAGGAGCGCTTGCAGGTATTGTCGTACTCTTAAGCTTGGGTGGGGCGCGAGTCTTCTTGCTTGGCGCATCGGAGGCCAGAACGGATGGGACAGGCGGAGGCTGCATACCATTTGTCGTCGTCATGATCGCGGGCACAGGTGGAACGTCATCAGCAGGCCCCGAGCTCATAGTGCTGGCCATACTCGAGCGTCGGCTAGAACGTCTCGCGCCGGCTGGAACAGCGACAGGTGAGGGTTCGGCAGCCAACGGCAAATCGCCAATTGTCCGACGGCGGTCAGCGCGAGAGCTTTCGTCCGCAGTTTCGCGATAGCTGGGTTTGTTCCTTGTACGCAATTGGCGCGGTTGTTCAGCTTGTTCCCTCTCAGCAGCGGACGGTGCGACGGCGACTTTCTTCGGAGCGGCCAGCTCTTCCGGTGTGCAGCTCTTAGTCTGGCGATCCTGAGGAATCAACAGTTTTGCCAGTTCCTGAGTCGCCACAACCCAGTCGATGACTGGGGCGGGAGGTGTAGAGGCTCGAACATAGCTTGCCGGAGCCTCCCTCATAGTACCAGAAATCGATCGCGCGAATCTCTCAGGATCATGCACTTTGTATGCGAACGACTCCGTGGGCGTGGCGTATGTTGGCTGTTGTCCTAAGCGGTATTTCTTGTTGCCTGGTGCCATTGGGGGCGGTGGGTTGACCTTCATCTCGAGCGCGGTCAAGTTGTCGGCTGACCACCATTGTTTGTCGTATTCCTGGGCATTATTTGCGCCGTTCTGCAATGAGAGGCTCATCATATGTTGTTCCAGGTCAAGCGTGTCATTGTTGGTCGGTGCGGGTTTCGATGATGATGATGGCCTGCTAAGCCCAGACAAATGGCTCAAAACTCCACTGCAAAGTGCACGATCGCTGTAGCCTCCTTCAAGAACGCTAACAACGCGACCATCACATCCAGTGTCTTCTTCTTGTGCAAGCCGGACCATGTCTTCTGTAAATCGAGCGTAGAATCCAGTAGGAACATTAACTTTGTGTCGCTGCATGCCAGCTCCTTCCCATTCAGAAGCATCGAACCCGGCAGAGATGAAGATCGCAGCTTTTGGCTGCACTTTACCTTCTGTCCGCAACCTTGACGTGTGATGACGGAGGAACACACGTGCCTTGTCGAGAAGGATCAAGTATCGTGATTCGTACAATTGCCAGAACTCCTCTTCAGTCTTCCAAGGTTGCAGATGCACATTCCAAATGGATTGCCCATGTGCGTTCTCGATGCAGAGACTAGCGGCCTGGACCTTCTCGTCATCACCGCCTTCGCAAGGATAGCTGTTGATGTCGTGCAAGCTGTAGTATCCGATGTCGGGTCCCAATTTGAGTTTGCTGTTAGCCTTTGCCGTGATGCGTTTGATGTTGTTCTTGCTGTTGCGATCCCAAGTGATTGATTGACTGCCGTCTCCGTGGTGCAAGTCGAAGTCGATGATGGCAGCGTGAGTCAAGCCATGGGTTTGCGCGGCGTACTCGAGACCAACATGTACATTGTTGAGCCAGCAGAATCCGGAAGGGTAGTCAGTGCTGCAGTGGTGTCCTGGTGGGCGAACAGCAACGAAAGCACGCTTGGTCTGCAAGTTGGGGTCGAAGACGGCATCGATCGCATCCGCTACTCCACCGAGGGCTCCTTGGAATGCGTTCAAGGATTCTGAGCAAAGATACAAATCGCCTTCGTGCAACGTTCGCTTCTCGCCTTCCTCGGTGGTCGATTCTCGGGCCAGTTCCTTCTCGCCAGCTTTCAGTCGATCTCCAGCGGAATTGCACATCCCTCGCAACTCGCCCATCCAAGCCTTTCCGTGAACGTTAGTAACGTAATCGCTGGTCACATCAAGCGTTCGAGCTGTCCTGCGAATCTGGAATGGTGGCTGATCCTGCACGATACTCTCGACAGCAGGCGCGTTGTTTTGTCCTTCGTAGTGCTGACCCATTCGTACGAACGCTGTTGCAGCTCCCAAAACACCAGCATGCAGCCTCTCAGGTCTCTCTACGATCATGGACAATGAAGTTTTGCTAGTCCTTGGGCGCGAGAAGCGATGCCCATAGCATGCATCGTGAAGCACAATCATCGTCTCAGCACCTGCTGTTTCGAGTCTCACCAGCTCGCGCGCAAAGTGGACTTTCGCAATGTCAGGCGCAGTCAGATAAACTGGTTCCTCGATGGGCGCCATGTTCGATTGCGCTTGCGCCTCTCGAAGACCAGAGATCAAATTGCTGATAGACTTCTTTGGAGTTGGTCGTTGTTCATCGCCATCCTTGGGCTGCTGTGGCGACGGGCCTGAAAGTGAAGAACGCGAGGAGCGCTTAGTCAATCGTGGCGAAGAGGCAGATTGGCGCAAGGCGAATGAAGATGATGGACGTCGCGAAGAGCCTGGAGTCAAGGGCGCATTGGGCGCTGTAGGTGTTGGAGGTCCGGCAGTACTCGATCGGCGTTCGCTGTGGACAGACAGGCGTTTCATGTTTATGTTCATGTCGTCCGGCTCAGTTTTGGTCGTCGCGTGGGAGGCGACAGACGGCGACCGATAGGGGTTTGGAGATTTTGGCGGTGGATCCATGGTGACAGTTACGCGACCCGACTGGAATCGCTTTCGAGTGGAATTGTTTAGCCAAAAGTTTTGCGCATAGCAGAGGAAGGTTGTTGTTGGAGTGCTTCATCCCTCCAAACAGTGACGTCGCGTCGAATGCGCCGCGCTGCACGCCGCCAGGGTTTAAGATTCGCGACAACTCGCCCGCCCGCGTTGAAGGTCGTCGCCTCCGAGCCAATCAGAGTGTTCACCCGCCAACTTCAAGCAATACAGGACGACGAAGAAAGAGGTTGAAGAGCTAGGACAGAAGAATACTAGAGACGAACATAGCGGTCTCTCGGACGACACATACAAAACATCACAATGTCCACCTCAACACCACCACCCTCCGCCTCGCAGCCCACACCCACAACCTCTTCGCCCTCCGACGACGCAACATACTACACCTGGTCCTCCTTCTTCTCCATCCTCACCGGCAACGCCACCCCAACCGAGCGCGCCGCCTACTTCCGCACAAAAGACAACCTCAACGAAGCCACAGACTGCAAGCGCTGCGACGAAGACAAGCAATGGCTCTTCTCCCACAGCCCCATCATCCGCTTCCTCAAACACAACATCGACCTGCTGGGTCCCTCCGACGGCAGCGCGACGATAGACCCTTCAAGAGTGATTTGCGCAAAGTGCGACGACAAGCAGGGCGGAGGCTTTGATCCGGAGTATGGCATTATGATTTGCGCGAACCAGATGCGGAATCGTGGACATATGGAGGATACGCTTGCGCACGAGATGGTGCATGCTTTTGACCACCTGCGATTCAAGATGGACGCTGTCAATAATCTCAGACACGCTGCTTGTACGGAGATCAGAGCCAGTACGCTTTCGGGCGAGTGTCGATGGGGGAGGGAGTTTTTCACACGAGGGCAATATGGAATCACACAGCAGTTGCAGGAGTGTGTGAGACGGAGAGCGAGTTTGAGCGTTGCGGCTAGGCCTGGGTGTAGGGATCTGAAGCATGCGGAGATGGTGGTGAACGAGGTTTGGGATAGTTGTTATAGGGATACCAGGCCCTTTGATGAGATTTATAAGTGAGGGGTATTTTTCGGAGCGGGAAGGAGGTTTGGGAGCCCTGGATGGGATGAGCGTCGGAGAATGATCTCTTGTGAGATGTAGATGGTGCGAATTAGTCCTTGGGCGCAAGAGCCCTGACGACGAGGTAGAGTTGCGACCTCCGTGCATCTTGCGGAAGCTGGTTTGGAAGGACCACAATACTCTGTCCACAACTCAGGGAAAAGATGCACGATTCGGAAGGAAAAGATGTTGCTCAGTCCTGGGAGAACAGGGCTCTGGCACCTTACGAACGCCACTCCGGTTGTACAAAACATAGTATAGAACATGTAAGATAAAATCAACGACAGAAGCGCATTTAACGACGAGCTTATATTTCGCATTCAAAGTAGTAAATTCACGAATGAAGTCGCGATGTAGTCCCATAATATGTCAAAGTCCCCAGAACTCCGCGCAAAAGTCGCAGCAAAAGATCACTACTCTTCAGAACACCTTCCTCCACGCCGCTATGCAGATGGGCATTGATAGATCCATCATCGCCTCCCAGCATCTGGCCGCGGACTCTCTAGCCAATTCGCCCTCAGTCTCATGATTTTCCGCCACTCGCGCGGTTGTAAGCTCTCTCGCCCTTGACGCAATGCTTGATAATCCACGGGTGTGTCTCCACATCTTCCAGTGGAATTCGCTTCTCGGGATCCAGGACCAGCAGCCTTTTGATCAGATCCCTCGCTTCAGGGCTCAGATTCGGAGGAATAGTCATGTCGCCCTTTGCGATTCGTCGTTGTGTCATGACGGGCGTGTCTTCAAATGGTGCCTCTCCGACCAGGAATTCGTACGTCAATACGCCGAGCGACCACAAATCGACCTTTTCCGAGTACCAGTTCTCTTCACGTCCGGGCTTGATCATCTCAGGTGGCAAGTAGTCGAGAGTTCCACACATTGTGTTGCGGCGGTTGTTGGGTGCGTGCACGCTCCAGCCGAAATCGCTGATTTTGATCTCGCCGTGGATGCCAACAAGGATGTTCTCAGGCTTGATGTCGCGGTGCATGACGTGCTTCTTATGCAGGTATTTGAGCGCGCTGGCCATTTGCGCAATGTACTGCGCCGCTTGCCATTCGGGGAATTTTCCGGCTTTGCGCAGATGCTTGTACAGCTCGCCTTTGCCGGCGAATTCAAGGATGAGGAAGATGCGCTTACTATCGTGGAAGTGGCCGTAGAGACGCAGACAGTGAGGATGTGCCAGGTTTGCTTGAATCTCAATCTCGCGACGCACTTGCTTCTCCACCTTGCCTTGTTGCAACTCTGATTTGTGCAGGACTTTCAGCGCGCAGACGAATCCCGAAGCTCTTTCACGCGCGAGATACACCCGTCCGAATTTTCCTTTGCCTAATGGCTTGCCAATCTCGAACATGCCCAGATGGTACTCTTTTGGTTTGGGTTTGGGATCTTGTGGTTGTGAGAGAGGATCGGCGGAGGAGTCTGATTGCCGTGAGTCGGCGGAGGAGCGCTGTGCTGCTTGTGATGGGAGTTGGATCTTTGTCAACTGTGCTGGTTTGGGTACTGCATTGGTAGGAATCTTCTGCAGAGGCAGCTTGAGACGACTTTGAGGTGCATTGGATATTGCCGTGCCCTGTGAGGGTGGTGTCAGCGAGCTGGTTGATGTTGTTTACAAGCTCAACATGCGCATACCTTTGGCTTCAGCGGTACTTGAGGCGCATTGGTGTCGTAGTTCTCATCCTGCACGTGGACGCCTTCCAGCTGATTGGAGAGGTAATTGACGTCGGCCATGGTGGATACTGGTCCAAATGAATGTAGGTGAGTAGGGCAAATTGGAGCGCGCGTCGCGTGGGCTTTATGGCTAGCGACGAGCGAGAGGCGATGGTTCGCGACTGCCTGTCGGCGATCGATAGCTAGTGGCTGGTAAAGCTGAGTAGGGTGCAAGCAGTAGCCCGGCACGAACTGTGCTATAGCCAGTGCAAGTGCGGATGATCAAATAACAAACAAACGTGCACTGGGCAACAGACCAGCAAATTCGACGCTAATGCAGCACGTTGACTCGGGCGGGAGGGCGGCAACGCGGTCATCGGTCATCGGCGGCCTCTCCCGCTCAAGCCGCCGAACGTCGGCGTGGGCATGACGCAGAACTTCACCAAGCGAGACTCATGTCGATATCTGCCGGCGGGGTGAACTTATGCGTGAGCCCTTGTATGCGCCCTGCCGAGTACTGTAAGGCGCATGTCACTCACAGCCTCTACATATATCGACAGGCATAGAGGCGGTTGGTCGAGGACGACACCATAGACACACACACCAGGCAAGATGAAGCGTCACCTTACCATTGTAATCAAGCTCGGTATATAAAAGTACGGGCCCAGAAAGTGCCTGAGAACATACCCCACTAACTCGCCTGCCAGGCACATCGTCCATCGTCGACGAGAAGACTCATGAGCCTTTGCTGAGCACTCTCTCAACCATCGTCGAGACGGCTGTCGGCCTGCGACGAGCTGGCCACCGCGTTGTAATATGCTCTTCCGGTGCCATTGGCATGGCCTTGCGCCAGTTGGACATGGAGAGGCGACCAAAACATTTGCCCCAAGTACAGGCACTGGCTGCTGTCGGACAGTGCAAACTGATGAGCATGTGGGATAACCTCTTCTCACAAATGCGACAACCTGTCGCCCAGATTCTGCTCACACGAAACGACATCGCCGACCGCACACAGTACCTGAATGCAGAGCATACCTTCTTGGAGCTGCTCAATATGGGTGTCATCCCGATCGTCAATGAGAACGATACTCTCAGCGTCCAGGAAATCAAGTTCGGCGACAACGATACGCTCAGTGCCATCGCAGCCGCCATGGTTCAAGCCGATTACCTCTTTCTCATGACAGACGTGGATTGCCTGTACGACAAGAACCCGCGCACAAACCCTGACGCCAAAGCGATCGAAGTCGTCGACGACATCTCGGTCCTCACAGCAGACGTCTCTAGCGCAGGCTCATCACTAGGGACCGGTGGCATGGGCACGAAAATCGTCGCCGCCCGCCTCGCCACCGCAGCGGGCGTCACCACCGTCGTCACTCGTAGCAGCAAACCAGGCAACATCGCCAGCATCGTCAACCACGTCGAATCCCTCAAACACAGTGCCGACTCGACTGAGACGCCGACGCCTTCGGATCCATCTCTTCACACAGTCCCCATAACAGCAAACGGCACAGCCCTCGCCGAACCCGATCTCCCACCTCTGCATACCCGCTTCCTCCCGGCATCAACCCCCATCCGCGATCGCTACTTCTGGCTCCTCCACGGCCTCACCCCTCATGGCACAATCTACATCGACGCCGGTGCCCACGCCGCTCTCAGCAATAAAGCCAACCTCCTCCCCATCGGCATCGTCGACGTCGAAGGCTCTTTCGGCCAACAGGAATGCGTGCGAATCTGCGTGCTCAACCCTCGCGATTCGCCGCTCAGCGAGGCTGAAGAGGTCGGTCGCGCTCTGACGAATTATTCCACGAGCGAGGTGAAGAGGATCAAGGGACGGAGGAGTAGTCAGATCGCGGAGGTGCTGGGGTATGCGGATAGTGAGTATGTTGCTGTCAGGGAAAACGTGGCGCTGCTGGGGGTGGAGAGGAGTCGGCCCGTCACTCCTACGCCGCTGGGAGAGAAGAGGGCGAGTATGGGGAGGTTGAGCAATTATGTCGTTGGTTGAGGCGAATCGTGATGGAAAAGTCTTGTTTATGGATTGCCTGCTTATGGCTCCGTTTCAGTCTTTACCAAACATGTGGGTGCTGGTTTTGGGAAAGGTCTTTGGTCGAGAAGCATCTTAACTATGCCTTCTCATGGCGGGTCGAAGCATGATGCAGCGTGGCACTTCAACATCTTGTAGTACAAACCACGGAATGACAGAAGGCTTTGTGGAGCGGACGCATCTGCGTTCTGCGATATCTATAGGGTTTTGATGGAGATCACTTGCGATTAGAACATGTATTGATGGGAGCGAGGGATCAATACCCGGCCTATGGGCAGATTGTATCATGACATCAGCTTCGTCTTGCCGGTGTATGGAAAGGAAATAGAGTGTGATTTTCCTGACTCCAGCAGATCTCAGTACAAGTGCTTGACATGACTCGATCCCTAGTTTCACCAACGTTGCAGCTCGCAATCCTTCGCCACCACTGCATCGTTCGCTCCTCTTTCATCATCCGGATCACTCTCTCTAAAAGACCCAAAGGCACCGTTAACAGCCTCTTACTATCTGCGACACTCTCTCTCTCTAGAGAGTTGACAACAGCTTTAGAATAATGGCTGCTGAAGCAAGAAAGGCAGATTCGGCTCATCTGAGCGAGCTGGCTCCGAGCTATAGTAACGATGGTGTAATCTCAGCCTATATGCTTGATGACATGGGCGCGGAAGACTTGTTGGCATTGTTCGTTCTCGACGATATCCCAATTGAGGTATTTCGATCCCACTTGGTGGATCTCTGGAGATCGTGGTTGACTGACACTGGATCTAGACGCTCAATGCCATCCTTGACGATAACGCCGAACACATCTCAGGCAACGACGTTCTCTGGCTAGCTGATTCTTATGATACCTTGCCGAATTATCGGGGCAAAGTAGAGCCTGGTACCTGTACTCCGATTGATCTTAAATGGGAATCGCCTTTCATCGGCAAGACAATTCCTGACGTCGTCGCTTTTTTAAGGGCTACACCCAAACCTCCAAAGCCGTTTAACAAACGCTACTGCGCTGCCTTGACTCAAGAGTCTTTGGACGACGGACTCATCCTCATATGTAAATCTGTGGAGAGTGACTCTGAAAGCATTGAAAACGAGATAGACGAGGATAGCGGGAGGCGGAATCTTTGGCAGGTCGTAAGGGAGCTGGGGAACGATTACGAGGATATACAGGTGATACCGGTGGAGTTGGATAAGGTTGGAGAGTGTTTCCTCACTTAGGGGAGTTATAGCTACAGGTGGAAGGAATATTACGCGATGTGGCGGGAGAAGGGAATAGCACTTGGGTGATTGGGGTGATCTTCGGCAGTTGTTTCACAAACGTTACACCTTGAAGGCACGGTGTGGACTTCACTTTTATCCAGGATACTAAACTCTCCATCACTTCATAATCTATAGAAAAAAGTTATGGACAGTTCTGGAAAACACATCACCAGATCGGAATGGTGACTGACTCCAAAGAAATGCCTGAAGACTTGAACAATGTTCCAAATGTACGAAGCGATATTCCAGCCTGTATGCCAGACGAAATGGGTGGACAAGATTTGATCGCGCTGTTCGTCCTCGACGATATTTCGAACGAGGTACGTATTCTTCTCAATCCTTGCACTCCTGCACAAGCTCACAATGATTACATCAGACCCTCAACGAGAGTCTCGATCAGAACGCTGAGCACATCTCTGGTGACTACTGTCTTTGGTTAGCAGACAGATATGACACCTTACCTGATTATCGCGGAACTACAAAGCCAGGTACCTTTACACCTATCAGCTCTCAGTGGGTTTCCCCATTTATTGGGAAGACTATACCAGAAGCTGTTGCTTTTATGAGAAACACACCTAAACCGCCCAAGCCATTGAGCAAGCGATACTGCGTAGTCCTAACCAAAACAATCCTTGACGATGGCCGCGTCCTGATCTGCAAGTCCTTACAAGGCGATGTTGCCGTCGAATGCTATATCGGCCAAGAGGATGAACGTGAAGGTCGTAGTCTCAAGAAGGTCTTGCAGGGACTTGGCAATGACTATGAGGATGTACAACTCATACCTACGGATATGGATAGGGTTGGAGAGTTCCATCGTACGTTTGAAGAGTGGAAATGGCCAGAGTGTTACATCGAGTGGCGGGAAGATGGGGTGGAGCTTGGATGAAAGGAATGGTGTATTGAGTGGAGGGTGGAAGGATTGATACTTGGCTAATCAGTCTTGTGCAGAATGATAAGCGAATTGGTTGGCGCGTGAAATGTCGCGGTCTACTACATTGAGTCGTAAGTCCACCAAGAGAACCTAGTCAGAGCACTGCGCTACTTCATTGAATTATCTGAAAGCACGAACGTGCTGTTGATCTTTGCAATTTACTACCTGGTGGCATAACTGTTCTCTGAGGAAGCTTCAGAACCAGCATCGCGTGAGTGAAATGTGAGCTTTGTTGTTGTAAAGCTGGTCGGGCACAATGGAGCCAGCTTCGCATTGATTCTGGCCCGGTGGTCGCCGAGTGCACCTTTCGTTCATGCGCATGTGTTGGGCATCATGCACCTCAGCATCTGAGCTTATTGATCGGAGACTTGGGGAGCGTGCATCAATTTGCCAGCGGGTTACCACAATCCGGGCAATATGCATAAAGAGGACTTGCATAGCAGGATATGCACCAATGGCAGCTTTTACCACAGTCTCCGCACACGTCTCTGGCGATGGAAGGTCTGCGGTAGTGAGCACACGCAATATCCGAAGCCAAATGGCTCCGCTCCAGCACACCATACGCCAAGCTTGCAAGACTACGCAAGAGCACTCTAACGTCTTGGCTGTCATTCAAGGTCTCGAACTGATCGTGGACGGTGTTGGCGACGATGTTGCGCAATTGTGAAACATCGTCGGGGGTTGAGCTGTAGACAATGCGAATAGCGCGGACAAAGTCAGGGTGTCTCCAGTGATAGGTGATATTGGACGCGAATCTTTGGACAGCAAGGTCGCGGAGTCCCTCGACCTGGTATTTGATGGCCATCGCAAACGCTTTGGCGTGGTCGACGAGTAGACAGTTTGCAACAGATGAGGTGTCTTCCGAATGGATCTCGCGAAGATGATCGAAGGTTTACAGGTACTCAATCATCAGCTTCAGAATTTCTGGGTCGTCACAGCAATCTTCTGACTGCGACTGGTCGTCGTCCGCCGAGGTCGCTTTCAGCTGAATCACTCCATTCTCTCCCTCCTGTCTCATGTCAGTACGAGGAGCGCCATACGACGGTGACGGTTGACCTGCCTTGAATGTGCCTTCTTTGAACGCAGCCATGAAATACTCGGACTGGCTGCAATGAACGGCCTTGTGGAGCTTGAACTGGTACGGACCTCAGATTATCCTACAGTCCGAGAATGCCTCGGTCTCGCGAAGTCTGTGCAGAGTCAGTTCTTGATCTCCTCACAAGCATAATAGAAGACTAACTTGGCAAAGCCTGCCTGTAGACAAGACATGACGGGCGGGACAGCCATGATGGGCGCTGTACTGTATGTCCAGGGGCGTTATGGTGGGTTTGAATGATGTCGAAAGAGAGGTGTTCGAGATTGCGAGAGTTGGTGTGCAAGGAGTGAGCGTCAGGAAAGTCGGCGCGATAAAGGTCACAAGCTCACTCACGTCATGTGACCTCATTGGCTTGCCTCACTTCACTTTATCAGACCTCATACGCGGAAGTGACTGTTAAGTCATAATTTACGCCTCAAATTTGCTACCTATGAGACAAACAATGCTTCTGAGAAGCTGAACTCACGAAATCGAAGCTCCCCGTACAGTGTCCTCTAGCGAAGACCCACTTCTGCCGTCAATCATGCATGACTGCGGTCTCGGCCAGATATAGCATGTATCAAAACTGAATCATAACACACGGACCTCGAGGCAGACTCGAACCGATACAGAAATCGAAGCAAGAACGCGAAGCCCCTCAAACAAAATTTTCAAAACTTTTCCCGTCGCAAAAGTCGTATGGATGGCACGTTTTGCAACCAAAGTCATAAGGTCTCTCAGAAGTACACATGCGCAAGTCTTGATCCCGACGGCGCAATAGGGACAAAATTCATCGATCAGCTCCCGCTCGGAAGCCCTGCAGTCGCAAGGCACAACTTCCAGGTTACGACCGCGCACAAGCAGGTCAGATGCTAGATCAGGGGTCCCGTCGAGGAGTGACTGAATGTCAGGACGATACGGTAGTGCAGAGCGGCGCTTGTAAAGAATTTCTACCACCACTTTGCGGATGTGAGGAGCATCGTCGAGAGTAGCACTGTAGGCTAGCTGGCACGCTTGAGCGAAATCCTGGTTGTTCCAGTAATGGCAGCACTCATACTCAAACCTGTCGGACGCAAGTTTTCGAAGTGTATCGACTTGGTATTTCAAAGCTATGGCAAGCATTTTGACGTGCTCGAGCAGATGGATTTTCTTTGCTGGGTCTGGCGTTGGCTCTTGCAAATGTGGCGATGATGGCTTCCCCATGAACTGTGAGCGGCCCTCTCGCGGAATCTCATCGTAGACTTCCAGCAAATGTGGCGGTAATGGCATCCCCTTGAACTGTGGGTGGCCTCTGGCGGGATCTCATCGTAGTCTTCCAAGTAGTCGAGGTGGTAGAAGTAGCGGACCATGAGCTTCACGATCTCAGGATCGTCGCAGTCGTCGTCATCGTTGTCAGGTCCGCTTTGAGAGATGGATCCGTGAGCTTTGAGCTCGATAGTGCCGCTCGCTCCCTCCTGTCTGCAGTCAGCGGAGTGCTTTCTGGTGCTATTCGGACTGACTCTACGTTACCCGGAAAGCATTGGCCTTGAATGCCGTGCTGAAGTACTCTGAATGGGTACCGACTATGACCTTGTGAACTTTGAACTGATACGGCCCACAGATGATGATGCAGTCTGAGTGCTCCTCAGTCTCGAGATACCTGATCCCGGAATTAGCGTGTGCTATGAACCATGATTGCGGTGATCTAAAAGCCACATTACCTGGCGAAGCCGGCGGTCAGACTAGCGAGTAGCCTGGCCATGTTGCGAAAAGTCTGTGTTATGCGCTTAGGGGTGGGTGATGAGAGCTGTTTCTTCGTTGGATGGAAGGTTGTAGGTGAAACGAAGGAGGTTCAAGTGTGCCTGCTGAAGGTAAGAAGTATCGACAAAGCGCGCCTCACGTGTCAGATTTCACGGCTATCCATAGAAATGAAGTCACTGTACAAGACGCTTTGAAGCGCTTGAGTCAGCTTGCAAGCAGCACGTCACTTTCAGATCTTATGCGCATTCATCAATGAAGCCCTCGGATCAATGCAGTGACATGTAAATTTCTGTTGGTGTCATGGTGAGACTAATTTGCTCAATGGTCGCCTGTCCCGCAGGTTGGAAACAGCCCGTCGAAGACCTTAATGTTAATGGGAGAGAGACTATGATGAAGCACCGCATGCCCTCTGTATTGGTAAGAAATCCACGTACATTTGAATTATGGCTTTGAAAGCTAGCTGCGGAGCACCATAACGTACGGCATCGCGCCTGAACACGCACAAAGACCTTCTTGATCATTACCGCTCGTTTCAATAGAGTGATACACACTTACTGCAGCGGATGTTCATCTAATCGCCATGGGTCGCTGCATCAACCCATCCCATAGTCGCACGTCTGCTTCGAAAATTCAAATCTTGTTAAATATATCGGCCTCAGGCAAAGGAGCCTCTTCCGTGAGGAATGCAGCGCGCTCAATCGTGGCAACGGCGAAACACGATTTGCACCAAGTGAGGGCAGGTGCTCTCATGTAGCCAAGTGAGCTGAGCAATACCTTAGCACCCAGAGGTTTTTGCTCATTAACGCCGATCGCTCTCTCTAGGTCGTCTACCATTTAGCTTGCTTACTGGACAAAGACCACTTCCTGGGTTCACAAGTAGGCACAATGAGCGCCCAGAGTATGCTTGAATATGAGCATATCGCATACTACTTGCGCTGTCATCGTGGAAGATTTCAAAGTAGAGTTGATCAAGGAACGTGTATTGTTGCCTCCTCTGTAGAGAGCAGTGCCGGCCAGGCGACTGCTTATACGCTTGAGATGGTGAACAATGCCGATTTCAGAGTGGAAATTACCGTACCGGTACGTTTATAGTACGCCGTTCACCGAAATGCGACTCTTCGCACATGAACGATGCATGTCTAGACGTGAAGTCAGACGTGCCAGCAAGCACTGCAGCCCAAGCTCAAGCCCGAATCCGGGGAACTTGAAGTCGAAACGGTTGCTAGGGCAAATGACGTCCGTAAACACAGACTCCCTCCCTCCAGCCTCCCGCTTTTTGAGCCCAGCGCCAGCCCAGCCACCACTCCAGCCTCCTCAGGCGAAAGGCCGGACGCATTGCTCGAGAACAGATCTGGAGAGTATCCACCTCGCCTCACAATCTTTCTGCACGTACTCCAGATCCGTCAATTCATTATTGTATACTCAAAACTGTTCTTCAATCAGGCTTCATCGCATACACGAAGCCAGACTCAGGGCAAGCCGAGTCTAACGGCTGTGCTCCACCATCTATACTTCTGAGCGAGCGTACCCAAGCCGTGGCCGGAGCGAGCATTTCAATACATCGACAAGATGGCGCCGGTTCCGCATGTGCTCGCTTTCCTGTTCACACGATCCTCTGAAGATGCCGCCGCTCAAGCACTTTCGCCCATGGCGGTCCACGACCTCAGCAAGCGCACTGTCGCCATCCACGCTCGCGATGATTTGAACAGCAACTACCACCCTGGCGCAGGTAGCCAGTCTCCAGACAAATTTAGCGGACCAGGCTTCCTGGTGTTGTTCGCCCTCCTCGGCACAGGCATGGTCATCGCCTCCATCTGGTTCTTCTTCTGGGCAAAGAATGGTGGCTTTGTTCCGATTCAGAACGAGGACTGGGAGGACTACAAGTCGACTGTCCTGCGTCGCAAGGGTCCTGATGGAAAGACGCTCAGTAACGCTACCAAGTCTACCAGACTAGGAGGTGGCAGCATTGTACACGGTCAAGACTACATGCGCGAGAAGTCTATGGCTGCTACTGTCGTTGGCCGTGACGAGAAGGGCAGGAAGGGTATCAGGGCAAAGCGTGGTTTCGCGAAGACTCACAGTGTCTGGGGCGATGATGACTACATGACCGAGTCTTGGGGTACCGCAACTGTCTCCGATGGCATGACTGAGGTCAGGACTGAGTACACTGGCGCCGGCAATGACCACAGCAAGCGCTACCGCGACCGTGACATCCACCAGTATAAACGCGAAAAGCCTGCTCGTGTTGGCGGACTCAACCGCGTCGCCGACGGCAGCCACTACGACCACACCAACAGCGAACGCAGCGATGCTTACACCGACACCTCTTCCAACTCTCACCGCAAAGAAAGATCGACCAGGGACCACGTCCGCTCCGCCCACGAAGACGCCGAGCGCAGAGCCAAGATTGAAGCACACAAAATGGAACGCCGCTGGAAGAAGGAGGCCGAAGACGCCGTCGCCGCCATCGCTCGCGAGAACGGCGAAGCGCCTAAAGCCCCAAAGAGAAGCTCTGCTCCTTCCTCGAAACCTGCAGGACACAAGCAGCGCCGCGACTCAAGGTCTAACAGCCCCAAGAAGCGCGACTTCTCGTACAAGAGTGGTCCTGGCAGCGAGACCTTGAGCACCGCTTACACCGCTTCCAACTCAGGCCGCACCGCCAGCTACTACGACGCCTACCGCCCTCTCAATCCCTCCTCGGATGGCTACACATCTGATGCCGGCAGCAGGAGGCCCAGGCAAAGCTCGCCGAGGAAGGGTCGCAGGGAGGGCGGCTACAGACGTGGCGCTGACAGCGACCTTGACTAGATGAGAGAGTTGTCGAAGATGGAGACAGTCGATTGACGTGCATCGCTTAGCGAGAACATTGTGCATGGCGCTTTTGAGGAAAGATTGATCACGATTACCATTATGGGAGTTTGTTGCGCTCGCTTAGATCGAGCAGGGTATTAAATGAAGGGAATATGGTCTTACAGACTCTTTGATGATGAAGGGACAACGGAACATGTAGATAGCTGAACACAGAATATACATTGCATGCTCAAACCGTCTACTCTGTCCTCTCCCAAGATTGCGAGGGAAATCAATTGCCGAGACTCGCTTTCTCACACCTTATGCTCTTATTCTTTCCATGCACATATCAAATCCTTTGCGAGACTTCACAGTACGGACGCTTCTCCGAACAAACACGCAGTTATAAAATTTGCCCAGGGGATCATGAAGTCCTGAACATTTGTAGGAGGTACCTTTCTGTCTCATCAATCTCAAGCCTAGACAAACACCGACAAACGTCACAGCGCTACGTCACAAAGCTCTCGCAGTGCCCGCAGAGGTAAACAGCACTTCCCCAACAACACTCTCACCGCAACATCCTACATCCACAATGTATGCACCCCTGTTACTACTACGAGGCTCGTCTCGTGACTTCAAATTGTTACCATCAACTGATTCAACCATCCGTACCATTGATTTGCCATGATCGACGACTCCCTCCACAGTCTGATCCTCATCCGCATCTGCATCGCAGCCTTCCAAAGCATTGGACCATGGTCACTCGCATGGACAATGTGGCTCGCCTATGAACTACTGGCCGGTCGCAAATCGCTTGCTGAACTTCGTTTTCCTGGACTGCAGGCCTGGGCTGCCGCAGAAGCGCTTTGCTACCTCTTTTTCCTCTGGTATCGCCGCCATCTTCAACGCGAAGCCGTTCACCCTCCACTCCGCACGCGCGAACAGAGGAAAGAGCTGATCGAGCAGATCAGCACTGAGATACACGATGTCGACAGATTCCTTTCTGGCTGGTTCAGAGGAGCGGACCCGAAGGATATTGGACGCGAGGGAGTCAAGAGTTTCCTCAATTGGGGTTTCTGGGAAGGGCGAGTGACGGAAGAGGATTCTGAGGAGATGGAGGAGTATGTGCGAGTCGTGGAGAAACTAGCTGGACATAGATTTCCTGACGGCCATGGCAGGGCGAAGGCGCTGCGGTTGACTCTTGATCCGATTGAGATGGATGTAAGGTGTTTGACGTGGTATGCGATTGTGATGCTGGTCGAACAGATCACTTTCGCGCGCTTCTGGATTGCTGGCTTCTCGTATTGGAGGACGAGTGTTGCTGGACCTTGGGTTTTCCCGCCTCGTCCTGCTACTTTGCTTGCTGGTGGCCGGTCTCCGGCTCAGAGCTTGAGCTATTGGTATAGGCCACACTCTTCCAAGACGAGAGCGCCAGTACTCTTCATCCATGGAATAGGTATCGGACTCTACCCATACGTCGATACACTGGAAGCCATCGCCAAACAATCGCCAGACACCACTAACGACGGAGACATCGGCATCCTAGCCATCGAGCTCCTACCCATCTCCTCCCGCCTCACGCAACCGATCCTCCACCGCGAAGCTTTCGTCTCCCAAATCACCGCCATCCTGGACAAACACGGCTACTCCAACTTCGTCCTCGCCTCCCACTCCTACGGCTCCGTATTCACAACCTACATGCTCAACTCTGAAAGTCTAGCTCCTCGCATCAGCGCAACAGTCCTCATCGACCCCGTCACAATCCTTCTACACATGCCCGACGTCGCTTACAATTTCACCGTCCGCCCGCCAAAAAGCGCGAACGAATGGCAATTGTGGTATTTTGCCTCGAAGGACCCGGGCACGGCGCACACGCTCGGCAGGCACTTTTTCTGGTATGAGAATTGTCTCTGGAAGGGCAGGATTGAGGAGTTGGTGCGGAAAGGCATGAGGTGTACGGTTAGTCTTGCTAGTCGGGATTTGATTGTGGATACCAGTGCTGTGGCGAGGTATTTGCTGAAGGATGAGGTTCCTGATCCAGTTGTTGTGGGGAATGGGCCGAAGCATATGGAGCTTGAGTCGGGGGCTAAGGGTGAGGAGGATGAGGGGTGGAAGACGAGGGCTTGGAGGGGGAGCGGATTGGAGGTTCTGTGGTGTGAGGATCTGGACCATGCGCAGGTTTTTGATCATAAGGAGGAACGGAAGAGGCTTGTGGGCGTTGTGAAGGAGTATACCAAGATGGAGACGATGAATGGTTGGCGATAGATATAAGGCTGTGCTGTATTAATGATGCTTCCGTATACTCCCTTCCATGAGGAGTATTGGCGTGGCTCGTAACTATCGACGGTCATCGAATTATAGGCACCCTACGCACTCAGTGCTTTCAGCGCTGACCACTCGTCAGGCTCGTAGAGATACATCAGAATGATATATTGATCGGCTCATCAAAGCGCCAAAGAGTGTTTCATCACTAATAACGACGCAGGTGGCCCTGTCTGAAGTCGATGCAACACAACGACATATGGTCTTGCCGATTGAGCAAATGCGACACAATTCGCGTCAACCAGATCATAATCGTTTATCGCTTACCATCATTGAATGGAGGACTTCACGTCCATGTAAAAGTGTGATGCTCCTGCGATGGCTTCATGTTCATTTCTTGGGGTACAGGCCCCAACCCTGCTGACGAGTGTCCCCCACAGTACCCAAATGTTTGGATACGCCCAGCGTGAAACGGCCCCCACGTCATATCAACACCTTTCACGAACTGGAATCTAATAATAAGCCATTCGACTGATTGAGCGTTCACATCCTCAAGATACAATTGGAGGAATTTCGGCAAGATCACAACAGAAGACCCATTCAGTGTGTCAACATGGCCGACATAACAGCAGACTTCAACATTTGCCTCAAAAAGCATAAAGCCGAGCCCATCATCCACCACGACTACAACATCAAACGCATAGATTCCTTCCTGCAGGAAGCATACAGCATCAACGCCCGCATAGCAGACCTCACAAGGACCTTAAGATCCACGCGACCAGCATATCTTTCCAACGCCCCTCCAGCACGCCGCAGACAGAATGCAGGCCAGCAGCAACAACATCAGCACGACCACTCACGGCCTCTCACGCATGAAGAGCGCGAAGCTTTCGACGCGCAGTCCAAGAACTTGCTCAGGCAGCTGAATGCTGCAATCAAATCCTTGCAGCAGGCGGAGGAAGTGAGGAATCAGACTCTGGACTCTGTAGCCCTCTCGAAACGGGCCAAAAGTGGCATGGGAGCGCTGGGACGATGGGCTGCTGGAGGAGCGGTCGCGGCGAAGAGTCCGCAGGAGGAAGCGGAGGAGGCGAAGAAGAATACTCTTGCTGCTTTCAGGGCGGCTGTCATTATGTTCCTTGAGCAGAGGCTAGGAGAGGCGGGCAAGGTACAGGCTGAGATGATGGAGGTGCGCATTGGAAGGGAAGTAGAGCGGAGCAAGAGCGCTCTCTACAAAAGCCGCGGTGGCGCCAACATACCCTACGCAGTAGACGACGACGGAGCAGGGGCCTTCGCAGCAGGCACAGGAAGCACATCCCAGCAAACCAGCTTACCCGAGTCGAACCCCGACACGGCGGAGCTTACAAAAGATCAGCTCCAAATGTTCGAGTCAGAGAACGCCGACCTGCTGCAATACTATGAAAACCAAATGGAGCAGGTCTCACAGGCTGAGCGAAGTATTCTGGAAATCAGCGAGTTGCACAGCACGTTACATGCCAATCTTGCGCAGCAGAGCGAGCACATCGAGCAGCTGGTGCAGGAATCTTACGATACGAGCGCAAATTTGGGCAAAGGCAACCAGGAGCTGAAGAGAGCGAGCGAGAGGCGGAGTACGGCCCAGGCCGTGTTCTGGGGCACGGTAGGGTTCTGTGGATTCTTGGTGGTGTGGGATTTGGTGTTTTAAGGGCTGGTGAGGGTGGAAATGTTGACAGTCTGATCTGGAGTGGTCAGGAAGGACCAAGCTGTCCTTTGGGAATCAGGGATGGCCGCTGATTGCTTGTGACAGCTTTGCCACGGAGATTGATACAAATACAAATGCAGTCGCTAGCACGACCTGGCTGGGTTGACAGCCTCGTCTGAGGATCAGGGCTGAGAGCAAGATCACGAACGGCGAGACGTGAATAAACTGGATCCCCACCGCAACGAGATTCTCATACCTAGTCATCTGCCATCCGAAAGCAACCCCATTCTAAGTGACAACAAAGCCCACACTTGCCCTTTTGACACTCCAAGAAACTCTCCTCCAGGCGAGAGGACCTTCCAATTTCAGAAAACGTGAGCCTTCACTCCTGTCATAATTCAGCACCAACTCGCCTCCACCATCATCCAGGCCTGCTCCAGACCCAGATCCCAATCCATCAATCAATCAAATCACCTCTCAAAAATCGCCTCCTCCCCAATCCTAGCCATAAACTCCACTTCCCTCTTCCTCACCCTCCACTCTCCACTAGCGCCCGCAAGCGACGGAGCCTTCTCTCCCCGCCCAGCAGGGTCAACACCAGCACCTTCAGAAGCCAGCGGCAAAAGCACAAGCTCATCAATATACTTCCCATAAGCAGTACAAACCTGCCCTTCCCACTTTCCTTTCCCGAAATGCACGCCGGAGAAGTAGGTCGTGGCTTTTGCCGTGTTGCCGAAGGGGAAGATGGAGATGTGTTGGGTTGTCAGGGCGTGTTGGGAGGTGATGGCGTGTAATCTGGATTTTTCCAAACGAACGATTCAGTCATCTTTCATCCTTTCCTTTTGCCTGTTGTTGAGACTGCCCGAGCAGGAAGAGTGGCCGCCGCACTCATCCGATGCAACATCGAATCCTCACCAAGTCCTCCTCCGGGTGTTTTTGTCTATGGATCTCCGGACCATGATTTTGTGAAACTACTCACCGCTTCGAAATCACCCCAATCACGGCTTCGAGGCCTTGCATGTCGCCGCCGGGAAATGGGTAGTGGGCGTCGACGTCTGGTGTCATGACTTGGGAGAGGAGATCCAGATTCTTGGTATCGAGAGCGAAACAATAAAGAGCCAGTACGTTTTGAATGGCGATGTAGTCGATTGGGTTGGGAGGCATGTTTTGGGTAGAACGATGGTTATGGAGGTTTTGGTGGTCGATGGATAGAGAAGAGGTTGGAATGGTTTTGTGGGTTCGAAATTTCCCTGTTGGCAATGAAATTATAAAAATCTGTTTTCGATTGAGGCAGGGAAGAGAGTGGTATATTAGAAGCATGGCAATAATAATATGAGTATGGTGAAGCAAGTCGTTCCTCTCACGGCATTCGGAGCAGAGGAGCCGAAGTTCGAGAAAGCGGTTCCACTATCGTGCAGCGAGCGGCAGAGCTGGGCACCGCGAAGTATATTCTGACACAGATAGTCTCTTATTAAAGGGTGGCATGCAGGACTTTATACACACGTACGCCAGCAGTGGCGTTGGCTGAGGCGTCATTTGCTGCACCGACTTCTCCACGTATATACGCTCGTTCGACTGCTTGATTGACAACACCACGGCAGCGCGAACATTGAGATAGTGAGCCCGACCGCGCGATCAACTCGCTTTCGGCAAGAGCGAACGGGCGCATCTGGTCACCTGATTTCGTGGCATCGTCGAAAAAGAAGCCAAAGCGGTTCGGAAGATTTGCGTAGCACTGTCAGACGAATACATCATCAGCGGCGGTCATGGGAGAAATGAGTTGTTATTCAGATGCATCAAAGAGCACCACAGGAACAGCCCTGCTAGTACATTGTTCATTATCGTCAAGATACGTTGGATAGTGTTCCATGGCCCACAGCAAAATGACTCCAGAAAGTAATGAGATGTGGACAGGACGCAAAAAGACTACGCCAAAAGCTTTTTACCCAAAATTAACATGTGCAAAAAAGATCTCGCTTGCTTGCTTGCTTGTTTGCTTGCTTTCTTGTTCGTAAACTGAAGGAAGTAAAGATTCGTCTTCAAATCGGTCATGTGTCGTGTCATTATGTGTCTCTTCTCCGCCTTCAGGAGTGGTCGTGCGTACGGATCCAGGTATTGCCATGGCCTTCGACGAAGCCTCCGGATATTGCTTCAACCTCACTTCATGCCCCCCAGAGTAAACGTTGACAATCCCGGGGTCTCCAGTCGATGTATCGGTGTTGGCAGAGCGCATTCCAAAGGGGTGAGAACATTCGGGCGACTTTGCAGTTTCAGTGGCGTCCCGCATGGTCGATCATCTCATAAACGCGCCATTGCCACCTCCACCGCCGTTATTGTTGCGTCCCAGTCCAGGATCGCCAAACATCTGCGAGGCCGCCCTCCTCTCGTCTCCTGGTGAGGGACCATTGTCGGGACGAGCTTCGGCACTTCCATGATGTTGCGAAGCATCATTCGCCCAAACAGCAAATCCATCCACTGGCGTGGAATTGCCGCGAGGCTTGCCCTTGGCATGATCGGCGAGCGAGCCGTTGATGCCAGTGAGCGCCCATGCGAAGACTGCTTGTTCGCGGATGACGGACATGAAGTCGTGGCTGTCTGGTCCGTGGGCACTGGGTGGGGATGCGGAATCGTGTCTTGCTGCCATCGGGCCCAGTGAGGGTGCGAATCCGGATGCGAATCCTGCACGGGGTCGAGTCTCGAGTGGTGGCAAGATTGGTTGGGTGGCCCATGGTGCGGCAAAGACACCATTGGGGTGGGTGGGCTGTGAAGGACGGTGCGTTGGGTGAGGGATCATTGGGCGAGCCTTGCGAAGACAGACGACGAGTCCGTCGGAAGCGCAGGATATCACAGCTTCTAGCTCGATTGGGTCGTTGTGGGCTCTAGTGCGTGTGCCGCGAGGAGTTCCGGGCGAAGATGGCGATGATGAGGCGGAAGAGCGCGTCTCTCGCGACTGACCGAAGATGGCCTCGTGTGTTTCGTTCTCGTTGCCACTGTCTCCTGAGGAATTGCGTGAAATGGGATCCTCGGCGGCGCCGCCCATTTGGTCTACATCCATGCTGTCGCCAGACTCCAGGGCTGATTCATGAGCAGCAGATGCGTTGCTTCGAGAGGACTGGCTTTGAAGCTGGACGCCACCTTCGCTCGTGTCTTCACTCATTTCGGTCGTCATCTCGTCATCGCTGTCATTGTCAGGAGCCGGTGTGGGATCATCTGCTCGTGGATCCCGGAACCAGAAACGGAGATATGCTATCGAGTCGTTGCCTTTGGCGTTTTCCAGACAGTTGATTGAGTCTTGAAGACAATTTTCTGCAATGCAGTAGTAGAAGCTTCGGCCGCGCATAACGCTTGCGGGGATGCCAATGACTTCTTCCAGAGCACTTGTGGCATACATGATTGTTAGTGTGCGGGTGAATCGATTTAAGAACAGTGCTGCTCGGGGTTCGTGTTCTGCAGGCTTGATGGGCTGGGAGAATTTGGACGAGATGTGCGACAACATGTGGTATCTCGGGTCTTTCGGCGAGGATGAGAAGATTCTCCTCACGATGGGTGCTGCGAGTGCGCGACCTGTCGGGTGGTGTTAGCATGGGGGCAGGCAGTCGTGCCTTCCCGCGTTGAACACTTACTGTCAGATTTCCCTCCCCGTTGGTAAATACTGGTACAGACAATCATGACATCGTAGACGATGGTGAAACAGCATTCGCAACCAACCCACTGGCCATCCTTGCCGAGAACATTGCAGTAGGCCAGCACGGCGGCAGTGTCCATCTTGACGCGCCGTCGGTGGAACTCTTGAGCATATGGTAGCTCGTCTTGAGAGAAGAACTCCCATGCTGAGTGGTTCACAATCTCATCTGGAGTGTATCCGAGGATATCAATAACAGAGTCGGACGAGTAGAGGATCCTCGCCTCGGGGGTGAGGTCTGACCAGATCGTCAGCATGCAATTGCCTGCAAGGTTTGTCTCCGACATTGATGCCTACCGTGGATTGAAATGAACGTAGTCTCCATGATTGTGTAATATGGATTGCGTGTCAAGAGGTGTTGCGCTCAGCCTTGAGCATTGAACCAAAAGCGTCAGCAACGAACACAGGCGAGGGCGGGACCTCGTCTTGCAGCCGCCTTCCTTCTCTTTATCAATGCAGGTATGTGTCAAGAGAGGCAGTGGCCTGACGATACCGAGGGTATGGGTCCAGCAGCACTACCCCTTACCAGAGCGCGGGCACGGTCTAATGTTCTATCTCTTGTGTCGCGAGAGGAAAGCACGGGCGCTGTCGCAGGTCTCTTCAGCTTCGTGTGTTGTCTCGAGGAGGACTTCTTAGTTCAGCAGGGTTCGTGCCGGTGGTGGTGTTCGTCGAGCGGGCCGCGATGCGGGTGGCGAGGAGGGAGAACGGCGCGCGGGATGTGCTCAGTCTAGATGGCCTGGGTTGTCGGTGAGGTGTCGAGGGTGGGGGAGGGATGTTCAGCTGCGACACGCGGGTGGAATGAAGAGACACGAGGAACGTGAACCGTGGTATCCTGGAGCCCTGCACGGCGGGGAGGCACAAGAGTACAGCCAATGGGAACAGGAAGCCTGTATGGCATCGCGGGAACGGCTTGAACTTCGCGACGAGTGTAGGGCGGCGTTGCGAGGGCCTGCGGCTACGTCATGATTGCAGAAATTGAACTCGCCCAAGCGTTTCGCTCGCCTGCGGCTGGTGATCAGCGATGCCTTGCGACGGAGCGACAGGGTCCCTTCAGCCTGAGTCGTGCGGCGGGGAGTGGCAGTGGTGGTGATAGTAGTCGGTGGTGGTTTTCGCGTTGCACGCTTTGGGATGATGCGTCCGGCCTCGCTCCCCGGTCCATTGCCGCACAACGGGGTGGCCTGGTCTGCCATCGCATCCATTGCTCGTCGATATCAGAAGATTTCTCGATCCGTGAGGCCGTTGGACGGCATGGGCCTTCTTCAACGCTTCAACGCCTGCTGGGGCCCTTGGCCAGGACGCCCCGCAAACGCCTGATGTGCACACCCACGCCATCGACGCCATCCTCTCCTCACCACCTACGGAGTGATTGGCTCTATTGAGTCTGCTCCTCTTCCCTGAACGCCGTCTTTGCTGGATGCACTGTGCATGCACATGCGCCGTCCCGTTCCTGTGGAGGGGGCGTGCTCACGGCGCTGCTCCGTTGCATGCGTACGCTCGTGGGCCGCTCGCCCTGCATGGCCAGGCATTTCCGAGCCATCATCCCTCAATATAACCCTCTGTCGCTGCATGTTCGCGTGGTACGCATCAGCGATGAGTGCCGTCCTGGCCACATTTCAACTCTTCGCTTACCTTTGGAGGACCTTCCACGTCTGGGCCCCGCACCAAACCCTGTTGCCTCACGCGTCCGCCTCGAGCTGTCATGTCATGGCTTGCTGGTTTAGCTTCCTGCGTATATTATACTTGCATATGTAGTCGTGTAAAGAACAGCACTTTTACCCCGTCAGGAGCTGTCATGGCAATCGCCGGCTTCTGACATGGTCGTGCGTGCCTCTGTGCTTCCAGGTCTTCACGGCGTGTCTTGCTTGCAGAAAACCAGGGACCAAGATGGGATACCTGCAACAAGGGTGCCGGTGTCACTTGCGTTGTGCTCGTGTCGTCCCACGCGTGAAGAGAATCCTGGAGCGTATCACTGTCTCATGTCCTGCACTCTCGCTCGCTCGCCTGTGTCATTTTCCACACAAGCTCGCAGGCAGCACCCGCCGCCGGATTCCGGCAGAGGTCGCCGCCATGCACGTTGGCCGTTTTCCACGCGTGAGCCCGCTGCTTTTTAGACTCTCGCTTCGTCTCCTCGCGTTGATCCTCTGACTACTGCCGCTTCCGTGCTGGCGTGGGGAGTGCATAATCGCCTTCTGTCGCGCTACTCATACCACCACCGCATTTCATAACGGCATTACTCGCACTACAACAGACTTACTTCCCCTCTGTGGCACCTATCAGCTCTTCCGCGCACTGACTCCACGTCAGCTCGACCCAGCCTCTCTCACGCTCGAGCAGCGCATCGTCGATGTTTTGCATGCCCAGCAGCCACCAGCCCTGCCCTGTTCGACAGAACGACGTCGCCGCCAGCCAGTAGGATCGCTCCCGGCCACCTGCCCTTAGCCGAGAGGGCCCTTCGCTGCCGACTGCAGGGCAGCCGACGCTTTCGGCGTGTTTGCGGTATTGGGCGACGTCGGCACCGCGCTACCTTGCCTTCCACTGTGCTCAAGCGACGGGCCACTCTGCCCCGAGCAACTCCCTAACTGCAGCACCGAAGGAACCCCGTGCACAACAGCCGTTGATCCACTCCATCGGGCTGGCCCAGACCCAGCCTCGCTCCTGCTCGCCTAGTACAGTATTGTTGACGTTTAGCGATACAAACACCCAGGTCACGTGCCCTGCGTGTTGACCTCACAAACGCAACGCCGCTTCACCATGCCTGGTCCATCGGATGTGTTCCCGGCACTCGAATGGTGCGCGAGGCTGAGTGTAAGTACTGCATCTTCTCATTACCAAGCGTTCAACTCTTACTTCTTTCCCAGTCTCCACAAGATGTTGCTCGTAAGATGAGGGATCAGAGAGCACTGATGCCTTACAATATATTGACGGGAAGCTAGAATCAACACTGTACGACGTGAAATTCTGGCCATGGCCTGAAGAGGATGATGAAGAACCGGTCTTTGCTTTCACAGGAGGAAAGACGGTATGCGAGAGCTTGGCCCATCATACTTGGCTCACACTAACGCTTGTTATTCAGCTGACCGTTTGCACGACCAAGAAAGACCCTGACCAGCCGTTTGAGTACTTGCGAGGCTGGCAGCTGGACGATTCAACAAATCTCAACAGCATATGCTGGACCAAGGATGCAGACGGACGACCTCTTCTATGTGCCGCAGGAAGCAGTCCACGAGCGATTCTTATCTTCGATCTTGAGCACGACGAGCCTATTCGGGTCTTGCCTGGACATGGAAGAGCCATCAACGATCTCCAAATCTCGCCTCTCTCGTCGGACATTCTCGTGTCTGCATCTGAAGACTACTCAATACGAATCTGGAACCTGCATCCCAAACATGAGAAGCAACCATGCAGGGCGATCTTCGCCGGCCAAGGCCACAAGCAACCACTCCTCACACTAGACTTCCACCCGAACGGCCGATGGCTCCTCTCTGGTGCTATGGACACCGCTATCGCTTTGTGGGCAGTGCCCACGCTGTCCGAGCTAGATGAGAAAACAGAAGATAACCTGGAACCACGAGTCATTGCATATCCATGCTTCTTCTCGCAGGAAATCCACTCCAACTACGTGGACTGCGTCAAGTGGTATGGTGATAGCATTCTATCTCGCGCCGCTCGTGCACCTTCAGACGGCATCGATAAGAAGATGGAAAAGAACGAGATCTTGCTGTGGAAGATCGACGGCTTCGACTGTGCAATGGAGCATCCGGCCCAGCCACCGATACCTTACCCTGGGATATCCACACGTTCTGCTTTCCCACATTCAGACCGTTCTCGTGGCTTTGAAAGACTGCTCACTTTCGACGCCAAGTCTACTGCAAGATTTTACCTGCGCTTCGGTCTCTTCCATCAACCAAACATGCGGCCCATCCTAGCCATGGGCAATGAAATGTCAAAGTTCTACTTTTGGGATTTACAAAAGTGTGAAGAAGGCGAGGACATTGTCAAGAAGGGCAAAGGTGGCAGGAAGAAGGCAGTAAAAGATGGCCTCAAGGAAGAAAGCCTCAGCCGACTCGGGGATCTCAGGCGAGATGCGAGCGTAGGCAGCGATGGAGCGAGCGGTATGTCTCTGCACCTTCTCCCGAACCGATTCCAGCGCTATCCATCGACCTTTTCACTTTGCCACAATTTTGCTAACACAATGCCCAGCTTTCAACACAAACAATTCCAGCAACTCGGCTTCCGCGGCGCAAGACGCTTCTGTCAGCGCTGCTACTTCAAATGTGCGCTCTGCGACTGATGATCCCATGAGGCCACTGCAGCCACAGTACACCGCTTCTCCTCCGACTTCGTTGACCAACAAGGATACGCATTTCGCTTCATCACAAATAGAGTGGAGTTCGGATGGCAAGTGGTTGGTTGGTGTGGGCGACCAGGGGATGCTGGTGGTGTTCCGGCGGGAGGTCAGTCGGTGATGCGTGTCTGGGTTCGAGATGCTGCCATCAGCACTCCTCACGATTAGACCGTTTAGTATGCCGACAGAGAGACCCATGGTACGTTGGGCGACCGCGCCTCATTATGGACCCTCTTGCATGCAGTCCTGTTAGATACATCGTAACATGAGGGCGTTCCGATGGAAAGTCATGGTTCAGTCGCTGTTATATCGCTTATACACCTTTTAAAGCAGCATCCAAGCTCTGCTGGAAGGCAACAGAAGTATCACCTCCCAAGTTCCTTCCAATAAACACAATCCTACTCCCTTCTTCCCTATCCCCATCCTCGCTGCCCGTCGCATCAACCCCATCAATCATCTCGAAAATCTCCCTCACACCTTGCAACATCTTCACCTCCCCGCCCTCTAACCTCACCCGTCCTTTCGTCCGATGAATCTCCCACCCACCCACCACGCCCTCAAACCCAGGCAGTTTACTCTCCCACAACACTTTCCTCAACCACCCGTCCAACCTCCCCATCCCTTTCCCCTCGCCATCTTCCAGAATCCCAAATGTCACGTTCACAGTCCCAATCGCCGCGTCGAGATGACTGTGCCCTTTACTCGCAAATTCCAAATTCTCCACGCTTACCCGGTCGTAGGCGTGCAGGTCTAGCACTAGCCCTTCGAGCTGCGGCACGCGGCTTTGCGTCGTTGTTTCGATGCGTGCCAGCGCGTTGATGGAGCGTACCCGCGCTTCCACGGCTGCTAGCTCGGAGGCCGATACGAGGTCGCTTTTGTTGAGGATCACGACGTCGGCGTGGGAGATTTGCAGGTGCGCAATGGAGAGGTGGGGGCCTGCGTGTCCCTGTCCCTGATGATGCACATCGTCGTCGTGGCTTTCCTCGCGCACGGCTTCTTCGGCGGAGGGTTCTTCGAGCGATTGCAGCAGGTTCTTCGCATCGACTAGCGTCACGATGCCGTCTAGGTAGATACTACTGCAGAGTCCTTCGTCTACCCAGAAGACTGGGGCTATGTTCCCTGGGTCTGCGAGGCCGGTCGTTTCCAGCAGAATGTAGTCGAAGGCTCCGTTGCGGTCCATGAGAGATTCCAGGGCGTTGACGCCTTGGTCTTTGACGGAGCAGCAGATGCAGCCGTTGGCGAGGTTGAGCCATTCGGTCGCGGTTGTTTCGCCGGAAGAGACGGTGAGGGATTTTTCGATGTCTGTGGTGTTGCCGAATTCTGAGGGAGGGTGTTAGGGCGGGTTTTTGGATTCTGGAGATGGAGGTGCTTTTTTTTTTTTGTTGTTTTCTAATGCTGTGTCGTGATCGGGGCTCCCGTCTCTACCGGCATCAACAACTTACCGTTCAGAATCACGGCGATTTTCTTGCCATGCCGGGCTGTGAGGATGTAGTTGAGAAGGGTGGATTTTCCAGCGCCGAGGTAGCCTGTCAGAGATGTAAATGAGTTATTGTATCTGTTTCAATGCTCACATGACTATATCATTCGTTCCATCGTCCGCCTGAGGTATCATTCATCTGGGTGCCAAATGGGAAATGTCTGTGGCACAGCCGAGCGAGCATCATATAACGCCAGAGTCCACCTCGGTGACCAGGAGATACAGCGCAGTATTGAATGTTGGACTCTTGGTTTGTTCATTCAGTGTATCCGACTCACCAGTAATGATAGATATGGGCACTTTGGTTATTCCCACATCTCCCATCTCGGCGTTCAAACTGGCGTCCGGGTCAACGACATTGTCGCTGGACACCAGCATGGGAGGGGCGTCGTCTTCTTCATCCATCGTATCGTGAAAGAACGTCAGCGCAGTATCTCAGTGAGGCTGTGATTTTGGCAAATTGTAGGCGTTGGGTTTGCTGCACGTTGGCGAATTCGTGATGTTTCGCCTCGGCTTTGGCCAAATCCGGCGTTGCCAGATCCAACTTTGTCGTCCTCCAGATGTGTCTGTAGGTTTGAGAATGCTTTTCTGTCAGACTGTGGGACGAGCTGTGTGCTTTGATGTTTGATGCGCTTTCACTCAACAGTATGTGTTTGTACAGCAAGTATTGGATTTTTCTCGATACTGAGAGTGTGTTGTCTTCGACGATGTTTTCCTGGAAGTAGCGCTATTGCAGGTCTGGTGCACGCACATCGGGCATGGTTGCAAAGATCAGATGACTGCGTACGGACAGTGCAAGGCTTCGAAGAGGGCAGCCTTCTTTGGAAATTATGCCGCGGAGAACCCAGAAGCAAGGGAAGTACTATCGCCTTTGCTTGCTCGGCGGAGAGTCCAGCCTCTGTATATGTGCGAGGTATACATACATGTACTTCGACTTCATTCTCAGACTTCTCGCATTGCACCCGGTGTATACTTGGGACAAAGATGTTTTCGATAATATACACAACTGCGAACGTATCTATCTGCTCTCAATGGGTATCATAATACACGTGCGCGATTTTGACGCTATTGTCATCTTGAATCATGCTTCGACGGTCGTCTCTGCTTTAACAGGCTCCTCAGGAGTCTCGACTGCGCTCTCACCAGGTCCCTCGGCATCTGCAGGAACTTCTGATTCAATCACTGTGATCTCCGCCTCCTCGTCCTCAGCGTCTTCGACCTTGGGCTGGTTGTTGGCCTCGTGTGCTGGCTTGGCTTCAATACTTGGGGATTCTTCTGCAACCACCGAGTTTTCAGCAGCTTCGGGCACTGCTTCAGGCTCAGGCTCGGGCTTCAGTGTGTCACTACGTGCGAGGCCGCCTTCCTTCTTTACGGTGGGCGCGCGCTCCAGAGATGGCTTTGCGGAAACGTCTTCGTCCTCTTCAGCTTCTTCCGTAATTGTGGTGGAAACAGAGTTTGATCTGCTGCTTGGTGTGTGTCTGTGACGTTTTGTTGTATCCCCAGTTGCAAGCACTTCATTACCAGCGGGCTCAGGCGCTTGTTGTTCTGCTTTGTTCTCTTCCGGCCTCTTGAGCAGGCTCATGCCGACAGGAGGCTGGGCTGCTACTGGGGTGTCTCTGCTCACTTCCTTGGGCTCCAGACCCTCTGCTTCGGGCGGAATTGTGTAGTTCTCAGTCTGGATCAAGCCATATTCGTCGCAAACGGTCTTGAAGAAAACGTACAGTCCCGTCTTACCTTCCACACGCCAGAAGACCTCGCGATGCTGGAACCACGCGTGCGCGTAGATTCGATATACACGACGGAAGATGTTTGTGATCTCCTTCATCTGTTGCATGAGAACTTTGTCGCTGCCTCCTCCAATGCCTGCGCCACCGGAACCGAGACCCAGTCTTGAAGGGAAGAGCTTGCTGTTGCATAGTGTGGAAGCCGCCCAGTCTAGGGTGTGGCAGCAGTAGTCGATGGCTGAGCAGGATTTGGGAGGATCGTGGACTGCGCAGAGGTATTGCCATTCGGAGGCGCGCATCTCATGGCATGTCGTTGCAGAGCAGGCTGGTGTGTCAGAGAAGAGGGCGACTATGATGGCATTGGTCTTTTGGATGAGGAAGCGGCCGAGCTCGTACAGCCAAATCTCCTTGGCGGTGTTGAGTGGAGGATGGGCCAACTGTCGTGCAAGCTCGGCTGTTATAGGGGCCGTAGTGGTCGAGTCGTATGGGTGTGTGAAGGAGTGGTGGAGTGCTTTGAGGTGCTCGGTCAACTGGAAGGCCGAGTCGATATCCATGAGCTCGGTGAGAGGCGGGCCCTCAGCCATATCTTCTGACTTGGTACCAGGACGGATCCTTCGCGACGCTTCTGCTGCGCCGCCTGGGAACTTGGGCGGGTATAGCGACAGGCCGGGTGATGTGGGACCGCTCTGGTCTTCGGCGATTGGGGGCGGAGAGGGGAGTCTGGGCGACGACGAGGGCGAGACCGGCGTAGTCATGATTGCCTATTATGATCGTCTGCGCAAGGATGGGGGTGTGCGACAGAGGCGAGCTTGCGCAGGGAAGGAGAGAGGTATGCCGGTCGTGGTGGTGGGAGGAGTGGTGAGCTGTCTACATTCACATGCTTGCGCGCACGCTTGAGCTGGCTTCGGGGGATGGTCTGGCGATGTGCAACGTTTTGCCGGCCGTTGAGCATTCAGCGTCAATCCCTCCTACAATACAATCTTCACCCTCCCGAGTCTGGCCACAACGAATGTGTGGTCACCATCGTCCATACGTGCTTTTCTCCCAAAACGTCCTCTGCACGTCTCGGGGTTTGTACGACGGCTGCTCTGCGCTACGCCCGCGAGCGTCAGTTTCGACCGCATGGATGCTTGCAAAGACAAACGACTGCTGACCAACACCCGGGCGAAGATGGATATGCACGTGTCGGCTATGTGGACGCGTGCGTGCTGCACTGTGATTTGCCCGATACGATGGTCAGTGCCGATGGTATAGATCGGCATCCTCTAATCCCTGCTGGCCTCATGTTGTTTATGTTCAGCTTTAATATCGTCTGCGGCATATCTCCTGTTTGGGCTTTGGTGCTGTGGATATCGTCAATGTAGCAAGCTTGCTGATACGGGCTCGCTGGAGAGTCATGCGTGACGCTTGAAGGATAGCTGTCACTTGTCATGTATTCTGCCTTTGAACTGTCCCAGGACGAGACATGGGTAGGTAGGCCGGTTGACGTTCTCGCAAAGTATTTATGTGCCCCAGCAGAACCACCATGGCTCCTGGGAATCATCGATTCACATTTCCACAGGATGGCTGACAAAGACAGAAGGACTTTGAGTGAGGCTTACGGCGGCGATTGGCAAGACGTGCCCTTGCCTGTGTGGCAGCAACTGAAGAACATAGCACACGTGTACCCGTCAAAGCTGGCTCTCGCCTCCTTGCACCAACCAGCCGATCTATATGGACTCAAAAGCTTGTCAGACGATCACCTGCAATGGTCATACTCACAGCTGGACTCGACCTCTCACAATCTCAGCCACAGCTTGAAGGCACATGGCATCGCCTCCGGCTCGTGCATTGTCACGATCCTGGACAACGGTGTCGAATTTCCCCTCACCTTCTGGGCTGCTCATCGACTTGGTTGTCCATTTGTTCCGCTGAACCCTCGCAATCTCACCAACCAAGTCGAAGCACGACATATGCTTGCCGTTGCTGATGCAGCTGTGGTTATCGTGGGCAGTCCTGCGCTTGCCACAGCTTTCGACTCCCTCGCCTACAAAGGGGACCGCGAATTGCTCAAGGTAATCGCTAGCGATAATCCACCACATGGATGGATCGCCTTTTCCAGCTTTCTTCGGGCTGTTGAACAAACAGACGGGAACTTGTCGACCCTTACAGAGGGGCCCGACTTGGAAGTCAGCGACGGACCTGTCACCATACTGTTCACGAGCGGCACTACTTCTCTGCCCAAAGGATGCCCTCACACGAACCAGACGCTCAATGCTTTCATGAAGAACCTTTCCTTGGGAGGCTGCTCGACCAATGATGCCTTCTGCAGCGTTCTGCCCAACAACCACGCCATGGGCTACTTCTATGTCCTTCACTTCTTCTGTCAAGGAGGTGCTGTTGTCTACCCCTCTCCCACCTTCGATTCCGAAAAGATGGCGAAAGCGTTGACGGTCCACAACTGCACTCACGCATGCCTCGTGCCCACTGCTCTTCATAGCCTGATCGAGCATGCACAAAACAAAGGGCTCAAATACTCTGCCCTCCAGGACGTATGTCTGGCGGGTGCTTCTATCACCCCGCACAACCTACGGCAGGTAGTGGCCACGCTTGGCTCTCGTGCAGTCTCGACAGGTTTCGGCATGACTGAAGGAAGTCCAATCTGGCTCGCTGCCACTCCTGATCCAGAGAGCTTGATCGCTGGTGATGACACGATTTCTGGCAGTGCAGCTCCGGGCGCTCACATCAAGATATGCGCTTCCAACTCGACTATTCCACTGCCCCGTGGCGAACCAGGTGAGATACACGAAAGCGGCCCTGGTGTCATTCAGGGCTACATGGGCAACAACGTTGGTACAGAAAGCTTCTACGCTGACGAGGGTCGCACCTGGTTTAAGACTGGCGATCGGGCCGTCATGCATCTCGATGGCCGAGTCTCGATCGTTGGCAGATACAAAGACATGATCATTCGCGGCGGTGAAAATATCGCACCCGCTGCAATCGAAGCAGTCCTGAACCAGTTCCCAGGCGTGGAAGCACAAGTTGTTGCCGCCAAGGACAGCATTGCTGGAGAAGTCCCGGTCGCAATCATTAGAAAGCTGCCCGCCGGCGACGACCCTCGCGAGTTGTTGTCGACAGCCGTTCGTGCCTCTATGGGCATGCTACATGTGCCAGATGAGATCATGACGCTTGAGGCGCTGGGATTAGACGACTATCCGAGGACTATGTCTGGAAAAGTGCAGAAAGCGACCCTTCGAAATCTTGTTGCGGCTTTCCGAAAGCATCTCAACTCAGACTCCACACAGCTCGACCACAAGTCCGAGTCCAAGTCCATTGAGCAGACGGTTCTGCAAGTTTGGTGGAGGGCCACGGGTATCTCGCCTGGTAATCTTGATATGGAAGCCCCAACTGCCAATTTCGCGGACTCAATCACGCTCATGCGAGTCCGGGACATGTATCGGAAGGAGCTTGGAGTGACATTATCGGCGCATGAGATGATCGACCATCCGAACTTGGCGTCCCAGATATCTGGGCTGCAAGGCAAGTTAGGCCGTTCACGACGGGACTCTGGTTACCAGCCTACTGATGCATCGCAACGGCTAAGCCTGGAAGATCTCCAATTTGTGGTGGGCTCAGAGAACGACGCAGCTTCCTTCAAAGATCTGGCGTCCTCGTCTCTCCAGAGTTCCGGATTTGACTTTGAGAAAGACGTTGATGCAGTCATCCCAGCAAGCGACTTCACCAACATCTTGATCCGCACCAACATCATGGACAGCTGGAACTTCGGCATAGCAATAATAGCTGATGGCTCGACGCTGGCTTCTCTACAGCAAGCGTTGAATGCTGCTCTCAGACAGAGTCCACTCTGGCCATCTTTCTATGTGCGAGGCGCCGATGGATCGCCATTCTACATCACGTTGAAACCTCAACAGAAGATTTACGATCAGTGTCTGACTGTTTGTGGCTCTGTTGCCACGCTTGCGGATCTTCAGCAGAAGGCGATTTCCTATCCACATGCCGAGCATGCGACTTATCCTGATATGCTCTTCCACGCTTTGCTCTACCACGTCGAAGAGCTCAACTCGGCTGCATTCGTCATGTACTTGCATCACGCCGTTCACGATGCCTCCTCGATGCGCTTGTTTCTCGAGGATCTAAATCAGAGCCTACGTGCGCCGACGCAGGATCTCCGACCACATGTGCCTTTCAAAACATGGTCTGACATATACCATTCCCTGCGCGACTCGCCTCGTGCTACCATTGAGGTTGACTGGCACGTCAAACGCCTGCAAGATATCCACCTCCATCGCAAGGCTCTATTCCCTCCTGCCAACATCCCACGAAAAGCCATCACGTCCAGCCCTGACGGCTGGGACTATGGTTTCGATGCGCCCCAGCTTCTCAGCCTCAAATCCCACCACCCTCGCATCACTGCGTCCGTCGTGCTCAAAGCAGCGATGGCTCTGGTGAACATCACACGAACGCAGCATACGCACGCACTGTTCAGCAACTTCGAAGCCGCTCGCTCGTCTTTACCTTTCTGGCCGGATACGCTGCGCCACCTCCCAGCAGGGGAGGGCGCGAATCTCGCAGATCTCGATGCTTCCGACGTCGCTGGACCAACTATGAATGCTGTAACGAACTTGATCCCAGTCGACCGCTCGGAGACCGCAATAGCTTTCCTGACCCGTCTCCAAGACGATCAAGCCGAACTCACAAAGCGATCTCACGCTCCCTGGCGACGCATCATGTCTGCCCTAGATGCCCTGCACCCTGGTGAGAAGGCGGGCGACATGCTACCCAAAATACTGCAGACGCAGTTCCTGACTTGGATTCCGGGTTTCTTGGGCGATTACGAGAAGTTGCGAGTCGTACAGATTGGTATCCGGGCTGTTTTGGGGTTGGTCTTTGTTGCTGGACTTGGTGGGCCCAAGGCGACCACTTATATGATCAGTATGAGGTGGGATGTTGCCAATTATTCACAGGTCGAGGTTGAGGGGTTCGTGAAAGACGTTGAGAAGGCGATTGTGTGGTTGTTGGAGGAAGGGAATTGGGAGAGGCCTGTTGGTGGGTTTTTGGATGGGATCTGAGGTGTTTGTTTAGACCACTTCATTGCTACTACTCGATAACACAACTTGAACGCATATCATATATCAGACAAGATCCTGCGAGCATCTGAACACATATCCGGCCTATATTTGGCTGACAAGTCTGTCACTGCAAGGCATCCTTGCTCCATAACCTTTAGCGTTGTCAGGGGTTTCAAGGCGAGTGTGTCCAAGCGCGAACCTCGACGAATACTCACAGAATATTCCTTTCAAATCAGAACTCACGCTGCAGTGTTTCTTGCTGTCCAAAACGCCACCAAGTGCTATTTTGCTGTCTGCACCACGATCAATCTCGCACAACTCTTCTCCGACCCGACGCTTCACCAACGCACATCAAGATGCCACCTTCTACTCGCAATTGGTTCAAGCAATTCGCAGAGTTCTCTATCATCGCATTCGTTGCATTGGGTATCTCTCGCACTGTGTATCCGCAGCACTGCCGAGGCTGCCAGTGTGAGCAATTACGCGGCGCCAGCCAGGGCCAACGAGACGCAGGGATGGATTCAAAGGCAGACTTGAACGATTCTATTTAGGAGCTGCCTACGTATATCTGCATGGCGTATATTTCTGTCAGTCTGGTATTGATAAAGGGTCAAATCGCTTCACACTCCAGTGAAGCTTTATTTTATCGGGGTTTGATCAACAATGGACGATGGTGCGCTGCTACGGAGTCAATATTTTTTGACTTCTGGACCGAGTATTGAACCTTCTATTCGAATAGAATACAATTCGGTACCAGCAGATGTGCTGTTACGGCGTATGCGATAGTATTGAGCACTTCACGCATCTGAGATATTCGGATCAGCGCTACACAAATGTGAATGCTTAGCAGATGTCGTAGAAATGGCATGATCATTCAGAACACGCCAGCCGTTCCAAAACGGTGGCCACTTGAGCGAGAAGCTTTTTTGCATCCGCTGGTCGCATGATTCCTTTGCTTTGCACCAGGTCGTCACTTCCATCTAACTTGCGATAAAATACCTCGATCTGACTATCCGACAACAAGCCACTTCCACCGCTCGTGCCCAGTCCAAGGGCATTGTCCAGGCTGTTTAGGAGATGGAATATGGTGCTGGAGAATAGCGTACCCTGGGTGCATGGCCCGATAATTAGTGTCTCATTGAATATCATGCCGGGTATAGGCATGACGGGATCTGCACCTACTCGTTCGACTCGGTCGGTCAGGTGCTCGAGAAACAACTCGACGAATGAGAGAATTCGACAGTAAACGTCCATGACATTGGCCACGATATAGGACCAAAATCGCGCGTTCCACGTGCGACTGACCTCTGGTCTCGCGATAAGACCTGTCACTATTTGTGCAAGCTCTTGAGTCGAGATCATGACGTACTCTGCCAAGGTAAAGGATCCAACAAACAAAGGGCCGTGCCGATGTATGATGCGACTGAGAGTTATGCCCGACCTGCTCGTCTGGATGATAATGCTACGCATCCGTAGACCATGTACCATACTGGCGAGCTTCTCCATGGCGCCTGACCCTTCTTTGCCCAGGTCGACAAGGGCAACGTCTGCTAGGTTCGAAGAAAATCTGTCGTCACAGATATAGTATGCGGGTGGCCTACCGATGCCGAATGGAAGGGCGCTTTTCTTTTTCTTGACCGAGCTATAGACAGTGGCCTTGTTCGAAAGCGGCACAGCAAGCATGCCAGTATGCTGCTGACCATGATTGTCTACTTTCAATTCGACGGATGGTCGAGTAGCGTGAGATCGAGAATGCACCATGTGATACCAACCATCGGTGGTGAACGTAGGCCATTCTAGCAGATGAAGATCCGGGTACATCGAGATGGGCGTGAAGATGCCAGACTCTACGCTGTCATCACAATTAAACACACCACTACCCTCTATAGATCTTTGTGTGGTTGGTAGCCCAATCATAGAAGATGCTGAGAAATCGTGATTAGGTGCTTCGTTGTAACGATCTGATATGTTAACATGCGAGGATCGCGATCCCAGGTGGTCGCATGGTCTGCGATGGCTCGATGGTGAACGCCCTTTGACTGCTGATTTCTTGGTGGGTAGTACTCGTCTTGGTCGTCCGATTTTCCTCTGCTGGCTGATCTCGCAATCTTTGTTGTTAAGTATACAGCGTACGCATTTTGGATCATCAGCTCGTATGCGTTGACATTTGACCTTGCTTCTCCTGCAGATGTTGCATGACATGCGCTTTTGTGATGGATGAATCTCCATCTCGCTTATCGATGATGGGGCTAATCGGGTGCGAGGTATGTGGTTGTGCCAAAAGACATGCCTGAACGGAGGCCTGATGGAGCAAGTAAGAATCGAGTTTGCTTCTCCCGGTCGATAGAGTGAAGTACTCTGAACAAGCAAGACTAATGCTCGATGGAGTCGAGTCAGGTAAATCTGACTCGAAAGCCTCCGAGGAGGGTTTGTGACAGCCTAAATCTCTCGACGTCGTTGATTTAAGTGTAATGTTAGGGATGACGCCTTGCCTCAACCGTTCCCAGCCCCAGCCGTTGGACCAGAAGAGTTGAACACACGATCACTAATCATGTCCCGGGCGAATATCTGCGCTTGATCATCAACAGCAACGCCGCCATTGGACGTCTCCACCGCAGCCGCTCGCAACAAAGAAGGGAATAATCGAGAACCGGTATGGAATGATTTTCGCGAGCCGATTTATGGTATGTTCTGATGATCAATTGCTCCTCGCTCGGTCTTGTATACCTCGCAAACATGACAAGGTAGGGCAACAAGCGGAGCGCATCTTACGGCCGTACCTTGGCAAAGCCATGCCCCAATCCTTCGGAGGGTTTCGAGGAGCCAAGGCGGCATAGCGTTGTACATCTGTCCGGGATCGAAGCAAAACCTTCCAACATGGTGCGTAATCTCAGGATCGGATAACAGCAACGTTCCAGATTGGTGATTAACGATGAGGTGCCGTAATCTGTGCCCTGATTCTAGCGCTTTGATCTTGCGGGTGATACGAAAGCCGCCGTCATGGAACAAGCAGGAGGGTTCTGTACTCGCACGTATGGCAAATTGCGTTTTCATGGCGCTATGAATATACCTCTTAATGACACGTCTCTTGTTTATATAGGTCTGAGTGCATGACACCGAACCCTGCTGTGTCAATTTCTACACCCATTTTGATATTTCAGACCTTCACCACATGGAAGACGCAAGCAGCAATGCGGCATCCTCTGCCACATTCATTGAACCCACAGATCAGGAGAAGTCAACGCACAAATGCAAACCGGATCCAACAAATGCTGCAGAATGGCACCTGGCAGACGAACTTCGGCGGTTAGAACATCTGCATTCAGATATCAATAATCAGTCCAGAAGATTGGGCATATCTTGGACAGGTCTTACTGTGAAGGGAGTTAACAGCGGAGCAACTTTCAACGAGAACGTTCTGTCACAGTTCAACCCTTTCAGCAAGAACGTCAAAGGTGACCTCAAGACTATCATCGATGACTCGCATGGATGCGTGAAGCCTGGCGAGATGTTGCTTGTTTTAGGACGTCCCGGATCCGGATGTACGACCTTACTCAACATGCTTGCCAATAATCGTCTTGGATACGAAGAAGTGATCGGAAATGTCAACTTTGGAAGCATGTCTCCGGAAGAGGCAAAAGCATACCGTGGACAGATCGTCATGAACACAGAGGAAGAGGTGTTCTTCCCAACCTTGTCAGTCCAGGATACTATCGACTTCGCTACCCGTATGAAAACTCCTCGGCATCTTCCAGCAGGTATCCAGAAGCAAGAGCAGTATGCACAACAATACAAAGACTTCCTTCTCGACTCTGTTGGTATCTCGCATACCGCAAAGACAAAGGTGGGCGACGCTTTCACCCGAGGTGTCTCTGGCGGCGAGAGAAAGCGCGTTTCAATCCTGGAATGCCTTTCCACTCGCGCCAGTATTTTCTGCTGGGACAACTCCACAAGAGGCCTCGATGCCAGTACTGCCCTCGAGCACATCAAAGCGCTTCGTGCCATGACTGATATTCTCGGACTCTCAACAATAGTAACACTGTACCAGGCAGGCAACGGAATCTACGAGCAGTTCGACAAAGTGCTCGTTCTAGACGAGGGCAAACAATTGTATTACGGACCTCGCAAAGACGCGGTACCATTCATGGAGAATCTTGGCTTTGTCTGCGTGGATGGAGCAAATCAAGGCGACTTTCTGACAGGCGTAACGATTCCTACAGAACGCAAGGTTGCTCCTCAGCATAAAATGACTTTCCCTCGAACAGGTGGAGAGATTGCTACAGCCTACAATCAATCGCCCATCAAGACGAAGATGCTGCAAGAATCTGAAAGCTACCACGAAAGCGAAGAAGCAAAATCAATCACTCTGGCCTTTCGAGAAATGGTCGCGAAGGAAAAGCATGTGGGCCTGCGAGACTCACCAGTCTCTGCGAACTTCTTCAAGCAAGTTCAGTATGCTGTTGTCAGACAGTATCAACTCTTGCGGGGAGACAAATCGACCATGCTCATCAAGCAGTTGACGACCCTCGTACAAGCGTTGATCGGTGGTTCACTCTTCTACGCCGCACCCAACAATAACCTCGGGCTCTTCATCAAAGGAGGCGCCATCTTCTTCTCAACCCTGTACCACGCACTCCTCGCCCTAGGAGAGGTCACGGATTCTTTCACAGGAAGACCGGTCCTCGCGAAACATCGCTCATTTGCACTTTATCACCCAGCAGCTTTTGTCATCGCTCAAGTCGTTGCTGATCTTCCAATACTTATGTTCCAGGTTGGCCATTTCAGCATTGTGCTCTATTGGATGACTGGTCTGAGAGATACAGCTTCGGCATTCTTCACCTTCCTACTGATTAGCTATGTCAACGCCCTGACCATGACGCAGTACTTCAGGGCAGTGGGTGCAGCTTTCCCGACATTTGACGCTGCGACAAAGGTGTCCGGTCTGACATTCGTGTCTCTTTTCATGTACATGGGTTACATGATTGCGAAACCTGACATGCATCCGTGGTTCGTGTGGATTTACTGGCAAGTCCAAAATGTTGATGGTCCAACAATATTAGTGAAAGTTTGTAGCTGACTTTGATAAAGGATCAATCCTATGGCCTATGCTTTCGATGCGCTCACTTCAAACGAGTTCCACGACACTCAAATGCCATGCGTTGGCCCCAATCTGATTCCAAACGGTTCAGGCTATGGCCCGGGACTGGGCGGTCAATCATGCGTTGGTGTCACCGGTGCTCTCCCAGGCAATACTAGCTTCTTCGGCGACTCGTATCTTGCCGCTCTCTCGTATTCGCATTCCCACGTTTGGCGCAACTTTGGCATTCTCTGCGCTTGGTGGATCTTTTTCATCGCAATCACAGTCTTCTTCACTTGTAGATGGCAGCAAGTTGGTGAAGGAGGTCGAAAATTGCTCATTCCCCGGGAGCAACAGCACAAGGCGAAACATCTCTTAACAAATAGAGACGAAGAAGCACAATTCACCGAGAAGAAGTCAGATCCCGGGTCAGACTCTGATGGTAGCGACGGACAAGGTCTACTCCGAAATAAGAGCATATTCACTTGGAAGAACCTCACCTACACAGTCAAGACACCTGACGGTGATCGCGTCCTACTCGATAATGTCCAGGGATACGTGAAACCTGGTATGCTTGGTGCTCTGATGGGATCGTCAGGTGCAGGTAAGACGACGCTTTTGGACGTGCTCGCGCAACGCAAGACACAAGGTACTATCAACGGCTCCGTTTTCGTTGATGGAAGACCGATTCCTGTCTCCTTCCAGCGTTCAGCTGGCTACGTGGAACAACTCGATATCCATGAGCCCCTCGCAACTGTTCGCGAGGCTCTCGAATTTTCAGCCCTCCTTCGCCAACCTCGCGAGGTCCCGGATGAGGAGAAGGTCAGATATGTCGATACGATCATCGACCTTCTTGAACTAAATGCGCTTGAGCATACGCTCATTGGCTCTCCAGGTTCAGGCTTGTCCGTGGAACAACGCAAGCGTCTGACCATCGCTGTTGAGCTGGTCGCTAAACCCAGCATCTTGATATTCCTCGATGAGCCTACTTCAGGCTTAGATGGCCAGGCTGCTTTCAATACTGTGAGATTCCTGCGAAAACTCGCCGCAGCAGGTCAAGCCATCTTGGTTACGATCCATCAGCCATCAGCTCAATTGTTCGCTCAATTTGACAAGCTGCTCTTGCTCACCAAAGGGGGCAAGACTGTTTACTTTGGAGACATTGGAGACAACGCGGATACTATTAAAGGATATCTCAGCCGTAATGGTGCTCCTTGCCCGCCAGAAGCTAATCCTGCTGAGCATATGATCGAGGTTGTCACTGGTGAGGGAGCCCTCGAGAAAGATTGGAACCAAATCTGGCTCGAGTCCAACGAGCACCGACAGCTTTCAGCTGAGATTGATACAATGGTATCCCTCGCAGCATCGAATCCCTCCGCCGTCAACGATGACGGCAATGAGTTCGCTGCTTCGTACTGGACGCAGACCAAGCTCGTCACTCAGCGGATGAACATCTCCCTCTATCGCAACACGGAATATGTTATGAACAAAGCCGCTATGCATGTTCTCCTGGCTCTGCTAAACGGCTTTACCTTTTGGATGATTGGAGACTCTCTCAGCGATCTTCATCAAAATCTGTTCACGGTGTTCAATGTCATCTTTGTGTCGCCAGGTGTTATTGCACAGCTTCAGCCACTATTCATCGACCGTCGGGACATTTTCGAGGCCAGGGAGAAGAAGAGCAAGATGGTAAGACGGAAAAATCCACATGTATGAGCTCTGGTGGACGCTAATCTCATGTCACAGTATCACTGGGGCCCTTTCGTCACTGGACTGGTCATCTCGGAGTTCCCGTACTTGATCGTGTGCGCACTGCTGTACTACGTCTGCTGGTACTTTGCTCCCGGCCTGAATACCTCAGCATACTCTGCTGGTAGCGTGTTTTTCGTCATTGTGCGTTTCGCCCGCTCTTTACGCTTCTGATATCGTCGGCTGACATGTAATGACTGTAGGTCATGTACGAATTTCTCTACACAGCAATCGGCCAGGCTATCGCAGCGTATGCGCCAAATGCGGTTTTTGCCTCTCTCGTCAATCCCCTGGTTATCGTCACGCTTGTTTCCTTCGCAGGTGTCGTGGTACCTTACAGCCAGGTTCAGCCCTTCTGGAGATATTGGTAAGACTCGTAAAGTGACTCAGCTACGCGCATTTGATGCCATGCTAATGGACAAAAATTATAGGCTCTACTACCTAGATCCCTTCAACTATCTCATGTCCAGTTTGATGATCTTTACAACCTGGGACAAGCCTGTGCAGTGCAAAGCCGACGAACTTGCCCTCTTTGACCCGCCTGCCGGCCAGACTTGCGCCGAATATCTCGCTTCCTATTCAGCAGGCATGGGAGTCGCTACGAACCTGCAGAACCCAAACGACAGCTCTGCTTGCAAAGTGTGCCAATATACCACCGGTGCAGACTACTTACGCACGTTGAACCTGGACGACAAGTATTTTGGTTGGAGGAATGCTGGCATCGTGGTCGTGTTTGTTTTTGGAATTTACGGGCTTGTGTATGTCATGATGAAGCTTAGGACCAAGCAAACCAAGAAGGCTGAAGACTAGATGTTATAGCTTACTCATTTTTCAATTTGAAGAGATTGCCATTTGCGACTAGAGATAGATAAATAATTCGTTCCATACAGCGCTTTCTTGAGACGCAACGGAAGGAACAGCACCTATACAAATACGCCTATACATGTGCCGTTTATAATCAAGCTTCACTGGAATTTGAGGCTTTCTGACCCTCGACCAATGCCGAATACTGAAAACAAATAATAGGCTGTCGAGACAGATATGTATGACTTCCAAGTAGAATCGTTTGAAGTTTCCTTTGCGCCACCGTGGCCCTTCTTAGCGCTGTGTGATTGCTCACACTTTGCTCACGGGGTAGGTAAAGATTTGACCCGAGAGTGTGTAGCTGTAAACATTCCAATGCTAACTTTAGTACGACCCAGGTCGTGCAAGCCGGACCACGATCAGCTTTACTAAAAGGCACTCTAAAGCGACAGAGTGATGGTACTATCATGAGTATTAGTGAGCATATCAAAAGAAATATCGATAAGCACCTGGGAAACTATAGCCGTGTCCAGATGACAAAGCTGTCAGAACAGGAAACACATATCGCGATTTGATAGCTATATGAGATGTATTAAAAGATGGCATTATATAGGTGCCTTTGATGAATTATACAGATATAGAGTCTACCCTATACCCTATATATATGTGGCTACAGAGCTTACTATGATGACGCCATCTATACAAAGCGAGATGTAGCGAAACTACATGGTAACAGACGGTCAAGTTTGATGGTCCTGTGACACGTCACGACAATTATCTTGCGACTGTGAAGCTGTATGTTGTCGAAGTCAGAGGTCGGCATACTCAATCAAGAGTCTCGAGCATTTGACAATGTGCCAAAAGCGAGGCCCAAGTTACCCATAAGTATGAGACTCTGGCTCGTCTCAGCCAGAGTTGTGACAAAAGACGTGGCCCGTCTTATTTGAGGTTTACATATTCAAAGGCCTAATATATTGTGATATAAATGCCAGGCTCAGATCAGATGGAACTCCGTGTTAGGGGGATCATCGAGCCTGCACGTTATGATAGGTCATAATCCATTTAGGAATTGAAAGCCGTCACCTAATACTCGCATGTAATAGGACGTTCGAACCCTTGTTCTCAATACTCTTGCTCCCATATGTCAAACGATTGTGAATTTGGAAGCGCAGGCCAGATTCCTGGTGCTCGGTGCTCGATGACATGCCGATAACGTCAATTCGAGCTCTTGATTCCGCTTTAGGAAATCGCCCTCCATCCAGGTGCAGATCTACGTCATCAATGCGGCCGAACGGGAGTGCTTTTTGGGGATTTGAAGATCTGCCGGCGCGCTGATCTGCTTTGATCGCCAGCTAAAAGCGGCGTCCCTGGCCTTTCAGCCGCTTCACAGTCGGAATTTCTTTAGTTGAATCGCTTTTGTTGGCGATCAGCCGTTGCGGTAATGATGGCATTTCGTGGCTTTTTGGTGCGCAGCTATATATTGCTGCAGGGACTTCGGAAACGATGATTACCTGTTCTATCATCTGCTAAGCGGTTGATCATGCGTGCTTCCCACATCATCTTGGCCTCAGCCGTCAAGACTGCGTTTGCTACTGCATTGTACAGCAATTCATTTGGAGTGCCAGGAGTCAATGGCACTTTTGATTTTGTGGTGATTGGTGGTGGAACTGCTGGCCTGACCATTGCTGCCCGACTTGCCGAGGATTCGGATGTTTCTGTCGCTGTCATCGAGGCGGGTGGCTTCTATCAGCAAGACAACGGAAATGGCAGGTTCGTGGCTCACAGTTCTAGATGAAAGAGTAGCGAAACATTGACCAAATTACAGTGTAATCCCTGGCTTGTGTACCACGCAATTCGTGGGCTCTGAACCGGACGATACTCAGCCTCTCATTGACTGGGGATTCGTGACAACGCCTCAAGCTGGAATCCAAGGACGAGAGACGCATTACGCTCGTGGCAAGACGCTTGGGGGCTCTTCCGCCCGCAACTACCTGGCCTACCACCGAGGCACGAACGGCAGTTACCAACAATGGGCTGATGAGGTCGGCGATCAAAGCTACACACTCTCCAACCTTGAGCAGTTCTTCGATAGAAGCGTCAACGTCACGCCTCCAAACGCCGACATCCGTAAACCCAACGCCTCAGTCGACTACAACTTCAGCAACTCGAACAAAGACGATGGCTACCAACATCCTCTCTCAATCACCTGGCCAAACTTCGTGGACTCGATCTCTACATGGACTCACCAGGCCTTCCGAGCGTTAGGCCTGCCTTCTAAGAACGCCGATTTCTCGAACGGAAGATTGGACGGTTACTTTTACAATCCAGCGACAATGGAGCCAGACAGCCAGCATCGCGAGTCTTCACAGACGAGTTTCTTGGACTATGCTATGCGTACTACGTCGATCAAAGTATACGCCCATACACTTGCGAGGCAAATACTCTTCGATGCGAACAAGACCGCGAATGGAGTCCTTGTGCAGTCTGGTGGAAAGAACTATACTTTGAGCGCCATGAAAGAGGTCATCCTTTCGGCCGGAGCATTCCAATCTCCTCAACTCCTGATGGTCTCAGGTGTCGGTCCACAGGAGACCCTGCAAAGTCATGGCATCCCTGTAGTCGCTGAGCTCCCCGGGGTCGGACAAAACCTTCAAGACCAACCCTTGGTTGGCGTGGCATATCGTGTGGACGTCCCGACCTCATCGAAGCTGGTCAATGATCCCGCCTACGCCTCCGAAGCTGCAGAGTCATACCTAGCCAACGGCACCGGTATTCTGGCTGGGCCTCCAGGTCTCATCGCATTCGATCGCGTGTCCGAAAGCCAGCCGGACTTGCTCTCCAATGGCACTTTGTCGGCTCTCGAGCGCTTCCCGAACGACTGGCCGCAGCTCGAGTATCTCACGCAGAACGGCTACTCGGGTCTCAACCGCAACAATCGTGAGGCGGACCCGGCTGATGGGTACAACTATGCTACTATCTCTGCTGTTGTGGTTTCGCCTTTCTCGCGAGGCAATGTCTCTATCTCATCTGCAGACGCGTCTGTCCAGCCTGTCATTAACCCCAATTGGCTGACTGCGCCTGAAGACGTCGATATCGCAGTCGCGGGTTTCAAGCGGGTGCGCGAGGTTTGGAGATATGTTAATGTTACCCTTGGGTCGGAATATCTCCCCGGACCGAACGTGACCACCGATGCGCAAATTGTGGAATATATAAGAGAGTCTTCTTTTACGTTGTACCATGCTTCATCTACCTGTAAAATGGGTCGAAGCGATGATGGCATGGCCGTGGTGGATTCGAAAGCCAGAGTGTTTGGTGTGGAGGGTTTGAGGGTTGTGGACGCTTCTGCGTTTCCGTTCCTGCCGCCGGGACATCCGCAGGCTACGGTTTACATGTTGGCGGAGAAGATTGCTGAGGATATAAGGTCTGGGAAGGCAGATCGCAAAAGCAATTGATATGATTGTACACAATGATGGGAATGTATGTTATGGTGATGTCGGCTTTTGTTGTACGTTTTCATCTAATGCAATGCATAAGGTAAATGGGAAAAATGCAAAAAGAGTTCGCTAATAATGGAAGGGGAGAATGGAACGGAGGAAATGAAGCTTCTCAGCGTGCTCCCTCCGTCAGACACGCTGAGTTTGCGCACACACGCGCATCGGGGATCCATCTACATGCAAAGTCGCACCTAGTTGCCGAACTTGCCAGCAACGCACTTGGTGACGATCGCCTGGTCGGTCCAGCTGTTGCCGTTCTTGGTCGGGGTCTCAGTCAGCTCGTAGCTGGAGTCGAACATGCCAGCAGACCAGCCAGTCCAGCCGAGGTAGACGTCGGAGTACTTGTTGATGGCGTCGAATTGCTCGCACAGCATGGTCACACAGCTGGCATCGTTTGAACCACCAGTCTCGGTGAGGATGGCCTGGCGCTTGTTGGTGCGCAGCCAGGCGCCGAGGGTGTTGAAGGCGTCGACGTTGTTGGTTGTGCAGGTGGTGTGGGTGCCGGAGCCGTCGGAGTCGAGGTACTGGTGGACGTCGAAGATGAGGTTAGTGGTGCTGCCGTCGAGGTTCGTTACTTTGGAGAGAGCGGCGGCGGAGCCGTTGTCGATGAAGGCGCTGGCGTGGGTCCACTCGTTGCCGGGGAGGAGGAGCTTGTTGGAGGTGGCGCCAGCTTTGCGGATAGCAGTCACAGCGGCCTGGACGGTGGTGGCCCACTTGTTGATGTCGACGTCGTGCTGGAGGGGCGGTTAGTAAGGGTGCATAGACAGGGGGTAAGAGAGTTTCCATGACTTACGGGCTCGTTCATGATACCGAAGGCAATCTTGTCGTTGCCCTTGTACTTGGTGGCGATCTGCGACCACAGGCTGGCGAATTCGGTATCGGTAGGGCCGCCCTGGCCAACAATAGCGCCATTCCAGCGAGCGTAGTTGTGGACGTCAACAATGCACATGGCAGCGCCGGCGTCGAGGCAGCCCTGGATTTGCTTGTCGTAGATTGCCCAGTTCTTCGAGTTGAGAGTGCCGCCGACAGTGTCCATAAGGGTTTGCCAGCCGATGGGGATACGGAAAGTGTTGAGGCCGTCGTCGTTGACAAAGTGCTTCATCTGGTCGAGACCCGTTTGACCAGGGTCGACATTGGCGCCGGTGCATGAGCCATCAGTGCCGCAGCCAAAGTCGAGACCGGCAATCTGGGGCGTGAGTTAGCAAAGGATGATTGTGAACGTTCTAGGAGCATCGTACGTTGACACCAGCATACTGCACGCCTGAGGATCCAGCGTGGCTGACGGTAGTCGGGGAAGCCTTTGCGGTAGAAGCGGCCTTGGTCGAGGCAGGCTTGACAGCGCTGGCTGTCACCTTCGCGGTGGAAGAGGCCTTGGCGGTGCTTGCTGCCTTGGTCGATGCGGGCTTCGTGCTCGCGACCTGGGCAGTCTCGGCAGTGCCCTGCACGCACTGGGAGTAGTAGTCGTTCTGCTTCTTGCAGACGAGTCCCGAGGCGCAGGCCGTCTCGCCGGTGTAGCTCATGCCACCACATTGTCCCCAAGCTGCAACGGATGCGGAAGCCGAACCAGCGGCTGTCACCGCTGCCAGAGCGAAGAAAGTGGACTTCATATTGTGTAGTAGTAAAGACTGAATGTAGTTGGTTTGAGAAGGTCAGGAGAATGCACGAGGGACAGTATGAAAATTGCCCATCGGCCACGGGGATATTGAAGCGTCTTTATACGAAGGAGAGCTTCAGATTAGCCTAGACATCGGCAAGGCGAGTGTGGAATAGATCAAGAGCAGCCCTGTAGGCTTATTTGCCGTAATAAGCTACTAAGCGAGTTTCGTATAGACGGATCGCTAGAAGCATCACTGAGCTTAAACATGTATGAAGCCCTGGTAGTTAATCTATCTGCCAGAAGCGATGATGGGTCTAGCCGCCACAGGAGACGCCGTGCGAAACAAGCACGATGGGACTCTCGGTAGTCAAGGCGTCTCGGCATGCTTGACTACCGAGGGGGCAATTTCGATGTATGGGCATCCGGCCATAGAGGCAGCAGGCAGGAGAATGTGACGATACTCTGCAGACATGTCAATTTAAAGTACTGTCAACAACAACATTCGCACTCTCCGGGAGATCGGAAGTGGGCGGCGTCTCAACCACGTGGGGCAAATTTGATGACGCCAGCCCTGCGACGACCAAACGTGGGTGTTTCAGGACGAGCCGCTTACGCCAGTCCAAACCTTAATACACGTGCTTCTCCCTTCGTCTGCCGACGCTGCCAGGCATGCAGACGCGCTGCTGTCACAGCGTGGAAAAGAGAGAGGCTTCTTGGTTTGCTCCTCTTGTCTCCTCACTAGAAGGCGACAGTGGCCTAGCGAAAAGAACACAGCTCACGCTGGAGGACAAGGCCAAGGCTAGGCCTGCAATGGCTGGCCATGGTCCGGGTGGGTGGCCGTAGTCCGCGCTCGTGGCGACCGCCAGGTGACTGCGAAGCAGAAGTTCATGGACAGCGACAAAGACTGATGTGGTCGAGAATTTGTCTGCATCATACCGCGCGCACTTTATATGTGGACAAGGAGCGCGCAGACTTTCGGTTCAGACATCGGCTGTTCGGCTCTTTGATATGTCGTGATCTCAAGCGTGAACCACGACATGCCTCATACATATGTGCACCGTCTACCCAACCGGATGCGAAAGCTTCGAGGACAACAACATAATGAGCAGCTTGATTGTCGTTTATGCTTGATGACACAATCTGAGACCAATGTTAGGTACGTCGACGCACAGTAATCTTTGTGGTCCCAAGTTGGTCGTCATGACTTGTCGTGAAGACCGAACCGCACTGTCGATCGCATTTGCTGCATTGGTCTTGCATGTATTGCGTTATCGCAGTGCGTATCCATGGGCCTTGCAGTTGACAGGCATCGCAGCCGTTCAGTCGCAAGCTACTGCATGCCAGACTCCACATCTGCATGAACCATTGAAGGCGCCTTCATGATGTGCCATCCTTTGACACATCTTTTGCAGTCGCGACTTGCGCTGCATGCATCTGATCATGGGTACAGACGGCAATATTACGGATGCTATGCGCACGACAACCCAACGGCCGGAGATGGCCAGCAGCGTGTGTGAGCTACGCTGCTCTCGCTATAGAAGATCCAGTAGCATCATCCTCGCTTCCGATGTCGACATCGCTTATGGAGCATCTTTTGCTTGTGCTGATGGAGGTGGCACAGATTTCATCGCAAGTACTACCCTGGACATATCTAGATTGACAACTATATAGACTTGTGCTATGCCTCAACGGGGTTGCAGTCCTTGATGTACTTGACCTGCTACTTTCACTTCAGTGCTCCCTCCCAGTCCCACACCGGCATATCGCAAGGACATTCCTATTGGCCATGGCCGGGCGCTGGAATTCTATAAATGGAGACGTAGATGAGACGAGTACACAGATCTCTACCTACAATGCACATTACATTAGCGAGAAGGGAGGAAATACTACTCAACCAACATACCAAGATGCCTCTGGTGCTCCAATTGAGTACAGTTCCCCCTTGGGATATTCAGTCGGGCCTTTCACTCTCACCTTACTGAATATCACCATGATGATCGGCGCCGGAATTTACAGTACACCCAGTTCCATTCTTGGGGGTACTGGCTCAGTGGGAGTGAGCTTTGTCTATTGGACGTTGGGATACTTGGTATGTCTCCACGGTCAAGAACTTTTACGAGGTAAACGCAACTGACAGATATTCGCCAATCTAGCTTTGTCTCGCCTCTGGGGCCGTATACTTGGAATTCACTGCATACTTTCCCAGTCGTTCCGGCTCCGAAGTCGTGTTTCTTGAACAGGCTTATCCTCGTCCTCCGTGGCTTTTTCCTACCACTTTCGCAGTGCAGAGCGTCATTCTCTCGTTTGGAAGTGCCAATGCAACCGGTAACACTTCCCCCTTCACGTCAACCAATAGTGAAATGCTGACTGTCTTTGTCAGTAATGGCGAATTACTTGATTGCTATTTCCGGACATGCTGGCACCAACTGGCAAATCAAAGGTACTGCGTTGGCTTGCTACAGCCTTGCTACATTGAGTAAGTTCCGAACCCCAATCATATAGCCTACCGCAGACTAACAAGCAAAAGCCCTGGTGTTCAACACAAAATACGCTTATTGGTTCTCGAATGGGGTTGGTGTCGTCAAAGTCTGCACTCTCCTCTTCGTAATCATTACAGGTTTTGTTGTATTGGGTGGGAAGACCTCTGTCAAGAATCCTACAGTGAACTTCAAAGATGCTTGGTCGGGCAGCTCGACAGCTTCTGCATATGGAATGACCATCGCTTTGTATCGTGTCATTTTCTCGTACGGCGGATACAACAATGCGTTCAATGTCGTGAACGAGGTGAAGGTACGCGATCTAATCCTCCAAAGACTTTCTAAAATGACACCTTTTATTGACCGTAGACGCCATAGAATCCTGTCAGAACTCTCAAGATCTACGCGACAGCCGCCCTTACAACTGTCTACATTCTCTGCATGTTCGCAAACGTTGCCTTTTTCGCTGCCGGTACAGCTATTCAGTCTCACTCCTTATGGACCACAATCGATATTGACATTTTCCTAGTGCCCAAAGAAGAACTAGAGAACTCTAAGCTCACCACAGCCGCTCTCTTCTTCGAGAAAGTCTTCGGCCACAGTGGTGCTGTCCGTGGGCTGAACTTCCTTATCGCCCTTGCCTCTTTCGGCAACATGATCGCAGTCATCATCGGACTCTCTCGCCGAATCAGAGAAGCTGGACGGCAGGGCGTTCTACCCTTCACCAATTTCTGGGTATCCACACAGCCTTTCGGTACTCCATTAGGGCCTTACGCTGTCATCTGGGGCTTGACTGCCTTGCTCATTGTTGCCGTGCCGGCGGGCGATGCTTTCACTTTCGGTACGCATCATTTGTCCACGGCAAATCACGAGAATCACCCGCTGACAGGTACTAGTCAACGACCTAGCCATCATGCCTAAAGCGGCATTCGATCTCGCAATGGCTCTGGGGATCTACATTGTTCGGTGGCGCCGTAAAAAGGCAAACATACCCGAGCCCGAGTTTAAAGCCTGGAATGTCGTGATCATCTTTAACATCTGCATCCAGCTCTACCTTCTCATCATGCCTTGGTATCCTCCAGCTGGCGGCCAATACGCTGGCGACGTCAGCTTCTGGTATGCTACATACGCAGTGGTCGGCGTAGCAATGTAAGCATTATCGCTTTCATCAACGAAGATGAGCTAACATGAGTCTAGCATTCTTATCTGTGCATTGTACTACTACCTCTGGGCGATTCTGTTGCCGCAGTGGCGTAACTACTCTCTGCGACAAGAGGTTGTCACGCTTCACGGTGGTGCTCAGACCTTACAGCTTAGAAAGGTCCCTAATGTGGAGGTCGCTGCGTGGGACGCTTCACATGATGCTGCGGGCCATGTCATTGACTCCAGCTCCAGCGGATCTGATACTGAGAAACAAGGGACTTTTGATCAGAGCATTCCGGGCGGACATAAGCACATACAAGTGGTTGCAACAAGCAAGGCTTGAGATTGGACTAAAGGTACTGTAGCACGGCTGGGGTTAACCAATCACTAGCTGTTTCGACCGCTGTCGCTGTCGGAAACAAGTGCCTGTAGCGTCAGCATAGATCTAGCTCATCTATACCTGCAGCTGTTAGGATGCGGCATGTGGTGCGTCGCGCATCTATAGCCACGATCCCACAGTATGTACCTATTACAGTATACCTAGGCATCGAGGCATTAGTCTCGAGGCAGCTGACATATGAATACATGTGTACTATTCGACCACTTTCTAATGCCATGTCAAACCAGTTCCCAGGCCTGAATCTCATTGCGTGCAGAGATAGGGAGTGGCAACTCTCAACGATACTCAAACAGCAGCGAGGGACCATCATCTACAGACGCGTTTGCCGTGCTTATGTCGTCCTCTCGAACCACGCCGACAATCAATCAATAGACCAGCTCATGTGTCATATAAAAATCCACTTGTGCTTGAATGCCATGTACATCCTCGTCGCCTTGGTCGGGGTACTGTCTTCATCGGTATACAGCCGTCCATGGCCATATCCGTGGGCACCTTCGGCCGCTGATTTGCTTTTACGTGAACGGCAGGGCTCATCTCGCGCTAATAAATCTGTACGATCACACTGCTACGGCGGCACCGTTCGCGGGCTATCTCGACTCCAAGGTTGGCTTATCAGAGTTATCTAGTTTTTGGTGACAATCATACGCTCTCACATGATCCGATGCAAAGTGTTGTAGGAGAACTTGATGGACTTATCTGAGGTTTAGAGTCATGACGCACTTGCCGGCGGATCAGACCGTGGACAGTGTATGCTTTGAATTGATTGACATTTGTGTAACTATGAATCCTAGTAACGAGCCATGATACTTGATTACCCCTCCGTGTCGTACTTCTAGAGCCCAAAAATCATTGTCTTGACCTTCAGAGCTTAGATGGAGCACATCAAAGTTGACATTGTGCCGACCTTCCGCGGCAACGAAGCTTTTTCTTTACTAATATTGATTCCAAGCTGCGGGCCACTGGTATGATTGCCTCACAAAAAGGACACTGATCGACAAACAACGGCTGTGAGCTTCCCTGCTTTCCGGGCTCTCGCATCTCCCACCATAACGCAAGAGTCTTGAGCAAAGAGGTATGCAGGTCTCTGGACTTTCCCGGAGTACGCCATCGTGGACTAGGGAGCATCCGAAGTAGACGGTTGAGTCTGTGTGGCTGGGGTCTTGTTGGGTCCTGGGCGAATGGGGAGGTTTTGCAGCATGGCATGACCTAGCTGTGGCGTGGAAGTCGTGTCGTGGCCGGTAGCGAGAATCGAGCTCTGGCGAACGAGTTCGTGTCTCTCGCGCTCGGCTTCTTCTTCCTGACGTTGTTCTTTGGAAGGAGGCTGGGTGCAAAACCTGTTGCTATTTTCGCTTTCGCGCAGAGCTGGAGTCGCCTGGTGAGAAGTGTCTGCTGCAGTACTCGGATTGCTGTGAGCAGCCTGTACGCGCCGGACACCCTTTTCGACTTGGGCAGCCTGTTCGTGCTGGCCAGCCTTTTCGAGTTGAGCAGCCCTTTCGAGTTGGCGGGCCTCCCGCTTCTTCCGCATTTCCTCCCGGAACTCCATCTCTTCGGCGCTCACTACCCTTCTGGGTATAGAGTGTGAACTTTCGGGCGCCATAGTATCCGGCAGATTTTGTGTGCTATGGAAATTTGCTGTGAAGGAGAGGAAAAGATGGCGAGGTTGTGTAACGTCAGAGAAAGCAAAGCAGTGGCTGAGCTTGCCACACTGAAATGACAGCAAGTGAGCGGTGCACGTGAAACAGAACACGTGATTCCCTGATTACAGAGCTCGTGACCGGGGCGAGATACACTGTTAAGTGACTTCAGAGCATAGCGTTCTCTTTCGCACGTGCTCGTACCTAGCCTACCCGTGACTTACTTGTGACATACCTCATGCTCGGCATCACAGGCACTCAAGTGTCACGGTCTCCCAAAAGTTGATTCAGGTCTTCGCAATACATGAGCCAGAACAACTCAGTTGGAATTGGCAGCCATGACATATGAAGTACCTATCACAAGCTCCGCGTCATCTATGAATGTAAACGTGAATGTGAAAGCTCGGAATGTCCCGAAAAGGCATGTGACGGTGGTAGCGTTCTCAGTCGCTCTTCGTGTTGACACCATCGACATTATTCTGAACGACCACAGACAGTTACCCTACCCTCAACATTAAACCGCTTGTAGCGACATATAGCATGTCTGTGGCGGATGACGAATTGGAGATGCTGGATGTCGCTGACGAGGAGATGACGCTTAACACAAGCGACCAAGATGATTTCATGGAAGATGTCTGCTGTAAAGCAGAGACAGGTAAGCCATACTGTGCGCGTAAGGAGAGCAAGTGTTAACCGCCTCACAGAGTCGTCTCAGAGCCCTGCGCCAGACGGCCCACAGCACCCTGAACCTTCTACATGCCCAAGATTTGAACAGCATTCTTTGCGACGCTGCGCAGTCAAATCAAAGCATGTTAGCGAGGTTACCCCGGCCGCGGAGCTGACAACGCAAAGGGAGGACTCGTTGAACGACCTTACCACTACGTTGATGAGCGTACTATGTAAGTCACTTTGCTGTTCAGCATATGTACTATTATACTGAAAAAGCCGACAGCTCTCGAGGATACTCCGCTGAGCGACCAGTCGAACGATCAGGCGGGCGAGCAAGAAGAACTCCCAGCTGACGCCCACCCACTCGAGTACCACATGTACCTGCTCGAGAAACACATCCCAAAGCAGATCGCAGGTGTGACGCAGCTGCAAGAAGAAATCGATCAATCGCAGCCTGGATCCATGAAGCGTGAGCTTGCCATAGACGAAATGGAGCCCGCCATGGACACTCTGCAACACATGCGCGACTGCCGTGCTATGATCGACGATATCGTCGCTCGAGGCAATATGATGTACCCCAGCGAGGCGAAAGAGCTCGATCTCGCATGGTCCATGCTGATCGCATTGAAGAGAGATGCGGAGGGAGAAGCTCATCACCGGAGGTTCATGCACAGAAGAAGACTCATGATTGAAGCGTCAGAACGCGAGGAATGAACGGGGCAGGGGAAGGTTTACAAAAGACCACTGTTGTCATTGTTGAACCTATAGTGTGTCACCGCAATGAAAAGATGAATTCAGGATTTTGAGTGCCATGTACCCAGCAATACCCAAATGACGTAAGACGCAAACGCAAACGCGGCGTTGTTGACGTTCACTTGCATTTCGCGAGCGTGCACGCCGCAGTTTTGGAGCTCCGAGCAACATCAAAACACATTCACCACCTTCACCACAGGGACTGCATCCATCATAACGACACCTTGCCACACAGTTCAGAAGGTACCTGCCACTGGCCAGGCGTGTCCACGGCCAGCCTGACTTACTTCCGTGCCTTGAGGTCCGTGGGCGACGTGATCATGAAAAAAGAGTGACAATTGCTAACATTGTGATCAGGCGCTCGGAAAGTGAACACCTTCCTCTTCGCCCAAGATGTAAGATACAAAAGTGTTCACTGAACCAGATTGGGATGGTTTCGAAGAGAGCAACGCCCTTATTCCCCAGAGAGGCTTCGATGCAGGCATCTTGGAGGCTTGGATCAATTCATTCGGCGACACAACTACACATGTTCTTCACGACGGCTCCACGATCCACGAGATCTACCGAGCCCTCCCGCCTCAACAGATTCCCAGAGCGCAGCCTGCCGTAAGGCAGCGCGAGATTGATACTACGCGGCCACCAGTCCGTCGCAACTTGCCCGCACTCCCACAGTTCTTTCTCAATAAACAAGCCAGTGACAAGTTCGGAGAAGGCGGCAGCTCATACAGAGCTCGTCCACAGCCAGCAGTTGTCTTTGCAGAGAATGCCGAGAACGGCATTGCGACGTTCGGAGCCTTCACCACTGGCGCTCCGCTGAGATTGAAGATGCACCTGTTTACGACATATCCAACCTTCAGCATCGCGGTCCGCGAAGGCCACCGCACAGCGGCAGAGAATGGCATCCACCCGACAAAGATGGGTGCGCCGCGATCTAGTCGGATCTACATCAGTGACCGCGGCTTCCGCGACGAGAACCAAACAAACGAAGACCACACAGAGGATACGCTAGAGTTCGACTTCGACGTTGCGATGTGGCATGAACTGGTCACCACAAACGAACTACCATACGACATCAAAAAGCTCATGGATGATGCGGCTATCGATGCCGGAGAGGGTCCAGGAGTTCAGTACGGCGTCCTAACATACCAGGCAAGGCAAGACGAGCCACCTGTGAGGATTTTCGGTCAGGGTTTTGACTTCACTGCTGGTTCGGCCCAGAAAGGTTTCTTTTCGCACATCAGCGATTGCCAGACCAAATTCACAATCGTGCTTCGCTTCCCAGCACAGCCTCGAACCCAGAAAAAGAGGAGGCCAAATGGAGGAGATGAGCTGACCACTTGGAAGGCTTTCAGACTACTCGTGGACGACGTTCGCAGCTTGTCCGCGGATCGACAGCCCAGTAACGACTGGTGGTTTCGCCGACAAGATGCTTATCTCGAGGGAGGCTTCGGCAAGTACATTGTCAATTCCACAGCTCAGCTGCCAACACCACCATGGCTGGTCACCGCCAGCGGCAAGGTCAATTCAGTGTATCCGGTGAACAAGGACTTCAGGAGACAAACCATTCCAAGAAAGGCATATCCTTCCTGGAGCCTTTATAAACTCCACTTCTTACCTGCCGTCCTCTACGAGCGAGCGGAGGACTTTGCTCAATTGAAGAAGCTGTACAATGAGAACAGGACTCATACCGTCATGTTGGAAGCAGGCACAAGCACAAGACACCTGATACACATTCGCATCAATCGTGCGAACGTTCGCACGGGTGCTGCGGTGCCTTTCAACGCAACTGAGGTCACGGTCACGATACTGGATATATTTCCAGCACACGTTCTTCCTCAATCGATCCAGGGAAAGGTCTACGGCATCAATACCGATGGATTTGATTTCGCTATCGAAGCCGAAGTTGGCCGCGGGATCACGGATTATATCACCATCGGCGAGCATTACCGAGCTGTTGTCATCCCGACCTACAGAAATAACGACGCTGAGAGTAAACTTAGGCGCCTAAGCCAGGCGACTGTCAAGAAGACGAAGCAGCAAACCGTGGCCAACCTTCCTATGATCTACGGCAAAGCCCGCGGCAAGTTTGAGTTGAGCTCAATCCTCTTTGAGCAAGTGCGCGAGGTGTTCTCGCCAAATTTCGTCCATGACTACATCGCAAGGCATGGGCAAGCGTGCCGATGGATAGTAGACGGCTTGATCAACATCTGGTCGTACGAGCTAGGCCTGAACGAAGCTCAAAAAAGTTTCATCGAAGCTTGCACCTGTAAAGGTGTTCCATCCGGAGTGGCAATCTTGGAAGGGCTTCCCGGCACTGGGAAGACGTTCACCTTGGCCGTGCTCATCTACACCCTGCAGCAGTTGGATCAGAAAATCATCGCACAAGCGCACTCCAACGGCGCAGTTGATGCTCTCCATGACTCGCTCGTCCAACTCATCGACCAGGACCGAGGAGCCGACGTCCAAGAGCTCAAGTCAAAGATCATGCGTATCTACAGTCCAGAACGAGAGGCCCTATTCCTCCGTACTCTCGAGAACCCTGTCCCGGGAGACGTTGATGTTCCCCAAGACTGCTTCAGCGCAAAGCTACTGCAACTTGTCGGCGAACACCCTGAGGACGAGCTGGTCAAGGAGTACAAAGAGCGGCGGACAGCAAATGCCCACGACAAGAAGCGCCCGAAGACGCGCAAACTCAAAGCCATCATCCACGACCTTGAAGAGAGGATCTGTAAAGATCACACAGTAATCTTCTGCACAACATTCGTGGCCAGCGGGCTTCACGAAATAGGAGTCAAGGCGAACGTTGTCATCCTTGACGAAGCGGCGCAAGTGAGCGAGCCGGACAGCGTCGTCAGCATTCTGGAACAAGACAGCATATCGCTCTTGGTATTGGTCGGGGATGAGATGCAACTTGCTCCAGTGGTCAAGTCACATACGTCACGGACAAATCCGCTTGCTGAGCTACTCCAGGTTTCTTTGATGACTCGTCTGGTAGCCGGTTACCCTAACATCGAGATGCACTCACTCACGGAGAACTTTCGAAGCCACGAGGATCTGATCAAAATGCCGACAACGCGTTTCTACAATGGTGACATGACGGCGGCTGCTGGGAAGTCGTGGAACACTGAACTCAAGGTGATGATGGACAGGTTTCTGCGCTCTGGTCCGCTTGGCCACTTTGGCACATCCATGGCAGACTTTGATCACCGCCAGGCCTTTTTCGATGTTCGATGCCGTGCAACAAGGGAGCCCGACGGCGTATCTTGGACCAATGAAGGCGGAGTGGATGCAATCGTCCATTGGGTGGTAGCACTCATCGACGCTGGCGTCGGCCAGCAGCAGATCGGCGTCATCTCTATGTACAAGTTTGATGCTCACTGTATCAGAAAGCAACTCAGAAAACTTGGTTTGTACGTAATCGAAGTTGGCAACACCTATACTGGCGGTGGCGAGGTCCAGGTCGCAACAGTGGACGCATTCCAAGGCCGACAGAAGAAGATCATTCTGGTCCACTTCGTGGCGGTGTTTTGAAACCCCGTATACCCATTTGGCCACGTATCTGATGCTCGTCGCTTATGCGTAGCAACCAAACGCGCTGAAGAGTATCAGTTTCTCCTCGGGAACATGACACTCTGGAAGCAGCAACAGCTCGTGGCGAACAGAGCATCTGAGATCATGTACCAGCTCGTTGACTGGTGTATCAATGGGCGGCGTGTGCTGCTATGGGCTGGAGTTACAGTTGAGCCCGCCTTACGTCGCTATATCGAGGGCCTACCAATGCGCCGCATGCAAGTGGAGGATATAGAAGAGTAGTCAGACTTGCTAACAATCAGTTCAATTTCTAATTAGGGTCTAACGCGTTAATTAGCTAATTAATTAATAAATTAATAGCCTTCTATTAATTAATTAGTTCTAGTATTATTAATTTCTAATTAATTATCAGTTATATTTTTTTCCTTTCTAATTCTAATTCTTAATTATAGTATTTCTATATTTCTTTAGATTTCTTTATATTATACTATATAATCTATATATTCTTATATCTATTATATATAATTTTACTATATTTAGATAGCTCTATATTATCTTTAAGCTTTCTAAATTCTTTTCTTTTTAATAAGAATATTATATTAATAATCTACTAATATTATTATTATAATATTTATTATTTTAGATTTTTTTTTTAAATATTCCTTTAATATTATAACTATATATTCTAAATAAGATTTAATAGCTAAATAACTTTAATAGTATTATAATAAATACTTTTATTAAAAGTAATTTTCTTATAATATCTCGAAATATTAATTAAAATTAGCTTTATAACTATATAGTTATACTATAGCTATCTAAATATCTTAAGTTATTTATTTATTTTTATAGAAGTTATATAAGATAAGAATTAACTAATAAAGATTATTAGCTATATTATATATACTATAACTAATAATTACTATTATTATAGCTAGATAATTATATATATTATTATATTTCTACTACTATATTAATTAAGTACTTTTAAAAGAAATATTAGATTAATAAGAATAGTTTAATATCTATATAATTATTTAAGAATATATAGCTAATAATTTATAGATTCTATACTTTATTATAGAAGAGAGATATTAAGATATCTATTTTCTTTATAGATATCTTTAAAGTACTACTTATAAGATTATTTATTATTAAGTATTTATTCTTTATTAAAATAGATTCTACTATTTTTAGAAAGCTTCTAGTATATCTATAATTATCTCTATAAGATTATATACCTAATAGAATAAGCTTATTAATCTATATTAGTATTATATATAAGAAATTATTAAAAATTATTAAAAATATAATATAAATGATATAAATATATATTAATCTATTCTTTAATTTATAAATATTATTTAGCTATTAATTATTACTTCTAGGAATTATAATATATTATCTTAATATTAGTTATATTTCTTAAACTATATTCTTAGCCTTATTTTATATATATAGTATATATATAGATATTATAATTATTAGCTAAGTTTAAGTAATTTTATATTATTTCTAATTTAAGAAGTAGTTTAGCTATACTATTACTAATAATACTTCTAAGAATATAACTTATATAAATTATTTATTTAAGACTCTTTAAATAGATTTAGAGAAATACTATATTATATATATAAGCTATATTATTAATCTAATAGTATAGAAGTACTTTTTTAATTCTAATATTATTATTCTTAAAAAAGAATTTATAAATATAACTATTAAAGAAATAGAGCTATAAAGCTAGTATAAGAAAGGCTCTATTAATAAACTATATAATCTTATTTATTATATTAATTATTTATTAAAATAATAGAATCTATTTTATATAATATAGTATTAATAATATACTATTAGCTAGCTTACTAGCTAGCTAGATACTTATAATAGACTATAATAAATCTATAATCTTATTTATAATAATCTAATATAATAGAATTTATAATATAATATTATTATATATACTCTTATACTCTAGCTAGCTATTAAGGATTTTATTAATTATAAGCTTAATAATTATTATACTATTATTATAAGATACTTAAATAGCTATTTTTAAAGTTAATAATTATTAAAGCTATTATTATTATTAAGTAATATTCTTAATATAAATAATTAGTTAATTATTATATAATATATAAGATTACTATAGCTAAGAAAGAAGATAATAATATTATTTTAGAGTTATATTAATATAATAGCTAAAAAGAACTAAGCTATTAAGGAAACTATATAGTAAATACTTTCTATTTTCGAATCTATAATAATTACTTTTAAGAAGATATATAAGTATTATTATCTAATAGAAATATTTATAAATTAATATTTATAATAAATAATAATATAATTATTTACTCTTTTATAATTATTATTTCTATTAACTCTTTAGCTCTTTTATATTACTAGAAGCTCTTAGAATATATTTATATTTTAAATTTCTATATTTAATAATAATCTTATAAGCTAAACTAAATTTTTATTAGCTATAGAATAAATAAATAATTAAATAAATACTTAAAATAATAATTTTAAGAATATAGAGTCTTAAAAATACTTTATTACTAATATTAATTTTAGATAGTAAAAAGCTAGTACCTATTATATTAAAATAGACTTAATACTAGTCTATTATATTATTATAATACTATATCTATATTTTAAATAATATTAATTCGAGTAATACTAGAAAGATAAACTATAATAGTATAAGAATACTATTATAGTAGTTACTACTCTATAATATAAATATAAGTATATATTTATTATTTATAATAATAATATTACTATAGCTAGCTTTTCTTTTATAATAATTAATAATAAGTAGTTATTATCTATAGAAGAATAATTAGAATAACTTAATTAGTTTATAGCTTATATTACTAAGCTATTTATATAGATAAATAGTAAATAATTATTAGTCTCTTATTAAATTAGTAAGATAACTATTTAGCTATAGCTAGTATAGATAGTATTAGATATATATAATATTCCTATATATAGTAATAAACTAGAGTATATTTTTAATTTAGCTAATAATCTATTAGAACTATAATATTATCTAATAATAATAGAATATATTAAAAAAATAATATATCTATAGAATTAGTAAGCTAATAGTATTATTATACTTAATAATACTTTTTTCGAATAGATAATAAAATAGGATAATTATAAACTATATAATAATAATAGTAATAATACTACTAAGAGTAATAATAAGATACTATACTATAAATATAAATAATAGTAATAAGATCTTTAATCTATAGAGATTTCTATAGCTAAAAATAATACCTTTTTTCTCTATATTATAGTCTTAGTAACTTTATTTTTTAACTAATTAATTTAATCTTAATTAATTAATTACTAATTCTGACCTTACTAATTAATCAATTCGAAGGTCTCTACTAATCAATTTAATTCGGACCCTATTAATTTAATTAACTGATTGTTAGTAACTCTGAGAGTGGTAGACGAGTTCTAAGACTTTGCGTATATGCTTAAACACTGTCCGTGGTTTTTGGGAGACAATGGAGATTAGACAAAACGTAATGGCTGGCACAAAGCTAGACTGCAAAATTGGAATCATTGTGCTGTCACTTTTTATTGATGTTATGTTTGTACCATTTCTGTCCGTAGTCATTCCACAACCTCTGAAGTAAATCAAAAATCCCTAACGCCATTAATCCTCCATGCAAGCCACGTAGCCGTCGTCTTCTGACCTAGGCGACAGCAGCAGTTCGAGCTCGGCACCATTTGCAGCAGCGATTTCCTTATAAGCTTCACACTGCGCCTCCAAGATGATTGTCTTCCTCTCGGCGGTGAGGGCCCTTTCAACTTGGCGCGCGATGGAGCGTTCTATCCCTTGCTCTTTTGCGGCCAGCCGCTCCTGCATTTTTTGTTCTTTGATAGCAAACTTCTCCTCCATCTTCCGCCTGCTCGCCGCAGACTGTTCATCGACCTCCAGCTTGTATATCGCGAGCCGCTCAGCCATCTCCTTTTCAATCATTATCATCCGCTTATGTACCTCCTCCTCGACACGCTCTCTCATATCGACACGTTGAACGACGTCTCCGAACTGAGAAGGGCGCCTTGTGATGGCAGCGCTGTTCGCGTTCTTGTTGATCTCCTCAACCACCCATTGTTGATGTTTTCTTGCCTGCTCGTCAGTTATTTTCATGGCGCTCGCCACGCTAAGTCCTGCGTCATTCGAATTGAAACCCGCACCGTGTCGAGAGTAAGACTGCCCGATAGTGCTAATGAGCTGCTCAGCCGGACCAGCGAGAGCGAAAGAAGGGATGCAGTAGACGACGGAATACTCGACAGTATATCGCTTGCCAAAGAGATGGCGGCAGATCGCTTCGGTCAGGTTCGTGAGTTGGTTGCTATTGGTTCGACTCTGGTGCTGATATTCACGGCCACTGGCGTCGCTAGTATAGCCGTACTCGGAGAAAGCATCAGGCATACGGTCGCGGCCATTGTATCCATCTTGGCGGCGGGCGGCCTCGAGACGCTGCCGCAGAGCCTTGGTAAATGTGATCAACTCCTCAGCTTTGGGCGTCTGAGGCGAGGTCCCAAAATCCGTGGCGAAGTATCGCCGGTATCTATGAACATCCGAGTACTTACGTAGCAAGTCGCCCACAGGCTGGTCCACGGCTAGGGCGAGTACATCATCCGTCAAATATCTTTCAAGAGCATCAAGGACTTGAAATGTCTCATCAAAAGTAGGTGGAAGGCCGTGTGTATTGTTCACGAGGTATTTTCGGTGGATGACGGGTTGGCTGATAGCCTTGTCCATCGCCTGCAGGCTGTTGCGATGCAATACACGACGGAGGCTAGCGTTCTTTGATAGGCGAGCGCGACGGGGCAAATCTCAGTGCATGATTGCTGAGAGGATGTTGCGATTCATGGTGATGAAGATGTTGTAGACCATCGCGTCCACAGTATCCGACTTCCCCTGGCCGTGGCCTCTCAGAGTGTTGAGAGCACCTTCGTTGCTGTTCTCATCCATCCATGTCTGTACAAAGAAATCGAAGCGTGAGCGTGCGATGTAGAGAGCGCGAGCACGGCGCTCGTCGGCTGTCTTTGCGTGTCCGGTTTTCGCCTCGATTCCCTCAGGTGTCATGGACCCCCAATTGCCCTCGTCAATGCTATCCTGGTCGTCGCTGGAGAAGATGTAGTCGCCGTTGTCGTCGGAAGTCTCTTCGTCGATATCGCGTTGCGCGGAAACAATGGACTCCAGGTCTGAGGCTATGCAGCTTGATGAGCTGCTGGACGGGGAGGACTGCCTTTACGTGCGGACAAGAGGCGTCGGGCAATACGTTGGCAGCGGCCGGGCCTGCTCTTTGTGGTATCCGCCATCTTGTCCCATCTTGTGTGTGGGACTGTTCGAATTGCTGAGTGAGCGACCGACGTCGCAAGAGAACAGGGAATGATCGTGCCGTAGCTGTGAAGCGAAGAGAAGAAGACTCAGAAAACGTGAGGAGTGAAATTCTCAGAGGACGCGATGCGTCGCCGATGGTGCTGCTCAGGCAAGGAAGGAGCGACGGGCTCATTCGTAACGCCACCACATCTGGCCTCAGGCACCACTCTCGTGCTTGTAGAGCCCCAGCAGCTATGAGAGATGCAGGGAAGTATTGTAGCAATGCTCCCGTCGTCACTTACTACCGCTTCATATCTGTCCCTGTTCCTGCATGCGGTCGATCAAATCGTCTCTACGCTTGCGATCTTTCTCGCTGATACTATCAACTTCAGAAGACCGATAGGTGTACCAGCAGTCATCGGGAGAAGAGTCATATCCGATCTCTCTCTCGTCACCGTCCTCGGTATATCCGTCTTCAGCAAATTCCTGCCAATCCATATTTGCCAAGTCCAGATTGATCCAAACCGACCACAACGCTTCCCACGGCACGCGCATTTTCATGAACTTTCCTAGTGCAACATACTCGTCATCTTCATCCCCTTCCCAGATACCAGCCCGTAATGCCAGGATGACTTCGCGCTTTTTTAGCGCCTGAAAATCGAGTATGATGAACATGTTGCCGTCGTTGTCGGGTTTCATTATGGTACCGTCTTTCTCGTGTTCGCGGCAAAGACCAAGACAGAAACCTTCCACATCCTCAATCGTATTGCCGGCCCATGCATTTTCCAGGCTGCTGTCGAGCGGTGGCGATGTCTCGCCCATGTTCTTGCTGCCGTCTGGGAAGATGGCCGGACTTATCTCGAGATCGCAGGCGTTCTTTGTTGTGACAAGTCTATATTGGTCGTCAAGGTCGTGTTCCCAAACGCGCAAGTGGAGTAAGAGGAGGTTGATTGTTTTGTAGTCTGCTTCTGGAGCGGTCACGAAGAGGAGACCGGCGGACATGGTTGACCTTTTTCTCGGAATTTTCACTTCCTTTCGAATGAATCTCTGTAATTGAATCAAGCACTTTGGGCCGGGCTGAGAATTCAACATGTACTTAGTCTGTTTGATGAGGTCGAAAATTGATCCTGTAGCATTGCTGCGGTGCAAGGAAATTCCTCGGGCCGCTGGTCGTCATTGCTGACTTCGCGACAATTCAGGATTTGCAGAAAACAGTCAAGGCTGGCAAGCGGATCAACGCCACCACGCAAGTTGCAGCCAGGTCGCAAGCTGTGCGGGAATATATATATACATAGTATCAATTGCTCAATTTACGTATAACAGGCTTGGGATACTGAACCTGGGTAAATTTATAAATCATGAATATTTCAAATATCCTATATACCTTGATAAAGCTTTCTATGAAAAAAATATGTTGTATATTAATCTATTTGAAATTAATTCTCAATCACCTGGGCCTGGTCCTGAGAGGGTGACAATAGCGAACATTGGGTGCGATATCAGGACTGGCAAAAGCTAGACTGCGTGATCAAATCCGTTGAAGTGTTCCCTTTCGTTGACATCGAACGGCCTCGGCCAACATCAGCAGAGGTTCTCTGCGCATGCTGACATGACACTCGAGAGGCTAGTGATAGGCTTCCATCACTCGCCGAATCGGATTTTAGTACTTGATAAAAGCCAACCCAGTGTAAGCGTGCGTTGGTCCCTCATAGATCTTTTCCTTCAGCCCGCCCTTCGGATCACACTTCCACAGCCGTCCAGCCATGTCAGCGACGTAAACGCAATTGTTCTGCGGGTCGAACTTCAAGCCAATGCCTTCGCCAAGACCTTGCGCAATCTAGAGAAGATGGTAAGCATGCGCCGCAGACGTACATGGCGGCAGCGGCAAAGGCCGTTTCCAGAAAACGATCACTTACAATCTGATGCCCGAGCCTCTTTTCAGCAGCAGGCGCTGCACCAATCATCTGCTTCTTGTTGAGCGTGTTTCCCAAAGGTAGCTCGCCTCTTGAAGTCCAGAACAGCACGCCTGTCTCGTCGTCCATTTCGAGGTCGATGCTCTCTGGCAGCTTGTCTTGCACGACCTCGATATCACCTCGATCTGCTGCCGACTTTCCTGCTGGCATCTCCAGCGAAGCAGAGTAGATGGTGCCGTCAGAAGCCTTTGATCCTCCCTTCTGCGTCCACAAAAACTTGCCCAGCTTATGCGATACCGTGATGCCAACCGGCCAGTTGGATTGGTTTGCCACTTTGTCCGGCTCGGACTGCCAGGAGCCCGTCTGGATAAGGGTCTCTTGCTCCGAACCGTCAAGATTACATCGCATTACCCGCAGTCCTTCGCGGTCGCAGAAGTAGAGTTTCTTGGCAACCTGATCGATGTGCAGCTGCTTGGGAGTGTGGACTTTGCCCGCCGCAATGACGGTCTGCACATCGCTGCCGTCAAGCTTCGCCGACAGTACGGTTCCATCGTTCTGGTTGGGAATACCCATATTGGTCCAGAACATTCTCCCCTCGCAGATGTCGATTCCGTCTGGCATGGCCTGGCCCCTCACAAGCGCCACAGGCTTGCTGGCGCGGTTCTCTGCCGTGATCGAAAGGATCTCGCCTGAATGCATGATATCGGTCAAAGTCTTGTCGCCCAACGGCTCTGCCAAGCCCAGGTTGAGGAGGAAGATCTTCGTCCGGCTTCCAGGGGCAGGAGGGGCGTATAGACCGCCTTTGTCCGCAGACTTGAGGCCGAGCTTGCCTTCTTTGATGAAATTTTCTTGTAGCCATTTGATGGGAGTGGTTGGGAGGCCGCGCTCGTCCACGTAGTGCTGTTCGATGTGTTCTACGGTGTCGAGGCCGACGCCATCTAGGAAATGAGTGCCTTGTCAGTATCATCTGCTAACATATTATGGAATGAAATGAAATGAAGCACTGACTGCAGACTTTGTTAGCAAGATGTGCTTGGCCGGAAATGCGGGCTCGATTCAGTCTTACCCCATCATCTCACATGGCCCGATGAGACTGTTGTATTGCTCCTTCCAGATCGCATCAACAACTTCCGGAGTGGAGACTCCTTCAGCCAGCACAGATAGCACCTCGCGCTTGATGGCCGCCCAGATTCGGTTGAAAATGAAACCTGACGATTCTTTGAGAGCTGTCACAGGGTGCAGCCCGGCCTCTCTGTGTCGTGCTTCGATGAAAGGGAAGATCTCGGGATAGGTGTGGCCACTGGTCATCAATTCGACGATGATAGCCTTTCGAGTCTGTCAGATAACAGACAATGGTATAACAAGGCTCGGTCTTGCATTACTTACCTGAGGCGGCATCATGTAATGTGTGTTGAGCACTCGCTTCTTGGTGCTCTCTTTGACCTTCGACAGTAACTCTCCACTCTTGAAGGAAGAGCTGTTCGAGCCCAAAATGCAGTCATCCGGTGCATGCTTCTCCAGATCCGCAAAAGTAGATTCTTTCAGCGGCAATATCTCCGGCACAGCCTCGAATATCAGCCAGCAGTCTTTCACGGCTGTGGCGAGATCTTCGAGTGCTTCGTAGGTGCCCTGCTTCGTGGCTTGCTTCGGCAGCAGAGACGTGTAGGATGAGAGCTCTTCGTTGATGTATTCAATTGCGGCATCGCGGGAGCCAGCTGATGGATCGCGAATTCTCACGTGGTAGCCTGCTGCTACAAAGCAGGCTGCAATGCGACGGCCTAATACGCCACCACCGAGGACACAGATGGGTCTGGTCTCCCAATTGGTGGGCGGGGACCATTGAGGGGCCATTGTGTTAGGTCTTCTTCTTGGGATATATCGATGCAATCTACAATTTAGTTGGAGTTCCTATGGCGTGTTACGAAGGGGAAGAATGAGTAAAGAGGAGATAGTCTTCACAATGGTAACTACGTGACTACAATTGGAGCAGGCCAGTTTATATGTATCACGTCTGCATCCGCTGCATCCGGGTAGAATCGCCCGGTCCTGTCAACCATGACCATCCGATCGCCGTACCTGAATGGCTGTACAATCATTCCTCCGCCTCGTCATGCTTCGCACCGCAAGGCCAACCAGATCGCCACCACGTGTCCCAAATGACCGTTACGGGCCTCGGTTCTAGCAGAAGTGGCAAATGTCGTGGTCAAATCGGCGGTCAAGCAGCAACGATGAGGACCTAGCTCCGAAAGACGTAATGCCACTCTTCTGTCTTTCGATCCTGCACATGTAAGCTCCCATGTCATCAACGATGGTTTCCGAGGCTTCCCATGCCTGGAAAGGCGAAGCGGGCACTAATGCAGGCCATCCCAACTCTCGAGATACTTTCGGGTTCGCAGCCGGACAATGACGTCAATTGTTTCTTGTTAGCTCGTCCGTCCTCTATATATGCCGAGGCTTGTTTCTAGCTACGGGCGTACATTACATGCTTGATATGCTTTCATTATCTTCCCGTGGATGCCACGAGTCGCTTCAGGGTTCATGCTAAGTTGCAGCATGAAGCCGTCTTCTTCGCAGCTTCGAAACCACTTTGGGATCCAAAGCCGCATGACTTCGCGGATTATCGTTCACCACCGAGGCTTCCCTACAGTGTGTCAGATAACCAGATTTGAGCCGTGTGCGCCCGAACTTTTTGTCGAATAGTTCAAAGTCGGGATTGCGTATATGGACGGCATAGCTGCCTTGCATGCGATGTGGTGGAGTCGTAGATTGAAGAGGAACTTTTATGTCGTCTTCTGATCACTGAGTAAACTTAGACAAGATTCGGGATGTGAGGTCAAGGGGAAAGCTAAGAGAGCGTGAGACGTTGTCCATTTCTACTTCTCAGGAGGCATCAATGGGAAGTTGAACAAATGTGTGTAACTATATGCTTCTTTCTTATAGTGTAACTGCTGAGACGTAATGTATTTTATGAGAAGTAATGACTGGTGAAGAAGGGAGTTCATGCCTGCCACAATCAGTCGACTCAATTGAAAATTGATCAGCCATGTGCGAAATCAGAAGCCACGGCGCTGTGAGCACCTCTCACTGCTCCTCAGTCCCTTAATAATTAGAAGCAGAAGATCTGATCGCTCATTTTGCTCACGCTGCCAGGCTCTTTCCAACCCAATTGTCCCAGATTCTTCTTAGTAGCATTGACAAGTCCCGGCGGGCCACATAGCAGTATCTTGTTTTCATCAGAAACTGCTGGCATTTTCTGCTGTAGTACGTCCTTGTCAATGTGACCTGTGCCGTACTTCCAACCGGCTGGTGGTTTGTCGAGCATGTAGTACACCTTGAACTGCCCATTGGAAGCTTCAGAGAAGGAATCGAGTCTTTTGCGCAGCATAATGTCTGCTTCTGAGCGGTTGGCATAGACCAGGCTGATCTTGGTCGTATCTGTCTTGTCTTCGCAGATGGCGCGGATGATCTGGAAGAGTGGCGTGATGCCCGTGCCACCGCCAACCATGCCTAGCTCTTTACTCATGCCTTTGCGGTACTTCATGGCGCCCTTGGGACCTCGGATATCGACCTTGTCACCGGGTTGTAGCGTTTTGAGATACTGCGCGAGATGACCGTCGGGGTAAATTCTGATTAGCAGCTCAAGCCTACCGAGATCGCGGTTGTTGGACACTGGAGTGTAGCTGCGAGTAACAGAGGAATCTTCAACTGTGCCACGGATTGCGATGTGTTGGCCGATTGGGAGGCCCAAGACGGAAGTGGATGTTGGCAAGTCAAAGACGAAGCGAAAGATGCCTTCCGAAAGCTCGGTCTTTTCACGCAGGGCGAACTTGCGGTACGTTGAAGGTGTAAGGGAGCCTGTAGGGTAGTCGACTGAGGCAGTCTTTGCGGCTTTGTGGGCAGGCAGCTTTGTAAAGTCGACATCCATGTTCATAAGTCTGGAGAGGTACAGCGCAGATGCTATTCCAACAACCGAGGCAGTGGCACTAGCAAGCAGGAATCCCTGCAAGAAAGTTCCGCCACTTCCAGTGTGTTTGAAGTGAGGATGAGGAAGTAGCCCTGGGAGGGATATGCCGGTGTGACGGGCAAAGTAGACCAGAGCTGCTGTGCCAATGGCGAACGCACAGAGCTCCGTTCGTGGATTCAGCAGGCTACTGGCCCGCTGTTGCTCTTTCGTGCTTTGCTTGCTCGAACGAATCACGGATATGGTTGGTGTCTTATTTGGTGCTGAGTCCGAGTCATCGCCTCCCTCTAGGTGGCCGACCAGGAATGAGTGCATGATCTCTCTGGCATCCTCGCTATGTCCGACCTTCGAACGCAGAAGCCATATTATCAGTGCTGGTATCTTTCCGTACAACCTAGTAGAGAACTTACATCTTCATATGCGCTGGTAGCGTCCACGCCAGCGACTTCGAGAAGAGCATCAGGACCGCCAGGATGATCGCGCAGATACTCGGTCACGTTGTATACTGGTACTCAAATCAGTCTTGCCACCTAAGGGACCTCTAGACGGTTATCGGGAGCTCACCTCCGCCGTGAATGACCATCCATGAATCTTTCTTGGTGTTGTGCTTGGCGACGTCCTCGAGAGTCATCAGAGGCACTTCCACTTCTGTCTTCCAACTCGCCTTGAGCTCTTTGCGGTCTGGAGCATTTTGGTCCATGTTGCGTGCCTGCTGTATGGGGAAATGTGTGGGCTGTCAATGCTGTCGCACAGATCTTGTTCACTTGGTCAATCAAAGGCTCGCAATTTACAGAGGGAAGCAAGGGCGAATTAAGTGCAGGTAAAGCTCGAAAGCGGTTGTGGTAAGCGAATTGGTCAGTCCGACATTTTCTAAGTACCCTCTTGTTCTTGCACGCAGCATCAAACTCTAATTCAGTCGTTGATGCGACCAAGCCGGCGAGTCACAACATGTAGCAAATGTCAGCCTCGGTACCTTTCTGCCATGCCCAAATCTAGGTCAATCTTGGTCGAAGTACTAGCGTTGATGTCTCGGTCCACCGCCGAAGTGACGAATTCTGGGCCGATCCCCCGTGGCCGATGACGACGTATAGGCGCAGATCAAACCTTTGGCCCCAGGGGGCTTTGGCGGGCCGCGTGCCTCGACCATTCCTGGCGAGCCCCTCTCCGATCGGCCCGTGGGTTCCCGATGGTCGCCCCGTCAGCAAGCTGATTAAGGAATATTGCCTTCCAAATAACTTCTCAACGTCCAGTATGTGCCTCGGTTGGTCGATCTGACAACGTGCAACAGGCCGCTGCGGCGATACATATCGCAAGTCTTCATTGCACGTCGACCATCTTCCGCCACATCATTGGCTACGGATCGTCGCGGCCTTGCTAATCCACTTTGGCTTTCAGCAGCTATGGACAAAGGTAATGCTTCCTTGGTTGGCGTCAATAAGCTCCCGCCCCGAGCATTTGGGCGCCGCAGAGACATACATTGACAAAATTCGAGGTTGTGGCACCTGTGCACTCTACCTCATGACCCCCCGAGGCCTCCCTTAAGATGGTCGCATTGGTATCATAGTCTCTGTGCTCTTCCACAATACTGCCATCCTTCCCCTTTCTTTACAACCCGCCATGGTAGTCAAGAAGTTCTTTCTGTGCGGTGATGGCACCAGCACTGCAGTTGAACTCGACATCAGCGCTGTCACCACCTTTGACGAGCTTCAGCGATCCATCGGCGCCCATTTCGGCGTGGTGCAGCCTGAAGGATTAGCTTTCCAAGCAGGAGAAACAGTGCTCACGGAGTTTCATGATATTACAAGTTCAGAAGCGACTATTGGGATCACGGTAGACGGCCACTCTGTTCGCAATGTCCCGGGTCCTCAAGGCCTTCCATATGTCGGCAACTATTTCGAGGGTGAGTGTCCAAGGCTGTATTGCAACTGTACAGAAGCTAAGCACATCCACAGTCTATCCTGATCATCTTGGAAACAACCAAAGACTGTTTGACAAATACGGGCCTATCTTCAAGTCGACCAACATGGGGAAAACAGTCTGCCAGACCAATGATCCCACGATTGGCCAGATCGTCTTCACGGAAAGCGAATTTTTCTCAAAGGAGATCAATGATGATCATCCCCTGAAACCTATCAAACAAGACGCTGCTGGAGTGTTCGTGTCCGATACGTCGAATCCGTGAGTTTCTGGCCGTCTCCCCCATCTTTAGAGCACCTGCTAACCTCATTGATTCGTCGTCAGCGCGTAAGACTTTCTGCTCCACGTCTTATGACCATTCGCGTCCAAATTGCCAACTGACTCAATCCAAGATGGAAAATTGTGCACAAGTACTTGCCCCCTGCTCTTGGGCCTAAAGCTGTCAGGCACTACGCACCGAAGATGTACGTCTGTTTTTCATGGCTCTAATGCACACCCGCACCTGACCAGAGAATATTATCTAGGAATGACGAATGCCGAGTTTCATTTCCCGTCTTTGACGAGCTAAGCGAGCGAGGTGAAGCCTGGAATGCGTACAACTACATGCTAAAACTCAGCTCTGCTGCTGTGGGCAAAATCGTCCTTGGGCAAGATTTCCATCACTTCGAAGACATCGATTCATCGCTCCACCGCCTGCCCCTGGCTATGGCAGAACTACTTTCCATCAACAAGAAGATCTCCACCATGGGCCAGTGGTATAGCCATCTTCCATTTGGAGATCCGAAGAAGCTCCGCGACCTGCAGCAAGTCATCACTTCTACGATCATCCAATCCATGGAGGAAGCCAAAGCTGCTGGTACAGAAGATTTACCATTACAGGAGGCTGCATTGAAAGCTGCCGATGTTATTGGTCAGACTCTAAGATTACTCTTGTCAGAAGATGGTCAAGCTGACAAATTCAAGATTATCTCAACCGCGCCGTCGATTCCAACGGAGACCGTCTGCCAGTCGAAAACATCATTCCAGCACTGACCGTAGCAGCTGGAGCTGGCTTCACAACGACTTCATCTCTCCTATCATGGCTACTTTATGGCCTTGTTGCTTACGAAGGAGTGCAGGCACGCTTACTTCAAGAGCTAGTAGACCACGGTTTCACTGATGATAGCGAGGTCACTCCAGAGCTTCTCGAAGACCTGCCCGAGTTAGACAAGTTCATCAAGGAGATGCAGCGGCGCCACAACCCCTCATACCAACCCGGTCGCACCGCACAGAGGGACCTTATCCTGCCTGGTGGCTACATGGTGAAGAAGGGGACTGTCATCATCGTGGCTCTGCATCACATTCACATGAATCCCAAGATCTGGTAAGTCTTGTTCTCCCATGACCCTTTTTTTCGGCTGAGAGACATCATTTACTAAGATTCCACATCAGGGATAATCCAGACCGCTTCGATGTCGACAGGTGGGACACCGATAAAGTCAAGAACCGAGGCCGAACAGAGTATATGCCGTGAGTGACCTCTCCGATAGCACTGAGCAGCTATCCACACGATATTGTTGTCACACTAACATGGTCAATCACAGTTTCGCTGCTGGACAAAGAATGTGTATCGGCTTCAACTTCGCTCTGCAGGAGATTAAGATCTTCATGTGCCAGCTGGTGTGGCGCTACAGATGGCTCAAAGAAGGCGAGCCGGAAGCGGATTATGATCCCTTCTTCCAGTTGATTCGCCCGATCAATTTGTACGTTAGGACGAAGAGGAGAAATGTCTGGCCGAGTAAGAGCGATAGCGTTATGACATAGACAGCGAGAATCACCGACAAAGACGGATTGCTTGCATCTTTGTTATCGAGATCCTGAGAGGGGGAAAATGCACTTGACGTCGACTAGCCGTAGCGACGAATCGGAGTGCTCGTTGCGAGCAGTGCGCGCTAGGCATTGTGAATTTTTGGGATGCGCAGTACGGCTGGAGATTTTTGTATAGTGCATGTCAAGTCGAATCGGAAATTTAGACAATCAGTAGCTGTTAATCCATATTGCTATAGAGAATTGTGATACGAAATGACGGCTTATACAACGTCCTTTCAGCAAACTCTTGGTTTCACACCCTTAATATGCTGTGGTGAATCAGTGATTCAAAAGAGAAAGATAAATTCCGAAGCATGCTATTGACTAAGATAGCCGACTATGCGAATGGATTCGGTATAGACAGTCCGTAGCGAACTGTCTCCACCACGTCAACTGTAGGCAGCTTGAGCTCTTCATTAGCCAAAGTAGCAACTTTTGAGAAATGATTCTCAAAGCCAGGCCCCGTACAGACTGCAAGCGCAATACCCATGTATCCGCGATGAAAGTTACCTGCAGCCATGTCCGCGTTCGACTGTGCAAGCAAAGCTTCGCTCTCAACATTAGTAATTTCCCAGCCGTCGGCGCCAACTACTTCCTGGTAGGCGTTCAACCAAGTCAACATGTTGATTTCATGAGAAGCGACGTAGATGCTTGTATTCTTCATAGATGGTGCCTGTTTCTTGAGCAATTGTGCTGCGGCGAGTGCGACCTGCTCTCTAGTCGTGCTCGAGAAGACATGGCGTCCTCCATCCACAAGTGTAGCAGTCTTTCTGGAAGCATCGATCTTCCAGGCACCGGCTGCCACTGCCCTGGAAGAAGTCAGTCAAGGCCAGACAATACGCAAAGAGACAAAACTTACAGATCAGACCAAGGACCGCAAGTAATTGAAGTCCAAGCCCATGAGTCGTGGCGTTTCTGGAGCTCGTGCAGCTCATCTACCGCCTGACGGTGAGGTCGAGAGGCTGGGAACAGAGCGTGCTGTGGATCTTCCAGGTTTGCAGCATAGGTTGACGCAACGAGCCAACGACTGCCAGCAGCAATTGAAGCTTCAGCAAAACGCTTTGAATGGCCTAGCATCTCGAAGCTGAGACAGAGCACGACTGCATCCTGGCCTCGAAAGGCCGAGACCAATTCCTCGTCTCTGTAGTCGTCGGACACTGTTGTAATCTTCTGGTCTGCCGGGAAAGTAGTTGTGGAGCTCTTCCTTGATATCACTGTGACTATAAAGCCTTCAGATTGCAATGATTTCAGAAGAAGAGGTCCAAGCTTGCCAGTGGCCTGTGTCATGATTAGCGACGAACTAGAAAGGAGGAAGTGGAGGGTGCTGTCTACCGAGCAAAGGGCGACTGTGGTGATTGGGGGGGTCATGATGCCTTAGATAAGACTGCTCGAAGGGCGGAGAAGTCGAAATGAGCTGAGAATGTGGAAGTTGCGATGCTGAGATGGACCGTAGTATCGTCACTGGCAGTGACTTACTCTTATGTCCCTGCACATACGGTGACATGAGTCTGTAACAATCTCCAAAAGCCGACGACACTCGTCTTGATTGCAAATCGATATTACCGGCTCTCAAGCGAAGACTCCAGCGGGCGAGGATCTGGAAACGCAGTTAAATTGAGACACTTGGTGATTCGTAATACAGCTGTTAGCAACTCGAAATTGTGAGACCTGGCTTGGGTTTAAAGTTCACACTAATGCATGGTATGGAATCATGCCCGAACTGCGTACCTGATCAGCGTGTCGCGCTTTGTGGTTCGCCGGGGCCAGCTTTGGAGAGCATGACCAAGCTATCGGGCTCTCGGGGAAAGCACTGAACATAAGATTTTCAGGGTGTGCATCGTCATTTGACGAAATGAGCCTGCATAATGGTTGATATATCGACTGATATCCTGCGGCCGACAAAAACTGTGGTCAAATTTTGTCATCATACCGATCCGCTACAATGCCTGAAACTCCAGAAACGAACGTGTCTGCGGACTTCCCTTTCACGCCGAAGTATGTCGACATAGCCGGCTCGTCGATGAGCTATATCGAGAACGAACAGCCAGACTCAAAATCGGAGCCTTCCTTGTTATTTCTCCACGGCAACACATCATCCAATTATGTCTGGCGCAACATTGTCCCGTCTTTGTCAAGACACCGATGCATCGCTCCAGATCTCATCGGTATGGGCCGGTCTGCCAAGCCGAAGCACATCTCCTATCGGTTCACAGACCATTACACTTTCCTGTCAGCCTTCATCAATGCTGTGATCCCGGAAGGAAGCATCATAATTATCGCTCATGACTGGGGAACCGCTTTAGGTCTGCACTGGGCAGTTCAGCACCCCGAGCGGATCTCTGGTCTCGCATTGATGGAGTTTGTTCGTCCGTTTCCTGAGTGGAAAGACTTCGGCGATGATGCGACCCGACGCCATTGGCAGAGCTTCCAAGACCCGGTCATGGGTCGCAAGTTGATCGTGGAAGATAATGTGACCATGGGCAAGATGATAGTCCATGGAGCTAAGCGAGGTCTCTCAGAGGCTGAGCTGGTCCACTATCGTCAGCCTTTCCAAAAGGCAAGCGCCCGCGAAGTCATTCGCATGTGGGCGACGCAAGTGCCGATAGCTGGCCAGCCCAGTGACGTCTTCGACATCGCGACAAGATATGAACAATGGTTGATCACAACTGAAGTGCCCAAGATCATCTTTTGGTACGAGGACGCGCCTCTAGTAAACGGCGACAAGATGCGCTGGTATCTTCAGCGCATGAAAAACATTCGCAGTGTTGATGTAGGAGAAGCTGGGCATTTTCTCCAGGAGGATCATCCACAGAAGATCAGCAAGGAAATTAGGATCTGGCTGGAAACAATCATCGTTTAGAGTTTTTGTACATCAATGAAGAGTTGTATGGACATGTACAACAAGTTCGATACAGAAAGCTCCCATGTGAGCATGAATGTCACACATCTCAAGCGATGTTGGAATAGAATGTTGACTGCATTATATATTGCGGCAGTTCCTCTGCGCTTTAGAACTTGAGGGGATGCTGCCGTAACAGGTACACAAGTGTGTCCCAATATTATATTTCCAAGCTTTCGGCATTTCAAGTACGGAACGTTCTGAACCGTGATACTCGATTGAAATACAGAAATATTTGCGAAATGAAAAAACATCAAGCAAGGATACACCGTTAAGCTTTCCCCTGCTGTGCTTGCCAAGCTTGTATCATACCCATACGGTGCAGCATACCTGCGCTATCCATCATATCCTGAACTCTTCTCATTCGGGTCCCATCCTCATTCCAAGTGAAGATCATGATGTGGGTGTTTCTGTAATCTCCCCAGGCGGCGTCGGCCGACGTATTTGCATACAAGACCGTTCTGCCGGCTTCACCATCGTGCGTGACGGAATGAACTGCAGCGTACATTTGGGTTCAGTGAGTTTCTAATGATATCAGATGATCCTGAGTTACCCACACTAAAGTTTGACAAGCTGGCGAAAGCCGGCCTCAGCGCAGCAAGCCAGTCATCGTTGCTTTGATCCGGCATCTGGAGCGAATCTTTGGGGATAGATTCCTGGACGCAGTCAGGCGTACGCAACTTCACAATGTCGTCGACAGACAGCCTTTTCCAAGCGTCGATGAAGGCGTCCGTGGCCTGTTTCTGGTTTTCCAGGCGAGTGATTGACATGTTGAACTTGCGAATCGTCTGTAGGTAGTGTTGTGCAGCAGTTGCGCGGGTCGTGTAGGAAGAGGGTCTTGAAAGCCGAAATGCCTAGCTGTATGTGAAGCGTTCAGTGGTATTCTTATATCATAACTTGTTTGGTATCCGGAGATGTTACAAACTACGAAACTGCCACGTCAGGGCGGAGATAAGCTATGCAAGTCCATATCTAAGCACTTCTGAAATCACAACACCCTCCCTTTGCTAGAGCTTTGTCAGCATATCAGAGCTACAGTTTGTCAGAAGGCGGATTTGCGGCAACACCGAAAAGCCTAAATAGCTTGATGGAGGCCCGCAGTATCGACAAGATATGAGCGTGAAGAGGATTGCGCATTGATTCCACAGATTTCAAAGTAAAATTAGAGGCGTTTCGTTGTCTGAGATGACTAGTATATTGCTAAAAGCAAAGTCGTGGGTGTGATCATGCTCAGACTTCCGAGAATGACATATTGCAGTTAGAGAGAACAGGTTGCAGGAAGAACACACAGGATGTCGAAGGTTAGAATGAGTCACATTCTTTGATGGGGTTGTGTAGGAAGCATATCTCTACACTATCGAGATATCCAGTTACCTCAATACCTAATTCCTACCACGAATGCCAAACGTCCATTCCCATGTAATACTGCCTCTGCCCGAAATGCTCGAGGTCGTAGTACTGTACTGTTGACTTCTCCGCCAGATTGACAACACTGATACCATTCTCAGCCGTGAGAGAATACATGAAGCCATTGCTGATAGCGCTATCGAATAATCCAGTGATATTCGTGGAAGATCCAGCTACTGTCACAATGATGGGTTCTTCGAGAGCGCCAGTGATTGCACTCAGGGTGAAGATATCGTTTGACCCAGCATCGATACCGTATAACGTTCCGCTTGGTTGCCAGTACTGCGTCCAACAGACTGCTTTCTGTCCGGCGATGACTACGTGGTCTTCTTCTTTCAATTTGAGGTCGTCTTGAACGGTAAGGATAGATGCGCCAAAAGACGGGTCACTGAGGAAGACCTTGCAATCATCGACAAAGGTGAAGCCAAAATTCATGAAGAGGTCTGAGATTTGTGTCACGATCGGATCTTCGTGAACGACGACTCCGTCTCGTACAGGCCACGATGCGAAAGATCCAAGCTTCGGTGGGGTAGAACCGGCGTCGCCTTTGATACTTGCAAAAAGACCTGTCGAGCTTGGATTGAACAAGACTTGAGCAGCCGAGCCAGGTGGCCCAGATGGCGGAGTTGTCTCGTCAATGATATCGCCAGGCAGTTTTCGAAGAGGGCCGGAGGACATAAGTCCCTCCTTTGCATCGACGGAGAAACATGCGACCCCTGCGACAGAGCCTCCGTTGAGGACGCAAGCTTGTTCGATCTTTGGGGAATAGTCGACCGAGATCGGGAATTGCCCAAGGGTGCTCACTGGCGAACCGATAAGGCGAGGCTGCATAGGATCTCTTTCATCAATAGCGAACATTGAGAGAGTGTTGCTACCCGAATTGACTGTAAACAGGTAGTTTCCGTTGACAATCAGGGAGCCTTGCGACCCAAGGGTGTCTGCAGTATTCTGAGAACCCGTGGCATTGACCATGAGCGAACCGATTCCCCTGGTAGGAGTGCGTGTTGGATTGGACAAGTGGCCATCAGTCCCGATCTGGAGCGAGACAACATTGCTACCTTGAGGATCGTTCTCCAAGAAGTAGGCCACTGACTTGGTGTCGTACCGTGGCGAACCGCCAGGTCGCGGCCACTGGCCTGGACGGGCGTAGGTCACAGAGGGCACAAGTGTGAAGTAGTAGGGCCAAATCATTTTTTTTTTGCGCTTGACTGTGGTTAAGTTACGAAAGGCTTGGGGAGAAGATGTATTGACTACGTGTGATGAAATTTTCAGGGAGAGGCTGGCAAACAGTGCAGCTGCTCTATGGGATAACCTCGCATCATATATAGCGTAGAAATAATACGCGGACGTAGTCGCGTTGTCCGCAAACATGAATGAGTATGCAATCTCCCTCTCCCTCCCGGCACTCATTTCCGGTAGCGCTATGATTCGAAAGCCAGCTGACGAAGCTTGTCGAGATCATTGCCCAAAATTGTCAACGTTCGCAGCGGAAGTATGGTGATGTGGAATCATTGTTGAACTTTGCTTGGAGTATGCCGTGCTACGAATGAATAATCGAGCGGATCGAAGTTCGAAGGGAATCAGCAAGCAATATCGGGCTGACAACGCTTTGGCGTCCAAGATCCGAATGTGGGGCGTAGATCTTCCGGGAGTTTGGAATCATTCTCGAACCTTACGCACAGACATCATTGGCTGAGACTACATTCCCCACGTGCTTGTCGACGCCGTCGGGTGGGCCACATCGTTCGTAATCCCTCCGTGCCGTCCGCCGCCGAGCTGAACAAGCGCTACATTCGAAGCTATCAAGGGTTTCCCACAGTGTCACATGAGCTTCTCTCGCCGTGAATGCACTGTTCAAGCTGCTGAGCACCACGGGCCAGCGATGGATACGAATTCGCAACTGCAGCAAGCTTCGAGAGAGCCTAGTGGAGATGTTGGCCTGTCAAAGTGAGTCTGACGGCGACAAGTCTCTCGCCTCCGACCCTGGATCTCCTGTCAAGGAATGCTACTAATCAAAATGCAAAGAGCTCCAAAGCAGTCCCTGAGAGGCTATCTTACCTCTGCACGACAAAGCGTCCACAAAGCAGTAGTCAGTCGGAGGGATCAAGTCTACAATGCACAAAAGTATGTCTTGCTCTTAGCCCTGCGTACTGCCGCTGTGCTGACAGTGCAACATGCGCTTCCGAGAGCGCCAGACCAATTATGTCAAAGAACTGGAAAGCAGTATGACAGATCTGCAGCACAGCGTCACATCGATCATGCTGGAGAAGGATTCGCTAGATCGGCAAAATGCAGAGATGACGATGCTGTTGAGGCAGAAGATTGCCGACGATGATATAGTCCGCAAATTGGAGCGGACCGCTACTCTGGAGCGAGGCTATGACACGACTTTACGCCACGATGATGCTATAGTCATGAGGATGCATAGTTCAAACAGAAGTACGGGTCGGGTGGCTGTGAGCCCAGTGCCATACTCTATGACGCACCAAGAACGGTCGTCTGACCCTAACTTGAGTGTCTTCGGCAAATCACCAAACCACATCTCGACGACCGCCAAAGACGGCTGGAGTGCCATTGACTTCATTCTGGCACTTGAGACGCCATGTCGCGATCATGTGACGTTGCCAAGTCATATTTCGAATAGTCAGGCTCACAGTGCTTCAGCTCAACACGGACCAAGCAATCATGCAATGACGATGACAGCTGCAGTCTATGCACGTACTCTTAGTCTCACAGATCACACGATCCACCTTGACGAAGGACACAGTACCATTTATGGCTTCGTCCCTCAATTCGAGGTTGAAAGGTGCGCTTCTCCCGTGTTCAGTACATTTGAGCATCGGCTGACCTCGCGATAGACTACTAGACTTCAGTCGGGAACTACCAATAGAAGATCAATATATGACACCTGTGCAGATATATGTTGCGCTAAAAGATCAGGCTGAGTCCAGCCTACACTTGAGGGACATGCTCGATTCTCTGCGCGGCCCGATGGCTGCTGAGACCGAGTGTTGTGGATTTGGAGCTGTATTACCAGTGCACAAATTTCGAGAAATGCTTCATCATGCGCGATGAAATCGCGTAGAAGGCTATTGTCTCCTCAGAGCTGCTGCTTCATTTTCACCTGATGTCCTTTCCAAGCATCTCAAAGTTCATCTATTCCGTCTTGCACAGGGTTAGCGGGAATGGACCATTCACCCATTCGCATCCCTCTTGTGTGCTACCATGCCTTTTCGGGGGCTGCCTACCTCGCATTAAAGCCTGTTACCAAGCCCATCTACACAGTCGCCATCTTGTCGTGAGCCGTGTACATATGGCTTTGTCAAATGTTGTCTTCCACTTCAGACTTGTTGTCGTGAGCCATTACATATGCATTATCGTTGGCCCATCTATACATGTAATGAAGTCATTGACGTTATTCTTTGCTATGTGAGTGTCTCGCTGATTGTATCATTTCTCCTGATGAAGCTTAGTATGCAATCGACCGTGGTACCTTGAATCTCAGTCAACGGTTCTTGCTGGCGGAGTGAGCTCCCCGGTCCGTGGACTAAAGAAAGACGTGGCTGTGATTTGTCCTCGAAGACGATGGCCAAGTACCAAGCAGGGCCGACGCGTTGACCGCGCAAGGCTTCCACGATGATCAGCAATCCCTGGCATCGAACCCAGATCTTCGCCAACCTGATGGTCCAACAGACAAGACACACGGGATACGTGAATCATCCTTTCTCGCAAGAGGAGCTATCGTTTCAGGAGCTGGACAATTGGCCTCATGGCGTCCGCGACGACCTCATCGATCGTTCTGCTCGTCAACAGTGCCATTACGCTGCAGGCCAGTGTCAAGTACAGCTTGAAAGCAGGGATCGGGACTGCGACAGCATACGAAGAATGCTACGACATCGCAGGCGACTGGTCATGTGCACTGCGCATCCTGATCAACGGCCTGAGTTCGATTCTTCTCAAGGCCTCTAACTACTTCATGCAATGCGCCACAGCGCTAACACGGTCACAATGTGACCGCGCCCATGTACGCGGCGACTGACTTGACATGGGCGTTCCGAGCGTACGCAATTGCTTCAAGATCTTTTGGCCGCGGCGAATCATGTGGGCTTTGCTGCTCTCCGCTAGTCTGCCCATCCATTCATTCTATAATTTTGCGATATGCAAAACTAAGTAACGCATTCAAACAATCTCAGGAGAGCTTCCATCTCACCATTCCACTCTGCGTCGCTTTCGTCGTCAGAAGGGTGGTAATCATCATAACCCTCATCCTCGTTATCCGAGCTGAGTTCCTGTCTGGCAGCAAGCCTAACAGCACGAGCTTCCTGGTTGGATAAGATTGCCCTTAGGTCCGCGCCCGCTTTTACACATATCCTCGCAGCTTCGATGTCGTTCGTGCGAATCACTAGCGCTAGCGCATCATCAGGGTCAGCGCCAGCATCTAACAAAGGACCGAGAGCTAGCAAGAACGGACATACACCCCATCTCCCTACGGCTTAATTAGCAGCGTCTCTCGGCTCTGCACTTCTCTTTAGCAAATGCTTGACAGTAGCAAGGTTCCGGTAATAGACGGCGTAGTTAAGAGTGGTACCGGCGTTTAGGGAGTCTATTGTAGTGCGGAAGTCCTCGCTTTTGGCTTCTATATTTATGTAGTGCTTGTCGAGGAGATGGTCGATTATAGCAGTGGCTTTCTCGGGGTCGTGACACTTGCTCGCGCGATAGAAGCTATACTACGCTAAGGGTCCGCACTGCGTGGTACGAGGTGGTCGGACAGCTTTGTATCGCCCGACGCAGCAATAGTATTTAGGACCTTGAGAGAGTAGTCGCGTGCGGCATCGATGCGGCGCATCGGGTACTCATCGCCTCGGAATTCGTCCGTGCAATTGGGGTCCGCACCGTGGACGATCAGCCAGTTAAGGGCTTCCCGGTCATGTGCGAAATGTCTGAAGATCCAGTAGGCCATCTACTCTATGTAGTGTGCCTTGACAATATATACCCACTGCAGCATCTTGGGGCCCTCGGCCTCCACATCATAGCCGAATTCGACAAAAAGCTTTACCCTGTCCAAAGAAGGTGGTGAGTTCACTAATTTCGCTAGGACAGCGCCATGCTCAAGCAAACATCGCATGAGTGGCAGACTGAGCGATGTGGTGAAGCTGATATTGGTCGCGTCATTGTTGTTGAATAGTCTTGTGGCGAACAATTCACGCACGCGCTCCACGTCGTTTGCCCTGCACGCTGTTTCGAGCTTCCGCTGATCTGCTGTCATGGTCTAGGTTGGTTGAGTGAGCGAGCGAGCGAGCGATTTATGAAGGATGGAAGCAAGTGGACCTCTCGCCTACCACCGAATGGCAAACAATGAAGAATGGAACAGATTGAGGACTTGCGTGCAGGGTATAGGTGAGTTTTCGGCCTTGGTCTACATGTATCCACGACCGAGCGGACAGCTGCCAGTGGAAGCTAAACCCTAACCCTTCAGATTCAATATCGCTAACCCTAGCCCAAAAGTATGCGCCTTTCACTCACTACATATAAATTAACCTTTAAATCGTTCTTGAAAAAAGTACGGACGCCCATCTCGTAGGATGAGGTCATGAGGGTCCCTCACGTCCTCGGAGTGGACACAAGCTGGTTGGCCGCTCAGTCCCATGGCAATACAACTGTGCCAAGGTGACTTCTGGAACCCCCCATCGGCTGCCGGGATCAATGCGATAGAGAGCTTGGAAGCACCCGAGGATGGATGCATCGATAGGCGCACGTGGTGAGGGAACAGGGCCCGAATAGCGCCTGTGAACGCTTCGGAGCGTCTCATCATCATCTTTGCCGTCTTCTTGTATAGTCTGATCTTTGCACTACTCCCCAGCCCTACCAGTGTCGCACTCGTCTCCATCTCGGACTGCAAAAACTTGACCATGCCGCAGTAAGTCAGCATAGTATCTTTGTCGCTCTTAATCAGCTCTGTAAGGTATTGTTCTGTCGGGGCAAAACATGATTCGAGCTTGTCGCGGCACATCTGTGCTGTATTGAGGAACACTTTCTCCGTCAAGCCATCGTCGCCGATGAAGCCAAGCACACTCATGCAAGGTCTGAACCTGATATTCTCCAATTTTTCGTCTTTGATGATAGCTTCAAGCTTGACTCCATAGTCCCAGCAATCTTGATCGCTGATACCAAGGACGTCTATCATCACATGTTAGCACTTAGATTGCTGTGAACCATGTCGACCTTACCATTAAACAAGACTCCATCAGACGCGATGTTGACGACGGCTCCAAACTCATAGACCTCCTTCACATTCTCCGCCATTGCATTCAATCGGCGAAGGGCAAGTTCTTCTCCGAGGTCGGGAAGATGGCCCAGGACTTTGTTCTCGCGATTCAGCTGAAACCCTATTAGCCAAACATATATCTTGGACTCGATGGATCGAACTCACGCTCTTGCAAGGGAACGCTGGCATCGTGAGCTGGACCGGAGTGGACCTCGAAATATGATGATAGACATGGGGCAAGAATCGAAGCTTTCCACTCCACGGGATAGGAGCGGCGGGTGGAGTGGTGTCTGACAACCCGATATGTGTGCCATACTTCTCTAGGACATTCAAAACGTCAAATGACAGACGAAAATATTCCGCCTCGACAGAGAAATCACCAAGTTGCTTGGGTAGAGAAATTGGATGAGCCAATGGCGTCTGTTCGGAGTCCGATTGGGAGTCGTCGTCTATCTCCTTTATGACGGTGTGGACACCCTTGAGTTTCTCGACAACGAGGCGCGAGATGCTATTCGCAGGATCGAACTCATCCGTCGAGGAAGCCGAAATGCCAGCGGTTGCCATAGCGTTGATGGTGGAGGTCAAAAGTATTACACAAAGGTAAGTTCGTCGTTGTCTGGCGAGAAAGCAAAGCTTCACCTCTGCTATTTCAATGCTGATGCGCTCTTGGTAGAACGCTCCCTCGGATCCTTCGCTTCGCCCCGTCATAATCTTTTGCTCCGCCTGCGCAAGCCACTGCAGCGGAGTGTCGTCCCAGTCGGGCAAATGAGATCTCGAGATTCTTACGTTGAATGTGGCGCCATTATTCCCATGACTATCGAGCAGGAATCTGTGCGAGTCCACGTAAGTCTGCTTTGGGGCTGATATATCACGTTGAGGATGCAGTCATCTTAGAAGTACAGCAGGCTCAGCTGAACTGCTTTCTAATGGCTGATCGAGTCATTCGCATGCCATTTTCAACATATGATATCGTCAAACGCTCGTGAAGTCGACAATTTATCTCGAAAGCCAGTGTACGAAGAATCAGCTACACTACAGCTTATCAAGCAATTCAAGATGCCTTCTCGCGAGATTGATCCAAATTCTCCATTTGCAGTATTGCAAAACTTGCAACCTGAACTGCCATACCCGAACGCTGGATTATCTTATTGGCACCGCACAACACGTGGGTTTCCTTATCTCAGAGCAAATGAGACTGGCCCCTTGCCGACTACCATCCCCTATGCCATCATCGGATCGGGCCTCTCGGGCGCGTTGACAGCGTTCGAGCTCATCCGATCCGGCATCAAACCTGATGAAATCCTGATCTTGGAAGCGAGAGAAGCTGTCTCTGGCTCGAGCGGCCGCAATGCAGGCCATGTTCGCCCTGACCCTTGCAGTGGGTTCGGCGATTATGCTGCTATCCACGGACCAGAAGAGGCTCTCAATATCGTCAACAACGAGAAGATCGTTCTGGATTCGGTTCGACAATTTGTGCAAAACCACAACATCGACTGCGATTTCCAGACCAAGCAAACTTTCGATGTTTGTCTGACTGAGGACATAGCACAAGACGAGCTGAACAACGTCGAAGAGTATGCCAACGCCGGAGGAAGCTTGGAACACATTAAATTCCATACAGGTGATGCTGCGAGAACACGGACCGGTGTGCGCGATGCACTTACTGCATGGGAATGGCCTGCGGCCTCGGTCCACCCTGTGAAACTCGCGCAGTGGTTGCTCACCAACTCGATCGAGAAAGGCTGCAGGCTGTTCACCTACTGCCCCGTCAGCCAAGTCAGTCAGGGAGAAAATGGAAAATGGAATGTCCACACGGATCGAGGAGTCGTGGCTGCAGACAAAGTCATACATTGCACAAACGCACATGCAGGCGCTCTGATTCCTCAGCTGAGAGCAATGCTCCTCACCCCGATCAAAGTCCAGATGCACTCACTGACACCCACCAAACCTCTTTCAGGCAGTAATGTGCTAAAGACTTCAATGGCCCTCAGATATGAAAAGCACCGTTATTATGCTTTGACGCAAATGGCGAAAGATGGCATGATCATCTTTGGTGTTGCAAAACCTAGCGGGTTCACGTTTGATGAAACCTCCTATACCGATGAGCTGGTGATGGAAGGTCTGGAGAAGTTTAATTCGTTGTTCCCAGAAGCGAATCGTCAGGAGAAGAGACACGGAGAAGGCTTGGACCATGCATGGTCGGGTCTGATTGCCATGACCCCTGACAAGGTGCCCTATATCGGCGAGGTTGATGATCTCGAGGGACAGTTCATTTGTGCCGGCTTCAACGGACATGGTATGGCTCGCATCTTCAGCTGCGTGCCTGGTTTAGTCAAGCTGGTGATGGGTGGGTCGTGGCAGGACACGAAGCTTCCTGAATGCTTTCAGTACAGTCATGGACGATTGGATAAGGCTCTTGCAGGCGTTGGTCCCTAGTCTAGTCTTGGTCTAGTCAGAAGAGAGCCTCGGTACACGACACAGCATACAGCTACCCTAAGGTTGTTCTGCATTTTGTAAAAAACGTAAAGACACTGCATTTACATAGGCAAGAATACGTTGTTTATTCCATTTCTGACACTGCATGATTCCCGCACACAGTCTCGTGGGTTATGTTGCCGGTTTGACCCGAAAAGATCGAAGGACCTCAATGCGATGCTTGTTCAACCGGGTGGATGCTTGCAGGGTAAGGCCGAACGACAAGACTGATCCGGAACAAGGTCATCGCGTTGCCTCTCGTGAAAGCGGGCTAAGAATGCGACTACTTCGTGATGCGGATAGATTGAGTTGCAGCGTGGGCGTGGGAGGGAAGTTTCTCACGTAATAATCTCGTTATCGGCGCATATAGCACGCCATGTCACGTTATGGTCATTACGGGGTGCTGCGCCACAATCTGCCGCCACCAGACTACCTGCCGCGCGGCGAGCAGCGACATCCACGAATTGGATCTACGAATTGTTTCCTGCGCCTAAGCCTTAGTCGCAACAATCACTGGATCTGATGTCCATACTGGCATTAAGTTATGTCTTTCCATCTGCTTTGTGACTTTCTATCCGTTGCATCTACGACGAGCGAAAACGGCCAGCGCCCGCACAGTGAACGAAGCGGGGCGTTCCGCGCTGTGCTGAGCCATCCCAAAATAGACCAACACTCCAGGATCCTTCAGCTAGCCATTCTTCATGCCATGGCATGTTTCTGAGATAATGTTCGCTTGAGAATGAATCCTTTTCAGTTTTGTTTGACATTATGGCCGTTTGGCGGGCGTTGGCAAAGCCGCCACCTTAGCTAAGGCTTGAAATGGCCATTCTCAGTTCCATGCCGTCAATTGGAATCGTACGGCATCGTGGAGTTGGAGCACGCTTCCTGTCTCACATGGTCAATTCTAAGGCGCTCCACTTCAGCCTCCATCGAGTGCTTAAAAGTTCGTTTCTGGCGCAGGAATGTGTACTGTTATCACCTCGAATTGTGATCCTCAAACGCCAACATGAGCTCTCTGCTCAGCGCCGCCAGGCTGATTTTGATCCTTGCTTCCATCTCACAAGCAACACCTGTCGGATACAACAACATTTTATTACGTCGGAGCAGTGTTCAGGCAAGTCCTGGGGCAGCGACCTACGACTACGTTGTTGTCGGAGGTGGTACCGCTGGTCTGGCCGTAGCCGCAAGACTTTCAGAGAATGGCTTGAGAAGTGTGGCAGTCATTGAAGCTGGCACGTACTACGAGAGCTTTGGCAATACGAGTGAGATCCCGCTCTTCGACTCGTCATGGACTGGAAAAGATCCAGAAGACACGAATCCCAATCTGGATTGGGGCTTTGTCACCACCCCGCAGAGGGTCAGTAACTATCATTCTTGGGGCTTGGGATATGTAGGTCTGACTTTATGACAGGGAGTTCTCGGTGCAGAGATACACTACCCTCGAGGAAAATGTCTGGGAGGCAGCAGCGCCCGTAACTACATGGGCTATCTCAGAGGCACGAAAGGCTCGTACCAACAGTGGGCCAACATGGTCGGTGACAACTCGTACACCTATGACAATTGGTTGCCCTACTTCAAAAAGAGTCTCAATTTCACGCCTCCGGACATGAGCAAGCGAGCATTGAACGCCACACCGCAGTATGATTCCGGTAGTCTTGGAAGAAGTGGTCCTCTCTCCATCACCTTTCCCAACTACGCTCAGGCAATATCCTCGTGGGTCCAGAAGGGCATGCAAGAAGTTGGTATCACGGTCAGCAGCGGCATCACAAGTGGAGTTCTCATGGGCTCTGCCTATGTCATTGCAGCACTCCAGGGCGATCAGAAGCGCGAGTCGTCTGAGACTGCTTTCTTGACTCCTGCATCAAGTCGTTCCAACTTGAAAGTTTACACCAACACCATGGCAAAGAAGATTGTCTTCTCTGGCAAGACCGCAAAAGGGGTCCTTGCTTCAACTGGCAGCCAACATTATACCTTATCGGCCAAGCGCGAAGTAATCCTCGCGGCAGGAGCTTTTCAGTCACCTCAACTGTTGATGGTCTCTGGTGTTGGCCCTGCCACCACCCTCTCCAAATACAACATCCCCGTCATCGCGGATCGTCCTGGTGTAGGTCAGAACTTGCAGGATCATATCCTGATGGGGCCTAGCTACCGTGTCAATGTCATCACTGCATCGGCCATGGCGAACCCTGCCTTTGCTGCTCAGGCAGCGAACCTTTTCAACACGCAACAATCTGGTATCTTGACCAGTCCGGTTGGCGACTTTGGCGGCTGGGAAAAGCTACCTTCGCATCTTCGCAGCAATCTCTCCTCGGGTACACGATCAGTCCTCAACTCACTCCCATCAGATTGGCCTGAGATTGAGTTTCTCAGTATGGGCGGCTTCTTGGGATACCAAGAGAACGGAAGTCAACCAACTGATGGATACAATTATGCTACTGTTGCTATTGCACTGGAGGCTCCTCAGTCACGTGGGTCAGTCAGTATCAGCAGTGCTGACACAAGCGATGCGCCCGTCATTGATCCCGGATGGTTGACTAGCCCGGTGGATCAAGAAGTCGCTTTGGCTGGTTACAAACGTGTGCGCGAAATTTTCGCTACAAAGGCTATCGCCCCAGCCTTGATTGGCGAGGAAGCTTTCCCTGGGCCTCATGTACGTCATTAGTGTCTTCTGTCTTTTTGCAACTACACGCGGCTAATGTTGAACAGGTCTCCTCGGACGCCGACCTGCTCCAACTGATCAAAAGCTCTGTTGGTTCTGTCTTCCACGCTTCGTGTACTTGCGCCATGGGTCGAAAAGATGACAAGAATGCCGTCGTCGATTCGAATGCCAATGTCATCGGCGTGAACAGACTCCGTGTGGTTGACGCCAGTGCTTTCCCTTTCTTGCCTCCGGGACACCCCATGGCTACAGTCTGTGAGTTTGCATCATCTTCAAGACAACTGAGTTTTCAAATTACTGATCGACATAGATGCCTTGGCCGAGAAGATCGCCGAGAAGATCTTGCTCTCGTAACCTCCCAATCGCCTTCAAGTCGGGATTGAATGTTGACAGTGTTCCGCATTTACATGCTACAAATGTAAGTCCGAGGAGACGACTGATACAAGAGATTTTGTGATGTATATATTGTATATAGGAGGAAAGAATGGAAGAAACATGCCGTCTACAAATCTCTTTACAAGTAATGATACATTAGTCCCATGCTGGCAAATTGTGCCGCCATATCATGTTTTAGTACTGCTGCAACAGTTGGGCCAACATTTGCTTCAATCAGAACTTTCTGCCATGATAGCACTTGTCGAAAGTGCCACACCTGACAGGCGGAACCTTTTGTCCCAACTCTCGAGTGACTTGAAGCAGAAGTGTGTTGCAAATTTCACACCTTGATCATCAAGCAGAATATCGTCCACAGCCCCTGCTAGTCATGTCCATTTGGAAGATGAGCATGTCACGATATACCCACTTGGGATTGAAATGAAGCTGAGATTGTTCGCTTCCATATGCTCTCACGCGCAAAGGGTCAGACGATGGATTTTCTGCATTCTGTATATGCCCTCATTTTGACCTCAAGGTCAAGTTTCGCTCTCCTTGGAGTAAAACCATCAGACTCTTGAGACCAATGCAATCACCACAAGTTTACCCTAAGCTATGACCACATTGGGACCCCAGGCAATTTGTACTCGGGCGAGCATGGAAATGGGTCGCGCGATTCAGCCATCATCGATTGACGTCTTCTCACATCGCGACAGCAGGCGCCATCTTGACCCTCTGTGAAAAGCATGTCAGTGTCATGTAAGACGCGTCGAACCCAAATGACATACTCTCAGACCAAGCGAAGCTCCGATACCGACAGCAGCAGCGACGTAGACCGGGATGAAACTGTCACAGCGATTCGGGTTAGCCACGAGCGGACTATGCGATTTCTTGTAGTCAAGAGTAGGTACTAACACTTTCGCCATCGACTCAACGATGATATCGAGGGTCTGAGCACGTTGCATGGAGTCGAGGGAAGCCAAAGACTCTCCACTCAAACCGAGTAAGGCTGCTTGGAGTTCTGTCTTTGAGTAGTCGACGAGCAGTGATTGTAGGCTTTCGAGGGCGGTATTCACGAATAGTGTCCCACAGATCGACAAGGCTAGAGAAACACTAAGCAATTGAGCTATAGAGACGTCAGCAACTTGATGCATGTGAGACCTGGTAGAGAGTGTTGTTCGGAAAGAAATACCAATCATGATGAAAGCAATACCCGATGACACAAGTTCAGGTTTTGTGATTGTCTGGATGACAGAGAACCCAGACTGCATTCCACTTCCAGATCCTATGCCGAGTAGAACGGAGTATCCATAGATGTGTGCTGTTGATGTATTGACGTCGATGAGTGCTAGCAAAGAACATTTCAGTATTTTGATGGAGTGAAACACGAGCGAGAGTAAATGTCGCACTTACAGAAGAGAACACCCGCAACTAGCACGAGCAAGCTGCCAACCAAGAACCATGGCATATAGTATCCACCTTTGGACAAGTAACTACCGTTGACCATGATCATAAAAGTGATTGTGATGATGAGCGGGAGTAAACGCACACCAGACTCGAGCGGTGAATCGCCTCTTGTGAATTGGAAGTAAGTTGGGATGTAGTAAATTGGGATGAAGCCGGCAGAGTTGAAGGTCGCTGTTAAGACAAATAAGAGAATTGCTTCTTGGTCCCGGAGAAGCTCGGCTGGAAACAGGCGAGATGCTCTGGTGGTGAGAAGTACCGCTTGTTGTTGGAAGACAAATGCTGCAAGAAGAACCCCAGCGAGGACGAACGGCACGATGATTGACGCACTCTTCCAAGGATAGAGGGTGCCTCCAAAGTTGATGCCCATGACCAGGCAGACAAGGCATCCGATGCTGAGGATTGTACCAGCTGCATCGATCTGTGCGAATCGGGCGAGTATGGTTCTCGTAGGCTGTGGTCTGCAGTTTGGAATGAGGAAGAGATAGACTGGACTCAGCAGGCCGATCAAGCAGAGGTTGATGTAGAAGCCCCATCGCCATGTTGCGCTCGAATCAGCAAATGCGCCGCCAATGAGAGGTCCGACGACATTTCCGATGCCAAAGATAAGACCACTGTAAGGGTCAGAAATCTATGCTGACGACAGAGAGGTTGACGAGCTCCAGGACATGGTCAAGACTTACACGAGCCCTAAGTACACGGGTCTTTCCTTGCCGGTCGTGTTACATGACAACAATGTCATGACGCCCAGGTAGATCCCGATGCCGCCGATGCCAGCGATGACACGGCCCACAATGAAAGCGTTAATGTTTGGCGCTGCACCACACAGAGCTGAGCCGATAGAAAAGAGGAGAATGCAGATGATGTACATCTTCTTTGCATCAAATATGGCATACATGCTGCCGAAGGGGAGTACAAAACTCACACCTCCGATCATGAAACTGCAATCTTGTCAGTCGGTTTTCTGAAGGTAAAAGAAACCTGGACTCACGAGACTGAGAGCCATGGCAACTTGTCTACTCCTCCCATGTCTCTCACAACGACCTATAACCTTCTTAGCTTGATGTTCTACAATCGCGATCAAGTCTCTTCACAAACGGGAATGACATCGGCGGTGATGGTGTTATCTAGCGCATAGAGCAACACGCTCGACAAGATGCTAGGTACAACAAGTAACCACTGTAACCATATGAGTACGTAGCTCTGGTCTTTGAAGACACGCATGTATCACCTTGAGTCCTCTAAGCTTCCGAGCCTCGGGTAGCTCGCTCGTTGATTCTGACGCAGGACTTGCAACGGATTCAACATCGTGAGCGATGAGATGGGTAGGCTGAGCACCGGACAGAGACAGCTTCTCTGCTGGATCCATTGCGGGCGCTTTTCTGATCTGGTAGAGAGATGGCTGCAAAACAAGGGCAGAGTGATCGGGAACGGATGGAGATGGGGACGCTTGTACGGACTGACGACCCTTGGGCTCGGAGAAATTGTTTCCTCAAGCGAACATGCTTTGGATCGATTGACAACTCCGCGAAGCCGCAGGATTCCATCAAACGTAAGGTCATGTTGAGAAGTAGCAGCCTTGTCATAGCGTAGAGCCTCAAATCTTATGTTTGCACGCTCTGATGCGAGAGCTTAGCAATTCGTGGGGCTCAGCTGCAAAGGTGGCTTATTTTGCTCAATTGCACTACTTTGATGAGAAGACACGATTCCAGTATGAAGGCAGCTATTCCTACCAAGACTTGAGTGCGATTGGCTCCGGTCCGCCAGTGGGACAAATTGCGAATCCGTATTCACCGGTCCCTGCGTTTCACACTAAAGGAACCTAACGCGGATCTATTGGGTCCACAACGCCAACAGTGCCCTGCAGGATTGCGGGTGCCAGACTTGGCTAGCCGTAGAGCCCCCGCGAGAAGGAGTTTGCTAAGCATCACCACATAACGCATACACTTACGTTATTGTACGGATGTAGCTTCGTAAGCACTCCACTGGGTATTTTTTCAATCCCGGACAGGATTTTTGTTGTGATACACAACACCGCTTTCATCACTGGCGTCTGTGCTTGTGTCTCTGTGCCATGTCATTAAGCCGTGCGTTTTACTGGGATAAGGGCTGTCACTGGCTGCAAACCACTTTCGCCTGCCATGTCGCGAGGTGCGTACCATCAAGCAATCGTCGGCCTGAAGTCCATTGCTTCTGGGTCTCATTGCCGCAAATCGCTGTCCGCGCGCTTGATCCTGTGCAGATGCCCATTGAAACACGACCTGCCAGTGCTCAGCTGTGCTAGCGTCGCTGCCTCGCATGCCCTAAGCCTATCGTGCAAAGGTCTGGTGGGCATATCAGGCAGCGCGCCATCAATGTTCATGTTGTGTCTTCCGACCTTGAGGCTGGCGAAGCTGTGCCTGTACCAGGTTTGTGCAGACTATGTATTCCCAGCTAGCCGTGCGCCAGTCAGCAGGCCGTTCAAGGCAGTTTGGGAGACGTTGGTCGGCGTAGCGCTCGCGAAGGTGCGCGACAACTTGTGCCCTACTGACTTGTCGTGGTGACTCGTCGACAAGATAGGGTCACGATTGCAGTGAGGACTTTACCGGTGTCGCTTAGTAACGAATGTCAACCCCACAATTTTGGTATTGCACAGCATCTCATCATTTGATCGATTCATACAGAGCTTTATCGCTTGATACAGCCAGAGAAACGACTTCAATGTATGGCAGAGAATGTTTGGGACTTGGAGAAGGGATATAAAGTCCAGTATAGATCGTATGATAATTAGCGAATCAACCTTCGCGTCATGATCTCCTCCAAATAGTCGTCCGTGATCCGAGACCTGTTCTCCTGGAATGACATGGCGACTTGTTGTAGTGCAACTACAAGAGACTCCCTGAGCTCAACGAACTGTACAGTGCCGTGCTCATAACCAATCTTCAATCGTCTTAATTCTTCGTCAACCTCCAGAAAGAAGTTCAGATACTCAAAAAGCGTTTCCACATTGCAGCTAGTATCATCGGAGAAGGCAAGCTCAATCTTCTGCCGTACCAATTCGCGATTGTCTGCAAGGAAGACTGCCGACACTGGCACTGAAGCCGACATCTTCTCCTCTGGCCCTTGCAAAGACGGTAGAAGGCTAGAGTAGAGGAAAGCAGCCCGTTGACATCCCAGGGATTCAGCATGCTTTCTCACTTCACTAAAATAGCCGTCGATATCCCAAGAGCAGGCAATCAAGCATCCCATGTTTTGCAGGGTCGCTCGGTCTTCCTCTGTAGTTGCGGGTCCAAGAATGCCAGGAAATGATGTTGCGAATGTGCCTGCGCTTTGAGTTGAGCAGCAATAGAACATGCCTACGTTGTGTTCGTCCTCAAAACCAAGGGCTTGTTTGATGTCCGAGACTTTGATCATTCGGGCGACGCGGACGATGTTCTGATAGAATGCTCCTCCCACAAAGTCGAGGTTTGAAAACATAAATGTCTTTAGAGGATTTGGCGTTTTCCACTGTATAACGCTTCACTGTAGGTACATTCAAGGAAGTAGAATGCAAGAGTTTCATGTCATCGGTGAGCATCATGATAAGCGGAGCCCCGAAGACATCTTGGAGCCATCTGAGACCCCGTCAGTGCTAGTATCTTGGGAGAACAGATGACTAACATACTTTGTGAATTCGAACGGTATGGAGTGCCCAAGATGTAGACTATCACTGCTTGGGCCGCGGCCAGTGAAAAGATAGAATGGTTCCTTGCGTTCGTATTTATCGAGGATGGCCTCCAGGTCTCGGTGGCTGAAGACGATACCCCTACGCAAGAATCGATGCGGCTCCCGACCAGTCACATCCGTGAAACGCTGAAGGAGGTGTTTGTCGATGAGACTCGCATGAGATTTGTTGACAAAGGCATGCACCTGGTTGTTCAATGGAATGTTCATCTTTACTGGAATGCCAATGGTGGTCAACGTGCGAAGGTATCTGGAAAGAGCGGAACTGCGAGTCTATCTTATTCCCAATCCGCGCGGTAGGATTACGACCATCTCGTAGCGATTCTCACATAAGATCTTGGCGGCTGACATGAAGCTTTTGTCATAACGGCCCGAAGCGCTTCGGGCGAGTCCAAGGATCACTGCGTCTATATGGACGTCACGCCTTGCGACTTTGCGATCCATCCCAGATTCCAGCATGATGATCAAGAATACGCATATACAGCGTAGCTTTGTGCTTTCACTTTCCTGACAAATCCCGATCAACCTGGCCAGGTTCACACCTTTTGTCGAACGCCTACAACTAGATGTTGGCTAGAGCATGAATGTCGGCGGTTCGAGGATGTCATGATGCACAAGCAAGTCGTTTGATCGTCAGAACGATGCAGTTTGGTTCACATTGTTGCATTTATATTTGCTCCTCTTGCAAACAAAAGCTGCAAAATCGCGTCTTGCCCATTCGCTGCCGCAATGTGTAGTGGTGTCTGACCTCTGGCATCCTTCACCTCAAGCATAGCGCCGGCGCCCAGCAAACTTGTGACGATACCCTCATGACCTTGAGTCACCGCAATGTGTAAGGCTGTCCGCCCATCTTTCTCCTGCACGTCGAGACACACAGGACGCTTGACTAATTCTTCCACGACGCTGTACTGTTGGTTCCCCGCGGCGAGGTGCAGGCTGGTCCGGCCCATTGAGTCCTGGACAAGCACATTGGATTGTAACCGTAAGAGGAGCTGCACAGTGGACAGTCTGCCGCTCTCGGCTGCGATATGCAGTGCAGTCTTGCCATCTTGAGGTACGTCGGATGTGGCGAGGCTGCTTGGCTAGAGAAGACAAATATCAGTGCTTGCTGATGAACAAACAGAGGTCTTGGTACGATATTCACCTCTTCGAGTGGCCTCGGGCAGAACTGCGGGCTAGCATGTTCACCATTTGCGAGTCCGATGTCGTTCAGACTCAGAGGCACCGGGTATGCTTCTCCCAAGTCCCATGAGCCAAGCGTTGGTATGTCTTGGTCTGCGTTATAGGAGGTATCTGCAATCGTCGGTGGTGTTTGGAGCCCGGTCCGACTGATGGCCATGGCGTTATCGCGGCTCCCGAAGTAAGAGACGGATTTGGTGGTCTCAATGGGACCTCCAAGCATCGGGACGCCAAATGTTGGCATCGACAGTTGGCTGGAGACGGCCTGTTTGTTCGGGTCATCTTGATCCTTCCCTGATGATGCGCCAATGAGGAGAGTCATCTCTGCCACAGTCATGGTATCTCTAAGTTTCTCCAACTCTTCCATTCGAGACTTTAGTCGCTTGCCTGTAGTGCCTCTGTGTCAGTGACTTCTGGCCAAGATTCTCATGGCTTTCAACTTACGGTAGGCTCTTTGCGCAATGCGATTCTGAAGTTTCTTCCGACTTGCGGCATCCTCTACCACAGTGATGTCTGTACGACATCTTTTTTCCATCTGGTCGCTGTCGCCAGCGTCACCAATGTAAGCATCGCGATCATCAAGAGCACAACCCGACATTGCAGAAAAGGAAATCATGAGCGGTGCAGGACGCCTCTTTTGAGAGCCGGAAGGCCCGCTCAAAGCCTTCTGGAGTGTCTAATAATAAGCCTCATGGCGACAGAGCAAATTGCGGCCCTGCAAAGGGCTGAGCAACTCCCGGCAGGTCCGATTGAACAGCACCATTGTGGCAGAAAGCTAGAAGTCCAACGGAGCTGAATAGCTGGCGGCTGCCACTTTGCATACGAGAAGGAAGTATGAAGTTCGTTGGTGGCCCCCAATGTCTGCGTGCATGGGCAAAGCCATACGTGTCGCCTACAGTATAGACGAAGCGTGCGGGCGGGCGAAGGATGCCTAGAGCGCCCGCCACGGGATGCTGGAAGGCGCCGGGCGTGAGGCTGAAGCCACCCTGCTCTCAGGGCTTCGGCTCAAGGCTCAAGCGGATTTCGGTGGTGAGGTCGTTTGTTGTGTACTGTGAAGTCACTCACTCACTCACTCAGGGCAGCTCATGAGCGGACATGATGATTTGGCGCTTCCTACAAGCCGAAAGAAGAGGCGGACGTCGAGAAGACGTTGTGGTTTAGCAGGGATAGGCGCGCAATGACGCTCATGAGTAGGTGATATCGCGGCGCGCAATTATGCGGCGACATAAGGCTTGTGCGACGTGCCCACGCAAGCATAGCGTGATATCGGCGCGTCGCATCCGGTTGCGCCACGGGGACGGAGGTGTCGTTAGAGGAAGCGCCTTGTCGCACATGCGCCGGCTGAATCCACTGGCAACAGATGCGAGTGACTATTGTTGCTGTTGATGAGGCACAGCTCGTTCGTCGTACCGAAGTGTCTAGCGTGCATACGGGCGTGGCTAGCGTGCATACGGAAAATTGCTCATTCGGGCAGTCAATGGCGCACCACGGGAAGGATTCTTGAGCGACAGCGCGTTCCTGGCGTCGCTGAGCCCTGACCATGACTGCAGATGCTCTGCAGATGCTCTGCAGACGATACATTGGCATTGGCTGGAACGGGCCGCCCTCGCCTCGGTCCAAGAGGGACGGACGGACCGTCGGCCATTCCTTTGCGCCAAGAAGCGCCCTGTAGGGTGTGGGCGAACTCGCCGTCTCCACATTCAGCTGAGCCACATGCCTTCCTTTGTCGGTAACGCCGATGGCTTTGTCAGGTCGCAGCAGCTTCACTCGACATGGCTGATGCTCGCTGGCTGCATGCGGTTAGGCGCTTCATGTCAGGACAGATGCCCCCTCTCGTAATGCGGCTTGTTGTTCTGGAGCCAGCCTGGCAAGCGCTTGCCGTTCCATGATAAAATAGTCTCCTGGCCGCACCGATGAAGCAAGACACACCACATCAGCCTCTGTTCCTCTGCTTCCCCTTCGCAACAGCTTAGACTCTCACTCTCACCATCACCGTCACCAAACCATGCCTTCTTCGACCGCCCCTTACCAGCCTTATGCCGAAAGATACGTCGATGGGCCTGCATCTGGCCCAACGGCCGCAGAGATTGTGAAAGATCTTGGCCTCGAGGGCAAGCTGCAAGACAAGGTCATCCTGATCACTGGAGCATCGGCTGGTCTCGGTCACGAAACTGCTCGCGTTCTTCACACCACTGGCGCAAAGCTCTACCTCACAGGCCGTGACCTCGCCAAAGGCCAGGCCGTGGCCGACGGCCTTGTTGCAAGCAACCCCAGTGGCCAAAAGCCCGTCTTGATCGGCTTGGAATTAGACAACCTTGAGAGCGTAAGGAAAGCAGCCAAGGAGTTCCTCGACCAGGAGAAACGCCTCGATATCCTCGTGCTGAATGCTGGTATCATGGCAGTCCCCGAGGGTCGCACCGTCGATGGTTTCGAGACTCAGCTTGGCACCAACTACTTTGGCCACTTCTTGCTCTTCCACCTGATCAAATCTACATTGCTTGCCAGCGGTACTCCAGACTCTCCCAGTCGTGTCATCACCCTCTCCAGCGCAGGTCACAAGGCGGGAGGCGTCTTCTTCGATGATCTCGACTTGAGCAAGCAAGGCTACAACCCTATGGTCGCTTACGCCCAAAGCAAGACGGCCACCATCCATTTGGCGAACTCTATCGACCGTCACTACAGCGCATCGGGAATTCGTGCTGTCTCTGTGCACCCAGGCATGATCTTCGAGACCCAGCTCGGCCGCCACATGTCGCAAGAAGAGCTTGCTGGATTCGCTCCTATGGCACCTTTCGCGAGGCCTCTTGCGCAAGGTGCAGCAACCACTTGTGGGCAGCGCTCGAACCTCACTTCAATAAGCAAGGTGGTGTGTACCTCGCCGATGCTGGTGTTTCAAGCGCTGCTACCGCAGAGGAGCACTTTGCCGGACCTGGATATGCCCCTCATGCCTTCGATGCGGCAGCCGAGGAGAAGTTGTGGAAGCTCAGCTTTGGTGCCGTCGGTTTGACAGACGATGGTAACTAGATGCCTTATTCCGATAATTAGAAAGTTGTCTGCATAATCAGCTCTGGCTAGAATGATAGTTTTATCGCAGAATTTCTTTATTATAAAACCTCATAACATTAGGGTTAGGGTTTGGGTTAGGGTTAGGGTTAGGGTTAGGGTTAGGGTTAGGGTTAGGGTTAGGGTTAGGTTAGGGTTAGGGTTAGGGTTAGGGTTAGGGTTAGGGTTAGGGTTAGGGTTAGGGTTAGGGT